>OY856414.1:153568700-154271200 GCA_963693085.1 Alisma plantago-aquatica | reverse complement strand
GGAGTCTCTTTTTAAGAAAGTCGAGAGGGCTTTTTATTTATCCCACCCTTTCCATGCATGCTATAAAAACTAGGTTCTTACAACCATGAGACTCTATAACTAAAAAGAACAGAGAACACAAAAATCGCTAGATAACATTTGTTCTAATAATACGCTTAGACTTAGCGCTAACTTCACCAAGCATGAGGACGTCAACAATCTGTGGAGGAGGATCCTTCAAGTATTGCAGGCCAAAGTTGGTAGTAAAAGCCAATCTGATCATTTCATCAGCAGCATAGTTAGCTTCTATGTAGACATGATGTAACTTTATAATCCAATCTCTGCAAATAAAGTTCCTCATGAGCATAATAAGAAGTTTACAATCATTACTAAGGATTTTATCACCATTAACTGCCTCAACAAAATTTTTAGAGCCAGTCTCAGTGATGACTCATCTAAATCCCAAACTCCAAAATAATTTGATCCCCTCAATAGTACTCCATAGTTCTGCCAAAAAAATTGAGCATTTGCCAATGTTTAGAGTAAACTCCATCAATCCACTTTCCATCATTGTTTCTCACTAAACGAGCAACAATAGCTAGATGATTACTGTTGTTAACAACCTCATTAACATTCACCTTCACCCACTATTCTTGTGGGGATATCAACCCCATCAAACACATCTTCAACATTTACCCTTTGCTTTATCCTCCATCTTCGTTAACAACAATAATATCTTAACTCTATTTTTTATGACCCTCAATGTCTGGCAGGTATCTTGTTTGACCTCTTGAAATACCCACTTGTTGTGATTACCCCAGATTCTCGAAGAGTAACTCCAAACATGATCGACCAATCCTCCTCGTGGTTGCTGATTTTACTAATAATCCAACTACTAGGCTCACGAACAAAAAAAGTTGCTCCGATGTTCCTCAACTCGCAAGATTGTCCAAACTTTTCTGGCCTCATCACAGTCTCAAACAACATGTATGCCATCCTCAGTTTAATAAAAAAATATAGGATATATATTAGAGGATGATAGGTGCCTTCACTTGCGCTCCTGATTGGTTAAAATTTTTCTATGAGCAAGAGTCCGAAGAAAAACCTTCTCTCTCTGGGCCATGCCAGTTCCAGATATAGATCCATTTTTAGAAGGGGGACTATGATCAATATGGTGGATGATCTCCTTGTAAGTAAATCTTATGGGAAAACTCACATCCCCAATCAGATCCCAAAACAAATCATCATATCTTGCCAATTTGCTAGGATGATGTATACCAGAAATCTTTAGTAGTATAGAGACATGAAGATTGTTACTAAACTTGTTCTAGTCCCAAGAACCATTCTCACAAACAAATTGATTGAGAGACAACTTTTGGTGAATTGCATTGGTGTTTCCCACAAAGAAATACACGAGGCAAATCCCTTGTTCCACCCAAGGGTCATTCCGGAAGTAAATATATTTTCCTTCACCAACAATCCACATTAGGCCTTGCTAATCATTCACATTATAACCCAAACTTGATTCCACATGGCAGACCCCTTCTTCCCTTTATCATCCATCTAGAACTTATTCTCATTGAAGTACTTGCACCTCATAACTCTATAGCCTAAAGGGGTGAAATTTCACACAAAAGCCTCCACCTCACCTTCATAATGAACCCCTTGTTCATCTTGTCATCCAGTTTGATGCCCAAACAACCCCTTTCCTTGGGCAAACAAATAATCTCCCAATCCACAAGGTGAATCTTCTTTTTTTCATCAGTACTACCCCAAATAAACTTCCTAGTAATTTTATCTATCGTGCTACAGACAGTCTGAGGTGGCTTGGTAGTTTTCATAACATAGTAGAGGATTGAGAAAAGGGCACTCTTAACAAGGATAATGCACCCAACAAGAGAGAGGTGTTTGGTTGTCCACTTGCTCAACTTCTTTTTGAACCTGACGATGATAAAAGAATAGATATTGTTTCTCACTCTAGAGTGGATAAGGGGGACTCCAAGATACCTTTCCATATCAATTGTGATCTTGAGGTCAGCCAATATACTAATATTCCTCCTCACTAACAATTTCACATTAGTGGAGAAGAGGAAACAAGTTTTCTCTTTTGACATGATATGTCCAGAGCACTCCCATGGCATCTGCAAAAGATAAGTGGGATAGCTTAGGACCCTATGTGGAGATAGAGATATGTCTCCATTTACCCTGATCAATGTAGTTTCTAATAAGATGAGACAATCTCTCCATACACATGACAAATATGTAAGGAGAAAGAGGTTTTCCTTGCCTCACTCCTCTATTGGGGAAAATTTCCACGGTTGTTTTTTCATTCCGTAGAATTCTCTAGGTCCCTTGTTGCTAGGGGTGAGCATCGGCCCAGAACCAGACTGGACTAGATCGAGGATCGAATTTACACAAAAATACAGATTATAGACCAGACCGTTTCAAAGTAGGACGGGACTGAGACCTGGCCATTTCAGTGTAAGACAGGACAAGGACCAGACCGTTTGTACCACAATCAAATTTTTTTAGTATTATGTAACTTGTTTAATAGTAAAACTTCGATACTTCTAATTACTTATAATACTTGTTCAACATTAATATCAAATATTTACACTAGTAGAGTTTTAATATGTGATTTGTTTGTACTTTTAACTTAATATAATTTCATATTTAGTGACATTTTACATATAAAATGGTCAACAGTCCGGTCCACAGTCTGACCGATTTTGGACCCGATCAGACCCAAATTTCTAGAATTTTTGAACTGCGGACTGGAACAAACTTAAAATGGTCCAGGACCAGACTGGACTGGACTGAACCAGACCGAGCTGACCGATCTAATCTAATTTTCCTATATGGACCAAGATTTTCTCACCCCTACTTGTTGCAGAGTTGACTAGTTTGATGATATTTGGGGCAGACCTACATCAATCATAGTATGTTCAATAAAGTGACAACTAAGGTATACTTTAATGGCCATAAGACCTTTTCTAATTCTTATCTTTCTCATGGAATCAATGACTTCCTGTGCAATAATGATGTTATTGATTTGTCTTCCTTTAATAAAAGCGGACTGCGCATCAGAAACTAGGTTTGGCTTAAGAGTGGCAAGCTTGTTGGAAATGACCTTGGTCATGGATTTATAATCAATGTTACACAAGCTTATGGGCCTAAGATGGTTTCAATTGTTGGATCGGAGGGATCTAGAGTGGGTGTGAATAAAGCTTCAAAACCTGCACAAAGTAGTTATACCTTCAATTTACTTCAACTAGGCATAATTGCAAATAGTCAATTTGATGACAATCTAAACATGCATAGTAAGGATGAGAGAAATTGAAGCAACCAATTAGACAAGATATTTTAGAGTGGTTCCACTCTCCAAACTAGGAGAGAGTCAGTCCACTACCTAGAGAGGTCAAGCTCTAGGATTTCTTAATCTTGTCTATGTTGGTATATATGCCCATAGAGCCATCCCAAGCGATTGTATGGAGTCAGATATTAATTAATCAATTAATGTGATTAATTCGTTAATTAATGAATTCTAGAATATTCTAATTAATCTATGAGCATTTTAAGTAACACAATATTTCTGTTTACTGATGGGTTTAGGAAACCCTACTTCCCTTCGTCTCCTATTTAAAGGAGCTTGACGTCTGATATCTATATAAGATATTGAGAGAGGCTTTTCAGTTTACGCTCACGTACGTAAACCCTAGCTGTCACCATCCTCAGGAGAGAAAGGAGAGCACATCGACGCTAGCACACCGCCGCATAGAAGTGACTCCTTCCCACCAACTTAGGAAGCGTGACATGGAGTTCTAGTCCATCCGCGTGGACGAAGTAGAGACACAGACGTTGAGACACCTACATTCAGAGGACATCTACGACCATCCGTACATGCTACGAGCGGCGTATATCACCGCACGAAAAGAGCACCGCCGGATCTTCCCGTGACACACTTAACAAATAGAAGAGAAGTTCTGTCCATGTAGGCCAGCATCATTGCACACCATCGTGTAGCGGGACATCGCCGGACTTGCTCCGCAATAAGGTATATCCCGCAAATAGTCTTTCCGAATACGATGTTGTCAACGAGATCCTATTTTGGGTTGCATAGAATTTTGTTGCTTCCACCGCACATATTTTCTCCACAAAACCCAACAGTGGTATCAGAGCAGTGTCAATCTACGATGTATTTGGATTCGTTTCGATATGATCGAATCACTGTATACTATTTTCTATGTTACATACGATGTAAATTAAAACAGCTAATGTGCAAATATAAACCTAATTCCACATACGCCGCAGACTTCTATTTTTGACGTTTCTAATGGGGTCGACTATGAAAAATACTGATTTTCCTAAGTGCACGGAAGTAAAATTCCGTAGACCTTTCAGGGGCTTTGCCCCTGAGACCTCACGAGGGGCGACCTCCCCTCGACCCCCGCCCTCTAACCGGGATAAGGGCGCTGCCCCTATGTACCCCACATAGTCTGCATGAGAGTCAAAAAATATTTAATGGGGAATGTCCCACATTAAAAGTACTGCATTTTTAATATGTATATACATATATGTAGATATACCTATGATATCATACACGTTGCCATTAAAATTTTATTTTATGTGGTGAATGCATGCACGATTATGGCCTAGTATCCCCTTTTGTGAATGCTATAGATGTATAATGGTTGCATATGGATCCTTTGTATAAAGTATTTGACTTGCATGTCGAGCCTCATCTCTTATTTCAAAGTGTAATTAATTCTTTCCCTTTATATTTGTACTCATATAATGTAATAGAGATAGGATTAGTTTTAGTCTTTGTAAACTTGATGTAAGAAGGCCACTTGAAGATCCAACTCCAAGGTGCATCCATGGAGAAGCACCATGAAAATCTAATTCCAAGAAGTAACTTGAAGATATAACTCCAAGGAGCGTCCATGGAGAAGCAACAAGAAGATCCAATTCCAAGAAGCAACTTGAAGTTCCAACCTCACAGAGCATCCATGAAGTTATTCACTGTAATGTTGATCCTTACAGGCTTACATGTTGATTCACATGTGTTGCATGAGATGCATAAGACCATAGGTGGACCGTAATCCTTTGTTGCTCCAAAGGATTATAATAGTATGGCCATAACCGATGTATTTGTATTTGTGATTGCATGTCTATCGTTTGTGGTTGTGAATATAGTAGTATATGATACATACTATAAGTATGTGGTGTTTGGATATGTACATGTATTAATAAAACCCCTCAATTAATAATATTAAGTTTTAGTTGTCTTCCATAAAGCAACACACATGAAAAACTTGATCGTCTATGTGTGGGCACGCCTCCGCGTGGTACACTGTCTATCTCGTGGAAGTGTGATTGTGGATGTGTGGGTTTGCCTCCGCAGGGTGCACACTCATCGTGTTGGCTTATGGGTTGGACTTAACTAGAAAACCTTGATAGGATCAAGTACCTAGAGGCACACAGATGCATCATGACAAGGAGTTGTGCATGATCATCTATCCAAGAGTTGCATATGATGCAATTGGTAAAAGTTGCCTACCTTAGTATTTGGTCTTTGACGCCGGCGTTGGCTGGACATTGATCCAATTATTTTAGATCTTGGCTCACTAGAAGGTTGTACGTTGCAATCTTCCGAGTTGATAGTGAGGGCTATCAATTTGAATAAAATAGTGGGAGCGTAATTAATTAAAGGCCTAATTAATCTCATTTATCAAATATTTACAAGTCAAAATGTTTTGGACTAAATGCAAAATTTTCTTTTGTAGCAATCAAATGGCAAACAACACTCACACTTTCTCGTTGCGACCGGTCCTTGAGAAGGAAAAACTTACCAGAACCAACTTTCAAAACTGATTTAGGATGCTGAGAATTGTTCTCACACATGAGCGTAAGCTCTATATCCTTGAAACACCAGAGCCAGCAGAACCTACCACAAATGTGCCCAAGGCTGAAAAGGATGCTTACAAGAAGCACCTTGATGATGCCGTGGATGTCAAGTGCCTGATGTTGTGCTCAATGAACTATGATTTGTAAGAGCAGCATGAGAACATGAATGTCATGGAGATGGTAACACATCTCAAGAACATGTATCAACATCAAGCAAGACATGAGAGATATGATGTCTCCAAGGCTTTGTTCAGGAGAAAGATGAAAGAGGGAGACTCAGTTAACACCCATATACTCACTTTGATTGGGTACTTCGAAAGCCTATCCAATCTAGGATTTCCCCTAGGTCAAGAGTTGGCCAATGATGTGATTCTACAATCGTTTCCTGAATCATATAATCATTTTGTCATGAACTACAACACGAACAATCTTGACAAGCCGTTGTCAGAATTGTTGGACATGTTGAGGACAACTGAAGCACAGATGAACAAAGACAAGCTCAAGTATGTGATGATGATCAGCAAGACAAAGGGAAAGTCAAAAGGAAAAGGCAAGGCTAAGAAAGGTTCTAAAGTCGGCCAGAAGACAAAGTCATCCGCACTCAAAGCTAAAGGTGGGATCTCCAAAGAAGGCAGTTGTCACCATTATCACCAGGCTGGACATTGGAAAAGAAACTATCCTCTCTACCTGGAGGAACTGAGGAAGAAGAAGTAGGGGATAGAGATCTCCACTTAAGGTATATAAGTTATTGAGATAAACTTAAATACTTCTTCATCATGGGTACTGGATACCAGATGTGGATCTCACATATGTTCTAATATGTAGTATCTGATAAGAAGTAAGCCTTTATGAAAAAGCCAAGTCGAGCCGCGGGTCGCTAATGGTGCAACTAATGGAGCAAGAGTTGCTGCCACCACAGTTGGAGTTATTAGTTTATCTTTTCCTACATGCCTTGTAATAGAATTAGAGAATTTCTATTATGTACTTGCCATGAATAGAAATATTATTTATGTATCTTGTATGGACAAGAGTGGATTTGAATTTCATATTAAGAATGGAATTATTTCTATTTCTAAAGATGAGATCTTTTATGGCAATGCCCGTGTGTGGTATCTACTTGTTAGAACTTGAGACTAGCATATACAATGTACATACTAAAAGGTTAAAACTTGACAACTCAAACAAAAATACTTATGGCATTGTCGTCTTGGGCACATAAACGAGAAGCTCATATCTAGACTCCATAAGGATGGTTATCTAGACTCTTTTGATTTTGAATCATTAGAGACATGTGAGGCATGTTTATTAGGGAAGATGACCAAGACTCCTTTCACTGGACATAGTGAGATATCCAGTGATCTGCTAGGGCTCATACATACTGATATATGTGGACCTTTTAGATCAAATGCTAGAGGAGGCTATCAATACTTCATTACCTTCACTGATGACCTCAGTAGGCATGACTATGTATATATTATGAAACACAACTCAAAAACTCTTGAAATGTTCAAGACTTTCATGAATGAAGTAGAGAAGCAACTTGGTAAGAGTATTAAAGTACTCCGTTCATATTGAGGTGGCAATTACTTAAGCCAAGAGTTTGGGGACCTTTTGAGAGACTGTGGTATTCTATCACAATGGACTCCACGTGGTACACCACAACATAATGGTGTGTCAGAAAGAAGGAATCATACATTATTAGACATGGTACGATCAATGATGAGTTTAGCCAAACTTAATGGGAGTAAATTCCCATTAAGGTTGATAAAACCCTCAGCTCCTATATGCCCATAGAGCCATCCCAAGAGATTGCATGGAGTCAGATATTAATTAATCAATTAATGTGATTATTTGGTTAATTAATGAATTCAAGAATATTCTAATTAATCCACAAGCATTTTAATTAACACAGTGTTTCTATTTACCGATGAGTTTAGGAAATCCTACTTCCCTTCGTCTCCTATTTAAAGGAGTTTGACGACCGATATCTATATAAGATATTGAGAGAGGCTTTTCAGTTTACGCTCACATACATAAACCCTAGCCGTCACCGTCCTCTAAAGAGAAAAGAGAGCACCGCGACGCTAGCACGCCACCACACAGAGACGACTCCTTCCCGCCGGCTTAGGAAGTGTGATGTGGAGTTCAAGTCCGTCCACGTAGATGAAGTAAAGACGCATACGCTGAGACTCCTGCATTTAGAGGACATCTATGACCATCTGTATGTGCTACGAGCGGCGTATATCACCGCACGAATGGAGCACCACCGAATCTTCCTGCGATGCACTTAACGAATGGGAGAGAAGTTCCATCTGTGTAGGCCAGCATTGTTGCACACCATTGTGCAGCGGGACATCGTCGGACTTGCTCTGCAATAAGGTATATCCCACAAACACTCTTTTCGAATACTCTATTATCGATGAGATCCTATTTTGGGTTGCGTGGAATTTTGTTACTTCCACCGTGTATGTTTTCTCCACAAAACCCAACAGTCTACTCCTAATGTTCACTTATAAGAGTTACACCAGATGACCTTTATTTTTTCGAGATAAGGATACCTAGCTTTCCTTTGAGGCCAAGGGAGCCAACAACCTTACAATGAAGGTCTTACCTATCTAAGAGCTACTATCCTACCTCACAAGGGTCTTACCCACTCTTTCAATCGGATGGATACCTTCACAGAGGTCTTCCCCTTCTTATAACGAGTCTTTGGCCTTGAGGCTTTACCCACTCAACTCCTTGGATCTTCTACCTTAATCTCCTCCTTTACTTGGAGAAGCTTGATGCACCTTCTTCTACATCTCAAAGAAGCATGAACCTCCTCTTTCACTTGGAGAAGCCTTCATCAACATGATATTAAAGAAAGGGGATTGGGAAGGAGAAGCTTTGAGAGCTTTTACAAGTGTACAATGAGGAAGCTCTCTCTCACACAACCTACCTCACTCATATGGATGAATTGAAGTGTAAGAAAGAGAGAGAAAGGGGCTCAAGTGGACTAAAAATACTCAACTATGGCAAGTACCTTGAATAGCACGAATGAGCAACCTTGGAATGAACTCTAAGAGGTTCTATTTATAGCTGGGGATGTTCACTAGAGTGTGGGAACACTTATGAACCTTATCTAGTCATTTATAGGGTTGCAATGGATTATTTTTCGAGTTTTGCAACTTTTCAATGGTTAGATTCACTTATTCTATGTTTTCTGTATAGTGCATTCAGCCGAGTTTCAATAAAGATAACTCGACGACCACACTATGCGACAAGACCAATTTAAATAATAGGTCTAGTTTGTCCTACTGGAAACTCGATCAGTCCACTTAAATTGATATTGGGAAAAGTGATCGTCGATCGAGTTTTGTGCATGGACAACTCGACTGATCAATATCATTCTCAAAATCCATCAAGGATCGGTCGAGATTGTAACTCGATCGATGAAGTGCCTGTGATGAATTTTACAAAATGATATTTAAGTGATCAACCATTCAAATTAAGTGTCCCTGCTTTTTTCTCATCTTAATTACAAGTCATATCATCAATACAAATGATTACAAAATTCATCTAAGGTGATTTGGAATGTTTTCTCAAATTGCACATTTGCATTGCTTTTGACTTGAACTAAAATAAGCTAGTGCTTGAGCGATTTGATCATTTTCATGTACCTAATGCTTGAAATCAATCTTATACAAACATACTAGATACATATAAATGGAATGGTTAAGTCATTATCAAAATATGGACAATATGCAACACTTATTCCCCCCCCTTTAGACAATGACAAACCATTCCTCAACATAATGAAAAGGATATGAAAAATTAAACCTTTACCTTTGAGATAGGATGTGAAAGTTAAACCTTTACATTTGAGAATTGTAAGGGGATACATGATTGAACAATGTGAATTGCTCCCCCTCAATTCATGCTTACCTAAGCATGCATGGTTAGTCTATCCACAAATAACCATAGCGTGTATACATACTATATGGTCCTCTGATAAGTCACATGATAAATAGTTAATCGACAAGAAAAGGATCATATAAGCAATTAAATCAATATGGTTGAGAGAAATTCTCTCCCTTTGTCATCTCAAAAAGGTAGGGAGGTAGAAGAGCTAAACAACATGTCTTCTCCACAAACACAAGCTAATGCAATCAACCACACATAACACACATTAAACAGAGACGAAGCATAGAGAATAAGAAATCTAATGTCATAATCAAAATATGGGATAACATACCACAAACTCATAAGATATTGTCAACTAAAGAGTTATGGTACATAAAATTAAGATTACAACACTAAAACATGTTATCACATAATGAGCTACAAACCGACGATAAAACAACAAATGATAAAATAGTAAACCTTAGATACGATACCCAAATGTCTTAGTACATAGAAGTCTAAAAACATAGATATAATAAGCACTTAAAGACTAAGGAACTAAAACATCTAAGCAACATCTATGTTATCTATATCAACAACGTCATCATCCACATCATCATCGTCGGCCTTAGGCTCGTAGTCCTCATCTTCATTTGAAGATGTAGCAGAGACAACAACATCATCACCAGAGGCCCTAGCAAAGCCATCATCAGTTCCAGCATCGGAGCCATCATCCTCAGTAGCATCATCATCAATAGAAACATCCTCATCAGCCTGGTCAAGCATCTCCTCATCAGTAGGAGGACCAAAATTATGACTGGGCCATCTGGCATTCTGCTCCTCCTAAGACATGCCAAGAGCAAGTAACTCCTATTCTCGCGGGAAGGTTAGAGCAGAGGTCCCAAGACTAGCAAGAAGGAAAGCAAGAGGGCCAATAGGGAGAGCCAGTAGAGGAAGCACACCAGGGGTAGGGGCATGTCCACCATCAACAACATATGTGGCAGCAGAAGCAGCAGGTGGTGGGGGAGGTTCCTGGGTAGAGGTATAGGTAGATGCTCTAGGTGTGGTAGAGGAGGTAGGTAGGAAGGTCTTCTTTATTTTGGTTTGACTAATGCAAAATCCTTTCTGAATAGCTTTGTAATTGAGATAATGGAAAAGACATTTCTGAGTAGCAAAAACAAACATACCACAAATCAAGGCTGGGTAGGGAGGGTGGGTACCACGAGTGTTCTTCCCTGAGTCAAAGCAAGTCATGTGGTGTAAAATGTATCTAGACCACTTGACTCCAATGTTCTTTAAGAGACAGTACATGATCATAGCAGTGTGTTCTGCAATTTTCGTTTGATTCTTCTTGGTGTGGACATTGCAGTTAACAACTAGTGCAATCAGACAGTTCTTGAGATCTTGGGAAGAGGATGCCAGGGTTGACTTCTTCCTATAGGGTACCTAAGGCTTCTTTAAAAACTTGTAAATATCAGGGAGAGTAAGATCAAAGTGTTTGTAGAAAGCCTCAGGGTCAAGCAGGTCAAAATAGTCAGGCTAGTCCTTCCTCCATGTGTCGGTGACCTCAGTTCCATTGAAATAGAAGTTCAAGGAATCTTTAGAGATTGTAAATTTTATCCAGACAACCATGGAATTAAGAGATACCTTGCTATTGGGTGGTGGCATAATTGTGTCATAGTTCCATTGAAGATTGGCATAGAATTCATGGACCACCTTGGTGCCAATGATGGAATTGTGAAAGTGTAGGCATTCTACGCACAATGCACCTAGGTGATGGGTATATAACAACTCCACTATCTCCTAAATAACCTTCTTTTTGTGGATACAAGGATCAAACATAGCTCGAAAATGAAAGGGGTTCCTGAGAAGGAGCCCCTTATACTAATTTAGGGCTTCAGAGGAGATAAATGAGGGGCCATCAAAGGTTAGAAGTCTAGGGTTAGGGAGGATGGGTTAGATCCACTAGGGGTGGCTTTCTTCCTTTGATTGGATTCCATGAAGTCAGATTGTTAAACAACAACAACTAAAAGAGGGAGAGATCCCCACCAATAGACCATATAACCACCTAGGATGGGTGTGAGAGAGGCAAGGAAGGCCGAGCTAGGCAATGAAGGGGATTTGCGAACCTAGGGTTGGAGGTAAAGGGAGCTTGGAGATAGGGATCGATCGACGTTTCTCTAGTTGAGAGGGAGAAATGATGATCAACCCTTTTTGAGTTTGGTCCATCTCAGTCGTCGGTTGAGTTCTGAGTTTGGGAAGCTCAACCGATCGGGTGAAAACACTTGACCTCAGCTTGGGATCAGTTGAGTTGGCAATTTGACCGACAGGTAGTGTTACAACCTCAATTTTGCATATGTTTTCATAATTGAAATATAATAATTTTGTGAATTTGGGCTTAACTAAAAAGATATCAAGCTTTTCTTCAAAGGATCGGTTTCCTTGTAAATATTCCTTTGGATAGGGATTTCGTGATACCCATTATTATATTAATCCAATAATGGATATAAAAGAGAGGAAAAGAAGAAAAGTCCAAATATTAGATAAAGATACAAGATAATGAGTATTAAGCAAAGTATTTATAAGAAATACTTGGAAATATCTAGAAAGTGGCATTAACGGCCACAATTAAATAAAATTCGTTTACATATGATTTCTAATAAAAGAAATATGAAAAGAGGAAAAATGAAATGAAAGATAAAGGGAAATCCTTAAAAAGAATAAGGAAATAAGTAAAACAATGAGAAAATGGATAAAAGATAAGTAAAAGGCTAAGGAATATTCCCAAGATGGGATTTAGAGCCATTAAGGTTCATTGAGGTTCAAGGAATTCAGAATAATAATTTAATAGCAACAGAAAGAGAAAATAGGTGAGAAATATACTTAATTGAGTAATATCTTGCACCTAAGGAAAAGACACGTTTTCTTATAGATAATGAACCCAATTTTGGTAGAGGTAGATTAAGTCATTATGGACTTTCCCTCAAATTTTGGTATTATTTGGATAATAGGTTTGAGAGTTATGCTTTTTCCAAAGTAAAATGGAATTCTTAAATTCTAAGGAAATTATCCTATTATCCCTGTTTTATGATTTTGCGCGCGACACTACAGCCGTTGGATTTGGATCCAACAGTGGCTGTGTTGTCACTTTCCTTGTTCGGATGTGGAAATAGGGGGCATGAGTTGGGGATTTCTAGAGTGATTATCTTGAAAGATAATGGACAGATCATTAAGGAAATCGGTCTAGTAGATTCAGGAGAAGAATCCGAACCTAGGAGACCTAGGTTCTGGTGAGTTTCGTGGATGCCAAGCAAAATGCCCAAATCTGATTGGGATCTCCTCGTCGACCTGCCTATATATATAGGGGGATACATGCCTTGAGGGGGGAATCCAAGCTTTCCTTTGAGTTTGCGTGGAAGAGACGAGTCGAGTTACGCAGTCAATTGTGAGAAGAACCCCGACCTTCACCTCCAACCTGGAGCAGCTTCTCACCGGAGAGGGGGGCTTCTATGTCCCCTTGACTCGAGCCACTTCTGGAGAATCTGAGGACGTCGTTGAGTTTGGATAGGACCAGAGGAAGTGTGGCAGAAATCACGGTGGCTGGGGAAGCCAGAAGCTCAGAATCAACCCTGAGGTTGACCGTGGGCAAGCACCAGTTCGCGGACAGGAGATGGACTCGCAAGGAAGAAGAAAGGAAAGGGGGGGGGGAGACCTTGTTACCCCCGACATCTATGAAGGAAGGTAAGGGCAGACTTGTACTTCTCTTTCTTTTGATCACAAAGAATAGGCGCACACATCCTGGACCGTTGGATCCTGAGTGGACCAGCGGACCATGGATCAGACGATCCGTGTTTTTCCCAAAATTAGCAAATAAATCATTAAAGGGGGTTTTCTTGTTAAAATCATATCGTTTGATAGAAAACTCGAATGGGAAAAGTATATACAAGAAAAATGATCAGAAAAATATGAGGGATACATTAAAAATGGTTTGAAAGACTAAATCTATCTCTTTTAATAAAAGTGTATTGTTTTGATGAAAAGGGTGTTAATTTGTGGATAGAAACCCTAATTGTTAACCAAGGATAGATTTAATATTGCAAATAGATTAATTCGAGCATAGTTAACTTGATTAATGGAAAAGATGGATTTTAACCTGTTTTGATGATGGAATTACAAGGTTTAGGGTTTTAAACCTAATATGATGATTAATATGCTTAGAAACCCTAAATAAGGGAAAAAGGAAGGAAATAGTAGTTTATTCGAAATTTGGGTTCCATGTTGAAAAACTATGATCTTAGAATCTTTTGTGATAAATAAGATGAGATAATTAGGGTTTGATGGATATTTTGATAAAAGTAAAGTAAAAGTGGTAAAATGGAAGTGAAACCCTAATTATGGTCAAAACCCTAAAAAGGGCTAGTAACCCTAGGGCACGATTAGGCCTATTAGACATGGATACCATGATCCATGATAGAGAATATTGGATATATATTTTAGGGCCAAATTGTGTGCTTGCTTGCTTGATTCTAGATTACTTGCTTGTTTGGATTAATTCTGCATTCAAGATAGCTTGACAGGTATGTGGTTAATTACGATTAATCACATTAGTTTTCCCAAAGTTTTCCTAGATGGTTAATCACATTGAATGCAACTTAAATGTTTGGATGTTCATACTTGCAAATCACAAAGTCGCTATGGTTATCACAAATATAAATGCATGTGTATTCTCAAACCTACATGCCACCATGTTGGAAGATGCCATAAAGGTCAGGCCCAAGAGGGTAGACCAATGGGCACCATGAGAGGTGAACCCAGACACTAAGCTCGAGAATGAGAAGGTGGTCTATGTTGCATGACTATGGGGCACCATGAGAGGTGACCCCCAGGCACCAAGCTCGGGATTGAGAAGGTGGCCTTAAGTCAATGGCAAAAGAAAAACCCTAGAGGGGTATTCCAGGGTTAGGGCAAAAGTAGTGGAGAATGACACATTGAAAATGTAAATTGGTTTTATAATTACCCTGATTGTGATAATTAAATTGTTAGTCATATTTGTGAAATTTTGGTTGTTCCCACATACCAACATATTCTTATATGCTGGCCGACGTTTTGTTTGTCGGTGTTTTAGGTACAACAATTGAAAGAACAAACAATAAAGTGACACATTGTGGAAATAAGAAATAAAGTGCAAGGAGGATTAGATAGAATGAATTCAAGCTATGGATAGATAGATTTCCAAAGTTTTTAAAAGGTATGCAAAGTTTTATTTTAATATCAGATTTCAGTTTAGATAGTAGAATTTCATAATTATCATTGATTATTTGTTGAACATTTGATCCTGTTAATTGGGATAACGACTCTGACCTCTTGGTCTCCCTTAATTGGGGGCTACTGGGAGGTGGGGTTGTTACAGGTAGCATGTCCAAAAACTAAAAAAATTAATTCCTAGCCTCTAGGGTGCTAACTAAATTTATTTCTTTAGTCTATTATGTATTTTAGACATATTGAGGCACATTTCACTCATCATCGGGTACTATTTTGTGGTAAAATAGTTGTTTGCAAAAAATACCCAAAACAAGCAAAACAAGGAAAGAAACAAGTTAACTATAGCACATATCAAGAAAGAGATGACCAATTTTAATCAAGAAACATATATACAAGATAAAAACTAGCTAGAAGGCATGTCAATATCATCAAGAGAAGTTATAAGCAGTTTTAATCTAATAAAGCCAAACTGCTCTCTAGCTAGAGGTTTAGTGAAAATGTCTGCAAGTTGATTCTCTGTATCTACGTGTGTGATATAAATATCCTTTTTGGCAATGTCGTCTAAAAGAAAGTGACGACGGACCTCTATATGTTTAGCTCTACTATGTAATATAGGATTGTAAGACAAGTTAGTTACACTAGTATTATCACAATAGATAGGAGAAGCATCAAAATGAATGTTAAAGTCTTGGAGCATTTGTTTCATCCATAGGACTTGGGCATAACAACTCCCAGCTATAATGTATTCAGCCTTGATAGTTGAAAGAGCCACAACGCTTTATTTCTTAGAGAACCAAGAAACTAAACATGGTCCTAGGAAGAATTAGGTGCCACTTGTACACTTTCTATCAATCAAACAACCTGTGTAATCAACATCACTATAAGTAGTAAGAGTAAAATCCCTTGACTTGGGATATCATAGTCCAAAATTTTGGGTTTTCCTAGATACCTCAAAATCCTCTTAACTGCTATAAGATGTAATTTCCTAGGACTTTTTGAAAGTGAGCACATATGCCAACGCTAAACATTATATCAGGTCTAGAGGCAGTTAAATAGAGTAAACTTACAATCATACCTCTATAGAGCTTCTCATATACCTTTTCTCCTTCTTCATCTCTATCAAGTTTGGTGGTATTTGATATGGGGGTGTCCATTGATTTTGTGTTCTCCATCCCAAAGTGCTTAAGTAGTTCATTTGTGTACTTGCCTTGGTTGATGAAGTTCCCATGCTTTGTTTGCTTGATTTGAAAGCCAAGGAAGAATGTAAGCTCCCCACCATGCTCATCTCAAACTCACTCTACATAAGAGAACTAAAATCCTTACAAATATTAAGATCAGTCCTGTCAAAGATAATATCATCAACATAAATTTGAATGATCAGAAAATTATTAGAAGTGTTCTTTAGAAATAAGGTAGAATTGACTTTGCCCATGATATAGCCGTTATTTATCAAAAAGTTCTTTACTTTCTCATACCAAGCCTAAGGTGATTGTTTGAGACCATAGAGAGCTTTTTGCAACAAATAAACATGGTTAGGCAAGTTATCATGTTCAAATCCCAGAGGTTGTGCAACATATACTTCCTGCTCAATTATACCATTCCAAAACACACTTTTAACATCCATTTGATAAAGCAAAAAATCTTGTGATTGGAAAAAGTAAGCAACATTCTAATTTACTAAAGTCTAGCTACATGTGCATATGTTTCATCAAAATGTATACCTTCTTGTTGATTGTAGCCTTGAGCAACTAACCTTGCTTTGTTTCTTACCACTTTTCCTATTTCATCAAGCTTTTTGCGGTAGACCCACTCGGTGCCAATGATCTTTATATCACTTGGTTTCGGCACAAGAGTCAACACTCTGTTCTTATCAACTGTTCCAACTCTTCTTTCATGGCTAGGATCCATTCATCATCCTTGAGGGATTCTTTGACATCTTTTGGCTCAAGCTGGGAGATGAAGGCTCTATCTGCTAGTTCTTTATTGTAGGAAGCCCGCATCTTCACCCTTTCAAAGTAGGGGTTGTTTAGGATGATGCTTTGCAAAGTGGCAGTTGGATCCTTCTTTTCTTCTTCTTTCTCTTCTTCATCACCTAACACCTCTTTTCCTTTTTCACCAATGTTGAGTTCTTTCAAGTGAGAAATCACCTCATCTGCAAAGTCATCATAAACATTCTTGGAAATAGAGGGGTTAGTCTCAATAATCTAACATTGATATATTCTTCTACTTTACACAATTCAATGTTAAATACTCTATAAGCCTTGCTGGAAATGCCATATCCAAGAAAGAAAGCCTTGTAAGATTTTAGATCAAACTTGTCAAAGGAATCCTTGGTGACAACCAAAAATATGAAAGAAGTCAATGTCCACACCATATCTCATACGGGTTTTCTTCAAAGAAGGATGAGTTAAAACTCAATTATTCACAAAACATGAAGTACTAACGACTTTGGCATAAAACATCTTTATAGTATCATATTCTAGAAGCATAGTCCTAGCAATCTCCTGTAGTGACCTATTTTTTTCTCTCTACAACCTCATTTTGTTGAGGCGTTCAAAGTGAAGAAAAATTATGTGCATAACTAGATTCCTCACAAAAGCATTCAAAGAAATCATTTTTAAACTCTCCCCCATGACCATTGCGGATATAAACAATCTAAAAATAATATTTGTTTTCAACTCATTTGCAAAAAGTCGAGAAAACATCGAGATTATTGCTTTTTAAAACAAGAAAGAAGGTCCAAGCATATCTAGAAAAATCATAGACAATCACAAGACAATACTTGCTACCATGAAGCGATTGCTTACACATTGGTCCAAATAGATCAATGTGAAGAAGCCCAAGAACTCTTTTGGTGCTAAAGACTCCTTTGCATTTGAAGGAGAACTTGGTTTGCTTTCCTTGGGTACAAGGTTGGCATTCCTCATCCTTTTCAAAATCTAATTTAGGAAGTCCCTTGAGAAATTTTTTTTTCTCAACTTCTTGATTTGATGCATATTTACATGACCAAGCTTACGATGCCATAAATAAATATCATTCAAATTGACAATGAGACATCTTCCAACAATAGGATTAAAAGAGTAAAAAAATGTAAAGATTACCATTTCTAGTTCCCTTATATATGACATTGTAGGAGAGGGAATCTAGAAGCAAGCATTCTAAAGAAGTAAATAGAACAAGATAACCATTATCACAAAGTTGACTAATACTAATTAAATCATGATCTAGGCCATCCACAAGAAGTACATTCTTGATGCAAAGTGAATCACCTACATCACCCTCACCTATTATCTACCCTTGTTGTTGTCTCCAAATGTCAATGATCCTCCTTTCTTCTTAGTGAATGGATTGAAATGGCTAATTTCACCAGCCAAGTGCTTTATAAAGACAATATCAACAATCCATTTGCCTTTTACCTATAAGAAAGGAAGATAATCGATGCACAATTCAAACTTTGGGATCCAGGGTTAGCTTGGGGACCCGATTCATCTTTGGGTTGGTCCCCTTCTCCTTGTAAGGACAATAAGTAGAATAGTGGTCATCACTCTTACAATGAACACAAACTATAGGGTTCTTAGATCCAAAAGACTCTCCATGGAAGATTGGAGGTTCTTTGCTCTTCTTATTACCTTTTCCTTTGCCATTGCCTTTAGGAGCACCCTCATATCCTAAACCACTTGTACCACTATTTTGGTGGAGTGATCTAAAATTTCATTGAGGGGCTTCTCCCCTTTGAGGAAGGTTTGCAAAGTGTCTCTCAATTTGTGATTATCACTGGTAAGGGTGAAAACAATAGAAGACAAATGAGCAATATCATCATTGGCATGCAACATGTCAACCTCTAAGTAGAGGGATTTAGTCAAGTAAGAATCTCTATATAAGGAAATAGAAGCAACTTCATTTCTAGGAAAAATATATCTAGAACACAGATCATTAATTTTAGAATGCAACCTAGCATTTTAAGTTCTAAGCAACACAAGCTCATCAAGATAAATTCTATTTTCATCCTTAGTAGTATCACAAGCAAGCTTAAGATCACTAATTTCAGTTTCAAGCAAAGCAAGCTTATCTACTAGGTCTTAGTTTTCTTCCTTTAGACTAGTGATGTTCTTAAGGTAGACACCATTTTCAACTTCAAATCCATTGTATTGGAGCTCAAGATCAAGAAATTTCTCTTGTAAGGAATCAATTCTATCAAGATGTAACTTTTCCTTTTGATGAAGAATCTCAATCTTAGCATATAAATCATTAATGATCTTACCCAACCTCTCCTTCTTAGATTTACATTTAGAGTAAGAAGAGCGGGTAGCATTAAGCATATCAATAAGAGTTTCTTAGGATAACTCATACAAGCTTACCTCACTTACCTCACTAATGTCTTCACTTGTGTATGCCATGAGTGCAAGATGGCATTATCCTTCATCGGAGTTTGAGTCACTAGAGGAGGACTCCTCCCAAGCTGCATGAGTTGCATCCTTGCTTCTTTTCTCCTTCTTATCCTTCCTCTTGCACTTGCCTCCCTTCTTGTAGTCATCCTTCTTCTTATGGCTGCTCTTGTGGTGGATCTTCTTGTCCTTTGGGCATTCATTCTTGTAGTGCCCCTTTTCTCCACACTCATAGAACCTAGGAGTTGAGGATGAGGAAGACTTTCCCTTGAAGTGTTTTCCCTTGGAGTAGTTTTCTTCATGATCACTAGGGCCATCATCTTCACTTGAGGAAGAAGGAGAGGACCGGAAAACAAGATATTATTGGAGAATCATTGCCTCCACATGAGCTTTGAAGACATTGTCGTTTATCTTCTTTGATTCCTTCTCCTCTTGCTTGTCATATTCTTCTTGCTTGTCAAGCCTTGGATCATGATCTTGAAGGTTCCCAATGAGATCCTCAGTGGGTAAGTCTCTAAGACTTCTAACTTCTTCAATTGAAGTCACCTTGGGTTTCCATCTCTTGGGAGGGGACCTGAGTATCTTGGAGTTGATTGCCCCTCTATCCAAGGGGTGTCCCAAAGATGCAAGTCCGTTGATGATGGTGTTGAGCTTTGAGTACATGCCCGCCATTCTTTCCTTCTTGCCCATCTTGAAGTTCTCAAGCAACCCATTGAGCATGTAGATCTTGGACTCCTTGACTTGCTGTGTACCTTCATATATGATGCACAACTTGTTCCAAATCTTATATCATGTGTCCCAAGTTGAGATCCGATTGAACTTAGAGGGAGTGAGCACAACATAGATGATGCTTATTGCCTTGGCATTGAGATGCACCTTATTGATTGTAGCTTCATCCCAAGTAGCTACATCACCGGTTGGATCCTTCTATGGAAGAATCACCACCTTCCACATGTCATAGTTGGTCCCTTGAAGGAAGAAGTGCATCTACCATTTCCAATAGAAGAAATTGGTGTCATCAAAGACCAAAGGTCTCACGGAGAAGCTTCCCTCTAGGTTGAGAGACCCAAGTAAGTCTCCCATCTTCTCATCTCATGGGAGATGTTTCGGAGAAGACCGTGACTCTGATACCACTTGTTGGATCGGAGGGCTCTAGATGGGGGTGAATAGAGCTTCAAAACTTGCACAAAAATAGTTAAACCTTCAATTTTCTTCAACTAGGCATAATTGCAAATAGTCAATTTGATGGAAATCTAAACATGCATAGAAAGGATGAGAGAAATTGAAGTAACCAATTAGAAAAGCCATTTTAGAGTGGTTCCACTCTCCAAACTAGGAGAGAGTCAATCCACTACCTAGAGAGGTCAAGCTCTAGGATTTCTTAAGCTTGTCTACTCCTACTATTCACTTATAAGAGTTACAACAAATGACCTTTACCCAACTTCCCTTTGAGGCCAACGAAGCCAACAATCTTACAATCAAGGTCTTACCTATCCAAGAGCTAGTCTTCTATCTCATAAAGGTCTTACCCAATCTTGCAATCAGTTGGATGCCTTCAACAAGGTATTCCCCTTCTTGCAAAGAGTCCTTGGCCTTGAAGCTTTACTCACTCAACTCCTTGGATCTTCCACCTTGATCTCCTCCTTCACTCAGATAAGATTGAAGCACCTTCTTATACAACTCAAAGAAGCATGAACCTACTCCTTCACTTGGAGAATCCTTCATCAACATGATCTTGAAGAAAGGGATTGGGAAGGAGAAGCTTTGAGAGCTTTTACAAGTGTACAATGAGGAAGCTCTCTCACGCACAACCTATCTCACCCATATGGATGAGATGAAGTGTAAGGAAGAGAGAGAAAGGGGCTCAAGTGGAATAAAAGCACTTAACTATTGAAAGGACCTTGAATAGCATGAATGAGCAACCTTAGAATGAACTCCAAGAGGTCCTATTTATAGATAGGAGTGTGGGAACACTTATGAATGTTATGTAGCCGTTTGGAGGGTTGCAACATTTTTTTATTATTTTGCAACTCTCCAACGGTTAGATTCACTTTTTTTGAATTTTCCATACAATGCATTTGGTTGACTTTCAATAAAGATAATTTGATCGATCACACTATGCGACAAGACCAATTTGAACCATTGGTCAAGTTTGTCCTGATGGAATCTCGATCGATCCACTTAAAGTGATATTGGGCAGAGTGATCATTGGTCGAGTTCTATGGATGGACAGCTCGACGGATCGATATCTTTCTCAAAATCCATCAAAGATCGATCGAGATTGTAACTCGACTGATGACGTGCATGTGATGAATTTTCTAAAATGATATTTAAGTGATCAACTTTCTAATTAAGTGTCTGTGATTTTTTCTCATCTTAGTTACAAGTCATATCATCATTACAAATGATTACAAAATTAAAGGTGGTGTGTTTTCCCAAATTGCGCATTTGCATTGCTTTTAACTTGAACTAAAACAAGCTAGGGCTTGAGCAATTTGATCCTTTTCATGTACCCAATGCCTGAAATCAATCTTAAACAAACATAATAGATACATATGAATGGATTGGTTAAGTCATTATTAAAATATGGACAATGTGTAACAATTAGGGCAAAAACAATAGCTAGGTTTCTCCACCTTAAGCATAATGACAATAAGGGATTTAGCTATGTCTTTACCAATGCAGCCCGTGCTGAAGCAGTTCTTCATGAACTTTATAAGAGAGTCACTCACTTACTCCCATTGCAACTAGTAGAATAGAGAAATAATGTGGTCCGGTGCTGGGGCTTTAATCCCACTAATATCAACGAGAGAATCTTTGATCTATTCATTGTTTGGCTCCTTGGCCATCATGTTGTATTCACTACAAGTATTCTTGTAGAACTCCCCATTAATAAGAAAACATCCAGCCACCTGAGGTCCTAGAAAAATATTTTTAAAATGATTATAGACCATACTCTTATAATATATGGATTAGTTTGTCATTCCCCGCCACTAGCCTTAATCATTCTAATTCTCACTTTTCTTCTGAACATACAAATGTTATTGATATGACTAATATTTCTTTCCTCATAATGCAGCCAATCTACCTTTGCCTTTTGTGCCCAATACATTTCCTCTTGGCTAAGGATTTACTCAAGATGACTTTGTAACTCATCCACCATAGAATAAGAGTAGTGAAGGGATGAGTACTACAAAGCTTGGACAACATATTTTTTTTCTATTTAGTAAGTTGCCAAAAACATCTCTTTCAGTTCGTGGCCTTATTTTGGAAAACCTCTTGACCAATCTCAAAATGGATAGTTTTTGTCCCATGCGTCAGTCAAAAACTCCTTGAATTTTTCATGTTTCAACCAAGAAACCTGGAATTAAAAGTGGATAATAATATAAATAATCTCCTTCCTCCCCATAAAAAGAATGAGACTATGATCCTAGCCCAAGCAAATTAGGTGTCTAAGATATGCTGACTCAAAGTCCAAATTGACTAAACCTTTGTTTTGATGATGACTAAACCACTACACTTATTTGTGTCTAATTCTTCTACTTGAGTGATTTTAGATTAGGTATAAACACACTCCAAATGCCTAAACTTATACATTCTAACTTGAAGAAAAGACAAGTCAAAATCAATGCCAGTGCACTTTTGTGGAATATGATGTATCTCTATTAGAATCATGTTGTATATCACTTGTAATGATTGTATGACTTATAATTAAGCTTAGAAAAATCAAGAGCACTTAAATTGAATATTTAAGCACTTCTATGGCAATTTCCAAAATACACCATGTGGACTTTTGTCAGCCGAGTTTCATCTTAGATGAACTCGACCGACACCCTTGACGGATTTTAGAAACTGCCAGGGTCATCCAAGTATACCCAAGGTCAAACTTGACCGATACTCCTACACACAAACCAAAGTTAAGCCATTAGTCGAGTTTCATCTAGGATAGACTCCATCGAAAACTCAAATATGATTTTTCGCACAGTGCTATCAGTCGAGTTTCCCAAAAGTAAACTCGACCAACCGCATTGTACGGAATGTGCAGAAAAAGTGTTTATAACCATTAGAGTGTTGTAAAACTCGAAAATATATATGTTGTAAGACCCCAAATGGACAAAATTCACCCCTAAGTGTCTCTACAGGCTAGTAGGCAATGTCAAATATAAACGGGACCCCTTGGGCTTCATCTTTTGGTTATCCAAGAACTATGAAGGTCCTTATATTATAGTTGAGTGTCTCCAAGAGCCTCCTTCCACTCTTAAGCTTAATCACTTGATACATTCATTCGAATGAAGAGGAGAATTGTAAGAGAGATAGTCCTACATGTATATCTTGTGAGGCTCTCACTTCCTCCACCTCCCAATATCTCTTTCTATCATGAATACGAAGGTTCTCTATCCTGGCTATGAGAGGTGAAGAAGAAGAAGGGAAGGCATCCATTGGTGAAAGCTTCTCCTTGGAGAAGGTGAAGTCAAAGGCAGAAGATCCAAGTCAAGAGTGGGTAAATCCTCAAGGAGGAAGACTTTTGCAAGAATGGGTAAGTCCTTGGTGAAGGTGGAAGACTCAATACAAAAGTCAGTAAGTCCTTAGTGAGCTAGAAGACTCTTGGTCATGAATAGGTAAACCTTTCATAGGTTATTTGCTCCTTTGTCCTTAAAGGGAAGGTTGGATATCCTTGTCCTAGAAAAGGAAGGTGATATGTTGTAACTCTTATAATGGAATATGAGGAGTGAGACATGGTTGAAAAAGCCTAGAGGTTGACCTCTCCAGGTAGTGGATGTAGACTCTCCTAGTTTGGAGTTTAGGACTAATGCAACCCTATTTTAGGGCTTCTTCTTGTGTCTTTTGCACTATTATCACATCTAAACATTGTTAGAATGCAAGCTATTCCCCTAATATGCAATTTCATATAAAATGCACTTATGACTGCTTTTTGTGTGTTTTTTAGGATTTTTGTACATGCATTACATGTAAAGGAGAGAGAAGGAGAGGATCCTTGGGTTTCTACACCCTAGAATTGGACCGAGATCTTCCCCAAGCATCCCTTGAATAGACAAAAATTGGTCCAAGACAAAAAACAACCATTTGGAGGAGCTAAGAGCAAAGATGAGCAACTGGGCCCTCAAAATGGGTCGTATTATCTTGCCACGACTGTGGCCAAATTTCTCAAGTTATAGTAAAATTGTAAGATACAACAATGTAGATGCTACTGTTGTAGCCATCAAAATGGTCATGGTACGTTAGAGCCATCTCACCCATTTTATCTGGAAAGATTGTGGTGAAGAGCTTCTACAAAGATTAGGATTCCAACCAGAACGGTCGTGGCCATTAACACGACCATGGCATGTTGGAGCCACCTCGACTGTGGATCCGTGCCACACCCGCGACACCCAACATCAACAACGACCTCCTCAACAAAATGACCATGGTCACCTCCCTCCAACACGGTCATGCTTTGCGCTGCGCCTGTGCCACCTTCCACTCACCACGGCCGTGGCGTCCAAAACAGTCGTAGCCACTGAGCCCCCAAGACCCCAGTTCAAACTATCATTTTAACCTACTCCACCCTCACCCGTGCCCATCTGCCATGACGGAGATGACCCCCATCTACCACGGACGTGGTGACCACCTAAACCCTACTTTTTCTGCACTGTTTTCCCCATTTCCCCCCACTTGACCTATTGCTTCCCCACCACCTACATATAGTAGGTTTTGGTGGTCATAGCATGGAGCTTAGCTGTAACACTTCCCCACCATTTGCTTCACATCCCTTTGTGCATTCAAGAGATACTAACTACCTCCTATCCATTTCCACCTTCCACTACATCAAAACCATAGTTTTCTAGGGTTTCCACCACAAAACCTCACCTTTCCATTCCATCCATCAAGGTTGGAGGGAAGAGCTCAAGCTATAACAGCTAGGAGGTGAAGCAAGGAGATGCTCCCTCGAGATTTCATGGGTATATTGATATTTCTTCTCTCTCTTTTGCTATTTTGTTTGATCATATGTAGCTAAGTCCCCTTGGTGGGCTTTTTGGGGGATTAAATGTCACTTTGATACCATGTCGGGTGGATATAGCTTGTAATGAACATAATTTCATTCCATGATGATTGTCTCTTGCTACCATATTGTTTACCATTATTCTACTTGTGATTTATGCCTCTAGACATGGATTGCTTGTTGTTTGATGCTTGAAAACACTAGATTCTAGGAGAAAATGAATTGTATGTGGCTATCTTAGGAGTTGCTCCTAGATCCAACTAGTGGATCCCTAACTAGAACCTTATCTTCCTACATACAAATATCTTCTCTTACAACTAAGTGTGAGATCTAAGCAACTAGTGTAAGAGTGATTAGTGCAATTTCCTAGAGTTTTCTAAAGGCTAGATGATGAGTAACATGAGGTGAAACACCCTCGTCTCTACTCCACCTTTCTACCCTTGGCTCTCAATTTCCCTAGTAACACATACCCTAGAAACCTATATTAGTCAAATCCAATTGAAATCCCACCTAGATCTTGGTACAATTGAGCCCCATAAGGCTAGATAGGGGGTGTAAGGATGTAGTTCCCCTCACACACTATTCCATGGCCAACCAATAGTCTAGGGCAATTTCATTGCATTTGACATATTGTTTTATTTGGCAATCTAGAATAAAAAGATAGGATTTGCATGTTATATCATCCATTGACTTGGGTTCATGTGACAATCCCCCAAATGGCCTAATCTTCCAATAACTTGTTTAAAACCCATCTTGCCCCTTTATCTTGATCATGCTAGTTTGGTTGCTTGCTTTTAATTTCTCTTTACTCAATTGCTTAGTTCTTGAGAGTTAATCTTTTCTAGGGTATTTACTATATCTTTGTGCTTGCTTAATTTAGATAGTGATAGTTTAGGTTTTTAAGTGCTCTAGTTCCTTAATTGCTAGTCTAGTATAGTCATGTTCTCTTGCTTAAGTAGTTGCCTTCTTTGTTAATTAGACTTGCTTGTTTAGGGTTAACTTAGGGTTTTTGCTTGTCTTGTTTCCTTTCTTGTTTAATTGATTCCATCTTAGTCTAAACAACCAAAAATAACTTTAGATGCTAAAACCCTAATCTATGCTTTAGGAACATAGCCCACACTAACTAATATCTAGTTCCCCCCTCTCCCTATGGATCGACCCCTCACTTTCCTCGCATCCATACTACAATACAATCCCGTGCACTTGGGGTGTGAATGTGTTAGTATAGCCCCCCTTATAAATTTGAAATATCTTGTTATGTGTTTTAATGCCTAGGGTTGCATCTAGTCACCAGTCAGATGATTAGTGTGTGGCCCTAGGTAGTAACACATCAAGAATCACTATACATAACTTGTGTTCTTGTGCTTGTTCAATCTCTCTCTCCCTTTCTATGTATGTTTTAGTTACACTCAAAATTCATACTTTCCATATTTTCTTAAAAATATCTTGAAGGTCTAATGAATTTTGTTTAAGTGCATTTATCTCTATTCACCCCCCTCTATAGCCCATCACTGATCCAACATATCCTTCAGGTTTTCGAACATTCTAATCCTCATTACATAGCCCCCTATTCAATCTAGCAAAGTGGGTTTTCTTCCTCCCCAAATACGACGAGTAGTGGGGTCCTGGGCTAAGCCTTAGCTAAACCCTGGCAATCTTAATGCCATAATAAGTACATTTGTTTCCATCCTAGGGGATATCAATCATATTGTTACTATCAATCATGTTATGGAACTTGTTAGTGTTAGTATTGTTGTAACTGGAGCAACCCTTCTTCTCATTTTTGTTGGTAATAGAGTTAATGCCACCCAAGAGGACCCACAATTCATCAATCACCTCACCCAACTATTTCAGTCTCTTCCACAGATGGTCTTTCAACATAGGGATTGGACTACCATATATGATCATGAAAACCCATTTAGTTTAACTAAGACTGAGGTCAGTAAGAATAAATTGTCTATGATTCATAAGAACTAGAACTTGGTATTCAACTGGGTTCCATAGGAGCCATATTCCCCCTGACTTCTTGATGGCTTCAAGCATGTAACTTCTAGTAAACCCAAGCATATTAATAATCTTATTAGCACACCGACCACGGATCTGGGGCTAAACTAACCTAATAAGAATGGGCTTATTAGAAACCACTAAATCATGCATGATCCTTCCTCTATTGTTGTATCCTATAGCCTAAAAATTTCACACCAAAATATTAGATTTTGTTAACAATCACGTGGTTGGATTGGGGTAAAACTGCTATTTCCTTCCTCAGACCACTCCACACATTGTTCCTCTTCATCCTCCACCATCCTTTATTTTCTACTGCCACTTATTTTTTCCATAACAAGAAACTTGTTGTCTTTTCATGTAGAAGATCCCTTCATGAGACTCACTTCTTGGCCCATCTACATTGAATGAGAAATCCTTCAGATCATCAGCCGAGAATGAGAAGTTCTTAGCTATATATGTCCACAAATCCCACCCTTTATTCTATTCTTGGTCCCCTGTATGCCTATTGAACATGCTTGCTCAATATTCTTTGTCATTAAAAGTAACCTAGTCCCCAACAATTGATACCACTAAATGTTGGATAGCCTGGTGTGAATTTCCCTTCCCAGTTCCCTCTTTATTATTGCTTCTTGTTACCACCTCTCTGCTAGATCTATCCTTAAGAGGAATTCTACGCTCTCCTATAATTATTCCTCCTTGTTCTTTCACTTAGTACAAATTTTAGTAGCCAAAGAATGCCCCCCAATCGTCAGTTGTTCTTAGTTCATAGATTGTTCCTCTCCTTTGTCTTGAAGGATGACAAAGGGGTTCTTCCTCTCCCAATTTATATGGGGATCTTGTTTCTATTCCTTTTGTTTTGCTTCTCCTCCCTCTGCATTCTCATAGGTACCAACATCCATTTGCCAAATGTTGAACCCATGTCCCATGTATGCATACTTTGGTGCTTGCTAGATTCATCTCCCATCTCTAGACTAGTGTGCTTCATCTCCTCCTCCTCATCTTGAGCTTTCATAGGACATTCAAGAAATTCATGGTGGATGCCACCACACAATGAACATATATGAGGTAGATTCTCATGAATAATGCAATATTCCTTCTCCACAATATAGATTTTTGTCTTAGAGGGTGTTGTTAAGATTCACTTCAACTACAGGCATAGAAAATTTCCCACGTTTCTACTCCTTAGTATCCAAGTCAATTGTCATAGTTTTTCCAACCGTATCGCCTATCCTCAGTAAGAAAATTCCATCATAGAGTTCTAAAGGGAGATTTGAGATTCTAATCCACACCGCAACAAAGTTATGATATTTATCCAGGGGTGAAAATTCTCTTTCCATGGTTGCACAGTTAGATAGGCCCCAAAGACAGTCCACGGTCCTTGCATTAATGCAATATCATAGCGTACTTGGTTCCTTAGATGCATAACATTGAAGCCTCCATCTGGATTGACTAGATTGAATAAGGTTGGTGTCTATGGGTACCCTTACCCCATTCTATGACGGAAGCAAAATCAGATGCAAGAGTTGCATACTTCTAGTGTTGGCTTTTAAGGAAATAGGGGTTTATTGAAAAGGATATGGCGAAAGATGATGATTTTGTTTATTTTTATATGAAGACAATGATATACTTTTTATATGTCAATGTAGTCGATCATGACATATGGGATCAATTTTAGTGGTGGAATCTCATATATAGGGGTAACAATGACAAATAAAGCTACAAATCAAATGATGATTTGGATGTTTACTGAGAATGAGGTATTAAAGTTAATACCAGAGCATGATAGGCGATTGAGAAAGAATACTACTTTGGTAAACACTTCTACCCAATATAATATGTGGTGTAAGAGCGTGAGGTCATGTTTCAACAAGTCCATTTTGTTGAGGGGTTCATGAACAAGATATTAGAAATGTAATTCCTTTTGGAACATGAGGGTGGCAAACTATTAATTGTTGAATTCACTTACCCCATCTTGTTGGAACACATAGATATGTGTAATGAATTTCCAGATGATAAATTTCTCAAATAAATATAATTATTCAAAGAACTTAGACTTTGCTTTTATACAAAAAAACCAGATGTAGCGGGAATAATTATGAATAATAGTTATATAATATTCAAACTAACGAATGGACAAGATAGATTCTAACACCCCAAAATCACAATGGATCTTTTCAAATATTGTCATCTCGTGCAAAATAGTTTCTGGGAAGGGAAGCTTATGAAACTTCTAAACTATACAGCTCTTGTGTACGGTTGCCTGCCAATTACTAACAACAAGTAAAAACTTCATTGATGAAGAAGGCAGAGCTAACCATGTTGCGGGTGACCAAGTCAATGGTGCCGCAAATCTTCACTACAAACATGAGCTTGTTGAGTGTTAAATATAAATACATTATTGTTGTTAATGTAATACAAGTCACCCTATTAATGCCCCTGCATCATCACCCAATTTGTATCGGAGTTTTTTATTTGGAAGTCATCATCAAAGAATTTAAGACCAACAAGCCATTTTTGAGTTAAGCGGCTAACTAAAAGAACTTTTTTAAAGAAAAAAATAGCACACTCTGTTAAAAATACTTTTGGGTATAACACCTCCATGATAATAATTCCCAATATAGTCCACTTTAGTGAGAAAATGCCATTTAATGTGGCATTTTCAATGTGAAAATGATAAAAATGCCATTTGACTTGTAGTTTTAGCTACAAAACTAAAAACAAACAAACAAAAAAGAGAAAAAAGCAAAATGAATTGGTGCTTTCACCCCTAAACGTTGGAGTCAATTTTGTATTTTCTTCTTTTTTTTTATTTTTTTAACCAAAAGCTCAAATCAAATGGTATGTTTACCTTTTCCACATTGAACATGCTAAATCAATTAGTGTTTTTCTATCAAAGTGGGCTATGTTGGAAATTATTTTCTTGGAGGTGCGGTACCTAGATTTTTAAAGCAAAGTGTGCTATTTTGGTTTTCTTTCCTTTTTTTATGTAGAAAATCTATACTTTGTGCAACAATAGTGATGAAAAACACGTGATAGGAATATGGGTTGTGCCGATGTGAGAAATGGGAAATCATGATCCATTGTCTATTGACTTATCTTTGGAGTCATGTGAGACTAATGCCTGAATCAGCCATCCATGCCATTATCAGAGCTTCCTTGCCAATGCAAAGTTGATTTACTACTGGAGGCTAGTGTTCATCTTGAAAGGCATGGTTGTAGGCAGTGGCAGAATCAATAGTTGGTGGATGGGGGAAAAATAAATACTCAATATATAATTTGAATTCATGACCTCAAGTACAATAACAACCATATGAACCACTACACCAAGTCTACCTTTGAGTTTTGTTGTGTCAAAGAGCATAAGCACAGGAATTACATTTTGCATGTATTGTGAAAAATGTATAATGTATGCATAAAGAATCAAACCGTGGACCTCTTAGATATGATTGCAGCTACAATCCAATACAACAAGTCTATGTATGTGACCAATATGTGGTATACATAATATATATTATCCATACAACATTATAAACATATATATATATATGCATGCACTATATTTTTTTGGGGGAGGGTCATGGCCCCTACCCACCCCTGGTTGTAGGGTATTGAACGACATGATGGGTTCTACTACAAATTTGATGCTTGGATTGGTTTGGGTAGAGTTGACGTGCATGGTGCTGGTGTTGATTATGAAACTATTGCCCACCAATATTTTGGTTATGTTGTTGGAAGTCACGACGTTGGGAGGAGAAGAAATCATATCCTCGTTGCTAGTTTCACTCACCTCATAGCCCCCCTTGTGTTAGTGCATGTTGTGCATGGAATACTTGAGTAGCTTCTTTCACTAGTGCTTGATTGTAGGCATTGTAATTGACAAGATGTTGAACTAGAGAGTAGGCATCATAGTACCGATGGATTCATCATGAAAGTGGCAAACAAATCATAATGTTTCCATGTCCATAGAGAAATACATGTTCATTGCCCTCCAGTGTCTATTCCATGAGTGTGATATTGTCACATAAGGTCTTGAACTTGCATATTTCATCATGGACACTCATAGTAGGTGTATTTTGCAAGTTTTAAAGCTATTGCATGATATTTAAATTTCACTCCATCAAAGCCTACGTGTGGGACTTTTGTAGCACGGCCCAGATAGTCTCTATGTAGGTCTACCTTACCACTTCGGTGATGCATTCAACAGATTTGTGGTTGAGTATCCAACCTCACACAAGATGGTCAATTCTTCTCCATGCAAGATAGGTGTCAGGCCATTAGTGACATGTTTTAGTGGTTGTTTAGTCCCATTGATGAAGTCGGTGAGATCCTGACTTTTGAGTAGGCCAAGAATTTGCATCCTCCATATTTGACAACTTTTTCAAGTGAGATTGAGGGATATGAAGTTGTTAATATTGAGAGTCCATGTCTAAGGGTAGAGTGACTCATTCACATTGTGTAGAGAACTGCTTTCCAAGACAATGTCGGTGGAGGGGAGGGCTACTCATGTTACTAGGAAGGTGATGTTGGATTGATGGGATCTAGAGGGGGTGAATGTAGATGAAACTACTTAAAAATTGAATTGACCTTCAAGGTGTTTCCCAAAATAACATTACAACTATGAAAAAGCAAGGGAAAGAGAAATTGACCGAAAACCAAAGAATATTGAAATTTATAGTGGTTACAACCTCCAAACTATGAGATGCACATCTACTACCTAAAAGGTTCAATCTCTAGGATTTTCAACCATATCACTCTATGAGGCACAATTAGTCAACTATAGAATTGGAATATAGAATACAAACTTGGAATGAATCCCAATGGTCCCTATTTATAGTTAAGGTGGCCTACTAGCCAGTAGAAACACTTAGATTGAATTCTAGCCAATTTTTGGGTCTCAACAAATTTATTTTTGAAGCTTTCACCCTTTAAATGGATAGATACACTTTTTAGCACTTCACAATATAGTGTTGTCAGTATGGTGCTAACTATCAAGCCAATACCACATGTAGATCAATGTTCTAACTGATAAGAAACTTGACTAACAAATTCTTTTATCTAGCTAGTGTTGGTTGTTGGTCTAGTTACCCTAGGGGCAATATCAATCGATAGTGGGTCTTGTTAAAAGCCCAAAATTAGTTGTTGATGTATGCACAAATTGTCGTTATTTTGATATCTAATTTGGTTATTTTCTTTGTCATTTGTGCTTAATTGAATATCTTTTTAATACATATTTTACCAAATTAGTAAAAATCACTTGTGCATCATTTCTTATATTTTTACATGTATTTTATATGCATTTTATATGTGTTAATTATTATAATAATTATTTGATTTTATTCATTGATTATTTTATTACAGATAATTATTATTTACTGGAGCAAAGTTGATACCACCGACTTGCAACTCAGTGGCACCAACATGGCATCAGAGTCGACATATAATTTTGTTCCAGATCGAGAAGGAAACAACAAAAAGTCAGTGGCACCGACTTCCAAGTCGGTGGTACCGACATAGAGACATATGGCCCAGATTAAACACACTTCATTAATGAATTTAACATTGTACTAAATGTTATATATATATATATATATATATATATATATATATATATATAAACTTTTGACCTAAAGTGTGGTATATATATATATATATATATATATATATATATATATATATATATATATATATATAACTTTTGACCTAAAGTGTGGACGCCGACCAAAAACCACACCATTAGATAGAGAATCTCATTCTCCATCGGGAGGGTGCGAAAACCTAGATAAAAGGAAGAAGAAAAGTGGAGGAACCCTATTCGGCAAACCTTGGAGATGTTTTTACAGCGGAGACAATGGCAGAACAACTTCATCTTCTCGAGATCCCTTCCTCTACTCTTCCTCCTATTTACTGTATCTCGAAATCCATGTTTTGCATATTCTCGAGTTATTGTGGTACAATGTCATCTATTTTCAGCTAAAAACCTTAATTCCTTAGGACCCGGGAGTAGCTCGGGTATGCATTGTGTCTGATTCTTATGAGTTAATATATATTTTCCTCTTAATTTTTGAATATGAATCTATAGAAATCACATGTCCTTATTGTTCTTGATCACCACAATTAGCTTATCAGATCCTTAATTACTACTGAAAAGGGGATTAAGGGTTAGAAACACATAGGTTCACCCATTTATCGGCGTCCCTTGGGAAAGGTGGGGCATAAACGGGAGGAGATTACCCAGAGTTAAACCCAAAGCACCTAACCAATGAATCAATTACTATGAGAATGGAATTGGCTTTAGATTAGGTAGGGGAATTACACTGCGGAAGCAGGTAGTTTCTAGCTACAGGCTCTTTATTCAAGATTAGGAGGGAGTTATATTAATAATTAGGGATTAGATTTAGTGTTGCCTGTGGTGAAACCAAAAGTCCTAAGGAATTCATCACTTCTTGATCACAACAATCTTAGTTAGATTTACTTTTTGTTCTTAGTTAATTAAACAACCGATCAACTCTTATTTTTGGCTTAGCTGATCAATCCTAATTAGTAATAGTCTTGAACCTCACAACTCCCCATGTTCGATAACTCGAGATTCATAATTCCATATTACTTCGACATGTACACTTGCGTATTACACACACGTTATACACGTGTCAAGTTTTCGACGCCGTTGTCAGGGAGTTGGCATGGTTAACACTATAAAAAGTTAGGATCGGCCACTCTAGGCCATTGTATTTATTTTCCTTTTTATATATTTTTTTATTCTTCCCATTTTTCATTACATAAAACTTTACTGTTAGTTTAGGCATTGTACATATTCATCTAAATATTTCTTTGTAGTTAGTCTTTTTTCATTTTAAAAAAAAAGTTAAAAAAAAGCACATGGCCCCTATTTGTTCTGAGTGTGGAAATGCACATGTAGGTTATAGATGTCTGAGTCCACCTTCATTACATCATGAGAAAATCTCAAAGGAAATTCATCGTGAACATATTAGGATTATGGTTCAATATGTTTTAAATCGCAAAGGTCCTATTTCTAATGGAGGTTGGGGTAGAGTAGAGAAAATGGAAGAAGTTGAGGTTGAGGATAAGGAATTAGAAAGTGGGGAGAACATACTGGAAGAAGTTTTAGAATCACCTCTACCATATCCTTCCATTGAGACCACACCCACACCCTCAAATCCTAGGATTGATTTTGAATATGATTGGGAATCTGATGAGGAAGATGAGAAGAATGATGCAAATAAGGTGGATGACAATTTTGATACATGTGTTTGGGATATGAGTGAAGGAGAGGAGTATCCAGAAGGTGCTTTTTTTGATAGTGATCTTAGAGAGGAGGAAGAGAGTGAGGAAGAGGATACTGAGAGTGAAAAGGTGGAGGAATTTCCCATTACCCATCACATAATTCCTTCACCACAAGACCCATCTCTTCATTTCCTTATTGAGGATCCTATATGGGATATATATCCAGATGATAATTTTGAAAGTTTTTGTGAGGATATTAATGAATGTGGGGGAATTGGATTATTAGAAGAGGAGGAGGCACACAAATTCACCTTTGATATAACCCATCCATTATGTGTAGATAGGAGTGATCCATTGGGGATGGTCATAGAAATTAAGGATCAATCATCATTATACCTTTCACCTCATGGCTATCTATTTCTGCATGTGCTCCCACATCAAGACTTGATTGTGAGTCATGTTCATGTTCATGTTCATGTTCATGTTCATGTTCATGTTCATGTTCATGTTCATTGCAATGATAATTTACTATTGAAATAGAACGTCAATCATACATGTTGGTCTTCTAACTATTATTTATTTTTTCTCATTGTTGCAAGGAACCAAATGTTTAGAAGGAAGAAGCGGAGAGAGCTTCACCCTCCTCCATGACCACCTGATTATTGTTGATTGACATGTGTCCATCCTAGGACATTAAACAAGGGAGCTTGTGGGAGGCAACCCACCAATTAGGTTTTTTTTAAAACTTTCAATTCTACTTTTACATTCCTATTTGTAGATTGTGATATTTAGTTTTAATGCAAGCAAAAAAGGTGTCTTGATATGTGCATTCAGTGTGCACGGACACACTGAGTCGGTACCACCGACTTCACTATCGGTAGTACCGAGTTTTCATCAGTGACATCTCACAAGTTGAGCAAACATAGACACTTCACTAAGCTTGAGTGCATATTGGAGGATAGATTATCATGTGGATCACATCTACTCATCTTTGACCCTAGAGTTCACTGCCCATACTGGTACAGTCATTCCATGTATCTTCCTTTGCTTTTGACATTGAGGACAATGTCATATTCAAGCTTAGGGGGGGAATGGAATGACACTTCTATCTTTATCTTGTATCTTTACTTTTTATCATATCTCTACATATTTTTCTTTTGTTGTTTGATTTTTTCTTCTTCTTAGGGTCCACTTCTATCTAGTGTAATTGTGGACAAAATATAAAATTTTGGTTAGGATTAGTTGTTTGTTGATGATGTGGTATCAATTATGAAAATTCTAAATAAAAAATTGAATGTGCTTTTATGCTTTTCTCTTTAAGCTAAATTTGCTATGCTTAAGAGTACATAACTGGAGGAATTATTTGGATTAGTCAGCTTGAAGACATACTAATTGAATGAAAAACCTAACTTAACCCTATGGCTTGTTATGACGATGATGTTTGAGTCCAAACCAACCAAACAGTAACATGATCTTTAATGTGAATTCTAGAAATAAACTCTAAGGTTACCCTGTTACACAAGTTGATGGAAGAGGGACATATCATGGTTGGGAAAGACATTGTCTCTTAGTCATGTGATCTCATCCACCTTCCATTCATCTTCATTCAGCACCGTCGGATGATCAAGTTTAATCCAAGTTATTTTCCTCTTGTATGCAATACATGGCATGATAGGAAGCATATAGTTAGTTCATTTTATTATGTATTAGAAAAAAAATCATATAATCTCTTTTGAGCATTTGTAGTTTGCATAACAAAATTTCATATAGTTGCATTCACATTGCATATTTCATAAGATGTTACATATTTATTATCTTCTACGGTCTTCTCTCATGAAAGAGCATAAAAAAATTTGTATCTCCTTACTCCTCCAAATAATAAAAAAAGCCAAAGCATGAACTGTTCATCTTGTTAAAAATAGGGTAAGAAAAAAAAGAGTTATTGAAAAAGAAAAGGAAAAAATAGGAGAAAAGGAGAAAAAGGATTTTAAGTTCATTTCCATATTCTCTCTAAGCAACAAAGGAGGGGATTGTGATTCTTTTTATAAACACCTTTCCACTTATACTCATCCTTAGGATGAGACATCCATTGCATGCATCATTCCACCAAAATAAAAAATAGTCATTAGAAGTCATACATTCACATTTTATCCATCATACAGGTGCATCATATTTTTACTTTTTGCATAAATAATTTGGATGATTCTTGTGAATCCTATTTTCATAGCCACCCATCTTTCCCACCCATTGCTCTGCATGGTAGGCCACCATCATAATTAATCCCCTCATCCATGTTTATTTGGGGATCTGCTTCCAAGTAGTTTATTTAGGTAGATCAGAGCAATGTAGATAGGGCTATCACATGATGCATCAAGCATGTGTCCTACTGGCCATGATATTAACTGCTTCATATTGATAGTGTTTTTCATTAATCTTATTGTGGACATCTATTATGAATATTATTGATCGCTTTAGAGTAGTTACTTGTTCAGTGGTTGGCAAAGATCAGTTTGGGACCGACTGGTGGAGGGCGATTAGAAAAAGTAATTCATAGGAACTTGCCTTCTTGCTGACTTTTTAAAACAAATCCAAGAGTAGTGTTGATCGAGGACGAGTAATATTCAAGCTTAGGGGTGTGATGTATGCACAAATTGTCATTATTTTGATATCTAGTTTGGTTATTTTCTTTGTCATTTGTGCTTTTTTTTGTCAGTTTGTCATTTGTGCTTAATTGAATATCTTTTTAATACATATTTTACCAAATTAGTAAAAATCACTTATGCATCATTTCTTATATTTTTACATGTATTTTATATGCATTTTACATGTTTTAATTATTATAATAATTATTTGATTTTATTCATTGATTATTTTATTGTAGATAATTATTATTTACTGGAGCAAAGTCGATACCACTGACTTACAACTCGGTGGCACCGATTTGGCATCAGAGTCGACATATAATTTTTTTTCAGATCGAGAAGGAAACAACAAAAAGTCAGTGGCACCGACTTCCAAGTCAGTGGCACCGACTTCCAAGTCGGTGGTACCGACATAGAGACATATGGCCTAGATTAAACACACTTCATTAATGAATTTAACATTGTACTAAATGTTATATATATAACTTTTGACCTAAAGTGTGGACGACGGCCGAAAACCACACCATTATATAGAGAATCTCGTTCTCTATCAGGAGGGTGCGAAAACCTAGACGAAAGGAAGAAGAAAAGTGAAGGAACCTATCCGGCAGACCTTGGAGACATTTTTGCGGCAGAGACGATGGCGAAACGGCTTCATCTTCTCGAGATCCCTTCCTCTACTCTTTCTTCTATTTACGGTATCTCGAAATCCATGTTTTGCATATTCTCGAGTTATTGTGATACCATGTCGTCTATTTTCGGCTAAAAACCTTAATTCCTTAGGACCCAGAAGTAGCACGGGTATGCATTGTGTCTGATTCTTATGAGTTAATATATATTTTCCTCTTCATTTTTGAATATGAATCTATAGAAATCGCATGTCCTTGTTGTGCTTGATCACCACAATTAGCTTATCAGATCCTTAATTACTACTGAAAAGGGGATTAAGGGTTAGAAACACATAGGTTCACCTATTTATCGGCGTCCCTTGGGAAAGGTGGGGCATAAATGGGAGGAGATTACCCAGAGTTAAACCAAAAGCACCTAACTAATGAATCAATTACTATGAGTATGGAATTGGCTTTAGATTAGGTAGGGGAATTACATTGTGGAAGCAGGTAGTTTCTAGCTACATGCTCTTTATTCAAGATTAGGAGGGAGTTATATTAATAATTAGGGATTAGATTTAGTGTTGCCTGTGGTGAAACCAAAAGTCCTAAGGAATTCATCCCTTCTTGATCACAATAACCTTAGTTAGATTTACTTTTTGTTCTTAGTTAATTAAACAACCAATCAACTCTTGTTTTCATCTTAGTTGATCAATCCTAATTAGTAATAGTCTTGAACCTCACAACTCCCCGTGTTCGATAACTCGAGACTCATAATCCCATATTACTTCGACACGTACACTTGCGTATTACATGCACGTTATACGTGTGTCAGTTGTCGACTGAGTTACCCTAGGGGCAAATCAGACAAAAGGCATCCCTATAATGCTTATGACAAAATGAAAAAATTGTATATTCATTCAATCTAAATGAATCTAACTATCTATTAAGACTGGTTACAACTCATACAATCAATATGAATGCTTCACAACTTAATTCTAATATAGAAACTACATATTCCTCCATTCTTGAATTTGGGTCGAATTGACTTTCACAAACTAGGGTTTGCTAATTTCATCCTTTTTAGTGTGCTTATATATCTAAAATTGATCTCAAATAGACATGTTACATAAACATGACTGGAATGGTTAAGTCATCATCAAAATACAAACAATGTGTAACTGTTAGGTTAGTGATAGGTAGTAGGGGTAGATCCTAGGCCAAAGGATCTGATATCATATAAAATTACTCAAGTTTACTAACAACAGAGAAACCATTATTTGATCATTGATCATAAAGGTCACAAGTTCAACCTTTTTATACACAAATGATGCATAAGGTATTTACAAGGTGGTTGTGACGTTGCCTAAATACTTGAATCTATTACTAATCATATGAATATATTTGAGATTCTATTGTAAGCAGACTTGTTACAGATCTATCTTTGATGGTGTAAAGAGGCGACATCACCTCTCTACTAAAATTTAAAGGAAATACAAACATCCACAATTTTAACAAAAATTTAGACTTTGAGGATGATTGCATAATATTCCAAATAAATAAGCATGATTCCAGATACATAATAAAATGTCAATAGCAGCGGAAAGAAAGAAATAACAAGCCTTCTAATGGCTTTATAGTTTATTACATCATTGCTTTCTAAAAGAAAAGATAAGATAGAATAGAGGATCTAGCTATAGCAACCTAGCCATCCTTCTTGTCAAGCAAACGATCTCAGCAAAGGAATCTTTCTTCAAGCCCTTCCTTCACCTTGCACAGCTCCAACACCTGGGTGGTTGGGAAGGCACCCAGCAAGAGGGAAAACAAGAAAAGTATGTGTTACACTAACAATCTATCAAAGGCAAAGTAAAATGTAACAAGTAAACTAGACTAGATATTTGGTGTAAGAAGATATCAAAGAGTATGAGGTTTTCATAAGAGAACTTTCCATTAACAAAATAATTAAAGGTTTTAGCATGTTTATTAATATGTCTATCTAACTAAGTAGGGTTGAGGCACCTACCGGACCTCTAACCTTAGGTGAGGGAAGAATTATAAACATTTCCAATCACCTACAATTTTTAATGGGGAGAATTATAAACATTCCCCTAGGGAGATTTGATACATGCCCTCTATGGGTGGTTGTACATAAGTACCACTACTTAAAGATTAAATAGAACATTTAATTTCATGCTAACAAAATATTTATGGCAAGATAAGCAAAAGAATATATATCATGGCAGTGGGGTATGAATACCCAAACAAGAGAATTCTATATCTACTTTTGAGGCAAATAAGACATTTAAGTTTCAAGAATTCAATGGCTTAGATCAAGTTAAACCTCATAGAAGAAATATAGGTATTGGACTAAAGATTTCCCAACTGATAGGTATATGCACAACAAAACTCATACTAAACACATACTAATCACATACCTTAGCCTCAGGTGTCCTAGATTTCCCCTTTTCAACTCTTCACATGAATTATAAACCCAATCTTCCTAATACATCATTAGGTTCATAAATTAGAATTACATGCATTCATTTAAAAGATTGAAAACCCTAATTTACTAACTTTTTGCACAAACTCTCGATTCAGACTTCAAAAACCTCATAAACATCTTAGTTAGGTTTTCCTGATCAAAATAACATATAATATTGTATATTCTGGAAATATGGATTCTTAGGGTTAATTTTAGGGATTTTTAAGTTAATTAAATCGATTTTAAAAACACCTTTTCGAAAAACTCAAAACCAGATCTCAAAAACATTTTTATTAAATAGATCTCGTTTTCTTGATTTCAAAACACTATTTATTTATTATTTTTGACCAACGGAATAATTTATAAAAATTATTTTATCTCGACCAATGGCAGCTTGCCACGTAGGCAAGGCCAACCGCATCGAGCGGTCGCGAGCGACTGAGAGCGGTGACCCACGTCTCAGGGTCTCTCGCAACCGGTCGAGCGATCCGGTCAAAACAAGCGGCAAAAGACGTAACTACCCCGATCAGAAAAAGAAAGAAAGAAGAAACGAGAGGGGCAAAATGGTAAAACGCCAACCCGTCTTCTTCCTCCTCTCGCCCGATCGACGAGAACATGAGCTTGGCTCCGATTTTGGGCAAAATCGCTATACACGATGAAATCTTGTGTTCAGGTAGTCGAAAGAACGAGAAAGAAGAGACGAATTCAGTGGTACCTCTAAATCGAACCGAGGATGACGGAGTAGAGAGGGAGAAGTGCCGCAAGCTTGGGACCTTCGGCTGCTCGTTGGGGGTCGAAACGTCCACGAAAACCCAAATTGAAGATATGATCGAGTTGCTAGGGCGTCGGCGGTTGCGAGGGTTGAGTTATTTATAGGCAAGGAACCCTAGACTAGGATGTGGGTAGGAGTAAGGGGAAGTGGCCGACGGCTACTTTGGGCGTTTTGCAAATACGCGTTAAAGCTCGCAAATTTTGGGATAATCCTGTGTGAAATCTCGCAAGGAGTCCAACAAAACAAAAATCAAGGAAAATCGTTGAGTAAATCTCAAGATATTGTGATTTTAAGAAAACGAAAAATTAAATCTGTTGCCTAATCCGACTCAAGGTAGAAGACGACCGTGCGTCGTTGGATCGGTGGACACGGGTCCACTAAAGAACTTGGACCGTCCGATCTCGCGTTAGATCAGGGAAATATCCCTTAGCAAAAGTCAATTAAAATTATTAGATTTTAAATGTTTTTCTCTTTCTTCTTTTGGAGGCTCAAACGTTGCCCAAAAATTATGAAAATTTATATCCTGACTTATTTCGACGCGTAGAATCCAAATATGGAGTTGGTTTTTCATTTTGAGAAAGTTTAATAGGTGAAATAATTAATATGTCATTTTCTCTTTCCTCCTTCAAAAGAGGTGATAACATTATCTAAAATTAATGTAACTTCACCCATAAGTCTCCTTAAAGGTTTGGAACACGATTTTGCAATTATCTTCACAAGTTGAAATTATCTTTATATTTATTAAATTAATTAGAACATTCTACACATTTTCTCTCTCTCCTATTTTTCTCCTTATTCATATATTATCCAAATTAGTTGCAAATTTGCACAGAGGCTTATTTTTATGTTTAGAATACGAATTTGAAGTTATTTTTCTGAGTTGAGAGCATTAAGTATTTTATTTCTTTTTTTATTGGCATATTTCCAATATTCTATTGATAATGTTATTAATATTTTCATTTTAAATAATACTTGACCCTTAAGTTACTTTTTGCTCAAGGAAACGAATTAAACTATCAAATTATCATGATGGTTTCAGATTATAATATTTATTGCAAAAATCTTTATAATTATCTTCTTTACCCATAATTTCTCATATTACCATTAATTATTACATTTATCTTCTTCCTTTTACAAAAATTCGGATTTTCTTCATATCTCTCATATTCTAGGAAACACTAGAAGATTCTAGGACGAATTATTTTACTCTTTTTATTACTTAATGTGAATTTGCATTTTAAACCCATTATCTAATTCTAACTGAGGCATTTGTGCATGCAACCTTGAAATAAGAATATATGGGAAACATTTAACCAATAACCATCTTAATTTCTTTTAAATCAAGACCAAGGACAAATGGAACGAAAATGAAGGACAAAACTTATAGAAAAGAGTACAAAGAGGTACATAGGAGATTTCAGTATGTTACAGCACTCCACCCCTTAAAAAGGATTTTGTCCCCGAAATCTCATACAAAGAGGGAAGGGTGAGTACGCAACATCTCATCTCTCAACTCCCAAGTGGTTTCTTCTAAACCATGGTATCTCCACAAAACCTTCACCAACTCTATCTCCTTATTCTTCAGCTGCTTTACTCGAGAGTCAAGGATCTTCACAGGTAGTTCTTCGTAAGTCAGATTCTCATTAATCTCCACAGGTTCAAAGGTGAGCACATGAGATGGATCCTTAACGTACTTCTCAGCACAGAAACATGGAACACATTGTGAATCTTATCATAAGCAGGAGGCAAAGCTAGATGATATGCACAATCCCCCACTTTATCTAAGATCTCAAATGGTCCAACATAGCGAGGACTCAACTTGCCTTTTACTTTAGATCTTGCAATAGAACGTATAGGCTTGATCTTTAGAAAAGCATAGTCTCCCACTAAGAAGCTTACATCAGACCTCTTCTTATCAGCATACATCTTCTGTCTGTCTTGAGCAGCTTTCATCCGTTTCTTTATCAACTGTATCTTCTCAAGCATCATCTGCATGTCATCAGTCTTCACTAGGGTACGTTCACCAACATCATCCCAGTGCAAAGGTGAACGACAAGGTCTACCATAGAGAGCTTCAAAAGGTGGCATACCAATACTGGCTTGGTAGCTATTGTTGTAAGCAAACTCTTCTAATGGTAGATATCGATCCCAGGCACCACCCCAATTCATCACACAAGCACGAAGCAAGTCCTCCAGAATCTGAACTGTTCTCTCGGACTGACCATCAGTTTGTGGGTGGTAAGCGGTACTGAAACGCAGATCAGTACCCATCTCTTCCTGAATCTGACCCCATAAACGAGAAGTGAATTTCGGGTCTCGATCAGAAACTATCACAGCAGGGACACCATGCAGACGAACAATCCACTCCACATACAACTGAGCCATCTCAGCAACTTTATACGTGGTTTTGAAAGGAAAGAAATGAGCAGATTTTGTAAGCCGATCAATCACCACCCAAACAGCATCATAACCTCTCTTGGACTTGGGGAAACCAGTAACAAAGTCCATTGTGATCTTCTCCCACTTCCATTCTGGAATCTCAAGAGGATGAAGAAGACCACCAAGTCGTTGATGTTCAATCTTGACTTGCTGACATGTCAAGCACTTTGCTACAAACAGAGCTATATCATTCTTCATGTTCTTCCACCAGAAACTTCGTTGTAAGTCCTTGTACATCTTGGTTGTGCCAGGGTGAATAGTGTACTTGGAACCATGAGCTTCACTCAGAACCTTCTGTCTCATATCACCAACATCAGGTATCCACAACCTTTGTCTGAAGCGGATAGCACCATCCACTTCGATAGAGAAGTCAGATTGCGGTTTCTCAGATAAAGCTTTCAACTCTTCAAGCTCGGAACTCTCCAACTGTGCAGACAAGACTTCTGAGATTCAGGTTGGTGTAACAGTCAAACTGGCCATGTGAACACACATCTTATCTTCATCCACTGAATCAACAGGATGAGGTCCCCAACTGGCCACATGTTCAAGGTTTTCCCACACAGAACATCTCAGAGCAGCACAAACAGCATCCTTCTTGCGACTTAAAGCATCAGCCACGACATTTGCTTTACCAGGATGATAGGTTATGGTGAAGTTGTAATCTTTAAGATATTCCATCCACCTACGTTGTCACAAGTTCAGATCCTTCTGAGTCAACAGATATCGCAAACTCTTGTGATCAGAAAAGACTTCAAACTTTTCTCCATAGAGGTAGTGTCGCCAGATCTTCAAAGCATGAACTATGGCAGCCAGCTCTAAATCATGCGTAGGCCAATTGGCTTCATTAGGTTTCAACTGTCGAGAAGCATAGGCGATCACCTTTCCGTCTTGCATCAGAACACACCCTAAGCCTTGTCGGGATGCATTAGTGTAGATGACATAGGGTATGCCCTCAACAGGCAAAGCAAGCACGGGAGCAGAAGTCAGACTCATCTTCAACTTCTGAAAACTGTCCTCACATTCAGGGGTCCACGAGAACTTGACCTCTTTCTGAGTCATCTTGGTCAAAGGTAAAGCCAACTCAGAAAACCCTTTGATAAACTTCCGATAGTAACCAACTAGACCAAGGAAACTACGGATTTCTGACGGGTTTCTCGGAGCATTCCACTTTGTCACAGCTTCTACCTTTGCAGGATCAACAGCTATATGGCTGGCAGAAATCACGTGACCAAGAAACATCACTTCCTTTATCCAGAACTCACATTTTGAGAATTTTGCATACAATTGATTTTCTCGCAATGTGTTGAGTACAATCCGCAGGTGCTCGCGATTTTGTTCCAACATCTCGGAATAAACCAAAACGTCATCAATAAACACCACTACAAACTTGTCGAGGTATGGGCGGAATACTCGGTTCATCAGGTCCATGAACGCAGCAGGGGCATTAGTCAAACCAAAAGGCATGACCATAAATTCATAATGCCCATAGCGAGTTCTGAACGCTGTCTTCGGAACATCATCATCCTTTACACGCATCTGGTAGTAGCCACTTTGCAGATCCATCTTGGAGAACACGGTGGCTGACTTTAGCTGATCGAATAGGTCGTCGATGCGTGGAAACGGATAACGATTCTTCACTGTCACCTGGTTGAGCATGCGGTAATCCATACACATCCGCAAAGAGCCATCTTTCTTCTTCACGAACAGGACAGGGGCTCCCCAAGGGGAAACACTAGGGCGAATGAAACCCATGTCAAGAAGCTCTTCAAGATGCTTCTTCAACTCCGCCAGCTCAGCAGGAGCCAAGCGGTAAGGTGGCTTCGATATCGGTGAAGTTCCAGGTATGAGCTCGATGGAGAATTCCACCTCGCGATTTGGTGGCAACCCGGGCAACTCCTCAGGAAAGACATCTGGGAAGTCCTTCACCACATCAACATGGTCTAGGGCAGGAGGTGTAGCATCAAGAACTATGGAGGCTAGGAAGGCTCTACACCCTTGTGAGACGAGCTTTTCGGCTTTGATGGCAGAGATGACGAACTGTCGTTCTCCTTGCTTCTTGCCCTTGACACACTCTTCCTTCATCAGGATGAAACAGACTAACCTTGGATTCCTCACAGAACAGAACAGCTTTATACTTCTTTAACCAATCCATACCCAGGATGATGTCAAAGACGGTCATATCAAGCAAGACAAAAACTGTGGGAAACATTATTCCAAATACACAGAGGTTCAAGGTAGGAGTTTGGAGGTACGAGGAGCAGATTTTTCCACTAGGAGTTTTTACATCTAACACATGATCCATAAACTCAGATTCGATTTCAAGCATAGAGGCAAACTGTCTAGATATGAAAGTATTGGAGGAACCAGAATCAAACAGAGCTTTTAAAGGATGCATATTGAGGTGTAGTGTACCTTCAATCACTTTATTGCCTTCACCATCTTCTTCAGCATTGAGAGCAAACACTCTCCCATTCCGCCTCTCAGCTAGCGGATGCCTCGGGTTCTGGTTGTTGTTGTTATTGTTGTTGTTGTTCCGTGGTGGAGGGTTCTGTCTCGGCTGTTGTGGCTGCGGAGCATTATTCTGCCCTTGCTGGAAACGGGGGCAGTTGGGTCGGATGTGCCCAACCTGGCCGCACTCATGGCAGGTTGGTGGAGGACGGTTGCCAACACGAGCAGGTGCATTGTTGGCAGGACATCTTCCAGGAGGATGGTGGCGATTGCATCTGTTGCAGCGATCACGTCCACGGTTCTCATGCTGGTTCGGATTCTTCCTTTTGTTGTTGTTGAAGCTACTGGAAGCTTGAAATCACGGATAAGACTCGATGGTGAGAGCCTTGTCCACCATTTGTTGAAATGTGAGTGGCAGCTGTGGAACGAGGCTTCGACCAACATGGTAGTTCAGGCCCTCCAAGAACAAGGTTGCTCTTCTGTCAGCTCCAAGGTCGGTGGCGTAACGTTCTAATAGCAGAAACTTCTGAACGTAGTCGGCCACGCTCATGCTTCCTTGCTTGAGACTGTAAAACTCAGCCTCCTTCTTTCTCAGGAAAGCAGGGCAGATGTACTTCTCTCTGAACAACTTCAGGAACTGGGTCCACTCCATGGAGGAGGTGTCTCGAGTGTGGGCAACTCCGTTCCACCAAACACGCGCCGGTCCATCCAGCACGTACGTTGTGAACCGAACCTTCTGGTGGGGAGGGCAAGCCATACCCTCAAAGGTCCGATCCAGGGCCAACACCCAGTCGTCGGCTTTGTCCACCATGTTAGGCTCACTCTCACCCTTGAAGTAGGGTGGCTGCATCTTGATGAAGTCAGTGAGGGTGAACTCCCTCGGCTTGGCGGCAACAGCAGCAATGGTGTTGAGTTGTCCCATCATGGTGGAGGACAACAACTATCGTAGCATCGCCAGTTCTTGCTCAGGTGTGAAGGCGGGCACACCAGAAGCTGGCTGGTTAACAGCAGGAGTCACAGGAGTGTCGGGGTTGTCGGTGGTGGACTCCTGGTTTGTGTTGTCGAACAAGTCACCTATCCTGAAATTAGGGTTAACATATTAAATTTTTAGGAGTAAAGAATCATAGATGAGAGGGAAAAGAAATAGGGATGAGAAAAGGATAACTAGAATGCTATTGCCTAAAAGCATACTATTTTGGGCAGTTCGTATCGACGCGGGCCAGGCCGGATCATATGGGCACGGGAGTCCCCGTAAGCCAAGCTAGTGGGTCGGAGGAAAATCTTGCCAGCCCCCATGCCCTGATCCTTTCTAGACACCCTTGCCTCAACTGCATGCCCTAATAGTCGCCCAAAGGCTCTGATACCATGCTGTAAAGAGGCGAGATCACCTCTCTACTAAAATTTAAAGGAAATACAAACATCCACAATTTTAACAAAAATTTAGACTTTGAGGATGATTGCATAATATTCCAAATAAATAAGCATGATTCTAGATACATAATTAAATGTCAATAGCAGCGGAAAGAAATAACAAGCCTTCTAATGGCTTTATAGTTTATTACATCATTGCTTTCTAAAAGAAAAGATAAGATAGAATAGAGGATCTAGCTATAGCAACCTAGCCATCCTTCTTGTCAAGCAAACGATCTCAGCAAAGGAATCTTTCTTCAAGCCCTTCCTTCACCTTGCACAGCTCCAACACCTGGGTGGTTGGGAAGGCACCCAGCAAGAGGGAAAACAAGAAAAGTATGTGTTACACTAACAATCTATCAAAGGCAAAGGAAAATGTAACAAGTAAACTAGACTAGATATTTGGTGTAAGAAGATATCAAAGAGTATGAGGTTTTCATAAGAGAACTTGCCATTAACAAAATAATTAAAGGTTTTAGCATGTTTATTAATATGTCTATCTAACTAAGTAGGGTTGAGGCACCTACCGGACCTCTAACCTTAGGTGAGGGAAGAATTATAAACATTTCCAATCACCTACAATTTTTAATGGGGAGAATTATAAACATTCCCCTAGGGCGATTTTATACATGCCCTCTATGGGTGGTTGTACATAAGTACCACTACTTAAAGATTAAATAGAACATTTAATTTCATGCTAACAAAAGATTTATGGCAAGATAAGCAAAAGAATATATATCATGGCAGTGGGGTATGAATACCCAAACAAGAGAATTCTATATCTACTTTTGAGGCAAATAAGACATTTAAGTTTCAAGAATTCAATGGTTTAGATCAAGTTAAACCTCATAGAAGAAATATAGGTATTGGACTAAAGATTTCCCAACTGATAGGTAGATGCACAACAAAACTCATACTAAACACATACTAATCACATACCTTAGCCTCAGGTGTCCTAGATTTCCCCTTTTCAACTCTTCACACGAATTATAAACCCAATCTTCCTAATACATCATTAGGTTCATAAATTAGAATTACATGCATTCATTTAAAAGATTGAAAACCCTAATTTATTAACTTTTTGCACAAACTCTCGATTCAGACTTCAAAAACCTCATAAACATCTTAGTTAGGTTTTCTTGATCAAAATAACATATAATATTGTATATTTTGGAAATATGGATTCTTAGGGTTAATTTTAGGGATTTTTAAGTTAATTAAATCGATTTTAAAAACACCTTTTCGAAAAACTCAAAACCAGATCTCAAAAACATTTTTATTAAATAGATCTCGTTTTCCTGATTTCAAAACACTATTTATTTATTATTTTTGACCAACGGAATAATTTATAAAAATTATTTTATCTCGACCAATGGAAGCTTGCCACGTAGGCAAGGCCAACCGCATCGAGCGGTCACGAGCGACTGAGAGCGGTGACCCGCGTCTCAGGGTCTCTCGCAACCGGTCGAGCGATCCGGTCAAAACAAGCGGCAAAAGACGTAACTACCCCGATCAGAAAAAGAAAGAAAGAAGAAACAAGAGGGGCAAAATGGTAAAACGCCAACCCGTCTTCTTCCTCCTCTCGCCCGATCGACGAGAACAGGAGCTTGGCTCCGATTTTGGGCAAAATCGCTGTACACGACGAAATCTTGCGTTCAGGTAGTCGAAAGAACAAGAAAGAAGAGACGAATTCAGTGGTACCTCTAAATCGAACCGAGGATGACGGAGTAGAGAGGGAGAAGCGCCGCAAGCTTGGGACCTTCGTCTGCTCGTTGGGGGTCGAAACGTCCACGAAAACCCAAATTGAAGATATGATCGAGTTGCTAGGGCGTCGGCGGTTGCGAGGGTTGAGTTATTTATAGGCAAGGAACCCTAGACTAGGATGTGGGTAGGAGTAAGGGGAAGTGGCCGGCGGCTACTTTGGGCGTTTCGCAAATACACGTTAAAGCTCGCAAATTTTGGGATAATCCTGTGCGAAATCTCGCAAGGAGTCCAACAAAACAAAAATCAAGGAAAATCGTTGAGTAAATCTCAAGATATTGTGATTTTAAGAAAATGAAAAATTAAATCTGTTGCCTAATCCGACTCAAGGTAGAAGACGACCGTGCGTCGTTGGATCGGTGGACACGGGTCCACTAAAGAACCTGGACCGTCCGATCTCGCGTTAGATCAGGGAAATATCCCTTAGCAAAAGTCAATTAAAATTATTAGATTTTAAATGTTTTTCTCTTTCTTCTTTTGGAGGCTCAAACGTTGCCAAAAAATTATGAAAATTTATATCCTGACTTATTTCGACGCGTAGAATCCAAATATGGAGTTGGTTTTTCATTTTGAGAAAGTTTAATAGGTGAAATAATTAATATGTCATTTTCTCTTTCCTCCTTCAAAAGAGGTGATAACATTATCTAAAATTAATGTAACTTCACCCATAAGTCTCCTTAAAGGTTTGGAACACGATTTTGCAATTATCTTCACAAGTTGAAATTATCTTTATATTTATTAAATTAATTAGAACATTCTACACATTTTCTCTCTCTCCTAATTTTCTCCTTATTCATATATTATCCAAATTAGTTGCAAATTTGCACAGAGGCTTATTTTTATGTTTAGAATACGAATTTGAAGTTATTTTCCTGATTTGAGAGCATTAAGTATTTTATTTCTTTTTTTATTGGCATATTTCCTATATTCTATTGATAATGTTATTAATATTTTCATTTTAAATAATACTTGACCCTTAAGTTACTTTTTGCTCAAGGAAACGAATTAAACTATCAAATTATCATGATGGTTTCAGATTATAATATTTATTGCAAAAATCTTTATAATTATCTTCTTTACCCATAATTTCTCATATTACCATTAATTATTACATTTATCTTCTTCCTTTTACAAAAATTCGGATTTTCTTCATATCTCTCATATTCTAGGAAACACTAGAAGATTCTAGGATGAATTATTTTACTCTTTTTATTACTTAATGTGAATTTGCATTTTAAACCCATTATCTAATTCTAACTTAGGCATTTGTGCATGCAACCTTGAAATAAGAATATATGGGAAACATTTAACCAATAACCATCTTAATTTCTTTTAAATCAAGACCAAGGACAAATGGAACGAAAATGAAGGATAAAACTTATAGAAAAGAGTACAAAGAGGTACATAGGAGATTTCAGTATGTTACAGATGGTCATGTGTAATTAATGACGGGCTTATTATTAGACATTTTAGTCTTATTATCACCTTGATCAAAAGATGGAAACATTTTTCTAAACCAAAACAAAGACACAACTCATATATACAACCTCTATGCCCACTGGTAGAAAATCTAATATTAATAGAAAAAATATATCAGATTCAACAACATGAACAACATGAGTGGAATAGCGAGTTGGGTGATCATCACCACTATATGGATATTAATCCAGATCATGTCATTGAGTAAGCACTCAATGAAGTACATGAATGGTTTTCATTCAAAAGTTTTTATTGATTGGTTCTACAACATTGACATATACTTCTATCCACAACAGACCATATTTGGAAGAAGTTGAAAATATGCTTTAGGTTACTGCCAATTTGAAAGGTAGTGTACTCTCCTAGTGAAAATTCCTAATGCTCCCTCTCAAGACTTTGGCACTATGCAATGCAACAAAGTTTTCTACCACATGACTACCATAGTTGTATCAATGTCCAATTCATAAAACTCACACAGAACACTAACATTATACGATAATACACTTAGAAAGAAACTTTGAATTTTGTCAATAATTGTGTAGTTTTGAAGAACATAAATATGGAGCTATAACCATCATCAACTTTTGTCAAGGCCTTGATGATTATTTGTGAACAAATGAATTTATTTCTTCTCTCAACTTGAAGTAGTTGTTCATGTGGGGATTTCAAACAAGAATGGACTTTTTTCTCACTAGAACGTAGATATCTAGTCATTCTTGTATTTCCTACTAGATTTGACATCACTTTTTTCTTTTACTTATACCACTACAATTATCCCACTATCCTTCAAGTTAAACACAAGAACTAGAGTAGTATAATGTTACAATTGTTAGGGTTTTAGCCTTGATTATCAACATGTCTTAGTAGTATCTGACTATTATTTCAACTAGAAAGGACAAAAATAAGGGTATAGAGAATGTACTACATGCAAATGAGCCTAGTGATGATGATAATTTTGATAGTGAACCCACACAACATTCTCTTCTATTGCAAAGACAAGGTACTTAAGATCGATTTCCACATTGATCTACTTCTCCAATATAAATTCTCATGCCCAAATGTTTGTGTTGTCCATTGACAATGGTAGCGTGACCAACATCTTCTCTACATTCATTGGTATTTAATATCTCCTTCATTGATTTACAATACATATGGTCATGTGAAACATCATTTCTTAATGCACTTATCTTATCATGGTGTATACAAGGATGTGATATTCTATGGTCTATAAAGCCCCATGTAATGAACCAAAACCTAGAATCAAACCTAGTCCCAGACTGAGATGTTAGTAAGATTGGTTACTTAGATTTGACCAAACAAGGATAAAGTTATACCTTAATGAATATTGTTAATGCATATAACACGTATAAATCAATAGTAACCCATTACATATTTATGATTTTCAATAAATATAACATATTATGAGGCAATATGTTCTATAATCAACACCACATATCACAATACAATCATATTAACATAATAACCAATGTGTATGACAACATGTAAGTGAATCTATGAAATATGTCATGTAATGGCTAACATATCCAATAAGAGGTATAACGTGCTTAATATATGAATTGGAATGATAGTTGGTGTTTCCACATCTATAAATATGAACATGCTTACTTATCTAAATATATATTGGATTAATGGACTTAATATATTAAACAAATAAAATATGGAATTTCGTGCATAATAATGTAGGAAAACTATGTTGGTAACAATATGAAGACAATGGGACTTTAAATAATAAATAATGACGGTAATGATGTCATGTTATGATAATATAATGGTAATAAGAAAAAATTCTAATTATATTACAACGCATAAAAGGAAATCTCATTACCCAAATCTAATGTGAAAATCTAATTCCTTGGGTCCCAATTGCTTGGGTACCAAGTTTCACATTATTTGATCAATAAGAACTATACTAATTTCATTTAGAAAAGAAAATATGAGATAATGCCAAAAATATTAAAAAGGTTATTGAATGTCTTCAAAAGTGGGAACAAAGCCCAAAATCAGATTCCACCTACCAAAATTGATCTATGTTAATTTTCACATTAATTGAACAATCTTATTATCCTAATTCTATTTAGGAAAGAGTATATAAATTAAGGTTCAAAATATTAAATAAAATAGTAAACAATCCCAAAAGCATAAATTGATACCAAAATCCAATTCTTCATGTCCTAATTGGTCTAGATGCCAAATTTTGTATTAATTGGACCTTGTTTGGGCCCTCAAACAAAATAGGAGAGAAAAGATAAGTTTCAAGTACTTAATGTGCAAAGTATTAAATTTGATTTAATTAGATTTCCTATAGTTCCCCATATAGGCTTGTCATGACATTATTTCTTGTATTTCCTAAGGTTTTGTGTTCTATGTTGAGTCATGGTAGATTCCTTTTTTTGTCTTGTACTCAGATTGTTTCTTAGATGTTGGATTTTTAATCTTTTGACTCACTGACTGTCTTCGACCTTCAATTTCTGGGTTTTCTCCATGTGAATGGGAATACCAAGTTTCTATCCTTGGCAACTCTCTCTCATCTCTCTTCCCTGATTTGATATTTTCTCTCAATTGCTTTCCCCTTAGTTTTTTTACTTTAGCGAGCCCAAATTTGGGTGACCTTGTTGAGTATATAGGTTATCCCCTTTTTGTCATTTCCTCTCTTCACTTTCATATCTTGTTCCTCCATAAAATCCATGCCTACGACACTAGTCACACTAGGGGTATCTATGGACCTCAAGGATCGTCAATCTTCTTCTAGTTTCCCCAAAATCTTGCTCCCTTTATCTGGACGGTCCATCTTCTTCTCTTTGAGCACCACTGTTAGATATTGGGATTTATGAGCCCATTAATGAATTCCTCATATAAAAACATTCTTGGGGGCGAAAGGAATTTGTAAACCCTTTTGCCTCTAATGGTGTCTTTGTGGTTGGTGTCGATGGTGAAATTGTCTTGGAGGAGAAGAGCGATGTGCTGGCCGAATGTTATGGATTGGCTTGAGGTGTGAGGATGACTCTACTGACCTTAGTAATGTTTTTTTTATCCTCTCTTTTCTCCACTTGTAGGTAACCCTTGGTTTCATGTTCCTTTGAGCTCTCTGAGTTGTATGTTGTTCACACATTTGGCATGTGGTGCCTTCTCCATGGTTTCCTCTGGTTTGGATTTGATTCTCTTATATTTCTTCTGGTCTTTAGGTTTGAAGAGGGTTTCTAAACGCCCCAGCCTCTTTATTTTTATCATTGCTTCTTGTTCCAGGTTGTGATCTCCATGTTTCCTTTATTTTGGGTTTCTATTCTTATGTTTAGGTTTGTAATGGTGGAGAGATATAAGGAGAGGTATGTGCATATCGTTCCCCTTTGACCAGGCTCCCTGACCTCATCTTGATCTTGCAGACTCCATAGCATCATCTCCTGGAGATAAAGTGAGGGAAGCACACGTTGCAGGGTCAGATATGATTAGAAGATTTCTGCCTCACTGAGTTCTCAGTGCTTTTGCTGTCCCAATCATGCGAAATTTGGGTAGATGATGAATGAATGTGTGACATATATACCCTTGTTCTGATCTTTTATTTGTTTTCACAATGAGGGGAAAATAGACTTTTTGTGCCTTCTTTTGAACCTTCCTAGCTGAGTTGTGTGCCTAGCTCAAACCCAGTTGGTGAATTCTTATTGGGCTAGGTCAACGACACCCATCTCTCCTTTTGTGGATATTGGTTGCCTACGTGACTTTTTTAAGATTTCATATTGGTCAGACATTCTAAAATACATAATAAATTATATATAGCTCAAAAGAATATAATAAAATGTGTTTTGGAATCGTGATTGTTTTTCTACAAGATGATATAGCTCTTATGACATATTCCAATATGCCAAATATGTGAACTTTTAAGGGTTTTTTCCCAATTGGTTAGAAATTGTAATCTTCATACCTAATAATATGTAAGTCATAAAAATAAAATAAAATATTTTAATATGATATAATTTTCATAACCCAATTCATTAATAATAAAAGGAGGTTTTTAGGGTTTATGTAATAATGTGAATCTAACACTAATTCTACATAATATGTTCAATAGGTGTTTTGAAGACCCTGTCTTGGACCTAGGGTTGACTTTGGACACATGTAGACTCGACCTGAAGTATGTTGCATTCCCTATGAGTTATATTGAGCAAATGATCTGACTTTTCTCTCTCTTAATTTATGTTGGATCTCCTATGAGTTGTATTGAGTAGTTGACCTAATTTTAATCTTTCGTAATGTATGTTTCATCTTCAAATCATATTGAGCAATATTGATTACTCTCTCTCTTGTTGTATGTTGCATCTCTATTCATCATATTGAGCAATAACCTTTATTCCTTCTCCCTCTTGGTCCTTTGGACAAATTAGCCTACATAATTTCTCTTTCTTATGAGAACTTATTTTCATGTGAAAATTCTATATTGATTTTGATCTTGTGACTATCTTACTTTGTTGGATATTCTTTCTGGACTCTTATCTATATCTTATTCATTTCATTCCATGTGGAAACCCTAATTTGGGTATTAATACTCTAACGGACTTTATGATCTTATGTTGCATCTTATTTGTAGACATGATTGTATATTTGTTTATGGGTCCTCTAACTCCACATTATAACTGTTGGATGTTCTCATCGTTTTATTTCAAATTGACTGAATGTGTTCTTGCCTCTATATTGTGCATGGGGCTAATTTTATTTGATGTAGTAGTACATGAGTACAACCATACATAGGGTGCTCTTTTTCCACTCCGAGCATGCTTTTCCACTCGTTAGATGTATAGGGCGTGCTTATTCCATCCAAGGTGCACTTTTTCAACCCAATACTTTTAGGATGAGATCCTATGGCGTCCAAGCCCTGCTTGAAATAACCTTAGTCTATGTTTATTTACATGTACAACTTATGAATTCTTATATTATTATTGTAACATTGATTTAAGGCAAGAAATATCTTACTATTGATTATCATTTTATTGCAATTTATATTATTTTGATATCCATTTGGATGGTACTTCTCCTCTTCTATGGGAAGCATTGTTATAATTGATATCTTTTTTCCTAGTGTTGCTCAATCCCCAATTAATATGCTCATACCGGCTTTGTGCTTATAATTTCCATTTTTATCTTCTATTGTGGGGTATGATTCCAACCCCTAGGTAAAGGACATGGAGGACATGGCATGCATTTGTGGACCTGGCTTAAGGAGCCGACGCTTGGGAGATACATTTGAGATATTTAGATATCCCTCTACTCATATCTTGAAGTTGTTCTTTCATGTAAGCCCCTTAATGGGAGGTCATTTTCTAATATTGATAAATTAAATATAGTCATGATATATTACTCCGCAGCTATACTATGTATGCCCAGAGTGCCAATCATACGACGATTGTAATGGGGCATTAGATGCCCGATTTGATAATGATAAATGTAATTTTGTCTATTGTGTTTGTATCAATTATGAGATGGTGACAAAGACATAATTGATGGCTAAAGAATGGTGTTACTCAATGACATATGTCTTCAGGTTGAGGATCTGAACAATGAGATCATATGTATGATAAGAGTACATAAATTCTTGTTATGTCCATAGTCAAATATTATTGTGGTAGAAAATTATACAATGGTGATACATAAGACTAGAGTGTGTGTTGGTTGATCACATAATCTCATCAGTCATGATATGTGATAACAAACCAAACACATAGGTACTTGTTAGATAATAGTTTACCGGACAAACCCATCTTGAGGGTGATACATGGAGACCATGGAATGGTAGTTAGAATTATCTTTCATAGTGATAGTCGTGACTGTGGTTCTTAGACATGAAGTCACTACACTCATCTCATGTTTTTCGATGTATTTAGACATCATCCAATGTGACCTTCAATAAGGCTTGCCGTAAAGGTGACACTCGGGTACGTTGTGACACATGGGGATTGAGTGTGAGTGATGTAGATAGAATTTGTCTCTCCTACATGAGACTGATATTCATGCCACTTGATAAGCGAGATTGAGAAATGTATGGCCTTACTCATGTGACTCAATATGTGATATGTGATCTCATATGCATCTCATACAACTTTCTCTAGTTCAAGGAACATGGATTGAACATTGAGAGGATGATGATTCCATGCCTCAAGTTCAATTAGGATATCAGAGATAAAGGAACTATGTGATCAAAATAGCACTGATCATAGATTGTAGGTCAAAGTTGTTCTCCAACTTTCCAATTACTTGAGTAGCAATGATGTGTTGCGAGATACTGGTCATTGCTTTTGATGTCATAAATTGGTTGCGGACATTCACTTCTAACATAACTTGGAACCTATAGGGTCACACACATAGGATACACCTATAATAGGAGTTTATTCATGAATATCGTTTAAATTTATTACTAAATACATTTAGATATTCAATTTAAAAAACATGACTGACATGACCGTATAATCGACTGGTTCAAGTGTTGAATCAATCGATTCAAGTGTCAAATCAATTTAAACTAGATTGGCTAAACATTTCCTAAACTGGGACATGAATCAAATGGTTCAGCTAGTGAACTGACCGGTTCAAAGTCTGAAACAATCGGTTCAAATTGTGATTTGCCCAGTTCAATGATCAATATGATTGGATCAAGGATTGATGTTGATGTCATGTTGTGCATTAATTGAATATTGAAAGCCAATGTAAATCGAGATAGGAAATCAAGTGAACCGGCCAGTTCAAGTGTTAAACCAATCATTTCACATGTAAATCAATCAGTTCAAGTGCGAATTGATCATTTCATGGCTCACAGGTTCTAGAAAACTCACGAAATTTTATCTCTTTGACTCCTAGTTGATCTAAAAACCCTGACCCTGCCCCTCCTATAAATATAGAGGTAGTTAAGGCTTTCAAAAGACACGAAACTCTCTGACAAGTATTTTACTCTCTAGTTGTGGTAACTAGAGAGCCCTAGCAAGTCTTACCTGTAAAAGGGAGAGACAAAAAGGGAGAGTGAATCAATGCTAGCATGTTGACGTACAAAGGGACAACTCCTTCCTATTAGTTGTGGTAGCACAATATGGAAACCATGTTGGTATGTGTGGATTACATAGAGGTGTGAAGGTTGTTGCCACCCTCTAGGAGGATGTGGTCAACCTCCATCCACAATGATACACCAGGAGGTTGTTGCCGACATCTGTCTAGGTGCTACTTGAGAAAGAAGCACTTGCTACAAGGATAGTTGCTGATATTGGTCCAAGACCACATATATCTCTTGCATACCTTCCTTTCCAATCTATAATTATTGACGCGATCTGCTGTCCAAGGAGAATATGGAGATAAATGTTTGTTTCCACTTCCATCTCTATATCCATATTTCCCTACATAATGACACATGTGAACCCAACTTTCAACCCCAGATACTAGCACAAGGGCGGATCTATCACCATGGATAGCCCTTTTCAACATTCCTGGATCGCATAGCTCAAGACCGGCATGCCACATATCCATGTGGGATCCACCTACTAAAGGGGTTTTGTCTCTGATACCATTTGTAATGCCCAGACCCACTACCCAATGCTCTAGTAGAGTTTAAAGAATGATGATTGGCCCCACAAAACACCACTGGCCTTATCTGCATGTTTTTTCTACACTCAAGTGCAAGTTGGGATCAACTTTCCGACTGGTCACCTATCCTAGTACTACTTTGGGCTTGCTTATCCACAAAGTTCTTAATGATGGGCTACCTTAAAAGAAGGTACACCTTGGTGATATGAGTAGTCTAATCATTTCTTTTAGGATCATTTTATCTGAGGCCTCAATACTTGGGACGTTACAATGTCTCTCAAATTGAGGTTGTTGACACCATGTTTGTAAGTCCATGAAAATCAATATCTATGTTCAATAGAACGGCTACTTCAACACCAATCAGTTATATAATTTTGGGGATACCTTCACATGGCATCCAACTTCAAATTTTCTACTTTAACGTACACTTTGAAAACTTCCTCCAGACACCACATGAAGAGGCATTTTGGACTCATTTATGGTTTGTCTTTCAAATCTGTAGTTACTATAGAAGTAAGACTTTTGTCTTCTTTGTTCAATTCTAGACAAAGTGAGATATTTTGATTAGTTTATTTAGCATCTTAATTCAAAAGTTTTCTATTTTTTGATATATTTGTAAATTCATATATATATATATATATATATATATATATATATATTAACTAGTTATCTAAGTTCATTATTTTTGAAGTTTCATATTTACCCAGAGTCAATAGGGTCTTGGTTTTTAGTTAAAAATTCTCAGCCATAAGATATTTTTTGCCAAAATGAGTTGGATATGAGATAGACAATGTTATTTCCTTAACTTTCTTCTTTGTCATGGTGTGTGTGATGGTTATATTGTTGGTATATGTATGCCCGTAGAGCCATCCCAAGCGATTGCATGGAGTCGGATATTAATTAATCAATTAATGTGATTATTTGGTTAATTAATGAATTCCAGAATATTCTAATTAATCCACGAGCGTTTTAATTAACGCAACGTTTCTGTTTACCAATGGGTTTAGGAAACCCTATTTCCCTTCGTATCCTGTTTAAAGGAGGATTGACGACCGATATCTATATAAGATGTATAGACGCTTTTAGTTTACGCTCACGCACGTAAACCCTAGCCATCATCGTCCTTAGGAGAGAAAGGAGAGCAACACGCCGCTAGCACACCGCCGCAGAAACATACTCCTTCCCGCTGGCATGAGAAGCGTGACATGGAGTTCTGTCCATCCGCGTGGACGAAGTAGAGACACAGACGCCTTAACGCCTGCGTTCGGAGGACGTCGACGACCTCCTGTACGCGCTACGAGCGGCGGACATCACTACCGCAAAGGAGCGCCGCCGGATCAACCTGCGACAGCGAACGGGAGAGAAGTTCCGTCCGTGTCGACAAGCAGCGTTGCACCATCGTGCAACGGGACATCGCCGGACTTGCTCCGCGATTAGGTATATCCCACAAACAATCCTTCCAAATATGTTGTTGTCGACGAGATCTTGTTTTGGGTTGCGTGGATTTTATCGCTTCCACCGCGCATGTTTTCTCCACAAAACCCAACAGTGGTATCAGAGCAGCGTCGATCTACGACGTATTTGGATTAGTTTCGATATGATCGAATCACTGTATACTGTTTTCTATATTGCATACGATGCGAATTGAAACTGTTAATGTGCAAATCTAAACCTAATTCCACATACGCCGCAGGCTTCTATTTTTGACGTTTCGGATGGGGTCGACTATGGAAAATACTAATTTTACTTAGTGCACGGAAGTAAAATTCCTTAGACCTTTCAGGGGCTCTGCACAGGGGCGTTGCCCCTGTGTACCCCGCATAGTCTGCGTGGGAGTCAAAAATTTATTTAATGGGGAATGTCCCGCATTACAAGTACTACAATTTTATTATGAATATATGTATATGTAGATATACCTATGATAGCATACACGTCGCCTTTAAAATCTGTTTTATGTGGTGAATGCATACACGGTTATGGCCTAGTATCCCCTTTTGTGAATGTTGTGAATGTTTTGAATGAATGTGGATGTCAATCTTGTGGATATGGTTGTTTATGAATTCTATGGATGTATAATGGTTACATATGGATCCTTTGTATAAAGTATTCAGCTTTCATGTCGAGCCTCATCTCTTATTTCAAAGTGTAATTAATTCTTTCCTTTTATATTTGTACTCATATGATGTAATAGAGATAGGATTAGTTTTAGTTTTTGTATACTTGATGTAAGGAGGCCCTTTGAAGATCAAACTCCAAGGAGTTTCCATGGAGAAGCACCATGAAGATCTAATTCCAAGAAGCAACCTGAAGATCCAACTCCAAGGAGCGTCCATGGAGAAGCAACAAGAAGATCCAATTCCAAGAAGCAACTTGAATTTCCAACCTCACGAAGCATCCATGAAGTTGTTCATTGTAATGTTGATCATTACGTGCTTACAGGTTGATTCACAGGTGTTGCATGAGATGCATAAGACCATAGGTGGACCGTAATCCTTTGTTGCTCCAAAGGATTACAATAGTATGGCCATAACCGATGTATTTGTGTTTGTGATTGCATGTCTATCGTTTGTGGTTGTGGATATAGTAGTATATGATACGTACTATAAGTATGTGGTGTTTGGATATGTATATGTATTAATAAAACCCCTCAATTAATAATATTAAGTTTTAGTTGCCTTCCATAAAGCAACACACATGAAAATCATGATCGACTATGTGTGGGCACGCCTCCGCGTGGTACACTGTCTATCTCGTGGAAGTGTGATGGTGGGTGTGTGGGTCTGCCTCCGCAGGGTGCACACTCATCGTGTTGGCTTATGGGTTGGACTTAACTAGGGAACCTTGATAGGATCAAGTACCTAGAGGCACACAGATGCATCATGGCAAGGAGTTGTACATGATCATCTATCCAAGAGTTGCATATGATGCAATTGGCAAAAGTTGCCTACCTTAGTATTTGGTCTTTGACGCCAGTGTTGGCTGGGCATTGATCCAATTATTTTGGGTCTTGGCTCACTAGAAGGTTGTGCGTTGCAATTTTTCGAGTTGATAGTGAGGGCTATCAATTTGAATAAAATAGTGGGAGCGTAATTAATTAAAGGCCTAATTAATCTCATTTATTAAATCTTTACAAGTCAAAATGTTTTGGACTAAATGCATGGCTTTATTATAAAGTTTAAGGCATGGCTTTATTATAAAGTTGCTTATAAACAATCACAATGATACACCCTCAACTAGGGTTTCACAATGATACACCCTCAACCAGGGTTCACAATAATACACCCTCCACTAGGGTTTCACAAGGATACACCCTCAACCAGGGTTCACAATGATACACCCTCCACTAGCGTTTCACAAGGATACACCCTCAACCAGGGTTCACAATGATACACCCTCAACTAGGGTTTCATAAGGATACACCCTCAACCAGGGTTCACAATGATACACCCTCAACTAGGGTTTCATAAGGATACACCCTCAACCAGGGTTCACAATAATACACCCTCCACTAGGGTTTCACAAGGATACACCCTCAACCAGGGTTTCAACTCAATAACCCTGTCAATTAGGGTTTATGTTCATGTTTAGGGTTTCATGATCTCTTTACTTAAGGATCATAACCCTTAACCACCACATGAATCATATTCATGTATGAATTCATTCTATCCACTTCTCAACTTGATTAGGTCATATCAACCCTTCATTCGAGTACATACAACTATGATTAACATAGTGTATCAAGTCATTGATCCTATAAGCAATTAGGGATTCATCCCTTAATTGGCACTAATCTCTTAGGTACTATTAGGGTTTCAACCTTTGTACCTTCATTGATAATCATTACTAATCATAATTGGATCAATGGATCATTCATCATCTTAAATCTCAAGAGATTCAATCACATTGGACCTCCATTACATAAGATACCCAATTGAATTAGGATTTTCAATGTTGATTCCTTCAATCATTGAATTCATGGAACCAATCATCAATTGGACCTATACTCATACTTCAATTGAGTTAAATAGGTCAACCTTCAACTGATTTGACCCTCAATTTATCATCAATTAGGGTTTGATTCAATTGAATTAGGGTTTAGAATCAATTATTCAACAACACTAATCAATGTAAGACTAGTTACTTTGAAACCATTGAACCATCATCCAAATTAGGTATGACCTGACCCCAAACGGGCTTGAGGTCGTTTGGATGACCTCCAAAAGGTCTTGAGACCGTTTTCTCATCAAATCACTCAAAACCAAGCCATCCAAGTAGGGTTTGGATCATTGAATTGCTCACCAATTCAGCAATTTATTGCAGATCAACTTGGTACCTTTAGGCCTTCAAACACCTAACCATACTCAACCCTAGACCTCCAAACGGTCTTGGGTGACCACCAAACGGTCTTGAGACTGTTTTGATGAGCTCCAAATGGTCTTGAGACCGTTTGGCCCATCCAACCATTGGATTCTAGTGAAAAATCATCATGGATTGGTCTATCGAGTTGATCAACAAATCAACACTACATTGCAATATGATTAGTACCTTTGGACCTTCAATTGGTCAACTATACTTGACCCCAGACCTAAAAACAGTCTTGGGGTGACCCCCAAACGGTCTTGAACCCGTTTGGATGATCCCCAAACGGTCTTGAACCCGTTTGGGCTAATCAACCCAAAATCTCAACTTAACTCATTGGAATTTCAGCATTGTTTTCAATTAGGGTTTGCCTAATTGAATAGCCTTCAACTCACTATTACTTTGGAGTTAACCCCTCAAATTTGGAGATTAATTAACCAACATAATTATGAACAGGAATCCCAAACGGTCAACGCTTGGTCAACTCACTCAAACGGTCTTGAACCCGTTTTCCCAAGAAGGTCAAGTTAATCAGGTTGAAAATCAGCACTTAATCCAATTAGGTTTTCCTAGTTGATTAGCCTTCAACCTATGATTCCTTTTGAGTTAACCCCTCAAATTTGTAGGGTCATTAACCAACATCATTATGAACAGTAATACCAAACGGTCAACGCTTGGTCAACTCACTCAAACGGTCTTGAACCCGTTTTCCCAAGCAGGTCAAGTTAATCAGGTTGAAAATCAGCACTTAATCCAATTAGGTTTTCCTAATTGATTAGCCTTCGACCTATGATTACTTTTGAGTTAACCCCTCAAATTTGTAGGGTCATTACCCAACATCATTATGAACAGGAATCCCAAACGGTAAATGCTTGGTCAACTCACTCAAACGGTCTTGAAACCGTTTTCCCAAACAGGTCAAGTTAATCAGGTTGAAAATCAGCATTTAATCCAATTAGGTTTCCCTAATTGATTAGCCTTCAACTCATGATTCCCTTGGAGTTAATCCATAAAATTTGGAGGGTCATTACCCAACATCATTATGAACAGGAATAACAAACGGTCAATTCTTGGTCAACCATCTCAAATGGTTTTGAAACCTTTTTCCAAAACAGGTCAAGTTGATCAGGTTGAAAATCAACATTTAATTCAATTCGATTTGAATAATTGATTGGCCTTCAACTCACGATTCCTTTGGCGTTAACCCCTCAAATTTGGAGGGTCATTAGTCTACATAATTAGGAACAAGATTCCCAAACGGTCAACGCTTGGTCAACCATCTCAAATGGTTTTGAAACCGTTTTCTCCCAAACGGTTTCAAACCGTTTTCCCTTAAACGGTTTGCTGAAACCGCATAGCCAATCAAATTAAAACGATTTGGAGTAGCTATAAAAACCGTTTGGCTTGGTAATTTTCTTTGGATAAGTATCTAGGATGATTTCATCATCCCCTTCCTTCGAACAACCAAGAACAGAAACCGTTCTTGATGGAAATTGCAGCAAGAAACAAGAGTGCATCAAATTGAAGAAATCAATCAACAAAGCATAGAGAATTGATGCAATAGCAATGTTTAAGGGTTTAAGTTATAAAACCCGCCTCCAATTGAGCTCCAAAGCTCCAAACTCACGCCATTAATGGTGGATGAATCTCTTACAACTCCCCTTAGGCTCGCCCTCAAGCTTTTGGATGAAAAAGTTGGCTAGGGTTGAAGAGGAGATCGAAATAAGAAGGAATCCATAATTTCTTTTCAATTTCCACCATGAAATCAAGGAGAACGAAGGTCAAGGGCTTTCCAACAGGTTGGGAGTCGTCCTCCTGCTCCTCCCTAGCTCCTTGGTCGGTTTTGCAAGCAAGGGAAAGAAGAAAATCCGAAAAAGGCCTTGGTTTGGGCTTGGAAATGGCACTTTTATAAGGAAATTGATGAGAGAGAAAATGCCTTATAAAAATCCAATTAATCCAAAAATTATGGCCGCCTCTTCCCCCTCAATTCCATGGATACGAGGCATATCCCCTTTCCTTTTATTCGCCTTCATTAACCTCAATTTAAAGAAAAGCAAATTAAGCACCTTAAGGCTTATTATATTAATATCACATATGTGAGTGGAAATTACTTTTCTTTATAATAAGGTGAGTGGAATTTCACCTACTTAGGATATTTTCGTTCCTTATCTTGGAAAAGGAACGTCCATCCTTATTCAAAATCAACCAATAACATTTTGGTTGAAGGCCCTTTAATTAATACATTCATTTTTGCCCTAAATTGAATTAGGGTTTCACTTATGATTAAATCTTGATTATTTTAATATCAAGATTCTCTCTCCTCCAACTTAATTCAAATGAGATGCCCCTCTCATTTTCTTTGCTCTACATGATGCCAAGAAATATTAAGGACCTTATTGAAGTGGTAATTTGCATATTGAACCCTAGATTTTTGGTAAATTGCACTTTTCACCAAAACTAGGTTTTAATGCACAACATTGCTTTACAAGCTTAATCTTGGTGCCCAAGCTTGTGGAAACCATACCACTACATCACATTAATTCTTATGATGTCTCAACATCAAAGGAACATCTTATCATGAAACATTTGCAATTTAACCCCTCAACTTGGGTAATTTGCACTTTAGTCCAAAATAAGCAATCATTGCTTCAACATTGTTTAAACAGGACCAAAATTGAAACATAAGTTTCTCATGAGCCCTATTTACTTTTCCAAAGATAAGATTAAGAATCTACTCAACCTTATTAGGCAAAACCTCTAGGGTTAATTCATAACCCAGGTCAGGGATGTTACAAATTATAAACCCCTAACAAGGATTTCGTCCTCGAAATCCCAGGGAAAGGAGAGACAGATTGTTCATTAATCATGCCCTCAAGTCTCCACATATTATCTTAATATCATGGAGATACCATGGATCTGTAATCCGCACAAAGTTCCTTTCATTAATCCAACCTTTTCAATGTTTATGTTTATGCAAATCATAAACCCCTAACATATGATGTTCATATCATTGAAAGGAACAAGCATACAAGAGCATACTTCTATCATCACCCAGGAATATTTATTAAAAGAAAAACATATATATCTAACAGAGATAATTCATTCAGCAATCCTTTATTTATAAAGTTCACTTAGCAAACTCTATGTAATTGGGAATGTTCACATAGTTCTTCCTATTAGTTAGGGATGTCACATAACTTTTCCCTTTTTGTTTAGGGTTGGAATTGCACAAAGCATCTTCCTTTATTGGAATTGCACACAACATCTTCCTTTATTGGAATTGCACACAACATCTTCCTTTATTGGAATTGCACAAAGCATCTTCCTTTATTGGAATTGCACACATCATCTTCCTTTATTGGAATTGCACACAGCATCTTCCTTTATTGGAATTGCACACATCATCTTCCTTTATTGGAATTGCACACATCATCTTCCTTTATTGGAATTGCACAAAGCATCTTCCTTTATTGGAATTGCACACAACATCTTCCTTTATTGGAATTGCACACAGCATCTTCCTTTATTGGAATTGCACACATCATCTTCCTTTATTGGAATTGCACACAACATCTTCCTTTATTGGAATTGCACAAAGCATCTTCCTTTATTGGAATTGCACACATCATCTTCCTTTATTAGAATTGCACACAGCATCTTCCTTTATTGGAATTGCACACAACATCTTCCTTTATTGGAATTGCACAAAGCATCTTCCTTTATTGGAATTGCACACAACATCTTCCTTTATTGGAATTGCACACATCATCTTCCTTTATTGGAATTGCACACAACATCTTCCTTTATTGGAATTGCACACAACATCTTCCTTTATTGGAATTGCACAAAGCATCTTCCTTTATTGGAATTGCACAAAGCATCTTCCTTTATTGGAATTGCACAAAGCATCTTCCTTTATTGGAATTGCACACAACATCATCCTTTATTGGAATTGCACACAACATCTTCTTTTATTGGAATTGCACATAGCATCTTCCTTTATTGGAATTGCACACAACATCTTCCTTTATTAGAATTGCACAAAGCATCTTCCTTTATTGGAATTGCACACAGCATCTTCCTTTATTGGAATTGCACAAAGCATCTTCCTTTATTGATTCCATATTCATGATTTCATGATACTCATTAGATTGTCTCAGAATGACTACTTGATCAGAGCAATCAAAAAGACAACAATCTAAGAGTTTCCATACCCACTTTATCATCAATAGTTGTATACCTGGCCAGGGTTTACAAATACTGAGATCAAGTAGTATGCACTTACATGCTATCATATTCCTCACTTTTCATGCCATTATACACATAGGATTTTCCATTCCTAGATTTCCTCCAGGCATCATTTTCTAAATCTCATCTTATGGCCCCTCCTTGGGCACTACCATCACAGATATACTGTTTGTCTAAACTCATGGCAGAGTCTACTTTCTTCCCATAAGTTAATCTTTTCCCTATTTTCCCTTTTTCCAACATGACTATGTCATTCAGGAATCCTTTCAAAGCCCAAAGCTTATGTATTAAGGACAGGTGACCTAGGTTGTAACACCAATATCCAGTTTTCTTTATGCATCACTGTTGCCCTGATTTGCCCAATAAGAGCATGATCCTAGGATTCTCTATCCTGATCAGGTCTTAATGGGGATTTTCAGGCACTCATTCTATTCTTGCATGATCCTTGCACCACTTCTTGGTGCAACAACATTGCCCTAAGCAATGTGTTCCTTGTGCTCTCCAGTCATTTTATAACTTTACCCTTTCTCTGCACAAGTAGAAATCATTATAGGGTATACTGGAGGACACTAACACAGACTCGACACCTTAGTCCTATGTCTCTGTAGACTCAGCGAACCTAGAGCTCTGATACCACTTAATTGTGACGACCGTCTCGTGAAAACAAGATTAACTAATGCGGAAGCGTTCATCAAGCAGCGGATTAGCAAAAATCACTAAAAATTAAAACTTTTTGCAAAGAGATCCACACATAGAGAATCTTTTCCAAAAAATGCCATTGTATATCATATACATTATGTTTCAAACGTACATATCATGTACCATCTCTTTCTAGAGACTACATTATCAGCTTCCTTATAAACATATATGCAGGCAGCATACAAATCTCGGGGCATCAAGCCAAAAGCTCAGACTGATATATCAAAAACACTGACTAAAACTCCGAGGACATCGAGAGTACAGATATGACACATAGGACTACTATCTATATGAATAGACAAACAATATCTCCACCTGAGATCTTATTGTTGTCCCTACTGTTGTCGTTACTGCTGCTCTTTCCCTGTTCTAGGGTTCTGCTCTGCCTTTCATGCATACCTAAAAATGTTTCCCACGGGGGTGAGACAATTGTAAATTTCCCCAGCGATAGATATAACTCTCTGCCAGAAACATTGTTATAGCAGATTATGAAATTAAACTGAGCAGGGGTTACTTTTACATTAATAGGCAGAATTATTCTTCATAGAACAGAATAAGATAATCTCCATTTTCAATAAGAGCATTGCATCTACCCATGGTAGACTCATAGTTCATCCATCTACTTGTAATGAATACAACAGATATGAATAATCATCAATGAACTATAGATATATAACAGAAATGTAACATCAGCCAAGTTCTCTAGCATAACTTATTAACACAAATGCTACAAAGAAACATGATACTTGTTACCCGAGCATCACACATGGCTCACAAGGCCATTCATATCTTGTCACCTCTCACTAGGCGACAACTTATTCACATGGCTCACAAGGCCATTCACATCTTGTCACCTATCACTAGGCAACAACTTATTCACATGGCCCATAAGGCCATTCACATCTTGTCCCCTCTCACTAGGCAACAACTTATTCACATGGTTCATAAGGCCATTCACATCTTGTCACCTCTCACTAGGCAACAACTTATTCACATGGTTCATAAGATCCATACACATTGTTACTTTTATTAAGCAACAACAACATCAACGCACAAAAGGCCAATCAACATTTATTATATAAATGTCACAACCCAAACTTGGCTATATTCATCATCTCATCATACTTGCATGGTTATTAGGCATGATAACAGTCATACAAGATATTCATCACATCATGTGATACAATAGTAACACCATCATTCCTTAACCAGGAATTAGGGTTCACTATCAAACAGGGCTTATCATTCCCTTTTCCCCAAATTAGGGTTAGGGTTCCCCATTTCTCATTAATTTAGACCCTCTTTAGTTAACCAACTTTATCTTGTATTAAGGTATTTCCCCTCTTAATACATTCCATCACAGAATACTCACCCTTAGCATATAATGCATAGGCCACACAGTAGAATTGTCCAGCTATCTCACATGATATGGACTTATCTTAGTTTAAGGCATGGCTTTATTATAAAGTTGCCTATAAACAATCACAATGATACACCCTCAACTAGGGTTTCACAATGATACACCCTCAACCAGGGTTCACAATAATACACCCTCCACTAGGGTTTCACAAGGATACACCCTCAACCAGGGTTCACAATGATACACCCTCCACTAGGGTTTCACAAGGATACACCCTCAACCTGGGTTCACAATGATACACCCTCAACTAGGGTTTCATAAGGATACACCCTCAACCAGGGTTCACAATGATACACCCTCAACTAGGGTTTCATAAGGATACACCCTCAACCAGGGTTCACAATAATACACCCTCCACTAGGGTTTCACAAGGATACACCCTCAACCAGGGTTTCAACTCAATAACCCTGTCAATTAGGGTTTATGTTCATGTTTAGGGTTTCATGATCTCTTTACTTAAGGATCATAACCCTTAACCACCACATGAATCATATTCATGTATGAATTCATTCTATCCACTTCTCAACTTGATTAGGTCATATCAACCCTTCATTCGAGTACATACAACTATGATTAACATAGTGTATCAAGTCATTGATCCTATAAGCAATTAGGGATTCATCCCTTAATTGGCACTAATCTCTTAGGTACTATTAGGGTTTCAACCTTTGTACCTTCATTGATAATCATTACTAATCATAATTGGATCAATGGATCATTCATCATCTTAAATCTCAAGAGATTCAATCACATTGGACCTCCATTACATAAGATACCCAATTGAATTAGGATTTTCAATGTTGATTCCTTCAATCATTGAATTCATGGAACCAATCATCAATTGGACCTATACTCATACTTCAATTGAGTTAAATAGGTCAACCTTCAACTGATTTGACCCTCAATTGATCATCAATTAGGGTTTGATTCAATTGAATTAGGGTTTAGAATCGATGATTCAACAACACTAATCAATGTAAGACTAGTTACTTTGAAACCATTGAACCATCATCCAAATTAGGTATGACCTGACCCCAAACGGTCTTTAGGTCGTTTGGATGACCTCCAAACGGTCTTGAGACCGTTTTCCCATCAAATCACTCAAAACCAAGCCATCCAAGTAGGGTTTGGATCATTGAAGTGCTCACCAATTCAGCAATTTATTGCAGATCAACTTGGTACCTTGAGGCCTTCAAACACCTAACCATACTCAACCCTAGACCTCCAAACGGTCTTGGGTGACCACCAAACGGTCTTGAGACCGTTTGGCCCATCCAACCTTTGGATTCTAGTGAAAAATCATCATGGATTGGTCTATCGAGTTGATCAACAAATCAGCACTACATTGCAATATGATTAGTACCTTTGGACCTTCAATTGGTCAACTATACTTGACCCCAGACCTCCAAACGGTCTTGGGGTGACCCCCAAACGGTCTTGAACCCGTTTGTATGATCCCCAAACGGTCTTGAACCCGTTTGGGCTAATCAACCCAAAATCTCAACTTAACTCATTGGAATTTCAGCATTGTTTTCAATTAGGGTTTGCCTAATTGAATAGCCTTCAACTCACGATTCCTTTGGCGTTAACCCCTCAAATTTGGAGAGTCATTAACCAACATAATTATGAACAGGAATCCCAAACTTTCAACGCTTGGTCAACTCACTCAAACGGTCTTGAACCCGTTTGACCAAGCAGGTCAAGTTAATCAGGTTGAAAATCAGCACTTAATCCAATTAGGTTTTCCTAATTGATTAGCCTTGAACGTATGATTCCTTTTGAGTTAACCCCTAATATTTGTAGGGTAATTAACCAACAGCATTATGAACAGGAATCCCAAACGGTCAACGCTTGGTAAACTCACTCAAAGGGTCTTGAACCCGTTTTCCCAAGCAGGTCAAGTTAATCAGGTTGAAAATCAGCACTTAATCCAATTAGGTTTTCCTAATTGATTAGCATTCAACCTATGATTCCTTTTGATTTAACCCCTAAAAGTTGTAGGGTCATTAACCAACATCATTATGAACAGTAATCCCAAACGGTCAACGCTTGGTCAACTCACTCAAATGGTCTTGAAACCGTTTTCCCAAATAGGTCAAGTTAATCAGGTTGAAAATCAGCATTTAATCCAATTAGGTTTCCCTAATTGATTAGACTTCAACTCATGATTCCCTTGGAGTTAATCCATCAAATTTGGAGGGTCATTACCCAACATCATTATGAACAGGAATACCAAACGGTAAACGCTTGGTCAACCATCTCAAATGGTGTTGAAACCGTTTTCCCAAGCAGGTCAAGTTGATCAGGTTGAAAATCAACATTTAATTCAATTCGATTTGCCTAATTGATTGGCCTTCAACTCACGATTCCTTTGGCGTTAACCCCTCAAATTTGTAGGGTCATTAGTCTACATAATTAGGAACAAGATTCCCAAACGGTAAACGCTTGGTCAACCATATCAAACGGTTTTGAAACCGTTTTCTCCCAAACGGTTTCAAACCGTTTGCCCTTAAACGGTTTGCTGAAACCGCATAGCCAATCAAATTAAAATGATTTGGAGTAGCTATCAAAACTGTTTGGCTTGGTAATTTTCTTTCTCTAAGCATCTAGGATGATGTAATCATCCCCTTCCTTCGAACAACCAAGAACAGAAACCGTTCTTGATGGAAATTTCAGCAAGAAACAAGAGTGCATCAAATTGAAGAAATCAATCAACAAAGCATAGAGAATTGATGCAATAGCAATGTTTAAGGGTTTAAGTTATAAAACCCGCCTCCAATTGAGCTCCAAATCTCCAAGATCACGCCATTAATGGTGTATGAAGCTCTTACAACTCCCCTTAGGCTCGTCCTCAAGCTTTTGGATGAAAAAGTTGGCTAGGGTTGAAGAGGAGATCGAAATAAGAAGGAATCCATAATTTATTTTCAATTTTCACCATGAAATCAAGGAGAACGAAGGTCAAGGGCTTACCAACAGGTTGGGAGTCGTCCTCCTGCTCCTCCCTAGCTCCTTGGTCGGTTTTGCAAGCAAGGGAAAGAATAAAATCCGAAAAAGTCCTTGGTTTGGGCTTGGAAATGGCACTTTTATAAGGAAATTGACGAGAGAGAAAATGCCTTATAAAAATCCAATTAATCCAAAAATTATGGCCGCCTCTTCCCCCTCAATTCCATGGATACGAGGCATATCCCCTTTCCTTTTATTCCCCTTCATTATCCTCAATTTAAAGAAAAGAAAATTAAGCACCTTAAGGCTTATTATATTAATATCACATATGTGAGTGGAAATTACTTTTCTTTATAATAAGGTGAGTGGAATTTCACCTACTTAGGATATTTTCGTTCCTTATCTTGGAAAAGGAACGTCCATCCTTATTCAAAATCAACCAATAACATTTTGGTTGAAGGCCCTTTAATTAATACATTCATTTTTGCCCTAAATTGAATTAGGGTTTCACTTATGATTAAATCTTGATTATTTTAATATCAAGATTCTCTCTCCTCCAACTTAATTCAAATGAGATGCCCCTCTCATTTTCTTTGCTCTACATGATGCCAAGAAACATTAAGGACCTTATTGAAGTGGTAATTTGCATATTGAACCCTAAATTTTTGGTAAATTGCACTTTTCACCAAAACTAGGTTTTAATGCACAACATTGCTTTACAAGCTTAATCTTGGTGCCCAAGCTTGTGGAAACCATACCACTACATCACATTAATTCTTATGATGTCTCAACATCAAAGTAACATCTTATCATGAAACATTTGCAATTTAACCCCTCAACTTTGGTAATTTGCACTTTAGTCCAAAATAAGAAATCATTGCTTCAACATTGTTTAAACAGGACCAAAATTGAAACATAAGTTTCTCATGAGCCCTATTTACTTTTCCAAAGATAATATTAAGAATCTACTCAACCTTATTAGGCAAAACCTCTAGGGTTAATTCATAACCCAGGTCAGGGATGTTACAAATTATAAACCCCTAACAAGGATTTCGTCCTCGAAATCCCAGGGAAAGGAGAGACAGATTGTTCATTAATCATGCCCTCAAGTCTCCACATATTATCTTAATATTATGGAGATACCATGGATCTGTAATCCGCACAAAGTTCCTTTCATTAATCCAACCTTTTCAATGTTTATGTTTATGCAAAGCATAAACCCCTAACATATGATGTTCATATCATTGAAAGGAACAAGCATAAAAGAGCATACTTCTATCATCACCCAGGAATATTTATTAAAAGAAAAACATATATATCTAACAGAGTTAATTCATTCAGCAATCCTTTATTTATAAAGTTCACTTAGCAAACTCTATGTAATTGGGAATGTTCACATAGTTCTTCCTATTAGTTAGGGATGTCACATAACTTTTCCCTTTTTATTTAGGGTTGGAATTGCACAAAGCATCTTCCTTTATTGGAATTGCACACAACATCTTCCTTTATTGGAATTGCACACAACATCTTCCTTTATTGGAATTGCACAAAGCATCTTCCTTTATTGGAATTGCACACAACATCTTCCTTTATTGGAATTGCACACATCATCTTCCTTTATTGGAATTGCACACATCATCTTCCTTTGTTGGAATTGCACACATCATCTTCCTTTATTGGAATTGCACAAAGCATCTTCCTTTATTGGAATTGCACAAAGCATCTTCCTTTATTGGAATTGCACACAGCATCTTCCTTTATTGGAATTGCACACAACATCTTCCTTTATTGGAATTGCACACATCATCTTCCTTTATTGGAATTGCACACAACATCTTCCTTTATTGGAATTGCACAAAGCATCTTCCTTTATTGGAATTGCACACATCATCTTCCTTTATTGGAATTGCACAAAGCATCTTCCTTTATTAGAATTGCACACAACATCTTCCTTTATTGGAATTTCACAAAGCATCTTCCTTTATTGGAATTGCACACAGCATCTTCCTTTATTGGAATTGCACACAGCATCTTCCTTTATTGGAATTGCACACAACATGTTCCTTTATTGGAATTGCACACATCATCTTCCTTTATTAGAATTGCACAAAGCATCTTCCTTTATTGGAATTGCACAAAGCATCTTCCTTTATTGGAATTGCACACAACATATTCCTTTATTGGAATTGCACACAGCATCTTCCTTTATTGGAATTGCACACAACATCTTCCTTTATTGGAATTTCACACAACATCTTCTTTTATTGGAATTGCACAAAGCATCTTCCTTTATTGGAATTGCACACAACATTTTCCTTTATTGGAATTGCACAAAGCATTTTCCTTTATTGATTCCATATTCATGATTTCATGATACTCATTAGATTGTCTCAGAATGACTACTTGATCAGAGCAATAAAAAAGACAACAATCTAAGAGTTTCCATACCCACTTTATCATCAATAGTTGTATACCTGGCCAGGGTTTACAAATACTGAGATCAAGTAGTATGCACTTACATGCTATCATATTCCTCACTTTTCATGCCATTATACACACAGGATTTTCCATTCCTAGATTTCCTCCAGGCATCATTTTCTAAATCTCATCTTATGGCCCCTCCTTGGGCACTACCATCACAGATATACTGTTTGTCTAAACTCATGGCAGAGTCTACTTTCTTGCCATAAGTTAATCTTTTCCATATTTTCCCTTGTTCCAACATGACTATGTCATTCAGGAATCCTTTCAAAGCCCAACGCTTATGTATTAAGGACTGGTGACCTAGGTTGTAACACCAATATCCAGTCTTCTTTATGCATCACTATTTCCCTGATTTGCCCAATAAGAGCATGATCCTATGATTCTCTATCCTGATCAGGTCTTAATGGGGATTTTCAGGCACTCATTCTATTCTTGCATGATCCTTGCACCACTTCTTGGTGCAACAACATTGCCCTAAGCAATGTGTTCCTTGTGCTCTCCAGTCATTTTTTACCCTTTCTCTACACAAGCAGAAATCATTATAGGGTATACTAGAGGACACTAATACAGACTCGACACCTTAGTCCTATGTCTCTGTAGACTCAGCGAACCTAGAGCTCTGATACCACTTAATTGTGACGACCGTCTCGTGAAAACAAGATTAACTAATGCGGAAGCGTTCATCAAGCAGCGGATTAGCAAAAATCACTAAAAATTAAAACTTTTTGCAAAGAGATCCACACATAGGAAATCTTTTCCAACAAACGCCATTGTATATCATATACATTATGTTTCAAACGTACATATCATGTACCATCTCTTTCCAGAGACTACATCATCAGCTTCCTTATAAACATATATGCAGGCAGCATACAAATCTCGGGGCATCAAGCCAAAACCTCAGACTGATATATCAAAAACACTGACTAAAAACTCCGAGGACCTGAGAGTACAGAGACGACACATAGGACTACTATCTATATGACTAGACAGACAATATCTCCACCTGAGATCTTATTGTTGTCCCTGTTGTTGCTGTTGCTGCTGCTCTTTCCCTGTTCTAGGGTTTCTGCTCTGCCTTTCATGCATACCTAAAAATGTTTCCCACGGGGGTGAGACAATTGTAAATTTCCCCAGCGAGAGATATAACTCTCTGCCAGAAACATTGTTATAGCAGATTATGAAATTAAACTGAGCAGGGGTTACTTTTACATTAATAGGCAGAATTATTCTTCATAGAACAGAATAAGATAATCTCCATTTTCAATAAGAGCATTGCATCTACCCATGGTAGACTCATAGTTCATCCATCTACTTGTAATGAATACAACAGATATGAATAATCATTAATGAACTATAGATATATAATAGAAATGTAACATCAGCCAAGTTCTCTAGCATAACTTATTAACACAAATGCTACAAAGAAACATGATACTTGTTACCCAAGCATCACACATGGCTCACAAGGCCATTCATATCTTGTCACCTCTCACTAGGCAACACCTTATTCACATGGCTCACAAGGCCATTCACATCTTGTCACCTCTCACTAGGCAACAACTTATTCACATGGCCCACAAGGCCATTCACATCTTGTCACCTCTCACTAGGCAACAACTTATTCACATGGTTCATAAGGCCATTCACATCTTGTCACCTCTCACTAGGCAACAACTTATTCACATGGTTCATAAGATCCATACACATTGTTACTTTTATTAAGCAACAACAACATCAACGCACAAAAAGCCAATCAACATTTATTATATAAATGTCACAGCCCAAACTTGGCTATATTCATCATCTCATCATACTTGCATGGTTATTAGGCATGATAACAGTCATACAAGATATTCATCACATCATGTGATACAATAGTAACACCATCATTCCTTAACCAGGAATTAGGGTTCAGTATCAAATAGGGCTTATCATTCCCTTTTCCCCAAATTAGGGTTAGGGTTCCCCATTTCTCATTAATTTAGACCCTCTTGAGTTAACCAACTTTATCTTGTATTAAGGTATTTCCCCTCTTAATACATTCCATCACAGAATACTCACCCTTAGCATATAATGCATAGGCCACATAGTAGAATTGTCCAGCTATCTCACATGATATGGACTTATCTTAGTTTAAGGCATGGCTTTATTATAAAGTTTCCTATAAACAATCACAATGATACACCCTCAACTAGGGTTTCACAATGATACACCCTCAACCAGGGTTCACAATAATACACCCTCCACTAGGGTTTCACAAGGATACACCCTCAACCAGGGTTCACAATGATACACCCTCCACTAGGGTTTCACAAGGATACACCCTCAACCAGGGTTCACAATGATACACCCTCAACTAGGGTTTCATAAGGATACACCCTCAACCAGGGTTCACAATGATACACCCTCAACTAGGGTTTCATAAGGATACACCCTCAACCAGGGTTCACAATAATACACCCTCCACTAGGGTTTCACAAGGATACACCCTCAACCAGGGTTTCAACTCAATAACCCTGTCAATTAGGGTTTATGTTCATGTTTAGGGTTTCATGATCTCTTTACTTAAGGATCATAACCCTTAACCACCACATGAATCATATTCATGTATGAATTCATGCTATCCACTTCTCAACTTGATTAGGTCATATCAACCCTTCATTCGAGTACATACAACTATGATTAACATAGTGTATCAAGTCATTGATCCTATAAGCAATTAGGGATTCATCCCTTAATTGGCACTAATCTCTTAGGTACTATTAGGGTTTCAACCTTTGTACCTTCATTGATAATCATTACTAATCATAATTGGATCAATGGATCATTCATCATCTTAAATCTCAAGATATTCAATCACATTGGACCTCCATTACATAAGATACCCAATTGAATTAGGATTTTCAATGTTGATTCCTTCAATCATTGAATTCATGGAACCAATCATCAATTGGACCTATACTCATACTTCAATTGAGTTAAATAGGTCAACCTTCAACTGATTTGACCCTCAATTGATCATCAATTAGGGTTTGATTCAATTGAATTAGGGTTTAGAATCAATGATTCAACAACACTAATCAATGTAAGACTAGTTACTTTGAAACCATTGAACCATCATCCAAATTAGGTATGACCTGACCCCAAACGGTCTTTAGGTCGTTTGGATGACCTCCAAACGGTCTTGAGACCGTTTTCCCATCAAATCACTCAAAACCAAGCCATCCAAGTAGGGTTTGGATCATTGAAGTGCTCACCAATTCAGCAATTTATTGCAGATCAACTTGGTACCTTTAGGCCTTCAAACACCTAACCATACTCAACCCTAGACATCCAAACGGTCTTGGGTGACCACAAAAAGGTCTTGAGACCGTTTGGATGAGCTCCAAACGGTCTTGAGACCGTTTGGCCCATCCAAACTTTGGATTCTAGTGAAAAATCATCATGGATTGGTCTATCGAGTTGACCAACAAATCAGCACTACATTGCAATATGATTAGTACCTTTGGACCTTCAATTGGTCAACTATACTTGACCCCAGACCTCCAAACGGTCTTGGGGTGACCCCCAAACGGTCTTGAACCCGTTTGGATGATCCCCAAATGGTCTTGAACCCGTTTGGGCTAATCAACCCAAAATCTCAACTTAACTCATTGGAATTTCAGCATTGTTTTCAATTAGGGTTTGCCTAATTGAATAGCCTTCAACTCACGATTCCTTTGGAGTTAACCCCTCAAATTTGGAGAGTCATTAACCAACATAATTATGAACAGTAATACCAAACGGTAAACGCTTGGTCAACTCACTCAAACGGTCTTGAACCCGTTTCCCCAAGCAGGTCAAGTTAATCAGGTTGAAAATCAGCACTTAATCCAATTAGGTTTTCCTAATTGATTAGCCTTCAACCTATGATTCCTTTTGATTTAACCCTAAAATATGTAGGGTCATTAACCAAAATCATTATGAACAGGAATCCCAAACAGTCAACGCTTGGTCAACTCACTCAAACGGTCTTGAACCCGTTTTCCCAAGTAGGTCAAGTTAATCAGGTTGAAAATCAGCACTTAATCCAATCAGGTTTTCCTAATTGATTAGCCTTCAACCTATGATTCATTTTGAGTTAACCCCTAAAATTTGTAGGGTCATTAACCAACATCATTATGAATAGGAATCCCAAACGTTCAACGTTTGGTCAACTCACTAAAACGGTCTTGAAACCGTTTGCCCAAACAGGTCAAGTTAATCAGGTTGAAAATCAGCATTTAATCCAATTAGGTTTCCCTAATTTATTAGCCTTCAACTCATGATTCCCTTGGAGTTAATCCATGAAATTTGGAGGGTAATTAACCAACAGAATTATGAACAGGAATCCCAAGAGGTCAACGCTTGGTCAACCATCTCAAACGGTTTTGAAACCGTTTGCCCAAGTAGGTCAAGTTGATCAGGTTGAAAATCAACATTTAATTCAATTCGATTTTCCTAATGGATTGGCCGTCAACTCACGATTCCTTTGGTGTTAACCCCTCAAATTTGGAGGGTCATTAGTCTACATAATTAGGAACAAGATTCCCAAACGGTCAACGCTTGGTCAACCATCTCAAACGGTTTTGAAACTGTTTTCTCTCAAACGGTTTCAAACCGTTTTCTCTCAAACGGTTTCAAACCGTTTTCCCTTAAACGGTTTGCTGAAACCGCATAGCCAATCAAATTAAAATGATTTGGAGTAGCTATCAAAACCGTTTGGCTTGGTAATTTTCTTTGGATAAGCATCTAGGATGATGTCATCATCCCCTTCCTTCGAACAACCAAGAACAGAAACCGTTCTTGATGGAAATTGCAGCAAGAAACAAGAGTGCGTCAAATTGAAGAAATCAATCAACAAAGCATAGAGAATTGATGCAATAGCAATGTTTATGGGTTTAAGTTATAAAACCCGCCTCCAATTGAGCTCCAAAGCTCCAAGCTCACGCCATTAATGGTGGATGAAGCTCTTACAACTCCCCTTAGGCTCGTCCTCAAGCTTTTGGATGAAAAAGTTGGCTAGGGTTGAAGAGGAGATCGAAATAAGAAGGAATCCATAATTTATTTTCAATTTCCACCATGAAATCAAGGAGAACGAAGGTCAAGGGATTACCAACAGGTTGGGAGTCGTCCTCCTTCTCCTCCCTAGCTCCTTGGTCGGTTTTGCAAGCAAGGGAAAGAAGAAAATCCGAAAAAGTCCTTGGTTTGGGCTTGGAAATGGCACTTTTATAAGGAAATTGATGAGAGAGAAAATGCCTTATAAAAATCCAATTAATCCAAAAATTATGGCCGCCTCTTCCCCCTCAATTCCATGGATACGAGGCATATCCCATTTCCTTTTATTCCCCTTCATTATCCTCAATTTAAAGAAAAGCAAATTAAGCACCTTAAGGCTTATTATATTAATATCACATATGTGAGTGGAAATTACTTTTCTTTATAATAAGGTGAGTGGAATTTCACCTACTTAGGATATTTTAATTCCTTATCTTGGAAAAGGAACATCCATCCTTATTCAAAATCAACCAATAACATTTTGGTTGAAGTCCCTTTAATTAATACATTCATTTTTGCCCTAAATTGAATTAGGGTTTCACTTATGATTAAATCTTGATTATTTTAATATCAAGATTCTCTCTCCTACAACTTAATTCAAATGAGATGCCCCTCTCATTTTCTTTGCTCTACATGATGCCAAGAAACATTAAGGACCTTATTGAAGTGGTAATTTGCATATTGAACCCTAGATTTTTGGTAAATTGCACTTTTCACCAAAACTAGGTTTTAATGCACAACATTGCTTTACAAGCTTAATCTTGGTGCCCAAGCTTGTGGAAACCATACCACTACATCACATTAATTCTTATGATGTCTCAACATCAAAGGAACATCTTATCATGAAACATTTGCAATTTAACCCCTCAACTTGGGTAATTTGCACTTTAGTCCAAAATAAGCAATCATTGCTTCAACATTGTTTAAACAGGACCAAAATTGAAACATAAGTTTCTCATGAGCCCTATTTACTTTTCCAAAGATAAGATTAAGAATCTACTCAACCTTATTAGGAAAAACCTCTAGGGTTAAATCATAACCCAAGTCAGGGATGTTACATTTTTGGTCGGTCTAAAAAGTGTGTTACTGATGATGCGATGATTTTGAGTCGCATTTATAGACCGATTTCATATGTGTTTTGTGCCTTAATTACTCATTTTCATGGATATTATTGCATAATTCACTTTATTTGGTCTTTGCCATCGTTTTATATCAAATCCCCTTTGTTTCACTATTTTAAGCATTATTGATCATCTTATCATAAATCGTGTGGATTTACTTGGTCTTGTTGTGCAATTTCAGGAAGAACAAGTATCTGCTTCCATCGATACCATCGACGGATGTTGATACCATCGACCAAGCCACAGGTTGTCAGCCGAGAAGAGCAATACAGAGTCGATACCATCGACACCCATGTCGATGGCATCGAGATGTCTCCAGGCTGCTGGCGAGGATGAAGTCGATACCATCGACGCAAGTCGATGCCATCGACTCAAGGAGAGCTACAGCGTCGCTAAACGACAACAACCGACGCTAAAGGAGTCGATACCATCGACACCCAAGTCGATGGTATCGAGATCATGACAGGCGCTCAGAATAAAAGAAAGGAAAGCTGCCGCTAATCCACTGTGTCGATACCATCGACTCGCGTCGATGGTATCGACGCCGGCAGATATGCGTTGGATTTGTTTTGATTTCGATCGGACGGCTGTTGTTATTTGACGACCTAATTAGGGACTTATACCTAATGACGGCCGCCCAGACGTGATCATCATCTCATTTTTGGATTGCACGAGTGCCGAGGAGGAGAGAAAGGAGAACGGAGGCCGAGAAGCTCATTCCGGGTGATTCGGACGCTGCCGAAGACAATTTCCACCACCGACAGGCGGGGAAAGCTTGTGTTCTACGCCAAGGATCCACCGGTTCTTCTCCGTTCAGGGGTTTTCCCATTTATTTCACGTTTTTCTTATGAATTCCCCAATTTCTACCATGTATTCGTGTAAGATGAACATGAGAGGCTAAAACCCTCAATCTTTAGGACCGGGAGTAGCCCGGGGATACATTGTATGATGATTTTATATTGATAATTCATATTTTTCTCTCATATCCGTGGTATAAATTCATTTTCTCTATTGCTATTGTTATGTTTGATCACCATAATAATAAATTAATGCCCTTAATCACTTCGACAGAAGGATTAACGGTTGAAAAGAGACGAATTCTACATTAATTAATAAAACCCTTGACAAAGGAGTTGTAAAATTAATGGTGGGAACTGAGGGACCGATCTTAATGTGCTTAGTTTAGGGGAATGATTACTATGACGATGGAATCAACCTAAATCTAAGTAGTGGATTACACCACGACAGTGGGTAATTCTCATTTCAGGCCACTACCCGGATAGAGAGAGAAGTGTGAGGAATTATATGAAATCTAATACAATGTTGACCCGCGGTGAAACCGCCATCCTAAAGATATCCTTTTAATTGATTAAATTAACCTTTAATCAATTGTTTTCTTTGTTTGATTTTTATTTTCTTTTAATTTGAACAACAAAACCTTACTTTGTTAATCGGTCTAGCTGATTGCGATTAGTTAGTAGAAGTCTCCAATAATTCACGTATCCCTGAGTTCGACTCGGGCCTCACAAGGCCTATATTACTCAACGCGTACACTTGCATTTTTAGCGCGTAGTAAAATACACGTCAAGTTTTTGGCGCCGTTGCCGGGGAATACGGCGAATTATTGGCACTTTGAGTGCTAAGAGCGGCCATTCTAGGCCACATTTTTTTTATTAATTTTAAAACAATTTCAAAAATTCCTTTATTTCTCTAAAATTGTGTTGACTCGTTCAAAGCATTGTACTGAACCCCTATTTCCATATTTCAGGTGCTTTGCATGGTGCACACACGTAGTCGAGACTACGTGAATCGCACACCTGAGGTTCCATCTGCGGGACCAGAGGACGAGGACCACTACGAGGAGGAACACCACAGTGATATACATTCTGAATCTGAGCCAGAACAAGAAGAAGTAATGGCTGAAGCACAGACAATATGGGAGAAGATCAAGGCGTCTTCTTCCTCGGCATCAAAGGGGCCTATAAAGAAACAGGGGCTAAACATACCTACATACAAGATTGACCCAGCACTGATTAATTTGGTCAAATCCAATGCATTTCACGGACTGAAAAATGAAGATCCAGTGGCACACATTAGTCAGTTTGTGGAGAACTGCGATATGGTGAAGATAGATCGATTTCCGCAGGATGTGCTCTATCTCAAGTTATTCCCGAGTTCCTTGGCTGGAGTGGCAAGAGAGTGGCTTCATAACCTCGACGACGAGTTTGTTGGATCATGGGATCACATGGTGGAGGTTTTCTTCGAGAGGTTCTTTCCTCCTGAGAAGACCAATGATATGATCCGGAAGATCCACAATTTCACCCAACAGGCGGGTGAAACCTATTCTGAGACTTGGGAGCGATTTCAAGTCATGTTGAGGAGATGTCCACATCATGGATTGGACAAGGAAACCCAAGTGAAGATCTTCTACTTTGCTCTCTCCGAGCATGATAGAAGCAACTTGGACTCGGCCGGTTCTGGATTCTTTCTAAATAACACTGATACAAGATGCTGGGAAATACTGAAGAATATGGCACGAAAGCAATCTTGGGGAGAAAGAGAAAGAGGCCCAGTTGAGCAAGCAAGAGTTGCCAGTGAGTCAAAGGCAATGAGAGAGCTGAATGAGAAGATGGATCTTCTCGCAAAGAAGTTGCTGCAGAAGGAAGACAATGAGTCCGAGGATGAGGCTCAGGTCAAGTATATGAGGCAACAGCAAGGGTACAGGAACAATGATTACTCATGGCAGAAGGACAAGAAATTTTCATGGAAGGATCCAAACAACTTCCTGCAAGATCCAGACGCCAAACCTGCACCGGTCACGGAGGACAAGAGCACGGAGTTGCTCAATCAAGTCATAAAGCAAAATCAAGAGTTGATGAACACTTTTGGGCAGCAAATAAAGCAGCAGGGTGAATTCATGAACCAGTTCGGGCAGACGTTGCAGAGCCACGGGGCTCAGATGCGGACTATAGAGACTTCCATGGCACAGATGGCAGTGGAGATTGCAAGCTTGAAGAAGCCGGCACATCCGGGTTTTTCGGGGAACACCAATGTTCCCGGGGGAAACCAACAGGCCAAGGCCATATTGTTGAGGAGCGGTAAGAAGGTGCTTAATCCAAGGGCGGATGACACAAGCACACCGCAGGACACAGTCGAAGAAGCAACCGCTAAGGAGCAGCCCGCACCAGTCATAGAGCAAATTGATGACACAACCGAAGATGGTAAGGAAGGACAAGCCACTGAGGAGGAACCACAGAAATTAACTCCCTATGTGCCACCTCATCAAAGGGCACATACCGTTCTGGTTCCCTATCCCAATAGTGCAAAAGCAAGAAAGGTGGATGCACAGTTTAAAAAATTTCTGGACAGCTTTAGAAAGTTATCTGTGAATATTCCCTTGTTAGAGGAAATTGAACAAATCCCATCTTATGGAAAGTTCCTTAAAGATGTAATCACCAAGAAGAGGAAGATACCCAAAACTGAGGTTGTGGTATTGAAGGAGCAAGTGAGTGCTTTTATTATGGGCACTTTGTCGCCAAAGCGACAGGATCCCGGGTGTTTCAATATTTCATGCTTTATCGGGAAGTTCAAATTTGGCGAAGCGCTTTGTGATTCCGGGGCAAGCATCAATCTGATGCCCCTTTCTACATTCAAGAAACTTGGATTGAAGGAGTCAAGGCCAAGCAATATGACTATCCAATTGGCCGATAATTCTGTGGTGAAACCATATGGAATCTGTGAGGATGTTTTGGTAAAGGTAGACCGCTTTGTTTTTCCCGCTGATTTTGTTGTGATGGAGATGCAGGACGAACACGGCAATGAGTTACTTCTTGGTCGCCCATTTCAAGCTACAGCTGACATGATCTTGGAGATGGGGAGAGGTCGCTTGACCTTAGGCATTGCGGATGATCGCTTTGAGATGGTCATGCCCAACAGCAATACATCTACTAAAGCAAAGGCACAGTGCAACATGGTGAAGCATGTGGAAAGCAATATCTCACTTTGTCTCGGGAAGCCATTTTTAGATATGGCCCATGTGATGAGCAGGATAGACAATGGGACTTTGGCGGTAGACCTTATGGAGCAAACGAAAGCTGTCTCTTTACGCAAGGCTGTCGGGTTTCCAAATGATGAGAATGAGGACATTCCACCTTCGTGGGAGGATGATGTGATAATTACTTCTGTCTGTGATGCATATCCGGAATTGCCTCTAGAGGCGTGCTTGCTTAATGTCACTTATGATTGGATGCGGAGTACTTCACTCAAGGAGTGCGCCAAAATGCTTCAAATGCTTCCATGTTTCTACACGAGGCACTATGAAGATTTGGGTACACTGCCCCCACCGCTACAATCATCCCTTATCTGCCCACCTGATCTGGAGTTAAAGCCATTGCCCCCGCACCTGAAGTACGTCTTTCTAGTTGAGGAGGACAAGTTGCCAGTGATTGTTTCTGCATTCTTGAGTGCGGATGAGGAGGAGCAGCTATTGATAGTGCTCAAGAACCACCGTGGAGCCTTTGGGTGGTCAGTGGCGGACATCAAGGAGATCTCCCCTACACTTTGTCAACATAAGATTCGGCTTGAGGAAGGAGCCAAGTCAGTCATACAACCTCAAAGACGTCTAAATCCAAGCATGATGGAGGTTGTCAAAAAGGAAGTCATTAAGTTGCTTGCTGCAGGGATTATTTATGCCATATCTGATTCGACGTGGGTGAGCCCCACACAGGTAGTCCCTAAAAAGGGGGGAATCACAGTCACTACAAATCTTCTAAATGAACCTGTCACCACCCGATTGGTAACCGGGTGGCGTGTATGCATTGATTACCGCCGATTGAACGCCGCAACTCTGAAAGATCATTTTCCATTGCCATTCATTGATCAGATTTTGGAACGCTTAGCCGGTCGGTCACATTTTTGTTTCCTAGATGGTTACTCGGGGTACAACCAGATTTCTATTGATCCTTTTGATCAAGAGAAGTCTACGTTTACATGTCCCTATGGGACTTTCGCCTACCGCCGTATGCCGTTTGGTTTATGCAATGCGCCGGCGACTTTTCAACGCTACATGCTCGCCATTTTCTCTGACATGGTGGAGCGGTGTCTCGAAGTCTTCATGGACGACTTCTCGATTTATGGAGCGTCTTTTAATGAATGCCTTTATAATTTAGATAAGGTTTTGCAGCGGTGCGAGGACACACACTTGGTCCTCAATTGGGAGAAATGTCACATGATGGTGACAGAAGGAATTGTGCTAGGACACAAGGTGTCTAGCAAGGGTCTAGAAGTAGACCCCGTAAAAATTGAAGTGATTTCTAAGCTACCCCCACCAAATTCTATAAAAGGGGTGAGAATCTTTTTAGGACACGCTGGGTTTTATCGGCGCTTTATCAAGGATTTTTCAAAAATCGCAAAGCCATTATCGGAATTGTTGGAAAAAGACGCAGTTTTTGATTTCAATGAGAAATGTCTTCACGCATTCGAGGTTTTGAAGGAAAAGCTGATTTCGGCTCCGGTTGTTCAAACGCCGGATTGGACAAAGCCTTTCGAGTTGATGTGTGATGCGTTTGACTATGCTGTGGGGGCTGTTTTGGGGGCAAAGGGTAGATAACAAGCCTGCTGTGATTTTCTACGCCTCAAAAACACTTAATGATGCTCAATTAAATTACACAACCACGGAAAAAGAGTTACTTGCTGTTGTTTTTGCTTTTGAGAAATTTCGGCAATACTTAGTGGGTTCTAAGGTGGTTGTGTGGACGGATCACGCCGCAATAAAATATTTGATGGAGAAGAAGGATGCGAAGCCTAGACTAATTAGGTGGATTTTGCTCCTACAAGAATTCGATATTGAAATCAAGGACAAGTCGGGAAATGAAAATGTGGTGGCTGACCACTTGTCTAGGTTAGAGAGGGTGGATGAACAAGGTTTGCATATACCCATTACCGAGACTTAACCCGACGAACAACTTTTAAAAATTGATTCTAAAGAACCATGGTTTGCGGAAATTGTGAATTATCTGGCTTGCGGGATCATCCCGGAAGATTGGTCTTATCAAGAGAAGAAGAAATTCTTCCATTCATTGAGATACTATTTTTGGGATGACCCAATATTGTTGAAGCAATGCAGGGATGGTATTCTTCGCAGGTGCGTGCCGGAGGTAGAGTACGAAAGTGTTCTACATCATTGTCATGCGTCGCCTACGGGAGGACATCATGCTAGCTCACGGACAGCAGCTAAGGTGTTGGAGAGCGGCCTTTATTGGCCCACTTTGTTCCGGGATGCCTATGATTTTGTTAGGCAGTGTGACCCGTGCCAGCGTGCAGGTAATATCTCAAGGAGACAAGAAATGCCCCTGAATGTGTTTCAGGAAGTCGAGGTATTTGATTTATGGGGCATTGACTTCATGGGACCCTTTGTGTCCTCAAATTCAAATCTTTATATTTTGCTTGCTGTGGATTATGTGTCGAAGTGGGTAGAGGCAATCCCCACAAGGACTAATGATTCGAATGTAGTGTGCAGGTTCGTCAAAGAGAATATTTTCTGCAGGTTCGGGATTCCTCGAATGATCATTAGTGACGGAGGCACACACTTCCGAAATCAGAAATTTGCTTCACTTTTGAAGAAATATGGGGTCAAGCACAACATTGGCACCCCATATCATCCACAAACGCAAGGACAGGTGGAGGTATAAAACAGGGAAATCAAGAAGATTTTAGAAAGGACCGTAGCATCTACACGGAAGAATTGGAGTGCATTGCTACCGGATGCACTTTGGGCTTATCGAACGGCGTACAAAACACCTATAGGCACTACACCTTTTAGGTTGGCGTATGGCCGGGCGTGCCATCTTCCGGTAGAATTGGAGCACAAGGCCCATTGGGCGCTAAGAAGGCTGAACTTGCGCTATGACGAGGCCGGGAGGAAAAGAATGTTTGAATTGAATGAATTGGATGAGCTACGCATGACGGCATATGAGAATGCCCGTATTTATAAGGAGCGCACAAAGCTGATCCACGATCGCCACATTGAGATGCGCACGTTCAAGAAAGGAGACAATGTCCTATTGTTCAACTCTCGTCTCAAATTGCATCCCGGGAAACTAAAATCCCGATGGAGTGGACCCTTCGATGTGGAAGAAGTGAGACCGCACGGAGCGATTCTCGTGCGAGATGGAGAGGCCACGTTCTTGGTGAACGGGCAACGCTTGAAGCTGTACTTTGGTGAGAACTATAAGAGGAAAGTGAATGAGGTTAAACTCATTTCACTTGTACATGAATGAGAAGAAGGACCGACGTCTAGCCTAAGACGCTAAAGAAGGGCGCTTGTTGGGAGGCAACCCAACCATTGGTACATTAGGATAGTTTAATGTTAGGTGTAGTTTGCTTTTATTTTGTTTACTTTTTAGTTTAAAAATGATACCTTGATCCGTTTGTTGAATGTGCAGGAACAGGCAGGGTCGATACCATCGACACATCAGTCGATGGTATCGACATGGGTTCAGGTTGACACCAGCAGAAATCGCACTGCGTCGATACCATCGATGGCCCCGTCGATGGCATCGACATGGTCACAGGCAGGTCGCAATAAAAGTGTCGATGGTATCGACACCCCAGTCGATACCATCGAGATCTCTGGAGATATTCAGACGAATTTTGCTCAGTCAACTCGATACCATCGACAGCCTCGTCGATGGTATCGACATCATCACAGGTTGAATGCAATAAACGGAGGTGTCGCAATAAAAGCAAGTCGATACCATCGACACCCGTCGATGGCATCGACGGACATGTCACCAATCCGCATGAAGACATCGACGACGATCGCAACAGCCACGTCAGCGATCCGGGTGCTGCGTCGATACCATCGACTTCTGTCGATGGTATCGACCCGTCAGCGATCCGGGTTTCTCGATCCAGCAAACGTCAGCCGTCGATACCAGCGACAGATGCAGCTACCCGCGAGACATGTCGAGACCATCGACCCGCGTCGATGGTATCGACGGGTCAACATGGGAGCCGATCAAGTCTATTTAAGGGGACTTGCAACGTCATATGACATCACACCCTCAGAGCAAGTATCTCCCATTGCGCAGAGCACTCCCCCGAGCCCTCTACACCTGCGGAGAAGCGTCATCGAGCGAAGATCTTCACCGAGCGGAGAATTTCTCTCCATCTTCACCGAGCTCTTTTCTCCCAATCTCATTCTTCTCGCAATCATGGTGCATACGGGCGGAGCATCTTCATCAAGCGCGCACCCCATGGAGATCGAGGAGTTTGTTCCTCCTCCAACCGCTTCCATCTCTCGTCCACGCCTCATTCATGCCAACATGGATGTAAGGAAGGTATACGAGGAGATAATGAAGCGGAAGTTCGAGGCAACCCGGTATGTGGACCGGGGAATGATCAGGGAGCTGGGATTCGAGGCCAACTTGGCCTATGTGTTGGCCGGGCAAGCGCGGCACACCAATCGCTTCTATGAGATGGACTGTCATGCGGATGGGCAGCCGTTTTTCGGCGAATGGCCCACATACAAGGAACTGGTGGCCGAGTTCATGGCGTCTCTTGATATCTGCGTCGTACCAAATGACGTGGTACCATCGGACCAGACGTGGATCCAGGGAAGGGTGTCCTTCCGACTCTTCAACAACAATTACAACATCACGTTGAAGCAGTTCAACGACATCTTCAACTGGAACCACAGCCGCCACGATCACCAACGCCCCGACGCCCGCACCGACTACGACAAAATCTTCGCCGAGCTAGTTACAGTGCTGGCAGGGAAGACCGTGAGCTACCACAATGCCGCGGTAGCGGATTTTGAGCACCCATTCGTCCGGGTCCTGCACAAGATGTTGAGCTTGACTTTCTTCGCTCGGAGCGATCTTGCTTTGAGCAAGTTTCAGGAGAGTGACCTGTTCTTTCTCTATGCACTCCTGAAACGTCAAGAGTGCAACTGGGGAGCATTCTGGTTACAACGCGTCATGGCGGTGAAGCGGAGCACAAGGAAGGCTCCAATACACTTTGGTGGTCTTGTCACCAAGTTGGCGCTGTACTTGGGGCTGAACTTTCAGTCCATGACTCCGACTTCTGCGCGGAGTAAGGTGAACGTGCAACACTTGCACCGTTCAAACCTCATTCTTATCCGAGACGGGTTGGCGTACGCTCATTGCCACGTCAACCAAGCTTACCAGGAGGCATCCCTGCCGGACGACGTCTTCCACATCGAGGGCAAGCAGCATTTCCGATGGCCCATCATAGCCATCGAGTCCTCCGAAGAAGAAGGCGGAGGTGAAGACCAAGAAGGCGAGGCCGAGGAAGACGAGGAGGCTTTCACACCTCTTCGAGCACGTGTGGCACCACGGAAGCGTCCTAGGATGCATCCAGGTGCATCTTCATCATCTCAGCCCCCGCCGCCATCACCACAGCAAGAGCAGCCAGCTGCGGATCCCTACTCCATGCAAGGGATGTACACCATGCTGCAGGACATACAGCAGACTCAGCTGCAGCACATGGGTATGTATACCGGCATTCATGAGACTACGAGCCGGGTACTTGACAATCAACGGGCTATGTTCGAGAACGAGCGGCTCATCCTCGCCAACCAAGAGCAAATGCACACCCGGTTGCAGCGGATAGAGACGCAGCAGGAGCCCTTCTTCGACCACTACTGGAGTCGAGACTACTTTGGAGGTTATCCACAGCCTCCGCCGAGGACCCAATATGATCCAAGCTTCCAGGGGGAGTACCCGTCTTGGGATCCTACGGCACCACAATACCCACCACCGCCTCCGCAAGATTGATCAGGGTATCACTGTTCCACCCTTAAGTTGGTTTTTGACTATGAGGCCATAGTCGGATTCAAGCTTAGGGGGGTGGCTGGAACAACTCTATCTTTTATCTTTTCTTTAGTTGTTTTTAGTTTCTGCTTTGTTATTTGTTTTTGCAATTTTAAATTTTTATTTAGGATCCACATCTATCTAGTGTAATCGTGGATGTCTTAAAAATTGTCATCTTGCTGTTTTCATGGGGAAATTAAGGGAATTTAAAATTTTTTCTGTGTCTTTTGGATAGCTTTACTTGGTTGTCCTTGGGGAACTTGTTCTATGAAAATGATTGATTATGTCAACTTTGAAGCAATATGTCATACTCACACCCCCATTGACTCATGAAAAGTGGATAGTAACGGTTGTTTGAGCCTAACCTAATCAAATGGTAATGAGACCTTAATCAGATGTAAGAGAAAGAACCCTTTAAACTACTACACATGTCAGTAAGGAGGGACACATAATTTTCTTCTAAGGTTCAGTCACTTAATCTTGTGATCATTCCACCCCATTTTCTATAATCCACCCAAGAATTGGAAGTAAAGTGCAGTTTCAATTTCTTTTGTGTGCATAGCATGTAGATAGAATTTGCATTGTTATTTTCATACTTTTGCATAAAACGAGAAAAAAAAATGTATAGTGATTCATGCACATTACCTTTAGGTGCATGTCATGTAGTTGCACTCATACTTTCATGATTTTCATGCATAAGTACACCATGTATCTCAGTTGACCTGAAAAGTGATCTAAATTGTTCCATACCCTCGCATTAGTACAAAGATTTCCAATCATGAAGAAAATAGCCTAACACATGTATCTCTAAGCAATTATGGATATGTGGGCTAAGAGGAAAAGAAAAAATCTGAAAAAAAAATTTTTGAAAAAAAAAGAAAAAAAAAGAAGAGAATTTAGAAGGAAATGGAATAAGAGGGAGAAAGGAATGATATCACTTGTATAACAGGGGAATTGAATACATGATGTGGCTTGAGTAGATTTCTATCTCATTTTGAGGTAGAAGGTTAGTGCATGCATCATTCCACCCACTTTTAGGCATTAGGGCATTCTTAATGTGCATTTGCATCATTTAGGGCATTTTGTTATATGCATACTGACACTGTGTAATACTTCCATATTCTCCCATGAACCACCCATTCCATCCACCCGTTGCTCGAATTGGTAGGTCACCGTGATTTTCTCCTCACTCATGATTATAAGGAGGACTGCTTCCATGTAGATGGTAGTTAGGGCGAGCAACGTAGTTTAGGCGATCACAAGATGCACCATGGCTGAATCGGCGAACTTTATTATGTTAACTGCCTTATGTGATAGTGTTCATCGGTTTGAAGGATAATTTCTTTTATTGATGATTATTGTCGCCTATAGGGTAATTACTGTTCTGTGATTAGGGTAGGCCGGTTTGAGAACGTTCAGTGGGAGTCATGTGGGATGTGGGGTGATGTGTTGATTGTTAGTTGACATCTGCAATTCTATTCTAAGGATTAGTTGCTCGAGGGCAAGCAATGTTTAAGCTTAGGGGAGTTTGATGCGATGATTTTGAGTCGCATTTATAGACCGATTTCATATGTGTTTTGTGCCTTAATTACTCATTTTCATGGATATTATTGCATAATTCACTTTATTTGGTCTTTGCCATCGTTTTATATCAAATCCCCTTTGTTTCACTATTTTAAGCATTATTGATCATCTTATCATAAATCGTGTGGATTTACTTGGTCTTGTTGTGCAATTTCAGGAAGAACAAGTATCTGCTTCCATCGATACCATCGACGGATGTCGATACCATCGACCAAGCCACAGGTTGTCAGCCGAGAAGAGCAATACAGAGTCGATACCATCGACACCCATGTCGATGGCATCGAGATGTCTCCAGGCTGCTGGCGAGGATGAAGTCGATACCATCGACGCAAGTCGATGCCATCGACTCAAGGAGAGCTACAGCGTCGCTAAACGACAACAACCGACGCTAAAGGAGTCGATACCATCGACACCCAATTCGATGGTATCGAGATCATGACAGGCGCTCAGAATAAAAGAAAGGAAAGCTGCCGCTAATCCGCTGTGTCGATACCATCGACTCGCGTCGATGGTATCGACGCCGGCAGATATGCGTTGGATTTGTTTTGATTTCGATCGGACGGCTGTTGTTATTTGACGACCTAATTAGGGACTTATACCTAATGACGGCCGCCCAGACGTGATCATCATCTCATTTTTGGATTGCACGAGTGCCGAGGAGGAGAGAAAGGAGAACGGAGGCCGAGAAGCTCATTCCGGGTGATTCGGACGCTGTCGAAGACAATTTCCACCACCGACAGGCGGGGAAAGCTTGTGTTCTACGCCAAGGATCCACCGGTTCTTCTCCGTTCAGGGGTTTTCCCATTTATTTCACGTTTTTCTTATGAATTCCCCAATTTCTACCATGTATTCATGTAAGATGAACATGAGAGGCTAAAACCCTCAATCTTTAGGACCGGGAGTAGCCCGGGGATACATTGTATGATGATTTTATATTGATAATTCATATTTTTCTCTCATATCCGTGGTATAAATTCGTTTTCTCTATTGCTATTGTTATGTTTGATCACCATAATAATAAATTAATGCCCTTAATCACTTCGACAGAAGGATTAACGGTTGAAAAGAGACGAATTCTACATTAATTAATAAAACCCTTGACAAAGGAGTTGTAAAATTAATGGTGGGAACTGAGGGACCGATCTTAATGCGCTTAGTTTAGGGGAATGATTACTATGACGATGGAATCAACCTAAATCTAAGTAGTGGATTACACCACGACAGTGGGTAATTCTCATTTCAGGCCACTACCCGGATAGAGAGAGAAGTGTGAGGAATTATATGAAATCTAATACAATGTTGACCCGCGGTGAAACCGCCATCCTAAAGATATCCTTTTAATTGATTAAATTAACCTTTAATCGATTGTTTTCTTTGTTTGATTTTTATTTTCTTTTAATTTGAACAAAAAAACCTTACTTTGTTAACCGGTCTAGATGATTGCGATTAGTTAGTAGAAGTCTCCAATAATTCACGTATCCCTGAGTTCGACTCGGGCCTCACAAGGCCTATATTACTCGACACGTACACTTGCGTTTTTAGCGCGTAGTAAAATACACGTCAACTGATAACCAAAACTTGAGGTACATAAGTGCCCCTAAAAGAGTCTAATACTCGATACACCAAACAACTGGTTATCAAGGTACTTAGACCATCACTCGGGGAAAAACAAGAAAAATAAACTTCCAATCAGCCCTTACAAACATACACAAGAGAACGAGAAGTATAGCCCTAAGACATTACGAACACCCACAAATATAAGGGCCACACCCCCATCAACCAGTATCTGTAAGTAGGAGAGGAGTAGAGATCACCTTTCTCAGTAGAGCACCCAAGAAGATGGACCAAATCTAGATGCCACATCCGGCTAAAGCTGACTTGAGAAGCCTAAGCAGACCAGGCAGACCCAACTTGCCTCTGATCGGCCAAGAAAGTAGCTGAAAATGGAACCGGTCATGTCCACTACAATAACAACACCCACAAAGATGGGAGGGACTCAATCTCCCTTCTTTAACAGCTTCCCTGACTCCTCCTGCAAGAAAGGCCAAGCAAGTAGCCATGGGATAGCTCTACCACAACCATCCCGCTAGGAGGAAGCTCCCACCCCACCTCCCTTTCCTTAGACTTCTTCACCTTTGACTTCTTATCCCATGTCGAACAAGAAGCAGGGCTCCTCGATGACATCCTGGTACACCTATTCGAGACCAAAAGGCACCCACACAAGGGCACGAAGCCCCAATTTGCACTTAGACATAGCATCGAGCACCTAGGAGGTGCCCAGAGAACAACAGTAGCATGTTAGCTAACAAGTGCCTAGAACCGACCTGCCGTTGAACACCTGGCTTGCACCCAGAGAAAGATAGAAGGAGAGCCCACAGGCCAGAGCTGAAAAAGCTCTTGAAGGCCTCCACCTGAGGCAGTAGCTTTAGGGGGCAAGATCGGAGCACATATGCTTGTAGGAGTACTGTTACTCTGTCTTTACCGGTGGAGGGACCGATTCCTGTGGAGGGGCCAACGCTAAAGGTAGACAGAGACCCACCGCCAGCAGACCAGAGCACGCAGGGCTTGAAGCCCAAATCAGCTGAAAGTCGGCTCGCGCGAAGAAGAAGCTCGGAGTAGATCTCCGCGGAGTAGTAACTAGGGAGACGGAATCGACCCCAGAGGCTAAGTAGATGCGGGGCGAGCCCATTCGAGTAGGCATAACATCCTCAAGCATCCTATGCTCAGCTATCCTGCCACTGTGTCGAGGACGACACCTCTATCTACCTTGTGAGGAGACATCTGTCGTAGCCACAGATTGAGGCACCGGAGCATAGCCACCTGGAAGGCTATTAGGCAAAATGAGGTGAGCCCTAGTCGCTCACCCACCGACATAGCCTCCGAGGAAGGCCTAAGTCAGTGTCAAAGGGCTTCATCAACCTGGTAGGACCAGGTCAAACTCCAGAGGTGAGGAAGAAATGCACAAGAGAAAGGGGCCGGTGCGGAGCAGTCAGTGAGTGGGAACACTCTTTCCATCTGCCTCTCTTAGACAAGTTGGAAGTCGACAAAATCGACAACGCGAACCTCAGATCCCACCACACTCCACATGACACACTGTGAATCCCTACCTAAACCACCGAGGAGAACCCCCAATGAACCAGACAACCTACGTCTCTCCACAAGCATTCACACCACCTCTCACAAGGCCACTATCGTGGACGATGGAAGGCCAGGGGGAGGAAAGTGCCAAGGGCACTCCCTCCCCCAGCGGCGGCCGCCAGGAGGAAGATATGCTTTTTTAATAAAAAGGTTTTCCTAAATTTGGTAAAAAAGAAATAAAATAGATGAAATACATAATATGAAAATAAGAGAATGAAACATACTTGACTCTCATCCCTAAATGTATCCATAATCAAATTCTAGGTCCAAGCTAGGGTCTTAAACAACCTAAACAACAAAATTTTGATAATTTTGGGGTTTATTTCACATCAATCAGTTAAGCCTTGAAACCACCTTGCTATTATTATTTCAATGGGTTACCTAACATATATGACCAGATAGAGAATATTCTTATGGTTTTAAAACATATTTTCTTATTTTTCGACCTATGAATAATTGATATATTTATATAGATTTTAAAAATAAAAATATGATGTCAAATAAGTTATGTGCCCTACGTCACATTTTAGCAATATAGCCTGACACGAGAAACCAAGTCATTTGACTACATTGAAACCCCAAAAATTATTTATCTTGAAGTGAAATCAAACTAACAAAAGAGTCCAAAAGTAATTACAAGGACAAAATGCATCATAAGAATGTTCTTACCAATTATGATAACCACAAATATCAAATCTCTTGAATCATTAATTAAATCCTACAATTCATCCCCCTTCTCAATAAAGATGCAAAAAATTAGATTCCATTTTCTCCCCCAAACCCAATGATCCCTTACTTGGGTCGCTGGGTGGCCAATGACACTATCAGGATATCGTACCATGAAACCAATTGAAGAACATGACAACCACAATAAACAATAAAAGATGATATCCAAATCAAACTAGATTACTTCATAATTGTAGGTCAAGAGGTAAGTAAAATAACAATAAGATGGAGATAAAACATGTTTTGTTGACTTGCATGTTTAAGAGGTCAAAGGATGTGTTTGGTAAAAGGAGATATACCTATATAAAAATACAATAAGGGAGTAGAGAAGCTTCTGATGACTAGAATAGATATTTACATTTCTTTTTGGGTCACAAGAGGATCCAGAGGATCTCCTAAAATAGTTCCTACTATTTGGAGAGACCAACTCACCCAATCCCAAGGGAACTACATGTATGAATGGATTTGTATTGATGAAGGGAATGTCTTGGAATGGGTAGGTAGAGGATTACCCTATGTACTGACAAATAGCTACTTGGAAGATTGGAGAAAGCATGTGAGGTTGATTGGGGGTCTCATGTACGGAGGATAGAAATAAAAAAGGTGAAAAGTTTCTAAAGGGTCAATAATGATGAGAGGGCATATATATATTTATATGGTATTAGGTTTGAAATATCTACTAATTGTGATGAAGAAGGAAAGAAGCCCTGAATTGTGGATTTTTGTTTCGATGCAAGATATGTGCATGTGCTAGGGATCATGAGAAATGAAAAAAAGAGGAAAATGACTGAGTGAAATCTTAAATATTCATGGAAAGAGGAGGGAGAAAATTTCAAGTGAATATCCCTGATAGTGTGCACATTAAAAATGACTCCAAGATGGAGGAAGGAGATGATGCCTCCATTATCTATTAAATTAGGTACAATGTAGGATAAGACACAATCCTTCAGATTAATATTCCATCACGATAAAAAGCTAAATAAGCATGTGACATGAAAGTATAGGAGAAATCAACAAAATCAATTTATTAAAACCTAATTCAAAGAGTGCTAATATTAATATTGATATGTATTCTTATTTATCATATTTTGGTTAACAAGTAAGTTCAGATAATGTGAAACTTAACCTAGTAGCTAATTCTTGAACACAAGGTTTTATTTTAATATTGGTGTCCACTTTTTTGGCATTGTTTGTCAAGATGTATAATATATTAGGGTTGAATGGTATGATTTCCATATTATAATTATAATTTACTCTATATTTAATTATGGTTTGTTTGGAGTTTATATTGTCATGAATCACTTTCCTTAATACTTGTTTCAAACCTTCTTCATTATTTTACTCAAGTTCCTTTTTAAAGTCATTTAGTGCTTTTACCATACTTTAAAGTATAAACCACTAATGTACATTATCTTATTTAAGACCATTAAAATATTGTACATTATTCTTAATGATTAGTTGTGTATATCATTTGAAATATTATTAGACTTCTTAATTGACTAAGTCCTATTAATAGGGTTGTAGAGACAATTATGTATTTATATACATGTACTGAGACTTGTGGTTATATCACGTGTCACATATCATCATATGAGTCTCAAAATTCTATTTAACACCAAATTAGTTCAATTATCAACTAATGTGCATTAAATGTGTTACGTTTTGTGTGTTAAAGTTTCTCACATAAAATATCCCAATATTATTTATCCATAAATATAAGCAATCTACGTATTATCGAATTAGCATATACTATCATCATGTTATGGTCATGGGTATACACTGATGAACTTAATAATCTATCGTCCTCACTATATGAAACCTAATATGTGTGTTTAAGTGACATGATGGTTCCAAGGTCATGTAGGAGGAAGTTGGGGGTATGAATCAACCTATATTCATAAAATGTTCATGATGGGGCATATCTTACACCTTATGTTAGTGGTTTTTATTATAGATTGAGTCCTTTATCACCTTATTGCTGAAATTTGGGTTCCCTGGCTTTAGATGCTTTTATTGGTGCATTAAAATATGTATGCCATTTGTGGAAAGTTGTATCCCTATTCCATAACAAGATACACATGATGCACATGTCATCACATAATTGGTTTGATCAAAGGGGCATATCGGATATGGCTAAGAAACATAATGGACGGAATTTACAACACACATGTTAGCACAAACACATAGTTGATTGAATTAATAGTAGTTTTTCCATTCAATGAGATGAATCATCATACATATTGGGTTGTGCTTGAATTTATATGTGTCAACACCAAGATTAAGATGTGGGTGCATCATTATTTTAGCAAGATTAGGTAAGATATGGAGCACACTTGGATAGTAGGTATAAAAGTGCAATATATGCACAGGGATTTGAGCCACTAGGATGGGTTTATACAATAGATGACCACTAATTAAAATTTCTATAAATACATCCACACCTCATGAATTGTGAACTTAAACAAAATTGAGAAAAATGTATGTTGTGTGGTTAGGTCTATTGAGGACGAGTTGAGAAAACACACTCTCAACATAAAATTTAGTAAGTATCAACATGTATATGCAAACATACATTTTAGTGTTTGCATCCCATTATACCTACCTTATACATAAAAATAAATATCACTCTCTAATTTTTTGATAGTTGAAAATTGATTTTGAAAATTGTAGCATATTGAGATTTTCTATTTTAACTCTAGAAACCACATCACATGAATCATATGTTAGTATTCTTAGATCTATATGAATTTTCAAATAATATTAACATAAGCCCCCCACACCTCCTTCTATCCTCATGGACCTATAATGTTCATATACAATTAACTCAAATGTAAACCCTAATTGTAGTCGTGTATGACATGAGCCTTGTTTTTTATCTATAAAATATTAAGTGATGATAAAATGGATATATGGTACCTTCTAGACTTGGTGTATATATGAAAAAATGGTAATGACTAAACCCTAAATTGGATTCAACTAACCCTATTCCTAGTACCATTTACGGTCAGTAGTTACTTTACACATGAGAGAATCACATAACATATTTTTATACAATAAAATGGACCTAATAACCTAGATGCTAATCAATATGTAAGTCAATATACGAAAAATGTAGTAAATATCTCATTGTTTTTTCATATGTAAGCAATATCTCAAATAATATTAATAGGTAAATGATTGTAGTATTACACAAAAACAAACAATCTACTTTAAAATTTTCATTCAACATGTAAAATAATAACACTAGTAAGTGAGGTAAAATTAGAATGTCATCATGAAAGGGAATAATGCATTAGGAACTTGTTGAGTTAATTAAGTAACATATCATATTTTACGCAAAACAATCCAATATAAACCTATTAATAACAAATATAATAGGATCATAAATATGAAATGTTGATAACAATGGTAAAATTTTAATATACATATAAAATACTAGTGATCATCTATAGTTTTATTGGAACATATACAAGATAATCCCAAAAGTTAATTCTAAGTCCAAGATAGTAAACTACATGATTGAATCAGCTAGGATATCTAACTTATTATTGGATGTATAGAGTTATCCTAATTTATTAAAAAAATATAAAGTATAATCATCAAATAACAAATACATCAGAACTTTGTTTTAGTTAAATGTGTTCAAATAATTTTCCCCAAGTGAGCATCACATAAGATCTCACTCTTGATAGACAACATTCTTATTCCGAATAGGTATTTTAATCAAAGCCATCTAACTACTCTCATGTTTTCCTCTTTGCCCATTCATCCTCCTATTAGGAGTGAACAATTCCTTCTCCACTCTCCCTATATCATTCTACATATCCTTTTGTTATTCTCTCTCTCTTTCTATCCCTACACCTTCCATACAAGATACCTAAGCCTTTGATCCCTAAATTGATCAGGATTTGTCTCCCCAACTCTCCTAGCTAAACCGACACTTCTACTCCCATGTACCCCATCTCTATTGGGATTCTTGTCTATGTCAAGGTTTCTTACTTGTAAGTATCTGCTAAGAAATCATCAAGAGGAAACCTAAGATTGTTGTGCATTATAACTTTTCTCATGTTAGTACTCAAGTATAGCTCCTAATACCCCCCTTCGTTCTTGTGACACTCTAGGTTCATCCACCCATTAAAGGACATGACCAACCCTAGGGGGAGTGGGATGAGTTTTTTAAACCTCTGTAAAGCTTCCAAATTATCCAATTTTGCTAAAGTAGGAATCACCGTAGTTTCCCTATTTTCAATCTAGCACACTAGTTTTGTGATCAACATTTGGGACTCCATGCTCCGAGTGTCATTTTTCTCTGGTTCTTCCATCATCACTTTTGTTGATGTTTGCAACTCAATTATAGTCGTAGATTTTCCTTTTTTACTCCCTTCGGGTCTTGTATTTCTCATACAAGAATAGTCATGGAAGAAGACTTCTCTAGATATTCAAGCCACCTATTGACTCTTTGTATGGATCATTGAAACCTGAAGAATATGGGGACCCCATCAAGATATTTATCTAGATATGTTTTGTAATGGTTTAACGATTAGGATTCAAACTTCTTTGAAATGGTGTGTTTTTCATTGCATGAAAGAATAAGGTGATGAAGGTGATTACCTGGAGCTTATGCTTCTATCTCTTAATTAACTTAATTCTTGTCACACCAAAATCTGATTTTTTTTCTTTACTCCCCTCTATTTGTTGTGATAGCACAATGTTCCAATTGATGTTGTTATGTTGATTTGCCCATGTCAGGCACTATGATTACACATGGAATATCGATAATCACATCAACTCAACTTCGTTAAATAACTAGTAAATCAAACTATCTTATAAAATTCATAATAATTAGTATATAAGCCATAATAATATAAATATATATGTTTTGATACCATAAAGGGCCTAATAATTGGTCTGGGTTTTATAACCTAATTCAACTATAATGAAGTCAAGTTAGGATTTGAAATATACACACATTTGATACAATACTAGGTGAAAGATACCATGTGTGGATCTAGGGCGTGACTTTGAATATTAATAGAAAATTTAGGATATGTCATTTTTCTTTATGAGTCATATTGGATAAGTAATGTATTTTGCATTTTCTTTCTTTCGCTATGAATGATTATTTAAATTATATGCTTCTTTAACCCAAACTACACATTTCTCCTAGAAATAAATGTCTTATCTAATGATCTTGATTGAGAATCATCTATTGCAATTGATCCTTATTTATCTTTATTTTGTTGATAACTACAATAAATCCCCAACTTGATATATCTTATTTTATCTCTATTAAATTTGCATCCTATTTGCATTGCCATTGTTCTTTTCTATGATGGAAATGCTGAATTGATCATTTTATTTGACTAAACTTAGTCTTTCCTCTCTATCAATATGCATATTTGATTCTGATATCTAGTATAACGATAATTGCACTCGAAGTGGTGAATTCCTATTGTGTGCATATTATCTACGTGGAATTAGATGTTCATTCCTATTCGCGGGTAATGGTGCAATGACCATTGTCTACCCAAATATTGTGAATGTTGTGGTGCCATATACTTCATGTTTCCTTTACTCTATGTTTCTCATTAGAAGCCCATATTTCTTATTTTTTATTATTTTTAAAATATTGAAATTTTAGGAAAGAATTGATTATTCTAATTTTATTATATATCCATATAATTGAGGATCATACTATATAAAGTTCTTTTGATATCCATTTGCATATATCAACCCTCCTCTTTATATGTAAACCTTATGCTTAAATTTGATATTCTTTATTCATACATTGTCCAAACCCCATTTCTATGCATATATCATCTTCCCACTAATAATTTTAACCATTCTTCATTTGTGGGGTCATTCCCAACCTTTTAGGTGATGTAGACATCAATGTAGTTGGGTCAAACACATAAGTTGCATTAGATTAGATAGAGATTCGAGATAGAATTGAATAAGACATATAGCCATATACATCTTGCTATTATTAGTTTAGTTACTTTTAGGTTTTCTTATGTATCTATCCATTGTTGTTGACTAAAGATATTGCATCTGAGATGTAATAGTTGTTGCTACATTTGTGGCTCGCGATAAAATCTCATACTTGAATACAATATTCTCACCCCTTGCAAAAAAATTATATGGTGACTGGCATGTGGGTGTCTACTATCATTTTGTTGATTTAGTGAATATGTCTCCTACACTGTCCCACTCCTTTGAAAATATTGATTACCGACAAAAATGATGTTATTTTTGAGCAAACTAGACTTAAACATTTACTTTAATTTTTAGTAAACTAGACTTTTCTAAATCACGAAGTTAATGGTTCAAATTACCATCATATTAAGAAGAAATGCAAACATAATTACATGTTCTTTCTCACTTTGGTTATATTGAGAGTTACATCCGTTTCTTTACCTTGTATTGCTAGTGCATAACCTCTATTCATGTAATTGTCTTGTTTTAAATCCAAAAAATGAGAATTGCATAAATAGAGGTTATAAAGGAGCAATACAAGTTCAATTTTTGTAACCTGGGTTTTACTACCTACTTGAACCAATTGTATCTATGTGTCCTTCGTTATAAAAATATTATTTTTAATGCTTCTGCTATCCATTCTGCAGATATACAAAGGAAAGATTTTGAGGGAATAGTTTAAACAAGTATTATTATAGCGTACGTACCCTAGATCCAGAATGATGATAAAGTGACTTTTTGATTACATAACAATATGTTTTATCTCTCGATATATTATTTGTTGAAGAAGCACTTAGCATTTTCCTAGAAGTTGTGGTGGGTGCCTATTTCCTAAAAACGTATAGTAGTATTAGCTGTCACGACTCTGGACTATTAAAAGCGTCCTATTTTTATCTAACATTAAAATCCTCCTATTATTATCAAAAATCCTCTGATATATGAAAATTTAGAAATGGTAAAACTTTATTGTCGTCAAATCTTGCTACATATTATACTGTTGTTCAAATTTGCATCACAGAGGGGGTCAAATGTAATTTTCTTCATCATTTTTGAAATTATAAAATGGTTACTACACTATATTTTTTCTTTTTAAAATTATATATGGTATGAGGAGACTCGTCCATACTATATAAGAATGCCTGCAGCGAGGAAAAATGCAATTTGCTTGGTATAAGGAGACTCGTCTATACTATTTAAGAATGTCCACATCGGGGAAAATATAATTTTATTTATTATTTTTTGAAATTACAAACCGGTCCCTGTGTGTGTACTAGACTCTTTTCTTTTCTTTTTAAAATTATATTTAATAAAAGGAAACTCATCTATACTATATAAGAATGTCCACGGAAGGGACTGAATGTAATTTTCTTAATCATTTTTTGAAACTACAAACCAACCATTTTTTTAAATTATATATTATATAACAAGAGTCATCTATTTTATACAAGAAAGCCCGTAGAAGAGATTGAATATAATTTCTCCATTATTTTTTATAACAAGCTGTACAGAAGCCATTCGGGATTAGTAAAGTAATTTCTAGCATTTTTTGGAATACATACCTATCCCTATGTGTACACTAAACTCTTTTCTTTTTATAATTATATATAGTATAAGGAGACTCATTTATACTATATAAGAAGGCTACGGAGGGGGCTGAATGTAGTTTTCTTTATCATTTTTTTAAAATTACAAATCGATCCCTATATGGTGTACACTTTACTCTTTTCTTACTTTTAAAAATTATATATGGTATAAGGAGACTCATCCATACTATATAAGAAAGCCCATAGAGGAGGCTGAATATAATTATCCCCATCATTTTTCAAAATTGTAAACTGATCCCTATGTGTGTACTCTACACTCTTTTTTTTTAATAACGAGGAACCCCTCCCGGGATCGGCCACTATTGGACCCCACCCAGCCAAGGGTAAACCCCGGAACCAACCACGTATATGGGGGCACCGCGACGCGCTCAGTAACATGGGACCTTTATTACTCCCCCATGGTTTTCGCCTAGAGTCGAACCTGTGTCCCTTCATTGGGGATTGCCGAGCCGCACCACTTGAGCTACTCCCTCACCCCCTACACTCTTTTCTTTTCTTTAAAATTATATATAGTATAAGGAGACTCATCCATAATATATAAGAAATCCCACAGAGGGGGCTGAATACAATTTTCCCATCACTTTTTGAAATTACAAACCAGTTATACACTGCACTCTTTTCATTTCTTTTTATAATTATATATGGTATAAGGAGACTACTCTATACTATAAGAAAGTCCACGGAGGGGGCTGAATGCATTTTTCTCCATCATTTTTTGAAATTACAAATGCGGTCTTTATGTGTGTACACTATATTTTTTTTCTTTTCTTTTTAAAATTATATATGGTATAAGGAGAGTCATCTATACTATATAAGAATTCCCACGATGGGGGATGAATGCAATTTTCTTCATCATTTTTTAAAATTACAAACCGGTCTCTATGTGTACACTAGGCTCTTTTCTTTTCTTTTTAAAATTATATATGGTATGAAGAGACTCATCTATAATTTATAAGAAAGCTCGTGGAGGGGGTTGAATATAATTTTCTCCATCACTTTTTTGAAATTATAAACCGGTGCCTATGTGTGCACACTACATTTTTTTCTTTTCTTTTTAAAATAATATATGGCATAAGGAGACTCCTTTATACTATATAAGAAGGCTTGTAGAGGGGGCTAAATGCAAAGTTGTCATCATTTTAAAATTACAAATTGGTCCATGTCTGTACACTATTCTTTTTTATTTTTAAAATTATATATGGTATAATGAGAGTCATCTATACTATGTAAGAACACCTGCGAAGGGGGCTGAATGCCATTTTCTCCAACACTTTTAGAAATTACAAACTGGTCCCTATGTGTGTACACTACATTTTTTTTCTTTTCTTATTTAAGTTGTATATGGTATAAGAAGACTCATCTATACTATATAAGAATACCCATTGAGGAGGCTGAATGTAATTTTCTTCATCATTTTTTGAAATTACAAATCGGTCCTATGTGTGTACACTATAATTTTTTTTTCGTTTTAAAATTATATATGGTATAAGGAGACTCATCTATACTACATAAGAATACCCATAAAGAGGGCTAAATGCAGTTTTCTTCATCATTTTTTTGAAATTACAAACTGATCATTTTTTTAAGTTATATGTTAAACAACGAGAGTCATCTATTTTATACAAGAAAGTCCACGGAAGAGTTTGAATATATTTTCTCTATTATTTTATAACAAGCCGTTCAAGATTAGTAAAGTATTTTTTCCAGCATTTTTTAAACTTACACGCCGATCCATGTGTGTGTACACTAAACTCTTTTCTTTTCTTTCTATAACTATATATGGTATAAGGAGACTCATCTATACTATATAAGAAAGTCTGTCGGGGGGTTGAATGCAATTTTATCTATCATTTTTTGAAATTACAAATCGGTCCCTGTATGTGTACACTAACTCTTTTCTTTTCTTTCTAAAAATATATATGGTATAAGGAAACTGATCTACTATACAAGAAAGCCCACAGAGAAGGCTGAATGCAGTTCTCTCCATCATTTCTTAAAACTACAAGTCGATCACTCTGTGTGTACACTACACTCTTTTCTTTTTAAAATTATATATGTAAGGAGACTCATCTATACTATATAAGAAAGCCCACAGAGAAGGCTAAATTTTGAAATTACAAACTGGTCCCTCTGTGTGTACACTACACTCTTTTCTTTTCTTTTATAATTTTATATGGTACAAGGAGACTCATCTATACTATATAAAAATACACATTGAGGGGGCTGATGCGATTTTCTCAATCATTTTCTGAAATTACAAACCGGTCCCTATGTATGTACACCACTTTTTCTTTTCTTTTTAGAATTATATATGTTATAAGGAGACTCATTTATACTGTATAAGACTCCCACAGTGGGGACTAAATGCAATTTTCTTCATCATTTTTTAAAATTACAAACCGGTCTCTGTGTGTGTGCACTAGACTCTTTTCTTTTCTTTTTAAAGTTATAGAGGGTATAAGAAGACTCATCTATACTACATAAGAAAGCTTGTGGAGGGGGTTGAATGTAATTTTCTCCACCATTTTTTGAAATTACAAATTGGTCCTGATGTGTGCAAACTACATTTTTTTCTTTTCTTTTTAAAATTGTATATGATATAAGGAGACTCGTCTATACTATATAAGAAAGCCCACTGAGGGACTAAATATATTTTTTCCATCATTTTTTAAAATTACAAATCGATCCCTGTGTGTGTACACTATATTTTTTTTTCTTTTCTTTTAAAATGATATATAGTATGGTGAGAGTCATATATACCATATAAGAATGCCCGCGAAGGGGGCTGAATGCCATTTTCTCCATCATTTTTTGAAATTAAAAACTGGTACCTATGTGTGTACACTACACCTTTTTCTTTTCTTTTTAAAATTATATATGGTACAAGGAGACTCATCTATTCTAAATAAGAATACCCACTGAGGGGGCTGAATGCAATTTTCTTCATCACTTTTTGAAATTACAAATCATTTCTTATGTGTGAACACTACACTTTTTTTTCTTTTTAAAATTATATATGGTATAAGGAGACGCATCCATACTATATGGCCGTGTTTGGTTCATAGCATAGGAAAGGAATGGATGTGAACATTAGATTGGATTAGAACGGAATTGAGAAGAAAAAAAGATTATGAATGCAATCTTGTTTGTATAAGCGATAGGATGGAATTTGTTCACGTGCATCAATTTATGGTCATGTATGTCTCATTCTTGTTGTCAATGTGCAATGAGGACCGACTCTTCAACGTGCATTGCTACAATATACCCGAAATAAAGTGAGAATCCGATTTGAAAGCATATTCTTTTATGATCTTCTCGAGTGAATGACATTTTGAAGAAGGTCTGCAGCAACACCGTACCGAACTGTACAAGGAGAATTTGTATTTGAGGACCTCATCGACCACTCCATTGTGGAGACATCCACAAAATGCAGGAGGATGTGCATCGGATCATCTGTATCTCACGGTGGCCATCTGCACGCCGACTCAGCTCTTTCTCTGTTGCTCGGCTACAGCCTCCCAGCTGTGCAGCCATGTACCGATTGTCCACTATCGTGTTGCGCGATTTTTGTTTGTCGGCGATGGGTGTTTAAAAAGATAAGTCCAAGTCGGTTATTTTGTGCGGCGCAGCTTTGTTGATGGTGAGTAAACACCGCGAGCGAGGACGGCCAGTGTGGCGGATTAACAAAATCCGCACTAACATACCCCTTTATTTAATCCTGCATGTCCCAAACGGAAGAGATGAAAATGTACAGGATGTCTATCCAGTCCGGAGCACCCATCTCATGAACCAAATTAAGGGCTAATTTAGTTGGGCTGAAAATCAATTCGTCATGTTACAACTATGTTGTGTGTTCGAATAATATAATGATGTGTTGGTGTGTTTGAGTTTTGATTTGTTTGGTCAAATTTTGGGCCAGTGTCGAATACAGTATGTCAGGTCTGATTCAGATATAATTATGTTATGACCAATTCAGTTTGAAGTGAGCATATGATCTGGGACCTATGACTGAATTAACATAAAGATATAGACAATGCTATCATTTTTAAGGTGGGACTGGTCCGTTTAAAAATTATAGTGAACTTAGATTGGACTGCAGTCAAACTTTTTATATTTTGTAACATATTTAAAAGTGAAAATTAAATAATTTTAATTAATTATAACACTCATATAAAAATGATGTTAAATATGTACACTATTAGTGTTTATAAATGTGATTTATATATAATTATTACTTAATATAACTACACCTAAAGAGATACTTTATATCTAAACTGTCTAGTTCATGGTTTGATCAGTTTTGGACTGAACCAGACTCAGAACGGAACTTCTAAATTTTATAGACCGCATATTGATCAAAATTAGAATGGTTCATGATAAGACAAGACCCAATGAATTTGTCCAATCCAGTTTTACCACCATTTTGTTTGCTATCTGCCTAGGTCATTACTGGTCAACCAGTTTGAATAGGTCTACCTAGGTTCAAATTTGTTTTGATTGGACTTTTACAAATTATGCTTGAGTTGGATATTTTGTATTTCTCCTTGTATCAATGTGTACCGTAAGAATGTCAATAGCATTTATATAATTCTTGTTAAAAACAAGTATTTATATAATTCTTCTTAAAAAAAGTTCTCGATACATTTGATACAAGTGATACAAAATGTTATATTTTTGAAAAATGTCAGAACTAAAAACAAGTTGTGCAAATCTAACATGAACAAATCTAAACCCACATAGACCTAACTCGAACTTACATGTAATGATCAACAAAAAAATGACAACAAACACAACCACACTCAATTAAGGAGTGCAAACATCACTTCAGGCCATAAAATTAGACTAAACAAGCCGAGTCTATTCTCAGACTATTTCAAGTTTAATCGGTCTGTAATTCATAAATTTTAAAAGTTCATTCTTCAGTCTCATTCAATCTGATCCAAAACAAGTCAAAGCGTGAACCAGATCAAAGATTGATTTAGATATGCATTACATCTTTATTTGTAGTTATACTGAGTAATGATTATAAGTAATACACATATACAAACACTAATAGCATAAAAATTTAATATCAAATTTAATATTAGTTTTATTACAAATTATGATCTAATTCTGCGGACAAAAATAACATGATTTTTTTAAAAATAAGTTACAATATATAAAAAATTTGGTTGCGGTCTAAATAGTTAGTTAATTTCCAGTCTGTTTTAGAAAAAGTCTAGTCCCACCTTAAAAAGGTACATTCTACGATCTATTATTCTTTTTACTAATTTGATCATTAATATTGACCATATGCTCACCTCGGTTTAAATTAGATAAAATGCAATCGTACATGAACGAGACCTACTAACTTGACCCAAAATGACCCGAAATTTATCTGATTGGGTCGAAACCCAAGCACATGCCAAAACATCATTATATATTTTTTCCATCACTAATTATTTTTAATGAGAGGTGAGAGAACTCAATGCAATAGCAAAGAAAAAAGAGATCATTTCCGATTCCATCTCCTTGATGGAATGGATATGAGAGGGGGCAATTTGGAATTTAGGTCAAGAGAGAGGATTAAGTTGGAATTAGAGGAGATTTTCTGGAATTTTGTGAAATCTGATGACAAAACTCTATAATGTCATAAAAATATGTTAGGTGGACACCATTTTAGAACAAAAAATGAAACCCCACTCATTCTCCACTACATGTTTGAGGGTATAATAAATAAAATACATATTTTATTTGTTGTGCTCTCAAACATACGGTAGAGAATGAGTAGAATTCTATTATGAGTTCTGAAATAGATCTAGACAGTAGACCTCATGTAATAAGCACAATCGTAACCTGACGCACTGGTCAGGGTTACGCGGTGGTGACGCGGGTGAGGGGGTAGTTTTAGACTGGGTCGAGTGGTTTTGGAGAGAGGGTAGGTAGTTTTGGGATGAGGTGACATGTGGGGAAAGGAAGAGAGAGAAAAGGGGAGAAAGGCAGTGAAAACATTATTTCACGTATAACTTTTAACTCGTAATGAGTTTTTTGATGAAATAAACACCGTTGCATTCATTATAAAAAATACAATCCAACAAGACTAATATTCATGTATTAAAAAATATTTTTATGCATTATCACCAGTAATGAGTGTGAAGAGGAAAGTAAAGGAGAATAATAAAAAGTTAAAAGTTGTTTATAACTTTTAACCCGATATTTAGTAGTTTTTGTTCACTTTTTAGTTGAATGCTCACACTTATATGAACAACACACACGTTTTAATTCTTAAAATGTGGGTGCCTTACTACAAATATTGGGCGCATTGAGACAAATGTGGGCACATTCAATCAGTCAAAAGTGGGCGTATTGAAGACAATAGTATGCACATTCAATAAAAAAAATGGGCGCATTGAGGATAATAGGAGGCACATTCAATCAAAATTGGCGCATTAAGGATAATGGTATGTGCATTCAAACAAAAGTGGGTGCTTTTGTACATATATTGGGCACATTATATTAAGATTTATGCTAATTTGCTATTTATGCGCATTCACACCATAATTGGACATTTTTCTACAAACATTGTGGGCATTATGTTAAGATTTGTGCTAATTTTGTATTTATGCACAATATCTAAGATGTAGGCACATTCACACTATAATTAGGTGCATTTAATAAAAAATGGATGCATTGACGACATGAGTAGCACATTCAATCAAAAGTGGGTGCTTCAATCAAAAGTTGTTCATTCATGACAATACAAGTAGGCACATTTACTATACAAGTAGGCACATTTACCACACAAGTAGCGCATTGTGTTAAGATTTGTGCTAAATTTTGATTATGCACAACATTTAAGATGTAGGCGTATTCACACTATAATTAGGCGCATTCAATCAAAAGTGTGTGTACTGAAGGCATTAGTAGGCACATTCAATCAAAAGTGGGCACTTCAATCAAAAGTTGTTCGTTCATGACAATACAAGTAGACACATTTACTATACAAGTAGGCACATTTATCACACAAGTAGGCGTATTTACCATACAAGTAGGCACATTTGCCATACATTGTGTTGATTTGATATTTATGTACATACTCTAAGAAGTAGGCACATTCACACCATAATTGAGCGCATATGTACCATAATTGGGTGCATTCAATCAAAAGTGGATGCATTCAATCAAAAGTTCTGCATTCATGACAATACAAGTAGGCACACTTACTAGATAAGTAGGCACATTTGTCAAACAAGTAGGCGCATTTTTCATACAAGTAGGCACATTTGACATAAGCAGACACATTCAATCAAAATTTGTACATTCATGACAATACAAATAGGCACATTTACCAGATAAGTAGGCACATTTGCCACACAAGTAGGCACATTTGCTATAAGTGGGCACATTCAATCAAAAGTCATGCATTCATGAATATAAGTATGCACATTTACCAGATAAGTAGGCACATTTACTACACAGGAGGGCACATTTGCCAGACAAATAGGCGCATTTTCCATACAAGTAGGTGCATTTTCCATACATTGTGTTAATTTGACATTTATGCACATACTCTAAGAAGTAGACACATTCACACCATAATTTGGTGCATTTGCACCATAATTAGGCGCATTCAATCAAAAGTGGGTGCATTCAATCAAAAGTTGTGCATTTATGACAATACAAGTAAGCACATTTATCAGATAAGTAGGCACATTTGCTAGACAAGTAGGCACATTTGTCATGTAAGTAGGCACATTTGGCATAAGTGGGCACATTCAATCAAAATTTGTGCATTCATGACAATACAAGTAGGAACATTTACCAGATAAGTAGGCACATTTATCACACAAATAGGCGTATTTGCTATAAGTAGGAGCATTTGCCATAAGTGGGTGCATTCAAACAAAAGTCGTGCATTCATAAATACAAGTATGCACATTTACTAGATAAGTAGACACATTTACCACACAAGTAGGCACATTTGCCAGACTAGTAGGCGCATTTGTCATACATTATGCTAGTTTGCTATTTATGCACGTCTCTAAGAAATATGCATATTCACACAATAATTGAGCGCATTCGTACCATAATTGAGCGCCTTTCTACAAACATTAGATACATTATGTTAATATTTGTGCTACAAGTGCGCATATGGTTATTTATTTAGGAGCATGCATCACATAATTAGGTGCATTTGTCATAACCGTAAATCATTTTTATGATGATGATGAGCATACAAAATAAGATTTTTGTGTTTATTTTCATATTAGGCGTATTGACACCATATTGGACGTATTATGTTAATATTTAGTTTATTTATTATTTGATATTATTTTTTTCAAAAAAATGACAATATTAGTCTTGTTCAAATGTATTTCTTATAACGAAATCAGTGGATTTTGTTTCGTCAAAAAATTCATTACGAGGTAAAAATTATAAACAAAACAATGAATTCCCTCTTTTATTATCCCCCAAAAAAATCAAAAGAAAAAAACAAAACAAAACCGGGACCCGCGCACTGCGAGGGGCGGTTTTGCTCCCAACCCCAAGTCTCATAAATCCTGGTGGTTGTTTTTCTAGACACGTGACTGCTCGAAAAAAATCCAAACTCCGAGTTTAGTGTCGACAAATATCATATAATACAACGCATGACTGCTCCACGATTTTCAATTTTTCTAAGTTCCTGTACCCAGTACGGTCCAACTGTGCTTCCATCAGCCATGGCAACCGGAGCTTACTCCCCCGTCGTCGTCGTCCTCTTCCTCCGCTTTGTCCTTCTCCCACAGACCAGCTCCGGCGCCGAAGCCACATCGGCCCAAGTATGCGTCGTGGGGAGCGGGATAGGGGGCGCTTCTTTAGCCCACTTCCTCACCCAGTACAGCTCCGGCGCCGTGGGGGACATCCTCGTCCTCGAGCGCCATCACCGTGTGGGCGGCCGGATGGCCACCGTCACCATCGGGGGAGACACGTTCGAGGCCGGTGGCACCATCCTCCACCCCAAAAACCTTCATTTTGCGCGCTTCACTGAAGCTCTCGGCCTCCGCCGCAAAAACGATTCCGGCGACGACTCGTCGTTCGGTTTTTGGGACGGCTCGGGGTTTGTATTCCAGACACTCAAAGCGCCGTCGTATCTCCCGAAGTGGGTTTCTTCGTTGATCAACTCTCTGCGGCTGCTGTGGAGGTATGGGCTCTCCCTGTGGCACATGTCCAACTTCGTCGAGGTTAGCAGTCGATGGTCACAAACTCTGGCCCTTTTCTCTTTCGGTGTATACTGCTATACTTGCCCTCATTCCTGAATGATGAGACGGATTTGGATTCGAGGGCAGGACATGTTGACCAAGTTCTTGCGCTACTACGAGCCTTTGGAAACACGGCCGGTGTTCAAAACGGTGGAGGAGATGCTCAAGTGGTCGGGCTTATATGGGCTTACGCAGAGAACACTGGAGGAGGAGTTGGTAGATGCAGGCTTATCGTCACTCCTCATTTCAGAACTCGTCACGGTGAGCGCCTAGAATGCTTGAATGTTGACTTCAAAGCGATGTTTGAAGTGCTTTTTTTTTGGTATGAATTGTAATTCACTTATTGAGTCAACCTTCCGTTCTATTGATATCATCAGATAATACGTTTGTCTATATTATATGTTCATCTGTATACCGGGATTCCACCCTTATTCCTATATAACGACTAACCCTGCTCATAATACGATAAGGAATCACGCTCCAATAATATGTCATTCACAAATATGATGGCATAACATTTCATAATTTACTCTAGATATTGAGTTATGAATTGAAGTGCTTTGGATATATAAGGTAGTTTGTCCATTTGATCTAAACAGTTCCTATATCCTGAGATGGTGCCTTTCATTGTTTTTGCTATATTATGAAGCCAATTCTTTGGTGCCACTTTGTAAACTTCCCAATCTAGAACCAATAGACCTAATTAGATGTATACGTGAATAAAAATTGAGATTTGACCATCTATAGAAAAGTAACTTTGAGGTGGTCATATGGCAAGCCCAATTGATGGCTGCTGTTGTTCATAGGCAGTACAAACGGAGACATGGTGTTGATAAAATGTTGTTGTGATGTAGATATTCTTCGGGCTCACACCTAGAAATGGGGTAACCTCAATAAGTGAGGAGTTTCGATGACTTCGGTCACGTGTAATTATGTGTGTAATAGCTATTGTATAAGCAAAGATGCAATCTCAAAGTGGAGCATACATTGTCAAGGTTTGAGCCTAGGCGCCGAAGTCGGTGTGCCTTTGACTAACCTCATTACTTGGGCTTAATACCTTTAATGCCTACATTAGGACTGTCTGCTTTGTGCCTTGAATTCTATTTGAGGAAAGCATGCATTTGCAGATTTGACAGAACCCCACTGGTGGGCTTAACGGGTGGGGCTTTTATCGCGTAATCAATACATTTTCATACCTTTAGGTTCTTAACACCAGAGGATGTGAAGCTTCTCAAGAGGGTCCAAAAATTTATGCATAGTAAAGTTATGACCTCCAAGTCTATCGATGTAGTCTTTCAAAGGATTGTCTTTGCCATCTAGAAAAGGCCGACGACACAACTTGTTGCCTGTCTGCCTCCCATCTCGATGTAAATCATTTCTATACCCACATAACAAAAATCTAGATCCTAACCACTGCAATTTTACCTCTAAGTGCCTATATTAGAAGTAGAATCTCACTTGCATTTAACAACAACCTCATATTCCCATTGTAACTATAAAACACATGTATAGGCGGGGTGGGGAGGGATTAAAGATATTAAGATACGTAGGCATCCAATGGATGTCATTTTCTGCCTTTCCACCTAAATTAGTGTGGCTTGGAGGGCATTGTTGCATGTTCAAAATCCTTTGTTGTTCAGCAAATGTCTTTTTGATTTTCTTATTGTTCTTTTCATGTAATCATTACTAATTAAGGTTGTTGGGCCTTGTCCGCTACTGATACTGACTCTGATACTAAAGCAGGATTCATGAGGCTTATGCTTATTCTTCCCACTCTTTTTTTCACAATATTGTTAAGACACAAGATTAAAAAAAAGCTTAATGCGTCATTGGTCCTAAAGGGCTGGTGACTAGTCATTCGAATGATATGCCCTACTACATAAGATATTTCTTTTAGCAATTTAAGCTTTTAAAGGAATACAAAGGAATTTTAGATCACAATGCTCCTATCACCAAAATTGAACTTTGAAATCTTGTAGGGACATATACTTCTGTATAGCTCCATGTCCGTATTGGAAATTTTGGACACAAACACTTCCCAGACACCCCATGACGTGTTCTGTCCATTTGTCCCTTTTTTTGCAGCCTTGACATGGCTGGACACTACATACACACTCCATGAACACATCAATATACGAGTCCTGGAATAAAATTTCAATCGAATTTGTGAAATTTCGCTCGAAATTTCGTTTTTTTTCAACCGGACATCGAAACCTATGATCGGACACGAAATGTATGGAATGGGACGTAATTTTGCAAAAATTTTGACCCTAGGTGCGAAATTTCGCAAAATAGGGTGAAATTTCGCAGCAAAAAGGCCAGTTTGGGCCGTAATTTCACGAAATGGTACAGAAACACAACTTAAATTTTGAGAAATTTGTTCCTAAGGCTGCTAATACTACATCTTGGGTATTTTGGCAATTGTTTTTGAATCTCTTGCATCTAAAGCCTATTTTCCTTAATTCTAAGGCATGTTTCCGCTATCTCTAGACCATCTATACATTACCTTCATCAATTTCTACACTTCTATAGAGATATGGAGAAATACTTCGAAATTAACAAAGTTCTTTCTTGGATCTATGTATAAATGTCCCATGTAACCTAGTTAAATGCGAACACTAGACTTATACAACTTGTAGTTTGTAACTTTGTAACTTGTAATTGTAAGTTATACATTCTAAGCTGTAACTTGAAGTTTTTAACAGTCTAACTGTCTAGCAGACTTGCCATTTCTGATCATTTGTGCACTCACTCATCAAGACATGGATCCCACCCTAACCTCTAAACATATAACTTTAATATATAATCTAGTGTATCTTTGTCTAAACATTGTGTATGCAAAATTTCATAATCTAATTCCTTCATTTTGTCATCGAAATTGCCATCGAAATTCTGTCGAAATTGTTCAGCTTCCTTCACTAACAAATGTGGGAGACCCCCCACCCCACATATCCAATATGAAATATTATTGCATATTTGAGTAGATCTTGGCGTTTAGATCGTCCTGGTAAATTTTCATAGTTTAATTCGCTTATTTGGTCGTCGAAATTGTTAGGGCCGTAAATATCAAAATTTTGTGCAAAATTTTGAAAAGTTTCTGTTTCTGGGCCATCAGACATGAGATCGAAATCGGACATTTAATTCTATGATAGGAGTTGTTGCTGCAATAGCCTATTTCAGTATGTATTCTTAATATACAACTAGTATATAAATTTTGTCTTGTCATTGAGAAAATATAACACATAGCTAAGATCTAATCAATCATCATCATAATCATCTAAGCCTCAATCCCAACCATGTTGGGGTTGGCTACATGGATCTTTCTTCCAATCAGCTTTGTTGTGGGTCATACTATGAGCAAGATGTAATGAAAGATCTAATCAATAACGCAAACAAATCACTTTAGAGTCAATTTATAAAATCCAAGGTGTATTTGATGTCATGAATCACATTTTGATCTAGTAATTTGATATGTTTAGCAATGGAAACTTCTTTATTTATCTAAATCTCAATAATGTTTACTGAAAAAATATTATTGCATTTAATTGTCTACTTTATGCTGTTTATACTACACACAAAAACAAACACGTCATATTCATACACAATAATATATGCATATATTACATAATTTTGAATAAATTTTAAATAATTCCAAAGCACACATACATACATTATACACATGTATATGTATCCCAATCATATTTATCAATTCATCATAATCATCATCTAAGCCTCAATCCCAACCATGTTGGGTTTGGCTACATGAATCTGCTTATACATTACCATATTCTTATTCAGAAATGTGAAGATCTAAAACCTCTCTTTATAAGCTCTTTCCAAGTTAATTTGGCTCTTCTTTTTTTACTGGTGCATGTTGTACAAAATTGTGTTACAAGTGCTCAGGGTACAGTGTGTGTCCTAGCATATATTTATAGAAGGAACACATGTATGTAGAATAACAAAAACAAGAGAAACGAAATTACAGAACCGCCAGTCCGCCGTCATGTCGGTACTACTGATAGTAGGTTGGTTGTCGGTACTACGACAATAGGTTGGTAGTACCAAAAATAACATTTCGAGTTCTGTATCTTTGCTGTTGATGAGTCGGTACTACCGATAGATAGGTCGGTAGTATCGAGATATGAAGTCTTCAGTATATCAACACTCCCCCTCAAGCTGGAGCGTGCACATCGTGTATGCCCAACTTGTTGTAAAAATTTTGGAAGACGGCTGGCTGCAATGGCTTTGTGAGAACATCAGTGAGCTGATCTCCAGATTTGACGTGAGGAGTTATAATCTTTCCATTCTTGATTTGATCTCTGATGAAGTGGCAATCAACTTCTATATGCTTGGTGCATTCATAAAAGACTGGATTTTTGGTTGTTAATATATCTTGTTATATGTCTTTATTTTCTAATTTATTCTACTGCTGTACCTATGTGCAATTTACCCCTTTATATAAATAAAGAGGAGAGCCCCCGTTTGGGTTCTCACGTTGCATTGTGCAACAGATCGCACGTCCACGCTCACCGCAACATGGTATCAGAGCGGTAACCTTCCGCCGGTCTCTCTCCCTCAACTCCAAGCGCCGCCGACTCTTCTTCTTCTCCACCGGGCGCCGCCGCACCTCTTCTCCACAGGGCGCCGCCGCAGCCGCTGCCGCAGCTGCTTCCCGCCGCCGCCGCGCGGTAGGACAGGGACGCGGGGGCACCGTCGGTAGCGCTGCTGCCCTCCGGTTAAGCCGTCTCCGCCCGTCCTCCATCGCTGGACCTCCGGTAGCCTCTTCCATGCTACTGTAGGCCCAGCCGCCAAGGACCAGAGCTCCGTCTACGTCTTCGGCTATTTTCCAGCAGCTTTTCGGACAATTTTCGGAAGCCGAATTTGCTGTTTGAAGATCTCCGGTTGATCAAACGGCCATCTAAAGCCCTAACCGGAGGTCTCGTCTCTTCCAAGGTGCCTTCCTAATCACATCTCCTTCATGTGTGATTAGGAATCTCTCTCTTGAAGGCTGTTGATGCGTCAGTAACGCATCCTCTATCTCGTTTCAGTTGTGACGTGTATCTCTCCGTCACTTCAGCCTTCTCTGTGACGCGTATCACTCCGTCACCTATTCTCGTTGCATTATGGAGAATAAGATGTCTATCTATTATGGTGAGGTGTCGCCTATTCCCATCAAACTCAACGGGAAGAATTTCCTGTTATGGATGAATGCCGTTCATACAGTCTTGGAGTCCCGAGACAGGGCAAAGTTTGTTGATTCTGCACCCCTGGCTATAACGGACAAAGACTATGCCGAGTGGAAACGTCTTGACAGCCTAGTGAAAACTTGGTTATGGGGCAGCATGGAACCTACAATTGCATCTAGGTTTATGTTCTACTCTACAGCTAAGGAGATATGGGATGCCGTGAAACAACACTATGCCCAAGAAAAGAATGCTCTTCGCCAGTTCATGATTTATGACCGCCTTTTTGCAGAAAGACAGGGTGATAAGTCACTTGAAGAATACTTTGGTGTGATTCAGGCAATTTCTCAAGAACTGAGCTACTATCACCCTGTGACAGTTGCTGAGCAGATTAAAGATAGGGATGACCTGGTCACTGCTAAATTTCTATCTGGTCTCAGCCCCTCCTTCAGTTCAGCCAGAAGTGTGATCCTTGCTTCAGATAAATTACCTAGTCTTGCAGAAGCTTACTCTAGGATTTAGCAGTCCACCTTTGAGTCTGCTGATTCCATGTCTGTTGTTCCTTCTGGAGATTCTCATGCTTCTATTGCAGCGGCAGTAAGAGGAGGACGACCTGCGACATCTGACAGACCTGGTATGGGCAGAGGACGTGAGACTCGTCCTCGATGCACATTCTGTGACAGACCTGGGCACACTGTAGAAAGATGCTGGAAGAAACATGGGAGACCTGCTGCCCCACCCGTTGGAGCTGCAAACTGTGCCACTACGGAATCTTCAGCTGTGGGCTCTAGTGCTTCTGGCATCACTCTTACTCAGGAGGAATACGACAAATTTATTCAGGCAACTCAGCACTGGAACATGGGAGCATCGTCTTCTTCGGTAGCCAACCTTGCATCCACTGCGGGTAATCAGGCTACATCATTTATAGCTTCCGGATCTTCAAATCCTTGGGTGGTTGACTCTGGCGCATCCCAGCACATGACTGGTATGAGGAGATTGCTCCATTCACTTGACTCATGTATCCCTCACCCGTCTGTTACCTTGGCAGATGGTTCAGTGAGGAAGGTGTTAGCGAGTGGATCTGTGTCTCTTACACCAGATATTGATCTAAAATCTGTTCACTTTGTGCCTGAATTTCCATTTAATTTACTTTCTGTTGCCAAGTTGATTGACACTGTACAATGCACAGTAACATTCGGGCCCTCTTGTTTTGTTTTACAGGATCTCAAGAGTATGAAGATGATTGGTGGGGGGCCTAGGAAAGGTGATCTCTACCTCTTCCCTGGTGATTGTCTACCTCGCCGTCCACCTCCTGCTGCAGTTTCAGCTGTCATGATGAGTGGTTCCCCCTTGCTGTGGCATTGCAGATATGGACATCCATCCTTAGAGAGCCTGAAGAAGTTGGAACCAGACCTGGCTCATTTATCTTCTTTAGAGTGTCAATCATGTCAGTTGGGCAAACATCATAGATTGTCATATCCTAGTCGTGTCAATAACCGGGCTTCTAGTCCGTTTGAGTTAGTCCATAGTGATGTGTGGGGTCCTGTTAAAAACCAAAGTTATAATGGTTTTAGCTATTTTATTTCCTTTGTAGATGATTACTCTCGCATGACATGGATTTATTTGTTGAAAAGTCGTGAGTCTGTGCTTTCCATCATTAAACATTTTCATAAAGAAATTCAAGTTCAATTTAATTGCAATATCAAGACTTTTCAATCTGATAATGCTCTCGAATATGTTCAAAAAGCGATGACTGAATTTTGCAGTTCGGTTGGGATGATTCATCATACTTCCTGTCCTCACACCCCTATGCAGAATGGGGTTGCTGAGAGAAAGAATCGCCATCTTTTGGATGTTACTAGATCCATCATGTTTGAATCAAATGTGCCTAAACGGTTCTGGTCTGAAGCCCTTCTCACCGCCTGTTTTTTGATTAACAGACAACCTTCCTCTGTTTTGCAAGGACGCACTCCCTTCTCTGTTTTACGCCCTATGGATCAACCTTTTCATGTTCCTCTTCGAGTTTTTGGTTGTACATCCTTCGTCCATAATTTTGATCCTAAGAACGACAAACTTTCACCTAGATCTGTTAAAACCGTGTTCCTTGGGTACTCTGGTACGAGTAAGGGTTACAAGTGTTATTGTCCTAGTTTGCGTCGTATGTTTGTTTCTAAGGATGTCACCTTCCATGAAACCACTCCATATTTTGCTAATTCTATGAGCAAGGGGGAGCAATTGAGTGAGAGAGTGCCACCCCCTATTCAGAGTGAGCGAGTGCCACCTATTATTCCTGACTACACTGTCATTCAGGAAGCGCAACATGACGATGAACCTGTAATTCAGCCATATCCACAGGTTTATAGCAGGCGAGGTAGGCAGAATCCAGAAGAAGTAGCGGCACCAGTCTCTGAGCTTCCTCCATCGTCTTCTACTCAAGAGACTCCTGCAGACGCATCTGACCTTGATGTTCCTATTGCTGTCCGGAAAGGTATTCGTTCATGTACTATTAGACATCCCATGTCAAATGTATGTTGTTTGTCCCACTTATCTACACAGGCTCGTGCATTTGCTGTTGGGATGGACTCAGTTAAGATACCAAGAAATCATTTAGATGCTATGAAGGACAGTGGTTGGAAACAGGCAATGCAACTGGAAATTTCTGCTCTATTGGACAATGGCACATGGGATCTAGTTGACTTACCTGCAGGAAAGAAAATTGTGGGCTGCAGATGGGTTTTCACAGTCAAACATAACCCTGATGGATCTGTTGAAAGGCTGAAGGCCAGATTGGTTGCAAAAGGCTACACACAGACATATGGAGTAGATTTCTTTGAGACATTTTCTCCAGTTGCTCGTTTAAACTCTGTGCGGATTCTTATATCTCTTGCTACTACCTTTGACTGGCCTCTTTTTCAGCTGGATGTCAAGAATGCCTTTCTTCATGGAGATCTCCAAGAAGAGGTGTATATGGAGCAACCACCTGGTTTTATTGCTCGAGGGGAGTGTCAGAAAGTGTGCAAACTGAAGAAAGCCATATATGGGCTAAAGCAATCTCCTAGAGCTTGGTTTGACAAGTTCAGTGATGTTGTTATACAGATGGGTTTTTCTCGTTCCATGACTGATCACTCTCTATTTTATTCAAACTCTTCTTGTGGGTATATCATTATTGCTGTCTATGTTGATGATATTGTGATTACTGGCAGCGATTCTACAGGTATATCACGTGTGAAGGAAGGATTACAAAAACACTTTCACACGAAGGATCTGGGGAAACTGAGATATTTTCTAGGAATTGAGGTTCTTAGATCCCATGCAGGTATAAATCTATCTCAGAAAAAGTATGTGCTTGACTTGCTACAGGAAACAGGCATGACTGACTCTAAGCCAGTATCCACTCCTATGGATTATCACACCAAGGAGATGGATGATGATACTGAGTATTCAGATCCAGGACACTACAGGAAAATAGTTGGGAAGTTAATTTATCTAACTGTTACAAGGCCCGATATTTCATTTGTTGTAGGAGTGGTGAGTCAACATATGTGCACACCACGACAGTCACACTGGTCAGCAGTATGTAGGATTCTGAGATATCTGAAAAGTGCTCCTGGGAAGGGGATCACTTACTATAAACCAGAGTTCCTCATCACCTTTGGCTCTTACAGGTTATGCAGATGCAGATTGGGCTGGCAATCAAATTGATAGAAGATCTACTTCTGGCTACTGCACCTTTCTTGGTGACCATTTGATCACTTGGAAAAGCAAGAAACAACAGGTGGTAGCGCGGTCTAGTACTGAAGCTGAGTACCGTGCTATGGCACATGCATGCTGTGAATTACAATGGGTCAAATCTATCCTATCTGAGTTGAAGATTTCGATCCAATCTCCCATGACACTCAAGTGTGACAATCAATCTGCTATACATATTGCCAGGAATCCTGTCTTTCATGAGCGTACAAAGCATATAGAAGTTGACTGTCACTTCATCAGAGATCAGATAAAGAATGGCAATGTTGTGACACCATATGTCAAGTCTGAGGATCAATTAGCTGACATCTTGACAAAGCCATTGGGTCCAGCAGTGTTCCAGAATTTATGTGGCAAGCTGGGCATTCACAATGTGCACACTCCAGCTTGAGGGGGAATGTTAATATATCTTGTTATATGTCTTTATTTTCTAATTTATTCTACTGCTGTACCTATGTGCAATTTACCCCTTTATATAAATAAAGAGGAGAGCCCCCGTTTGGGTTCTCACGTTGCATTGTGCAACAGATCGCACGTCCACGCTCACCGCAACATTGGTAATATAAATAGCAACTTGATTATCACACCTGAGTTCTATAGGAGATAACACATGAATCTTTAATTTAGAAAGAACAGATTGAACCCACTACAACTCACAACAAGCATGAGCCATTACCCTATATTCAGCCTCAGTGCTAGATCTTGCCACAACATTCTATTTTTTGCTTTTCCAGGTAATAAGATGATTTCCTAGAAATGTACAATATCCAGAAGTAGACCTCCTGTCATTCAGATTACCAACCCGATCTGCATCTGCATAGCCAGTCAGGACCAGAGTAGAAACCAGACTCTTAGGTCTGTAGTAGGTTATTCCCTTCCTAGGCGCACCTTTCAGATATCTGAGAATACGACAAACTGCTGTCCAATGTGACTGCCGTGGTGAGCTCATATGCTGACTCACCACTCTTACAACAAAAAAATGTCAGGATGAGTAACTGTTAGATATATCAGTTTCCCAACAATTTTCCTGTAGTATCTTGGATTTGGATAATCAGTATCATCAATCATCTCCTTCACATGATAATCCATAGGAGTAGACATTGGCTTGGACTCACTCATACCTGTGTCATGAAGTAAATCCAACACATGTTTCCTCTAAGATAAATAAGTACCTGTATGATATCTAAGTACTTCAATACCCAAAAAATACCTCAGTTTGCCCAGGTCCTTTGTGTGAAATTGCCTCTGCAAGCCTTCTTTCACACGAGATATACCTGCAACATCACTCCCAGTGATAACTATATCATCAACATGTACTGCAATAATAATAAATCCAGCAGAAGAACTAGAATAGAATAAGGAGTGATCAGTCACAGAACGAGAAAAGCCTAGATGTAATACAACCTCACTGAATTTGTCAAACCAAGCTCTAGGAGATTGTTTCAACCCATAGATGTCTTTCTTCAATCTACACACCTTCCGACACTCCCCTTGAGCAACAAAACCAGGAGGTTGCTCCATATACACCTCTTCTTGTAGATCACCATGAAGAAAGACATTCTTGACATCAAGTTGACACAGAGGCCAATTAAAAGTAGTAGCCAGAGAGATAATAATCCGCACTGAATTCAGACGAGCCACAGGAGAAAAGGTCTCAAAGAAATCAACCCCATATGTCTGATTATAGCCTTTTGCTACCAGTCGAGCCTTTAATCTCTCAACTGAACCATCTGGATTATGTTTTACTGTAAATACCTATCTGAATCCTACAACATTTTTATATCTGAAGGTAAGTCAGTAAGTTGCCATGTATTGTTTTGTAGGAGAGCAGACATTTCCATTTACCTTGCCTGCTTCCAACCATTATCCTTCATAGCATGAAGATGATTTCTTGGAATGATATTAGAGTTAATCCCAAGGAAAAGGAACACGCCTGCTTAGACAATCTTGACAAACAACACAAACCTGCAATAGGATGTCGAACAACACAAGAACGAGTACCTTTGCGGACAACAATGGGAACATCAAGATCAGATGGTTCTTCAAGATTCTCTTGAGTAGAGGAAGATGGGGACGGCTCAGAGACTGGAGACACTACCTCCTTTGTATCATGTCTGTCTCGTCTGTTGTAAACATGTGGAAATTATTGAATCATAGTATCGTCTGCTAACTGCTCTTCCTGAACTACTGTATAGTCAGGGATGATAAATGGCACTCTCTCACTCTGATGTGGTGGTGGCACTCTCTCACTAATATCTGATGGTAGCACTCTCTCACTTTCACACAATTGCTCTCCCTTACTGGGAACACTAGAGAAATATGGCGTGGACTCATGAAAAGTTACATCCCTAGATACAAACACACGACGGAGACTGGGACAACAACATTTGTACCCTTTGCTGGTTCTGGAGTATCCAAGAAAAAGAGTCCTAATTGACCTAGGGGATAATTTATCAACCTTAGGATCAAAATTGTAGACAAAAGAGATACAACCAAACACCCTAAGGGGAACATGAAAGGGCTGATCATTAGGACGTAGGATAGAAAAAGGAGTACATTCTTGAAGCACCGATGAGGGCTGCCTGTTAATAAGAAAGCAGGCAGTAAGCAAAGCATCAGACCAAAATCTTTTAGGAACATTGGATTGAAACATGATTGTCGTGGCAATATCAAGAAGATGACGATCTTTCCTCTCAGTTACCCCATTTTGTTGAGGAGTGTGAGGACAAGAAGTACAATGTATCATTCTAACAGAACTGCAAAAATCATCCATAGCATTCTGAACATATTCCAAAGCATGGTCGGATTGAAGAATTTTAATATTGCAATCAAATTGGACCTTTATTTCTTGATGAAAATGTTTGACAATGGACAACACAGACTCTCTATTCTTTAACAAATAAATCCACGTCATGCGAGAGAAGTCATCCACAAAGGAAATAAAATAGCAAAATCCATTATAGCTGTTGTCTTTTACAGGACCCCAAACATCACTGTGGACTAACTCAAAAGGACAAGAAGCCCGTTTATTGACACAACTGGGATACGACATTCTATGATGTTTCCCAAGTTGATAGGATAGACACTCTAATGAAGACACCTGTGACAACTCAGGTTCTAACTTCCTCAAGCTCTCCAGTGAAGGATGTCCATATCTGTAGTGCCACAGTAAGGGAGAACCGCTCAAAAGGATAGTCGGAGTAGGAGCAGAAACTTGGCGAGGCAGACTTTCACCATGGAAGAGGTAGAGATCACCTTTCCTAGGCCCCCCACCAATCGTCCTCATACTCTTGAGATCCTGTAAGACAAAACATGAAGGTCTAAATGTTACGGTGCATTTCAGAGTATCAATCAATTTTGCAACAAAAAGAAGATTGAATGGAAATGCAGGCACATAATGTACCAATTTAAGATCAATCCTAGGAGTCATAGAAGCAGTTCCACTGGCTAACACTCTCCTCACTGAACCATCTGCTATAGTTACAGATTGGTGAGGAATATGCGAGTCAATGGACGGAAGCAGTCTCTTCATACTAGTCATATGCTGTGAAGCTCCAGAGTCAACCACCCACGAGGTATTTGAACTAGAAGCCAGTAAAGAGGTAGCTTGATTACCAACAGTAGATGCTAAGTGTGCTGAAGAAGAAGATGATCCCATACTTAGATGCTGAGTAGCCTGAATAAATCTATCATACTCCTCCTTGGTAAGTGTGATGCCAGAAGGTCCAGAACTCGACGCAGGAGGCTCAGAAGATGTAGTAGTATCAGCATAGTTTGCTTCCCCCACTGGAGGTGCAGCAGGTCTGCCATGCTTCTTCCAACGTTTTTTCAACAGTGTGTCCAGACTTATCACAGAAAGTGCACTTAGGACGTGTGCCGCGTCCTCGGCCTGTACCAGGACGTCCTCCTCTAACTGCAGCAGCTACAACGACATGAGAATCTCCAAGAGATGGAATAGCTGTAGAATCAACCGGTTTAAAGTTGGACTGCATTATCCATGAGTAGGCTTCTTCCGAGCTAGGAAGATTGTCAGAAGCTAGGATGACACTGTAGGCTGAACCACATGAAGAACTCAAACCTGATAAGAACTTTGCTGTGATCAAGTCGTCTCGGTCCTTGATTTGTTCTTTAATAGTCACCAGATGATAAAAACTCAACTCTTGAGCAATAGCTTCGATCACTCCAAAATATTCTTCCAAAGGCTTGTCCCCTTGTCGTTCTGCGAACAGGCGGTCATAGATCATAAACTGACGAAGAACATTCTTTTCTTGAGAATAGTGTTTCTTTACTGCATCCCATATTTCTTTGGCAGTAGTGTAGAACATGAACCTAGCAGCGATCCCAGGTTCCATGCTCGTCCACAACCACGTCTTCACCGGACTGTCATGACGCTTCCATTGAGCATAGCCTTCGATAGTACAAGCAGGAGGATCCGAATCAACATGCTTTGTTACGATATTGACAACATTCATCCACAAGAGATAATTTTTCCTAGTTTAACTTGATGGATGGGATAGGGGACATCTCATTGTAGACTACCGATGCCTTGGTGCCCTCCATGTTTCAAACACGATGATACACGTCACAATAGAAAAGGATTGATGGAGAGATACCCATCACGATAAAAGAAGAGGTGACAGAGAGATACACATCACATCAAGAGATTAGATGCGTAACTGATGCATCCACAACCCCCAACTGAAATTTCCTAATCACACATGGAGGAGATGTGATTAGGAACAACTCAAAGAAGAGAGGAGGCCGGTGGCGGCAGTGGCTACTGCCACTGGAGGAGGAGGAAAGGGACGTCGGAGAAGAAGGGGAAAAGGGGGGGGTAGCGGCTAGGGCAGGGTTCCCTAGGAGCAAACAAGCTCTGATACCATGTACAAAATTGTGTTACAAGTGCTTAGGGTACAGTGTGTGCCCTAGCATATATTTATAGAAGGAACAAATGTATGCAGAATAATAAAAACAAGAGAAAACAAAACTACAAAACCGCCAGTCTGCCGCCATGTCGGTACTACTGACATTAGGTCGGTAGCATCGAAAATAACATTTTGAGTTTTGTATCTTTGTTGTTGATGAGTCGGTACTACCGACAGACAGATTGATAGTGCTGATATGCAGTCTTAAGTATATCAACACATGTATATCACTAGAACCTAGCTTGTTACACAAATTGAACCCGACCCCCATTCAACAACTTGGTAAATAAACCACTAGTTGATTTTCTGACTTGACTTTCAGGAGTCAAATCATGTTTTTCTGTACCTTTTTTGTAATAAAATGACAATAGATTTCAATGTGCTTGGTCCATTCATGAAAAATGGCTGGATGCAATATAAAGACCAACCTGATTATCACATCTCAACTCCATTGATTGACTGAATGGAAAACCAAGCTCTCTAATAAAGTTCCTGACCTAAAAGAGCTCACATGTAGCATGTGTCATAGCTTTGTACTGAAACTCAACACTGCCTTGGAAACTACTAATGCTTCTTACTTCTCCATGACACAAGATTACCACCAACAAATACATAGTAATTAGTGATGAACCCTCCATCAATACTAGAACCTTCCCAATCAACATCTGAATAGGGTTGGACCTTCAAGTGATCAGACCTGTGATATAGATTATAAAATACTTTTCTAGGAGTCCTCTTCAAATGTCTTTGTATACGGATAACTGCCTCCCTATGACAAGTACACAACTTCTCCATAAATTGACTCACTATACTAGTAGCAAAGGAGATGTTTGGCTTGGTTATTGTCAGATAATTAGCTTACCCGCTAGATGTATGTATCTCCACGGGTCTTCAAGAACTTCTCCTCGATCAATAGACAAGCGGAGTTCTGGATCCGTAAGAGCATCAAGAAGTTTAGACCCTAGCATACCAGTCTCCTCGAGAAGTTCCGGGACATACTTCCTTTGAGAGATAAAAATATCCTCTTTAGATCAAGCAATTTCAATGCTTAGGAAATACTTCAAGTTTCCTTTATCCTTAGTATGAAACTTCATTCTACATTTTTGGCAGTTTATCAAAAAATTCCAAGTTTTCAAAGAAAGGCAAAACGCAGGCCTCAATTGGTGACATATGACTAGTCACATATTATGAATTTCCCTTTGACATTTAACTATTTAGAAAACATTTCAACTGAGACCATGTTCATCATCACTGGTGATGACAACATTATCTACATAGACCACAAAAAAAACCCAACTATACTGCGCCTATAGAAAATAGATTGATCTACACTAAATTTGTATAGACCAAAGTTCATCGAAGCACTACTGAACTTACCAAACTAGGCTCTGGGTGACTACTTAAAACCATAGAGCTATTTGTGCAGACGACACACCTGCATAGACTCCCTTAGCAACAAACCGAGGATGTTTCTCTATATAGGTTCTTCAGTCAAATTACCATTCAAAAAGACATTTTTGGTATCAAATTGAAAGAGTGGCCAAGAAAAATTAGCAACATCCGACGAAAATATCCTCACATAAGACGTCTTGGGGATAGGTGAAAAACCTCTAAAATAGCCTTAACCATAGACCCGTGTGATGTAGGATAGGCTATGACTTTGTACTTGCGAGCGTGAACGTCGCCGCACCATTAGTTAGGCTTTACTATCTTACGTTATTTTATTGTCTTTTCCTTGTTTTGGGATTTTGTACAGCGAAGTGGTTTAGTCCCATATTGGCTACCGCCCGTTTAGTTTTTTTTAGAAGCCTATATAAAGGCTTTATGGCGTCATTGTTTAGACACACTTGATGAATGAAAATTATCTCCTTTAGTCATTTAGCTGCATTTATATTAATTCAGTAGATTTATCTTATTGTGTGTACCCTTTAGCAACCAGGTGCCTTCAACCTGTCAACGAAATCATTTGTCCCACTTTAACAATGAATACCCATCTACGACCAACCACAAACTTCTTTGTAGGAGAGTAGACAAGTGACCTATTGCGATTCTGCAATAATGTTGACATCTTTTCTTCCATGCTACCAACTTAGGCAAGCAATGCTTAATCTACATTCTTGGGAATAGAGACCGAGGACAAGGAGGAAACAAAGGTATAATATGTAGGAGAGTTGTTCTTGTAGGTTACAAAGTTGGAGATGGGATGAACATGCAAGGCCATTACCTTTTATAGAATAGGGAAATGTTTATTTGATGATTTGTAACACAATACAATGGACTCTCTTTTATAGGATAAGAGAGTAACTCAATAGATAAAGATAGGCAATATGGGATAAAAGAAAAAGACTAGAGACAAGACAAGTCTAAAGCCCATAATAAAAGAAACAACAAAACATAATGCAATAGAGCACATATACTAATACTCCCCCTCAAGCTGGAGCATACATATCAATCATGCCCGACTTGTCAACCATTGTAGTAAATCAGGCCTTGGGAAGGAGTTTTGTGAAGACGTCAACAACTTGATCAGAAGTGTGAGTATATGGAGTAGAGATATCGTCAGACAAGACAACCTCTTTGACAAAATGACAATCCACCTCAATATGTTTAGTCCGCTCGTGAAAGGTTGGATTGCTGGCAATGAATATAGTAGCCTTATTGTCACAATGCATAGGAATAGGATTTGAGTCAGATATATCAAATTCTTTTAGAAGACCGCAAACCCATAAAAGTTCACACATAGTATGAGCCATAGCTCTATACTCATCTTCAAAACTAGAGCAGACGACTACATTTTGTTTCTTGCTGCGTGCGCCAAGTAACAAGATTACCATGGCTTAAGGTAGCCCCTGATTCTCGGTCTTCTGTAAAGGTAGCGAAGTCACTAACTAGAATTAGGGAAGCGCGGGGCTACTAGAAGGGATCAATCCTACACCCAGTTCAATTAGTTTTGAATGAAAGAACCCAACAAAGTCAACATCTTACCCGTCGTCTAAATGTCTTTCTTCATTGATGGATTTCGTTCCCACTGAAATAGAAGTAGAGGGAACACTCACTCAAAGTACAGTAACTAGAAGTAGATTTGCGGTCTATCCTGCTGCCTGCATAATCTGAATCAGAGTACCTTGTGATGTTAAAGTGTCTATGATGCCTATAAAATATGCCTTTTCCTGGGGAATGTTTCAGACATGGAACATAACTTCGACGATTTTTGGCGAAATTTCGCCGAAACTTCGAACTTCGACCATAGGCGAAGTCGAATCCCAAATACTTCGGCCTCGTCCAAACTTCGGGGCGAAGTTTCAGTGATGTCGGCGAAGTTGACTTTTTTGTGTGTATTTTCGTCTCAACTTCTCCGAAGTTGTCGAAGTTTCCTCGAAGTTGGCGAAGTTGGGCGAAGTTTGATCGAAGTTGAGACGACCCAGAGCATTAATCCTAACTAGTGTCCCAAAGGCCATATAAGGCATAAGTGTTGCCTCCAACCCTCTTCACAACTTCTAATATCAACTCCTATGTTGTTTGTTGCCACTCTTTCCTAGATAGGGTGTTTTAACTACTATTTAACTATATATTGTATAGAATACATATGGTGAACTATATTTGTATGTGTATTGCACATTTGACCCTTGAAACTAGGGCTAGAGAGTTGTGAATAAATTAACATATATAAGATAGATGTATAACATATATAGTAGTTTTCAATTAAAGTTTCCTTCAAATTCACATCATTTTCTTCAAAAAATGGCATCGAAGTTTGTCGAAGTTCGCGTCTAAACTTCCTCGAAATTTCCTCGAAATTTCCTCGAAGTTTCCACAAACTTCCACTTCCACACCTGGCGAAGTCGACACGAAGTCGAAGTTCTGCACCATGGTTTCAGATATTTCAAAATGTGACACAACATCCCAAGTGGCACTGTCTGGGTTTATCCAGATATCTACTGGCTAAACCTACTGCAGAAGTGTTATCAACCCTTGTCACTGTCAGATAAATAAGTTTACCAACCAAACAACAATATTGTTGGTTGTCGGGGTATGGAGGAGAGCTATCATCGTCCCAATTTGTATTAGGATCCAAGGTGAGTAGCAATAGGTTTTGCTCCAAGCATTCCATTTTCTGACAAAAAATCCAGAACATATTTCCTCTGAGATAAGAAAATGCCCGGGGAAGAGCAAGAGACTTCAATACCCACAAAATATCTTAATTTTCCCACATCTTTAGTGACAAAGTGTTTTCGAAGATACTCCTTAGTAGCCTGAATACATGCTTGATCACTTCCAGATAAAATCAACATAAACATCAAAATGACAAGGCCAAAGGAAGTTTTCTTAATGAACACTGACTAATCAGAATGAGAGCGGCAGAAACTGAATTTCTGAAGGATACTACTCAGTTTGTCAAACCAGGCACGTGGACTCTGTTTTAGGCCATAGATTTCTTTGCGCAACCTGCACACTTTGGAACTCTCCCTAAGCAACAGATCCAGGTGGTTGTTCCATGTATATCTCCTCATGCAGATTACCATATAAAAAGGTGTTTTTAACGTCTAATTGAAACAGAGGCCATTCACAATTGACCGCCACAAATATAAGAACACGAATAGAATATAGACGTGCAACATGAGAGAAAGTCTTGAAGTAATCGACTCCATATGTTTGAGTGTATCCTTTGGCAACAAGGCAGACTTTCAATCGTTCAATTGTGCCATCGGGTTGGTACTTGAAAGTAAAGACCCAACGACATCCGACAGGTGAGCAAGTAGTAGGTACATCAACCAAATCCCATGTAGGGGTGTAAACGGTGCGGGTACGGTGCGGGTCTGACCATACCCATACCCATACCCATCTAATTTAGCGGGTCCAGTTCTGGTTCTAGACCCGTATAATACAAAACCTGGACCCGCACCATACCCGTACCCGCAATAATAGCGGGTATGCGGTGTGGGTATGCGGGTAAGCGGTGCTATAAAACATCATATTGTTTATGTAAGAGAAATGACTACATTGTATATATTTAACACAACAAGATATTGTTATAGTATAGTATATTAACATGTAATAGTTATATTAGACAATGTTGTATTCTATACAATAACATTAATTGAGTAATTGTTTACATATTTGTAGTCATGATAATACCGTTTAATTTATGCATAAAGTAATGTAAATTAGTAGACATTTTGAATTTAAGTTTACATATGATGTTCATTATTGTAACTAGAATAGTTAATTCTTAATTATATGACTAGTCTCAACCTTATTATGGTTAGAGTAGGATATAATCTCAATAATGATATTAGTTAGACTAGTAAAGTATGCTATATATAACATTATTTTAGTAGTTACTTATGTATAGTGGGTACACGGGTCTAGCGGGTCTGGGTCCAAGCATACCCATTATTGGACCTGCTTATATGCGGGTCCAAGGGTATACGGGTCCAAGGGTATGCAGGTATAAAAAATTAGACCCGTGACGGGTTTTTTAAGGGTCCGGATTTGCGGGTCCGCGGGTCTACCCGTACCCATTTATAGCCCTAATCCCATGTATGCCGAACAACAAGAACTGAAGAACCTGCATTTCACTTCCATAGTCTGACGTCACGCAGGATGCTGTAAAGCCTGAGCAACATTCTTGGGAATAGATATAGTAGATACAACAGATGTAAAACTGGTAAAATTTATGTCCATGCTAATAGTTGAAGAAAAATTGTCAATAGGATGCCGAGTACAAGACCTGGTCCCTTTTCTCAGACTGATAGGAACATCTTAAGTCAGAAAATACTTGAGGTGGAGGTGGATCTGCCGACGAGGATTGAGGAACTGAAGATGGAAGGGCCATCGAGGGGTTGTAATTCTCGGGTGTCGTTGATACATTCAGAGGTGTGGATGGGGCCACATCCGTAGAAGGTAGGTCAGTGTCAACCGTCACAGGTTGAGGTGTATCAAGTAACATATCAGATGTCAGCGTAGAACCTGCTGTAGAATAGTATGGCATATGCTCAAAGAATACCACATCATCACTAACAAACCATTTTTTTGCAGAGGGATCATAGCACTTGTAACCTTTCTAAGCCCGAGAGTATCCCAAGAACACACATTTGGTAGACCGAGGGTCAAGATTAGTTAAACCAGGATGAAGGTTTTTGACAAAGTAAGTGCTTCCAAGAATCCGAGGAGGCACACTAAAAAGTAGGGCATCAGGGTATAGTATTTGATAAGGTACCTGATTGCTAAGGACAGAAGAGGGCATGCGATTAATCAGGTAAGGGGCAGTCGAGATAGCTTTAGGACAAAAGGTTTGCGGTACATGATAATGAAAAAGAAGGGTGCGGGCAACTCCTAGGAGGTGCCGATTTCTGCGCCTTGCAACCTCATTTTGTTGAGTGTATGAACATGAAGTTTGATGAATAGTGCCCATTTTGCGGCGAAACTGGCTGACAGATGATTGCACAATTTCTAAAGCATTGTCAGTGCGAAAAACTTTGATAGGTTTGTCAAACTGGGTACGGATTTGAGCAAAAAAGGACATGATAGTGTCTAGCATATGGGAACGATCTTTTAATAATACGACCATGTAGTTTTAGAAAAATCATCAATAAAGTTCATAAAGTACCGAAAGCCAAAAATACTTGGAACAGAATAGGGACCCCAAACATCAGCATGCACAATATCAAAAGGTTGTTTGGACCCAATACAATTTTTCTTAGAAAAGGTAGCACGAGTTTGTTAGCCCAAAGTGTACGTTTCACAATGAAAAACTGAATCAGAAATAGCAGGAATCAAATGCTTCAAATTGGTAGCAGATGGATGCCCCAGTCTATAATGCCATTGGAGCCCAGTAACAGATGCAGTCAGTAGAGCGGTCATCTTCGGCGGATCCAAGTAGTATAACCCGTATGGTCCGTCATGACCCGAACCAATCCTAATCCTCGTGCGTAGATCCTGAAAAACAACACCGTCTGGGTCAAAAGTAATAGAGTAGCGCAGGCTCTTCACAGTTCTACTAACAGATAACACATTCAAAGGAAACTTTGAAACATAAAGGGCTGAACGCAATAATAATTTGCCAGGAGTGTAGATATTTTTGACGCCGAAAACAGGTGCGAACCATCAACTAGTGTAATAGGTAGAACAGAAGAAGTTTTATGAAGATCAGAAAACAAAGCAGAGTTGTCAGATATATGAGAGGTGGCGCCAGAATCAATCACCCATGTATTTTTACCGGAAGGTGTAGAGGATGCAAGAAGAGCAGAAGCTTCATCAGTAGAGGCATCGATAGTGGAGGGAGCGAGACGGGCCTGAAGTAGCTTCTCGAACTCAAAGCGCATCTAATCCATAGATTAATGAGATGAAGATGATGGTGCCAAATCAGAGTGATCAATAGTGACCTGATTCGCCCATGCAGGCTTACCATGCTTGATCCATCAACGATCTTCAATATGATTGGTGCAATTATAGAAGTGAAAATACTGCTGTTCAGAAAAAGCTGGATCGGGACCAGAGGAAGAAGTGTCACGACCTGGTCTAGCAGTACAACGACCATGACCACGACCACGACCTCGGCCACGGAAGGAATCTCCTGAGCGAATAGCTAGAGCAACATCACATTGGTCGGGTGACAACGGGGAGACTGACGGGAGTCGTTGAACCCGTTTAAGGACGTCACATAGAGTAGGCAACGGGTCACTTGATAACATCTGATCTACCACCCCAGAGGAGTGGGGTAAGCTTGCAAGAAATTGCACTAGTTGTAGTTTGTTGCACTGTCGTTGTACTTCAGTGATATCAGCAGAGAGGGGGTGATAAACTTCGAACTCGTCACAGAGAGCACAACGTTGATTATAATAATCCTCCACAAAACCAGTGGTAGAACACTCATTATTGGCCAGTTGTTTGAAAATTTCAAACACTGTCTTTGGGTTTTGCTGATGAGAGTAAACACGGGAATAAGGAGGAAAGGAGGTGGCGGAAAGGGAGGGAAGAGAAGGAGGTGGCGGCGACAAGAGAGAGGAGTAGAAGGGGCGGCGACAACAGGGGAAAAGAGGAAGAGAAGGGGCGGCGAAAGCATGGTTGGTGGCGGCTAGGGGGGTTGGGTGGCGGCGCAAGTAGGGTTGGTGTCGGGTGGTGGATAACGACTAGGCTTGGTGAAGGGATGGGTGGCGGCTAGGGTTGACAGGGACAGAAGAGCTTAGGGTGGATCATATGGCTCTAATACCATATAGAATAGGGAAATGTTTATTAGATGATTTGTAACACAATACAATGGACTCTCTTTTATAGGATAAGAGAGTAAGTCAATAGACATAGATAGGCAATATGGGATAACAGAAAAAGGATAGAGATAAGACAAGTCTAAAGCCCATAACAAAAGAAACAACAAAACATAATGCAATAAAGCACATATACTAATACCTTTTATAAGAGCAATAGACAAGTCTAGCTCACTCGGACCCAGACCGTTAAAATTGGAAAATGCTGGATGAGGACTGACAAATTATGCCATGTGATGACATGAATTGGATGAATTGATGGATTTAATACTCTTTTGCATTATTAATAAAAGAGTTTTGACGGTTTGCCCGAATTGATTCATCCCTTGCAACAAAAGATTGAAATATATTAAACAATTCAGACCTAACCTTCATCAAGTACAACCAAGTTGCACGCTAAAAATCATCAACAAAGGTAAAAAAATATCTATACCCATGTTTGGATACAACTCTACTTGGACCACAAACATCTAAATATACTACTCGAAAAAGAGAACCAAGTCTAATCTGGCGACAAGGAACAAAACTTCCCTTGGTGTTTACCCAGCTGGAATGTCTCACATTCTAAACTATGGAGACTAGACAACTTAGGAACTAACAATTTTAATTTTCCAAGTGACATGATCAAGACAGCTGTGGATATGCAACAAAGAGGCAGCGAACAAAGCAACCCGAGCTTTCTTTCAAAGGTAATACAGTCCGCCATGCTTAAACCCTTTGCCAATCAACTCTCATGACCTCAGTCCTGCACAAGGCAACAATCAGATAAGGCCAGGATGGCCTGAAGTGAGCGGGGAAGTTTACTAACCGAAGCAAGGCTAAACTAGAAAATTTCAGAACATGCATAATAGAAGAAAGGGATAAGTTTGGTTATGGTTGTATGGAGCCTAAATCATAAATAACTATAGATGAACCATCAGTCAAGGTGAGGGGTGGAAGAGATTTGACAACTAACATAGGAGATAAAATGATCTCTATTACCAGTAATGTAATCTATAGCTCTTGAATCTAGAATCTATAAAGATAGGAGGAATCTCTAAACGGCTGTGCCATATAAGAAGAGTGTTGTTGGACACATGCAATAATTGAGGAAGAGACTTGACTGGCTGTTTTCATCTAAAGCAATTGTGCATACTCCTCATCTGACAAGGTAACCAAATGCGAGGACTGGGGGGCTTGTTCCTTAGGATGAACCTCTTCACTATGGGGAGCCAGATTGGCACCCCTGGGAGGAAATCCAACTATCTCATAGCAAGTTTCTTTGGCATGTCTAGATCTTCCACATTGAGAACATTGAGGTCTACTATGGGCTCGCCCCTCCCCCTTCCCCTCGCCTGAAGGATTTAGTCCTCGTCCACGACCATGGTAGGACGATCTTGATTTGGCCTGTGATACTAAGTCACATTTTCTACTTGATTGCTTGATAGAAGATTTGACTACTTATCCTGCTCCAGGAAGGCACAAAAGACTTGAGAATAGGTTTCAAGAAGAGGGCAATTTTGTACGTGACAAAATCTGACTTTGAAATCCCTCATATTCACGACGTAGCCCAATAAGGAATTCAATGACCGTCAGCTGATCATGTTGTTTGTGCATCTTCTGAAGATCACTGGAACTGTGCAAATCATCAGAGAGTTGTCACCTCACCAAATATTGAGTAAGCGACGTCTCTCCCTATTGTAGGCCATATAGTTCAACAATCATACTATACATCCTTGAGAGGTTGGTGGAGTACATGATCTCTAAATGATTTCAGAGCTCCTTGCACATCTCAAAGTGGTTGACCACATCTGTGATTCGTGGTTCCATGGAGTTCCACATTGATATGATCATGTTTGTGTGACGTTGTTCCCACTTGGATAAAGTATCATCCATCAGATGCTTGTGTCTTCCTTGACCTTTGAAAGATAAGCGAATCCACACTTTATAGTTTTTCTCATTGAGCATCATGTTGGTGGGCTTGATTTTGTAAGTAGATGACCATTGAGTGACTGACGTTCCCTCATTAGAATCAAGTATCTCGAGAGAGAAAGTGATCAACTCAGAAGACTGTCACGAACGACGATGAGACACGCCGTGTATATGATGTAACATGTCGTGTCATTGTAAACTGGGATGCCATGTCAAGGGGTTGCATGTTTTTTCATGATCTAGACAGAAGACCGTCACTGTTTGGGAAGAGACACGACGTGTAAATAACGAAACACGTCGTGTGAAGCGCCCACCCAATGTGTCGAGATGTAGGCACGTAGTATTGTGTAAACGTCCAAGATACCAGACTGCAACACGTCGTGTCGAGCAAGGACATAGTATGATCCAGTTGATGAAGAAACTGGAGGACATCATATCGTATTGGCTCGTTTGACAAGCCGAGCAACTAGTGACTTGGTTCCCTTGTGCCCTGATGAATGACATGATGTGTCGTGACATGTCGTGCCGACGGCTGTCGAGGCCGATCGAGAAGACCGAAGATGACCCTGTTCTCGTGATTAGAGGACTAGAGTGTCGCGGCACAACGTCTCATAAGGGAGATGTTGCGACATGTCCAAGACATGCTGTACCTGCACAGTGTTGCAGTGCCGCAATGTGGAGTATGTCCTCCCCTTGACGCGACGACGGCAACAAACCTACAATGACAACAAAAGAAAGGTCTCCGCTCCTTTCTATGACGACGGTAAAGAGGAAGAAGAGGAGAGGAGCGGCTATGACGTTCCTGCTCCTTGAAGACTAGGCCGACTGTAGATATGTCGACTCCTTGACGTGGGATGATACTGACCGTGGTGACGTCGAATCCTTGACGTGGAGACGAGCGTATCCCTCTCAATGCAATTCCTAGAGTCGCTTTGATACCATGTAGATAAACCTATTTAGGGAACTCCCAACATATCTTTTACTAATTGACAGGGGACGCCTGTTTATAGGTACTTTGGGTGGCTCCCAATACCCAATTACATAAGGTGGGACTAATCCCAGACTATTTATAGACTTGACCTTGTATAACATGTATTTACAACTTTAATAGTTACCAACATTTGTATTTAGTTATATTGAGAAATGTGAAATATTATAATGAATTTGAATAATTGTTGAATATCATCAAAATAACATGTAGTTGTTCAAACCAGTTTGCAGTCACTTAGTTTATTTGTTTTGGACATAATTTTGTTCACTTGTATGCTATGTTTTTGTAAATGCATGTCTTGGTAGCTTCAACAGTTTCAATATGTTGTATTCGCCCAGTTCCAATTTTTTGGAGAGCTCCAAGTGGTTTTTTTCAAGTGATTGTTTAGCGTGCTCTTCTTCCATTTCAGAGTGTGTTCATGACATAATAATATCTGTCGGCGAGCAGTAGCTCAGGTAGTCGCAGCACGGAGCCCCTCATGAAGGGTCCTGGGTTCGAATCTCCCTGGTGGTGCTGTTCGGAATTGTTTCTCCCGTAGCGCAGCCGGCCTCTGCGCGACTTAATGGGCTATGCTCCTTACGGGATGGGGCTGAGCTCCCCAGGTTGGGCTCGGCGCAAGCCTTACGAGTCTCCTGGGTTACCAAAAAATGACATAATAATATCAAAGCTCAAATACTAGTGAACGGGTTATTGGTATGCCTTCCCTCTTCATGTTTATAGTTGAATATATATGTGTCTGTGTGCGTGGGGCCAAATTCGCATGCTCCCGCATAGATGACATATCTTCGCTTGTATATCTCCATGTTTATATTTCTATCTGTGTGCTGTGTTATAAAATTCAAATTCGCATATGCTCCCAAGTCCCCTATACACTCACTGTGATACCCTCTTTGCTCATAAACCACATACCAATTTGAAAATAATGTTATTCCTATGCTAGTTTCTCATTACTAGAAGAGGGAATAATGCTTACTAGATAGCAGATCATATGAAAAGTGTCCATTGATTGTTATTTGTTCTTATTAAAAACAACCACAGTTTCTTAGAAATCCTTCCAAGCAAATTAAGAAGGCTAGATCCACTGCAAGTGCTGAGTTAGTTGCTCTAGATTTGACATCTTATTTGACTAATCACATAGGCACTTGTTCATACACGACCAACCAATTAAAAAGGTAACCTCCGAATCAGATCAAAAGATCGAGTTATGAGGAAGTAAGATACTTTATATATCACGAAGTTTTCTCTTTCTTGAGTGTGTGCAATCAGCAAGCAACAAAGAGACCCCCTGAGGGTCATGAGGAGGCTTGTAGGGTGGGTAGAAAATCTTAAGCAGACCGCTAGACTAGAGTATATTGAAATAATCTGCTCGGTCTGATTTTATGAATTAAGAGTGGACTAGTTTGGCATGAGATATCTCGAGCATGATACCCACCAGTTCAGTTTTGTCCAATAGGAATGGTTTAACCTTAGAGCCTTATCAAACTGATCTTTAATTATTTCACATACACGAGCGCATGCCAGCCCGCATGCACATCTATAGAATCAAACTAGGCATAAGTCACTCTTCCAAAGCTTGAATATAAACTATGGTTTTGTATGTTATATCAGTTGAAAACTTGAATCTACTATCCAACCTTAATATCTTGATCTTCAGCTTTTGAATGATTATCATCATCATCATCATCATCTAAACCTCAGTCCCAACTATGTTGGGTTCGGCTACTTCAGCTTTTGAATGATGTATAACTAATTTATATGTCACTTATAAGTGCTTTGAGGCTATTCATTTAATATGTAAAAAAACCGGAAAGTTCCAAGCCATTGATTTTGAGTTATTTAGATGTAACGGGCTATACTTGTGAAAATGAGCTAAATTTGTTTGGTATGACTTGTCTAATAATATATAATCAAATATAGTGTTCTTTTGTCTATATATATACTAAAAAGTCTAAAGGAAGGAATTTTCCCCATTGGAATCCTGCAAACTGCATAGACTCAAAGCAGGTGAGTCGATACAAATTAGTTATCTGAACTTCAAATCTCCTTGCTTAATTTCTACTGTGCACGTTATATTACTTGCTGAGAGGAAGCAACCATAGGGCCTCCATCTTGCGGGCTGGTTGAACCACAAGAGGTTCTACACCCTTACTAGCATATGTACATGTTGAATATATCCATTTATACATTAATGAAATATATCATAGCTAGATTTATAACCTGTTGGTATGTCTTCAGAAAAGAATATCGTGTGGATATGTTTGTTTACAAAAAATTGTTTTGTTATAAAGAAACAAAAACGTAAAGGGGAATATGTAGAAGATAAAATATAATGGTCAATGTGCTGTATCTGTTACACTTGATTAGGGAAAGATAGCATATCATGGATCACCAGGGGTGCTGGCTTCAAAGACGTCAAACTCCAAGGATTCTATATGCCTAAATAGTAAATACAACACAATATCAGGAAAAATCTAGAAAGCATATGAAAAACAAATCCATAACTAAAGAATAACTGCTCATCAGACTAGAAACACACATGGATTCCTATCCAGTAGTAACAAAATAGAAGGCTGAGGATCAATGTCTAACACATTCAATAAGAGGGACTATAACCAGCTAGCATCAAAGTCAAAACTACAACAAAACATTGGATCAGAGAAAGGCCTGGTGGATTGAGGCCATGGTGGTTTAACCATTAAGCAAGTCAACATCATCCTCCAACATCTTTGCCAGGGTCCACTCTGGTGCTATGCTCCTTCAAAACTCTCCCTGCATAAGACCCTGGAGATCAGATTTTTTTAGGTTACAGTGTCCGAAGATGCAGATCTGCAATCAAGAATCATGCATGGTTAGAAGTATGTAAAGCATAGGTATAATCATCATTTATCTAGTTCATTAATTGTGTGGGTGGTGTGTTCATTTTGTATCAAAACTTAGTCTCCCGTGCTGAATACTTCATAGGAAGATATGATTTAAGCTGGGTCAATTTGGTATTATTTGCTATATTCTTAGGATTAGAAAACTAAGTTGCTTAGTTAGGATACATAGGAGAGGTCTGGCTAAGGTATGGATAAAGTTTTCACATAGTGGGTTCAAATATCTTTGGCTAAGGGGCTTGTATTGTCATCTTAAGAGGTACTAGGATTAATCTGAGTCCGGATTTTGGGAATTTGGGCTATATTTCCTGTCAAGGCGATTTGCACAGTCACGATGTGTCAGTTACTTTTGCTTATGTTGGTAGTATTGGCCTAAGTTGGTTGGTACAATAAACCTTTCACTCGAGATTCTTAATGAGAAAGATGACGGCCTTTGATTTCAAGTGTATGAAATATATTGGGTGGAAGCAAAGAGAGAAGGGTCCAGATCTAACTATAAGGCATGAAAAGACGGATTTTAATCTTAACAACAAATAGAAAATATCTGAGCATTTATTAGCTCTATTGGTATCTAGTGTGTTTTCTCAAAAGCCATGTACACCATTTTATAGGGGCAAACAGCCATGCAAGATGCGAGTGATCCCAACATGTGAAAGAGCACGAGTTTCTGTCCACAGACATGGTGTTGAATGGAGCATTATATCCTTTTTTTTTTTAAGATAATCAAGGTCAGTGTTGTGAAAAGCAGTTTGAGGCTTACACTCACATAGGAATACCCCATACAGTATATGAGGAATGCAGACACATGGTTCTGGATCTACAGATTCATTATATATTTGTACATAAATTATAAGTTAATAGTATAAAAGTAAAAATGTAAACAGTATAATACTATAATTTGAACTTCAATCTTATTTTAATGTAAGATGAAGTGAACCAATCCTAAGGATAGAACAGAAGTAAAACTTAATATAGAATGTCTCCAAGCATTAAGTAAGAGTACACTTATAAAAGCAAACACGAAAATAAGGAAAATTTAATACTTTTATAAAAACCAGAACATATAAAACAAGTTACATTATAAAATAAGCAAGGCCGAGGAAAATAATTGATTGGAGCAAGGAGTAGAAGAGGAAGAAGAAACAGGACAGTGACTGGAGATAGAAAATCGGGTACTATGGGGTCGGACAAGCTCATAATCAGCCTATAGTCGCACAAGCGCAAACTTGCCTCATACGACTAATTTTCAAAGCACGAATGTGATTGTGATCATTAATAGTGGGCATATATGAAACTTGGGAACTGCTAACAGCTGGCATATGTGCTGGTGCTAGTAGTTTATGTAACCAGTGCTCATTTTGTCTCCCCTATGAATTCAGGTAGCTTTGTTTCTTTTCCTCCATACCATGGTAGTGGAACTGGTTATACCGTCTATAACTTCTTGAATAAGGAAAAGAGGATGATTTCCAGGCTGGGTGAATCCCACTTAGCTCCAGTCACTTGTGAATCTAGATGTATTGGGACAGGTTACTTAGGGGATAGACACTGCTACCTTTTCCTATAGAGGCTGTGAATTTTGCCACTTGTACTAACCGTTGAGTCAATGACAAGAAACAAACTAAATTGTTTATACTGTGAAATTCACAATGATTTGGAGCTCATGTTTAATAGTTTATGCTCGAAATTTTTATTGTATCTTGATACCAAATTTACGTAAGATGTTAACAGATCGACTTGTTCTTTTGAATGTGGAGCATTTGCACCTCCAACATTGTATCTCATTGCTAGTACTGTTCACTTTTAAATTTTTGTTTCTCACTATTAAGACCACTTCTCAATTTTTACTGTAGTGTTTATTTATGAAGTGTAGTTTGATAAACAGAACATATGGATTTGTTTTCTACTGTCAGGTTATAGATAGAATCAATTATGGCCAAGGTGTTAGCATCAGTGGACTTGCTGGAGCTGTTTCTTTAGCAGGGTCTGGCGGTGGCTTATGGGGAGTTGAGGGAGGCAATTGGCTAGTTGCTTCTGGTTTGCTCAAACTTTCCAATGCAAGCTTGCACCTTAGTGAAGTGGTCACTGCTATATCATATACTGGAGAGTATTATGAGGTCAGATCTAACAAAGCAAACAATTATAGCTGTGGCATAGTAGTCATCGCTACTCCACTGGATGAGCAGAATATCACATTTACACCCCCTGTTTCAATTCCAAGCAGAAAGCTACAGCACACTCATGCTACATTCATCAGAGGCATCCTAAACCCTGTAAGTGCAATTTTTAATCTTATATGAAACATGATCATGATTATTGGGTGCTTTTATTTCATCATAGTGATGCTTCACCCACCTCGGCTTCCTGCCCCCTTCCCCCACGTAGGGGGAGCGATTCGATTTTGTAAAGTTATATTAGTTTCTTATCATTTTATAAGCATCATGGCATGCTATGAATATAAAGAAACAAAAGTTTCCTGCCATTTTATCTCTTCTACTAGTTTGGAATGTACCACTCAAGTTTTTAATCGTTGGATCGTCTAGGGAACGAATGAGTCCAGATAGAAACCGGTTGTTTGTAGATTCTAGAATGGATACTGATATATCTTCATCCCTTGCTTCTATGCGTATCGCTGCTGCTGTTTCACTTTTGGACATGTGACTTGAAAACAACCTTTTATCAATTGTCCCTACTCCCAACCAATGCCAACCCGAAATTAGTATTTTAGAATTATTGATTTTTCCAATTCCTTAGATTCCGTTTGAAGTGACCTGTGCTTTATTTAATTCCTTTAGCAGCTTTTTTCATACGAAAAACAAATGCTTTTTCCGTAAAATTATGCTTAAAACATGTGTTTCTTATATAATATAATTTGGCAATTGATATGCAATCTTGCTATGCAGGAATACTTTGGCTTGAGTTCTGTTTCCGACATCCCTGATCTTGTGGGCACGCAGGAGCTTCCTGATATCCCCTTTTCTTCCATTAGTATTCTCAAGACTTATAGTAATGATGACTTTGCCTACAAAGTCTTCTCTCGTGAGCCACTGCAAGAAAGCTTGTTGGATCTAATATTCAGGTAAGTTTAAAGTCTGTATTTATTTTAGGAATAAATTTCAGGCATCATGTGACTACATAATGTTTAAATAATTTTGTGTTACAGTGTGAGGAGAGAGACAATTCATATCAATTGGCCAGCTTATCCTCACTACCACGCCCCTGAAGTGTTTGCACCGTTTCTTCTGGACGGGAAGCATCTATATTACATAAACTCCTTTGAAAGTGCAGCAAGCACCATAGAGACAAGTGCAGTTGCTGCTGAGAACATTGCACGCCTCATCCTTTCCAGATTAAATAGGGCAGACACTAATGGATGGAACCTGAAAAGTGTTCTTTCTAGTGAACAAAACTTCCATACTGATCTCTGATGAAATGCTATAAGTTATTTTCATGAATATCTTTTGACTGGCGGACTTTCTTTGTCAGTTTGATGGTTACTGTGTATCTATTGCAGATCAATTTTACCATTCGGACTACTAGCACATATATACTATAAGACCAAAAGAACATATGAGAAAACTGCAGCTTGTAGCAAATTTATGTGTTAATACATCTTTAACAGCTTCGAAACTGTCTTGTCAAAATTAACATGAGACCGGTCTTCTAATTTTTTCTTTATTCTTGTAAAATAAGCATCCCTACATTTCTCTGCGTTGCTGATGATAAAATGGGTTTCGAAAGTAAAGAGGATCCTAAATTGAACAGGGTTTTCTCTACTAACTGAGAAGGATATTAAGTCTATTCTAGCTGGGATTTTATTGAAGGCAGCAACTCCCCCCCCCCCCCCCCCCCGTGAGGGTGCCTGGAAATATGTGGACTTAGTTTTGTAGGCCCAAGACTGAGCTATATATATATATATATATATATATATATATATATATATATATGTTTAACATGACATCTTCTTTACCAATGCTTTTATAATTGAAGTATATTTAGTCATTGTAAAGTTGTATTCTAGAATCAACACCCTGAAAGTGTTGCTGTACATACGATTATGAAGCATAGCGAATGAAAAATAGCCTTCCGATTTTTTTGATCGTTAAAATAGCCTTAAGATTATGTCAGTGAAACTATAGAAAATCTATTCAGTGACAAGTCAAAATAGCAATTACTAAATAGAGAGGATAATAGGAAATACAGTGTTTAAAATCTTCTAACTCTCCTCAAGTTGGAGGGATAATGTCAAGTATCACTACAAAAACCAAACACATTAACAAAAAGACTCTTTAATACACAATATCTTAAAAAAAGAAGCATAAGAAGATTTTGTTATACACCATCTTCGAAAAAGAAACATAAGAGGTCCACGCTAGTGGTCCATGTTTTGCTCAATATTTCTCTTTACCGAGATTGTTCCTACCTCATTTTCTATAATAATGTATGTCTGGAATTGATCTGCTACGTCCACACATAACTCACCTTAGGCCACGACTTTAGGTGACTGGTGTCCCCATTCATGCCTACAACTACTTTTCTCGAAGATTGTGAATGCAGCCAGTAGAAAGCTATTGATATAGAACAAACATTAGTCTTAGACCACAACAAGCTACGGGAAAGAACCACGAGCAGATTTTTGATTGATCTTAGCATATAACCTAGTAAATTCATTAGGATTTAATGTTTTAGAATTCATGATGTCTCTATGATGTGCTTCTAGGTGCAACGGAACGTTTTTTTGTGTGTAGGTATGTAATTTTACTTTCATGCTCTTTATATACACATATATCCATATTTATGGTTCATATTTATGTCATTATTTTATTCAACTAGTTCTATACGTTAAAGAAATGGATGGCGATAGGCGCTATGTTGAACATTAACTCTAATGTCACAGACCCTATACCCTTATATAAACAAGATATTGTTGAAAGATCGTGCTGATTACATGCATATAAATATGCTAAAATGAGAAAAAGTAACCTTGGTAAAGAGAGATAAAACATTTTAATATGAGTTTTGACGTTCAGACTATCACTTACATGCAACCTAGTAATCTAGATCATATTTCAACATAAGTAGACCGAAATTGCATATTTAGATGAAGAAATGGTAAATTGCTCATGTTATAATAACACTAAACAATTAATCTGTTCAGTTGATGTGCAACTAATCTTGAGTTTAGCATTTTCCTCACTTAAATTGGCTTGATTTAGAAGTCACGTAAAACTTATACAAATTAATTTGGGATCTCAACCCCCCAAAAAATTTGCTATATGGTCTATCTAGGTAACACGATCTTCCCTTGACGGAGGTTTGCTTAGTCAGATTGTGCATGATGGACACCTGCTCCTTTCTCCTACGTGACATGCGAATATAATGTCTTAAATAGAAGATATTGTACATGTTTCAAATTTTGATCAAATGTTTAGGGTCTATGCATATCTTTCTCGAGATTCACTCCTATATTTTGGGTAATGATAATGGTTGGGACCAGAGCCTAACAATGTGGTATTGGAGCTTAGGTTGGCTCGATACAAGAACATCCAATGAGTCACGGATTCTTCTTGACCAAAACTATAATAAGAAATGTAACGATGGATGTTACGCTGAATTTAATCAGGAATGACGATAAGGAAGGTAAAGATCGTACGTCCTGGAAGGAATAACAAAGGATAAGACACCAACCATATAAATAATTTACCCCGAAGGTCGAAAGAGATAAGTAAATGATCGAATGGAAAATATAAATGATAAGATAAGAGCTAATATTTAAAGAGAGATCAAGAAATAAACCAAATAATATAGGACCTCAGAAATTGTGATGAGAATAAGATGAATACCAATCGAGTCTATACTGAAGTACCCTAACCATGTATTTGAGTTATGGGGGAGTTCAATATTGAACCCTAGCTGGGCCGGATCCAGTTGTCCTGGCTAGGTACCAAAATACAAATATCTAGATAACTTGGTTATACATGAAATGACAAGACGAAGAAAGACGCATGTTTAAATAACATTAATGAAAAAATGCAAGGATAGCGAAATAATGAAGAAGAAATAGTCTAAAAATTTAAAGAATAATATCTAAAAATGAAGAAATGATACATAGTATGTAAATGAAGAAAAGGAGAAGAGATTAATGCAAAATATGTGCAAATTAATTTTAAATATAAAGATTTAAGGAGAACACTTACCTATACAAAGGAAGGAAAGAAATTCCTACAAAGAATTTCAAGAATTTGTATATGCAAGAACAATGAGAGAAGATAAACATATAATAAAATGAGAAAATTATTCAACAAAGATGCCCATGAACATATTCATAATATTTAGAATGTACATTATTGAGCATGAAACGAGAAAAGAATGAAGAAGTGATTAACTATATGAGATTCTCTTGAAAAGGAAATGAAATTGGACGAAATGAGTAGGAATCTGAAAGGAAAATAATATATGTAAATCTAGCTACCAACACAGTGTCTTCATCAAGATTATATACCTTAGAAGCAAGTATTACGAGATTTAAATATTTTAGAGGAATATTAGATCTATAAATATGTAAATATGATGAATGGAATGAATATCAAATCTGGAATAGATATGAGATTTTGATTTGAAAGGATAGTCTCAAATTTTGTGATCTTATAATGATTAAACAATTAAACTCCTCTACCTTTCTCTTAGGTGTAAATATTGTATGAACTAACTTGTTAGCAAACTTTGAAGAAGAAAGTAAGTCTAGATATTAGATTTGAAGCAAGAAATGACATGTATGAATTAAATGATTTTATGAATTCACAAATGAATAGTAAAAGGAAGAACAAAGAAGAAGAGATTATAAGATGCTAATAAACAAATAGATAGACCCATGAGTAGTTTCCATATTAATAAGGGAAATAAATAGGAAAGTGTCGCAAAAATACTCAACAAAATGAAAAAGTAAAGGATACAATAGTTATTGAACAAAAAATAGTAAAAAAGAAAGGAATAAGCTAGATTGATGCAAATATATACCAAACAACAAAGAAAAGTACTGAAGAAATATAGAGGAATTTCAAGGATAAATGAATGGGAAAATCAAAATAAGGTGAAAACATATGTGATGAAAAAGTTAACAATTTAGTGTTAGAAAAAGGAGAACTCTATGCATAAATTTCTAAGAGGAACACAATGTATGAAGATAAGTTTAAAAAAGAGGATTGACATTCAGTCGAGAAGTAATAAGCAATGAATCAAAATTTCTTAATTATCCCAGTATCTGAATTGATTACATTTGGCCAAAAGCAACAATGTATTAACTAATAAATGAGGTGAACACTTCAAAACCCTATATACTAACTTGAAGACACAAGAGTGTAAACAAATAAAACAAGATTTTTCAAGTATAAAGGAGAAAGCAAATACCTTGAGTCAAAAGAATTCTAAGCCTACAGGTGAACGAAAATACATCGGAATGAAGATACATGTCAAAGATAAGGGTTTAGTTGTATGCCCAAAACTTCCTTAAAAAGGTATGGTATTGATTTTTATTCCTGAAAAGTATTTTTCATTGAAAATCTTACTTATTGAAACAAGAATGTAATTCATAACGGTAGATGTGAATAAGCAAGGATAAGCAATATTAGTTTCATGACTACTTGAGAAGGTTGTTAGCAAGGGTCGTTGGACATGGAACATATTAAATTGTAGATATACATATACAAATTTATTTAACTTAATAAGTATTAAGGTCTGACATTATTACGTCCTTCATGATTTCATTCCCTAACTATTCATGAATCACCTTTTACATCCTATAGACATTGAGAGAGTAGTGCATGAATTCAGTAAAAGAATTTACTAAAGGTAAGATTTGGTGGATGAATATTTGAATATGATAGAAGTGTAATCATCCACTATAATCTAGATGATTCAAGAAAGTAAATCTACTGATTACTAACCTTTGTGGATACAAAAGTATGAAGAAAGTTAGCAGTTCCCCTTTTACTGATTCAAACTGTTTCATGGAAGCTATGCGGAAGGAATTGTTGAAATGTTATAAGATTAGTGATTTTTTAAATGACTAGAAAAATAAAGAGAATAGAAAATGAAATAAGAACATGGATTGGAAAAAAGACGTTGCTGATCATGGAAGCATACTAATATGAGTGATAAAATAATACAAAATGAAGTAAAATGTCTATCCTATATTTATTTCTTCTCCTTGATTGATATTTTGTATTTCAAAGGATTTTGATAAGCAACTTGTGAAAACAATTTAGGGGTTAACACCAAAGAAATAAGTAACTTTCTTGTAGAGTTTGAAATTACTCTAATAATTAATATAAGATTTATTCATTAAGAAAAAGGAATGTAAATACTTAACAAAACGAATAACTACCAGTCTATAAGAAAATCAAACAACATATGCAGATTAAGGTCACATAGACTAAGACACAAGGTCATATTATAAAAGCATTCAAAGAAAAAGATACAAATCCATGGAACCCAAGACGATCATGTCAGAACTAAATAAGTATGATCTAAATGATCTTATACCTACACAAAATTCTAGATTATATCTTGATTTTTGAGGATCACATTTTTCAAGGGAGGGAGAACTTGCAAAGATCGATTCCTAGGTTTAATATAATCCTAGATTAACATCTCTGGTTCTATGCATGATGAGGTTAAGATGACTAACTTCATGAGACACTGAAAAAAGAAATAACACGAGAATAGTTATTTAATATGTTAAATATGATACTTATGAGTAAGAATAGAAAATTTAGGAAGCACAACAGGTTTAGGTAGACCTATCAAAATTAGTGGGCATCCACAATCGATATATTTAAGTTAGATTTAGGAGCGCAGCCTGCATAAAATCACCCAAAGCTGTGTCCATCGACTTACTTAGTGGTTCTTGTAGGTGACCTGTGCACATCTACAAATAACCTAGCTAACTAAATAATAAATTAATATAAGTATAATACACATATGACTATTTATAAATGTCACACGTTTATTAAGTAGCTAAATAACTAATGCAAGTATATTCATGACAACTTTGTGTTTGTATTAAGAATGGGCATAGTTGGTATTTTTTAGTTTATGTTAATAGAAAGACTACGATGATATTTTATATTATTGTCTATGTTGACAAGATAGTAGTTTTCTCCATGAATATATTTTGTATTCAATAAAAAACCATATTTTTTGCTTTATTTTATGTGCTAATAGTAGAAGTGTAGATGTCAGGAATGTCTAATTTTAAATGCAAAACATAATATATTTTTAAGTATTTTATGCGAATTATAACAACTATATTATTTTGTCTTACCATTTGACATCGAAATGCAATCGAGAGATGATATTCCTTTTCCAATATCACATCAAAACCAACCAAAAATAAACTATGTTTGATGTCAAACACACTAGTTACTTATTCCCTTTTGTGTATTTTGATGTCAAAAAGTCAACAATGATTATTTTTTATTTTTTTAAATATTGAAACAACATTGATATATATCTTTTTGGTTTAGCACATATTATATGGGCATCCACGAGTCAAGCCACATTTCGTAAGATCAGCTTTGGATGTGATTTGGTTCCACCCATTTAAAATTGGACCTTAACGACCTGCACTCACGTGACCCACATCTGTAATGACCCAATCCAAATCTAACCCACACACCTATATATAAATCTAGAACTAGGGATCTTAATACCGAGTTTTGGAGGTCTATAGTTGATTTTAGAGAGTTTCATCCACAAGTTGGATGACTTAGAAAAGGTAAGATCCAACTTTGGGTTCTAAGTTTGTGTAGTGATCGATGCATACAAATGATTCGGTCCACAATTCAACAAAACTTGTGGCAAGTTGTGTCAAAAAATCACGAGATTTTCACAAATTGGGTCCAAAAAAGGGATAGACTTGTGGCAAGTGGTTTCACATGTCATAACTTGTCACAAGTTGGGATACTTGCAATGTAAATTATGCTTCAACATTTGACTTCAATTGAAGTGACCCCAATGACCTAGGAAGTCATCCTGGAATCCTAGAAGGTCAACCTAATTTCCTTGAAGGTCTATAAAATTTCCTTGAAGGTCAACCAACTTGTAATTTTTGTAAGTATAAGAAAGATTTGAAAATCAACATCTGATGATATATATAATACTCAACTAGAAATGTTTTGACTCTAGAACGCCCATAGCTCTATTCTTTACCATCATTATCCTTCTCCCATGAACGTTTAACCTAGTAGGAGAATTAAGGTATATTTCAAGGAGAAGTTGGACACTTTCTAATCAAGGATCTTCTTTTAACCCTTAGTGACAATAATTAATGGTACTTATCTATTTTCTCTCATTGCTTATTTTTGTCCTCTACCCAACCTTATATGATGTTCTTTCCTAAAGATAAGCTAAGATCTCATGTTTGTACTTTTTTCCTCCCCTAATATTCTTATCTTAGGTTAAATTCAAGATCTAAAACTAAATCTACCCAAATGATGGAGGTTTGTGGAGCTTTTGCTGAATCCTAGGATAAGAGTACAAATTCTTCCCTTACACATACAACAAGGTGAGTGTATAATGTAGCATTAGAAGTAATTAATAAAAAACTCATCTTCCAAATGTCATCTCATATAATTGTAATTATAGACATGACATATAATCAAAGGATGTTTTGGTAATTTGTTCTTATTCTGAATTCTTTTGTCATGAATGGATGTATAAATATTAAAATTAGACTATTGACTAAAATTTTTGTCTATTGATCATGGTCACGTGATTATCTATGATTTGTCCCTAAAGAAATAGATGTTGGAATTTGTATAGCATATACAATATGAATGTCAAATGAGTTGAAATGTTGGAATGAATGAAATTTTTGGATATACATTACAAGAAACATGTCAAGATGATTGTTAACCTAGATATTGAATTCCTTACAATAGAATCTCATATTATGTTTGATTTCTTATGCTTACCTTACTAGCACAGTGAAACCCTAACTGCGATGTATATTGCAATTCACATAAATTGCATGGCGAGACATATGTTGAATTAAAGAATGAGAATAAAAGAATTTTATCTTGTTCCCCCTTTTAGATTGTGTATTGATGAATACTTAGAGATTTAAGTTGTTCCAAAATGAACACCTGGAAAATTTTAGGCATATTAATTGGGTCTTGACATTCAATTTCTTTGATCTAACCCTTCTACTTACACACTAACTATATGTGATGATGTTCCAGGTAATCTAGTTCCTGAAATAAAATAACTACACATAACCAACTATGAATAAGAGATGGTAGTTCATTGAGAAATAGACCAGGATAACTCCCAAGGTGATGAAAAGAAGGATCTAATGCCAAAGTTTGCAAAAGACCATACAAAGGAGATCATCATTGGTTACCCCATTAGGAAGGTCAAAACAAGAATCATCTACCAACCCTACAATGCCTTCATTTCACAATCGCATCCAAAGTCCATAAGGCATATCATGAAGACAATCATTGGATCATGGCAATGCAAGAGGAGTTGGAACAATTTGATAAGAAGGAAGTGTGGATTCTTGTACCAAACCTCAAGATAGAAAGATCATATGTACAAATTGATGTGCTACAACAAGCTTGATGGAAAAGTAAAGGTTGAAGGAAAAATATAGGTCGATCTCCCATGCCACAAACAATAAATGGGTACAGATTTTGATGAAACATATAAACTGATAGAAAGGTTGAAGAAAAATAGATAATTTTTAAAGCTTCTTGTTGATAATCATAAAAATATATCTTTTGTGAAAAAATGATGTTAAAAGTTTATTTTGAACAAAGATAAAAATGAGGAAGTATATGTGGCTCAACCTCCTAGGTTTGAAGATGACAAACAATATAACCAAGTGTATTTCTTACAGACAACATTGGATAGTAACAAATAAGCTCCTCATGCTTGGTATGAGAAACTAAGACCCTTTTTCTAGACAATAGTTATTTCTTGGGGAAATTCGAGTGTAACCTCTTTCTTAAAAGACCTTTGACAACTTTATTTTGTTTGAAGTTATGGTGATGTCTTTATTTGGTGCTATGGAACTTGAAATTTGTAAGAAGTTTAGTTTTTTTATGCAGAGTGCATTTAAGACAAGCATAGTGTGGGAGATAATATTCTTATTGGGATTCCAAAACATGAAAAATAAATATGAAATTTATTAAAAATGAGATCATAAAGATCTTAGGAATGGAGAAAATTGAACCAATAGATACTCGCATGTTTAACATGAAGATTGTGAGAAAATAGACAAAAATCTCTACAAAGGTATGATTGGTAGCTTACTATATCATACTACCTCTAGACCATATATTAAGTATAACATAGTTTTATGTGTTCTTTTTTAACCCTCCCTAGAAAATCTCATCTTATTGTGGTAAACATGACTCATGGGTATATAGCTAAAATTTCAAATTTTGGGCTACGATGCCCCAAATCAAATAAATTGTACTCTAACTATTTATACATATGGTGATTTGCCATGTGTTTTATTAATAGAAAGTTCATTAGTGGGACTTGTTTTCTACTAAGATGTTGATTGGGTTTCTTGGTTCTCCAAGAAGCAAGGAACTCTGGCTCTTTTAATGAATGAATATGAATACATAGCTTCACATAGTTGTTGTTCACAAGTCCTTTGGATGAAACAAATGTGTAGATTATTTTGATATATATTTTTTCTCTTTCTCCTATATCTTGTGATAATAGTAGTACTATATATATCTCTTATAATCCTATATTACATGTAGATCCAAGCACATAGGTATCTCCATATCTTGCTCTGTGATCATATTTCTAAGAACGACACCTATATCACACATATTGACATTGAATATCAACTTGAGAATATCATCAAAAAACCATTGTCGAGGGAAAAATTTAACTTTATTATATATGAGATGCTCATGATTTCTCTTAATGAGAATTGCTGACCCCTAGATAAATTTTCTTATGCCTATATCATGGTTGTTTTAATAAAAAATATTTGATTCCTTCGAATATGTGTTAGGAGTTCGAATGCATACCTTTTGTGATGTCCCACTGCCACACAAATATTACTTATAAAAAGTACACTTTAAAACCAACAATCATCCACAACATGTAAACTACATCATAAAAACATGGGTCCAAAATTTTGCGTTAATAAATGAGTATTGACAAGCCTTTATGTTGTTACAATTTTTTCACTATTCATATACATTATCACATTTGTGTAAAGATTCCTCTTGCATTAAAATGAACATGCATGTCTTAGCGCATCAACATAAAACCATACAAGTCATATAACAAGGACGTGCTTGGATATCCAAATTGCATGCCAAACATACATCAAAAGTAAAGAAAAGAAATACACATGCATGGATCTGAGAGTATATGGACAAAACCAGATCACTAACCTCTATGCACAAAATTCACTTACTCCCAATTGGAGGCCGCATAAACATATCCTACATGTAAGACCCCTTCACATAAACATCACCCACCTCAAAATGAATATCTACCTCCTCTAGACCGATCTTTGGCTCTTCTACTTGGGAATCATGATGATCACCTATGAGATGTAGAAAATAATGAGGTGAGACCCTAAGTCCCAGTGATATGATATGATGGTTTAAATATATATTACTCATTAGAGGCAATGGACATTATTTCTGGGAGGTAAATTTCTAGGTATATGAATATGATAATGTATCTAAAGGTACACTATTACCATATTATACCTATCCCAAAGGGATACCTGAGTGATATATAAAACAATATATTTGTTTAGTAAAGAAAAAACATAACATAAGCACATCCATGTCTATTATCAAATAACCTAAACATGTACACTACATGAGGTGGTTACTTATTTTATTGTACTGTAGGCAGTTAAAGTCATACAACTCATGCTCCTAGATATATGCTACTAAGTCATTCTAGCCATCTATATAAGATCTAGGGACATATGGATTCCACTAGACCTCTGCACATAACATCAAGTCGAAGCAAGGTAACTAAAAGGTTGAGTTATCACATGCTAAGTCTAGTGTTTAAATTTTCTAAGAAGTAGATAAAAAATCCCAAGCCCATCCCAGATACACAGGGTAGCAACGCTAAATCTTAGGGAATCAACCCATCACAACCTCATATACCATTCTTTTTCTAGACCATTGACCTTCACTCAGTCCCTAAACAATATTAAATATGTCAGGATATACAATCCTCAAATGTCCCCATTTATTCACTAATATATAGCTCTAAGCATCTTCTCACAATATAATTTGCAACAAGATTGACTCTTTTCATTATCCCAGCTAACGACCCAAGACAATAGATCTACAAACTCAGGACGCTACAAGATAACATCACACTTGATTAATTAAGTCCAATTTTCTTTATACTGCATCAATCAAGTTAGATAAAACCATTAACATGAAAATACAAAACTAATTCATACCATGTAAATCTAGAAGATATATAACACATGAATTTAAGATCTTAACATCTCAAAACATGAGAATATATGGTGGGCATATTCTTCATTATTCCAACAAAAACAACAAATAAAAGGCAACTGAAATGCAAATCTCCTTAGAACATCATGAGTAGGGAGACGATTGACCGGCCTAAATCGCACGTCCTAAAATTGGAGGCGGATTTGAGGTAATCGAGCTTTCACATTCATAAACCCGAATCCTTCTAGGCCCCGCAACTTTGTTTACGGGGTCGAAGTAGATATACGGGGTCGAACACAGGGACAAGGGGGGTAGTGTTGAGAACCCAGAATCGACACGCTACACTCCGACAGGTATAAAGAGACGATAAATTCCCCAAAGGGGAAACAGCAAGATGTCACAAATAAAACAAGAAAACTATCTCCAGGTGGAGCTACTAGAAAGATTTAAAGTTTTAGTCATTTAGCAGTTTTTAGGGGTTTTCATGCAACGGAAACAGAAAGAACAAACCAGAGCTAGAGCAAGATGCGAAGGATAAGGCTGCAGTAAAACAAGCGGCAGCGGTAACGTCCTGCACCCCTCCTCTCAGAGTGGGTACCTCTAACCAAGCATCAACACCCCTCTCGAGGTTGCTGGACTAAAGTTAGAGTGGAGAGTTATCGAAACAACTCCGTTCCAGGCACTCTCGTACTCCAGAATCAGACCAAACACTAGAGCCACAACACGACTCTCGAAGCTGTTGCGACGGGAAAACACGATTCGGTAGCTAAGCGAAACGCGATCCAAACATGCAAGCTAGAGTTCAGATATCAAACATAGCAGTTTATCCAATATATCGCACCGAGCATATAGCAGAAAATAAAGAAGCATTTCCATTTCCATAAACATTAAAGGTCTTAATTACAATGCATAAATAAAGAATTAAATGACAGAATTAAAGATAAGTGTCGCCTTCTTGGTGTAGAAGGACAACAGGCTACATCGACTCTCTAGTATGATATCGGCCCAGGGGCCTATCCCGATACAACCGTGTCGGGCGGCACACTTCGATGACCGACTGTATCGCTCAAGGACCCTGGCTGATACGCTCAAGTCGGGTGACACACCCTCTCAGGTGGCACGCATGACGGGCGAAGCGTATTGGGTTTGATATCGTGTCGGGCATGGAGCGACACGTCCTACAGTCGGGCACTTATGTCACTCATCGTCGTTGGCCGATATCGGCCCGCAGTGTCGCCCGGGATAGTCCTAAGTGAACCATCCCCTCCCTCTCGGGATGAGGGAGAGCTCACCTAGTGTCGCCCGACATGAGCACTGGGGCGCGATACTCCTCCTCTCGCAGTTCCTCCGAGGATCACTCAAGGCTCTGAAGTATCCGGACTGTCCGACCTATCTTTTCGGCTCCCTGTAGCTGCTATTTATAGGCAGCGGTTGGGGGAAGTTATGGTGCTCGATGCACCACGTGTCCTACGTATTCACGAGTTTGGTGGACGGCCGATACATATATCGCCCGACACTGGGATCTCGGCTATCGGTCACGTGACGGGTGGCGCCTACCGGTGGATGGTCCGTGTCGGGCGACAGGCCATGGCTGTCGGGCGAGCTTGGGCTCCCTGTCGGGTAAAGGGCGTGTCGCCCGTCAGCTTCTTCTTGCGCGATATCCATGTGTCGCGCGTCGTTGCGTCGCGCCACCCTGTCGGGCAATGCTTGTGTTGTATCAGGCCATTGGAAGGCCGATGCAGGTTTGGACTTTTGGACTTATTGCTTGTGGGCCAGGACGACCTCATTGGGCCAAAACTAGAGGAAAGTTCTGTAAAAGATGGAAGTATTGGATTAAGAGCATTGCTTGGCCAATTATTATGAAAGTGTATATAAAAGAGAGGAAAATAGCAGAAAAGGGAAGTTTTGATAACAGAAAACAAGACTAAAATGTCACCAAAATTGGTGTTATCAACTCCTCAAACTTAGCGTTTTGATTGTCCTCAATCAATATTTAAACTTTATTTTGTGATGCTTCTTCTTGCTTGGTACAGCTTTCAGGCCAAAAGGTAAAGCAAGTATAGTAATGCCTTTAGAGATAATGCTGTCTCATTACGAACAAAAAACCTTGCGTTTCCTGCCTTATTATTTCAGTAAAATTTCCTTACAGCTTCAGCGAGACTTTATCGTATGATTCCGAAGTTAGCTTCCACACCAAACAGCTTTATTTTCGGGGCAGAAAGTTGTGTAAAGGGATAGGCTAAGGCTTTTTGGGTTTTTCATCTTGTTTTCCATCAGTCCATCCAGGTAAGGGTCCGTTAGCGGGCAAGTGGTCCCTGCAGTACAAGCCAGTTGGCTTTAGAGCAGTGATTTCACATCCTACATACCACTGCCCCGGATCTACCATGCCTAAAGATGGGTACTTTTGGAAAACAAGTGTGTATATATTTTTTTCTTTTCTCTTATTGGGCACAACTCTCATGCTTTTATTCACGCTCATAAGGCTTCTCTCTCTTTTTGGGATTTTCGTTGGGTAAGGTAAAACAAAGAGATTTCTTGCTATTTGGGAAGCTTTTTCCTTCTCCATACTCGTCTCTTAGCTGTTTGCGAGATTATTATATTTTTCGAAATTTTCGGCGTGGAAAAACGTGATCTTCTGTTTGTTTGAAGCAGCATTATCAGAAAGATATAACAGCACTTGTATCACATTAAGCACAAAGAAAACTAACTTTGCAAGCAGTTGTATCAGATTTTTACTAATATAGCGACTTTGTACATATGTATGGGAATAAAAGCAAAATTTTTCAAAATTTTTTATATGAGCATATATATGTACACATGATACAGAAAAGAATCAAAAGAATAAAGAAATCGAGACAAAATTTTGTACCTCCCTCACTGGTACATGGTACCCCCCCCAAACTTGCTCCACACTCTGTCCCAGAGTTGTGAAGTAGATAAGGTAGGGTAATGTTGATCCAGTGAGGGTTAGCTGATGCGCGCTCCTGCGTCAGATAGAAGCTCCCACACGTACTCTCCTCTTTTGCTGTGATAAACGATGTGCTGGAGCTGGTCAGGCGCTGCTTTGTTTGCTATCCACTCCAGGACAAAAATGCCGCAGTCGTTAGATAGGGGAATCTGTTGCGGGCTGCGGTGGCAGAACTGTAGTTCGTGCCATTTGCTTGCTTGCGTGTCCAGGAACGGTTGTATCATCTTTTCCACCTCGTCATAGTATTTTCGAGTTAAGTGTTCGACGGATGACAACGGTTCTGATGTACACGGTACTGGGTGGTTCTTGTTACTGTCCGAGCTGTTGTAAAAGATTCCTACTCGTTGCCGAGTGTACACCGTCAGGAGTGTCCAATGGTTATAATACAGAATTGGTAGAAAAATTTGTCTAGGGACCCTGCTTTCCAATTCTTCCAGAAAAAGCTTCTTTGCTCCTGTTTCATCGGCGAGGCAGATGTCGTTGAACAACAAAGGATGGGCTATGTACGCGTGTTCGAACTTTGGCTGTAATATTTGGATGCAAGCGGTAAATATAGATACCACCACACATCCTCCTTCTTTAACCACGTCCCTCAGATCATCTACTGGGACTACCACATCGCCTGCCTTGTAAATGACAACTCCCGGGGTAGCATCTGCTAATTTCAGAAGGATTTCATCTACCTGCTCCTGTGTGAGCGTAGCGCATGAGAAGCGGTCGAAGTTTTTGATCAGCCCTTCTGTACCTTTAGGCGAAGCAGTGTCTTCCATCCCGTGCACTCTCCGCAGGGTCTCCAACTGCTTTCCTGCCCCGTGGGTGTCTGTTTCTGGTTCCGCCTCTTTCTCTACAGAGCTGCTGGATTGTGAAGATTCGTTCTCTTAGTAATCTTCCAGCAGCTTATCGGGTACCCCTGTGTCTCAGAAATAGCGCCCATCTTTGATCAGTAGCATGGCGTATATGCCCCTGCGGTGATAGAAACATGTGCCTCTAAGAGCCCTCAAGTTGCCAAAAGTACTGAGCACCTCAATGGCACTTAAGACGACTAAGGCACTGTTTCCGCTTCCCTCTTCAGCCTGGACAGGGAAGTCGCGAATAGAATAGAAGTTCCAAACGCCGCCGTGACGTTTGTCTCCTTGCTTGATAGCTCGTAGAAGACGCAGCGGTAGAAGTCTCAGCTTTTGGTCCTCCGGGCGGCTGAAAGCAACTACGGAGTGCGGCACCTCGTCGTGACTACAGTTTAGCAGACATCGTGGTTCTTTAAGTCTGCTATGCAGAGGAACCAAAAGTTGCGGTGCTTGTATGGTGCCAACACGAGGTTAGGGCTATGCTCGTCAATGTGTCGCAGCATGTTGGTCACCGCAGTAGAGTCTTGTTCTCCCTTCATTATCCTTCTTGCCAAGGTCGGGGTGGCTGTGTATATTTTCTTCTGACCTGTCCTTCTATCGATATTTTCTATTATTGCATTTTCGAGGACCCTAAACAGTCTTTTTCCGATGATGGCCGACGAGCGGAACATGCCGCGGAGCGTTCCCTGTCATACGGAGAAGTACCCGTCGCTCCAGACGACGTCTTCTTCATCTGCCCACGATCTTAGGACCTTGTCTAGCAGTCTCTGGTCTCTGATCGTCGGGCAGCCGATGGCTCTTCTGTCGAAGTCGTCCATCTCGAAGGAAGGTATCTCAGATGGCTCACGGATGCTGTCCGCCATCGAACATCTTCCTTGGGGGAGATGTCTTTCATTAGCTGCATACACGTCCCCCGTTTCTCCCTCTGATTCGTCAGAAGAGTCTCCCCCGATGCTGATATCTTCGTTATCATCATCAACTTCATCCAGAGAGACTGAGGGATTTTCTTCCTCAAGACCTAAGGAGCTCTCCTGTCCTGCCGGAGCTCCGTCTGTTGACTTTGGCTGTGTCCCCTCCTCGGGCGTTATGGATCGCTCGCTGGAGGTGGAGGGGGACGCCGATGTCGAAGCGGACGTCGATGAAGACGGAGAGCCATGACTAGGGGGTGACGACGACCGTCTCAGCTGCCTTCGATGCGGATGGTCGTCACTTCTGCCCATTCTCTCCTCGAGCCTGTCTAGTCGTTGGAGAACTTGCTGCATTGTTGCATTCAAAGCTTCTAGTCCGCCGGGAAGGCTCGCTAGAGACATCAACTCTCTCTCTTGGCTATTCAGCCTGTTTTGGAAAGATGCAAACTTGCGGGTTAGGGAAATATAGGTAGCTGAGTTCATGTATGTTACCTCCCATAGGTTGTCGAGCTCGTGCCCGAGCAACTTTCCGAGCGACGGAGGAGATCCGGCGGGTCTCCCTTCCGTCCATGCGACACCTTGCTCGCGTGAAGGTCCACCAGGTGAGGTAGACTCTATATGAATTGTTTGCGTTTCCGATGCCGCCAGGCGAGGCGACAGTGTCCCTTCAGCAGCTATCGCCTTGCCTTTTTGTCGGGGAGGGTATGGCCGTGGTGCGGGAAAACGTTGCTCCACCTCCGCACTATCGGCGATCTCCTCACCTGCTACAAAAGGCGACACCGGTGGCAGCGTTGGTGTCAAATGAGCTCCCTCGAGCTCCATTCTGAGAATCTCGCCGAACACCCCATTGCTGGAGTCCGGTTGAGGTGTCTCTTCTGCCTCTGTAGGCATCACAGGGATGACAGGGGCTGTGGCCGCCTCTTCCGTGGCAGCTCCCGGAGTTTCTGTTTTGGTGACCTCGACGATCACCGGTTCTTTCTCATCTATCACCCTTCTTGTCGTGGCGGTGGTTGATATAGTTGGAGCTATGACAACTCTGCCGACGGTTGTCGTCGGTAGCTCTGGGGCGGCCCTTTCTGGGGCCTTGGTCGATGTGGTAAGAGCCGTGTTACTTGCTACGGCTTCAATCTCAGCAGTGGTGAAGATCAGTTTCTCTGCGTCGTAATCGGCACAGCGAGGGAGGGGAGGAGTATATCTGTCCTCGAAAACTTGTAGAAGAAGTTCCTCCCCTCCCTCTTGACGATGTTGGTCCTTATCAAGTACTTGGTGTCAAACACCTCATCGCCTTGCGTCCTCGAATGGCTGCGTGGCTCGCTCGGGTACCCGAGTCCTACTGCGATGAGATTGACGATGCCACCCATGCAGTACTCCTGGGTGGCTTCCTTCATTGGGTGTAGCCTATTCAGCAAAAACTGACCGAGGTTGATTACTCGGCCCTCCATTATGTGCCACATGACGTGGAGCTCTTCTGTGTAGATGCTGCTGGACTCGTTCTTGCTGAACAGCAAGCATGCCACCAGCTTGTGCACTATCCTCTAGAAGCAGGAGTGCACCGCCATGACCTTTCTCCCTGGTTTGAATGAAGATTCGCCGGTAAGCTTTCCCCAAATCTGCACGGGATTGAACCCGTCTCCCTCTGTGATCCTCTCACCGTTGTCCATCAGGTTCTTCTCCTCCTCGTTGGAGGAGAAGATCTTGTTTAAAAGCTTCTCGGAGATGGTGTACTCTGAATTGTAGAGCCGGGCCTGGAGTCTGTCTGGCCCGCCAAATTCTTCTCTCTCCGCTGCAGAGTTCTTTACCCGGTGGAGAGAAGACATAAACTCCATCGTCAGCTTAGTGTACGAAGAAGACCGACTGAAACAGATCTTCTTTAGTCCTGCCGCAGCCAGCACGCTCTTCAGCCTCTTCACGATTCCTATCTCAGCGAACGAGGCTCTATGGCAGAACCTGCTCGGACGGTAGATCTTGGTCACCAGCTCAGCATACCAGCGAGCGTGCTCATCGTCTCTTGGTTCGAAACTCCCCGACAAGAGCTCTGGGAGTTCTGCTGCTGCTGGAGGTGTCGGTGTTGGGGCTGGAGCTGCCGCTTCTCCAACCCTTGCCCTCTTCTCGGATGTCGACCCCCTGGATGGTCCTGGGTTCGGGCGTTTCTGCCCGATAGTTGGTACTTCTGCGGAAGTCGCGGGGTAGATCCTTCTTCGTTGTGCGTCAACAGGGGCATCAGTTGATTTGGTGTGTGCCATCTCTGTAAAAAAACAAACTCCTTGATTAATTAAATGTGATGACGCTGTATTTAGACTGATAGCGCGAGGTTCCCACACCCCTGTATCAGGCGATATGAGGTTTTCAGAAGTGAAGTCTCGTGCCCGATATGCGGTGTGGGTGACGCTCACCACGCGATACGACCAAGGCGATACGCGTCAGGACTGTCAGGCGATACAGGGCGATAAGATGAGATACCCGATACAGTCATTTGAGAAAGAGGCGGTGTGTCGCCCGACAGTGAAACAGGCGAAGCGGGGCAAAGGTGAGCAACACAGATATCTCCCGTCATGGCATATCGGGCAGACGTGATAAAAAGGTACATTGCGCGACATCCATATCGGGCGATACAAGGCTGCTCAACACAAAATCTGTAAGGTCGATAAGTTACTCGCTCAAAGATGGAGACGTGTCGGGCGGCATGGTCCGCCACGCGATAGGGTATGTCGGGCGATAGGTATGTCGACCATTACCTTGCTGTGATCTGTACTTCCACTCGACACGAGAGTAAGGCAGTCTTGCGCAACACGGGACTAAAAGCACAAAGTCTTAGCACGATACGGGAGTGAGAAAACAGTAAGGCAAGGAGGCCGACACGGTAAAAACTCACCCCTATATATAGCAAACTCAACCGGGGTGAAAATAGGTAGATCCGGGGTGTGTGTCGGCCGTCAGGGCAACTAGTAAAATGGGCAAGTCCATCCGTTGGCACGACCCTTGCGATCCCCGAAACTCCTTTGCCCGATATGGGCGCATACATAGCACCGGTTGGGTTGCTATCCGATACATCATGAAAACAAAGCAGTATAAAAGCGGTCGACGAGTAAAACATCATTGGCCGAAGACTAAAATCCCGGCCTCAGATGGTATTACCCATCCCGGTCGATAAAACTAAGGTGGTGGCCCATAAGGGTCAGCGCATGTGGCACATGCGTTGACTCGGGCCTTATTACATGCCATAATGTTCACAATGTTCATTTTGCTTTGAAAGTAAATGCACCCTATACTAGGAATTTAGAAACAGCTCGGGTTGCCTCCCGAGAAGCGCTGAGTTCTCCGTCCTCAGCTGGACGTCTTTGGCCTTTCTGCTCCTTATATGCTAACATCATCCATCCATCGCTTGCATCCCGATTTCCGTCTTCCCTCGATCACATCCCTGCCTTCTTTGCAGTTTCAATGTTGGACGATATTTTTCCTGAGGGATTCTTCATTAACTCGGCCATTTGAGCTAATTGCTGATCCATCTGGCGTTGGTGCGTCTGCATATCCGCCATTTGCACCTGCAATGAGTTCAAAACACCAGAACTTGATAACGCGCTCTGCGCCAACTAGTTGTTAACGGTGTCCTGCTTCTTCACAAAATCAAACAACTGTCCCACCACATCTGCTTGGTTCGAAGCCTTGTCCTGTCCTTGCTCTTTGGCTAATCCTTGATACTTAGCTTGCCCCTAAAAACCTCTTTTGTTCAGTTGGAAAGGGGTGTTTTTGATGTATGGGTTTGGCCCTCCCCTCTTCTCAAAAGCTTGGGGCGGCCTAGTGGAGTTGTGCATCTGATGAGAATTCTCGGCTGCCTCCTTGTTGCCATAGCTGAAGCCATGGTGGTATGGTCTTTTGAAATTTACGAAAGAGACCTTTTTAGTTTCTTCGACCTCAGATTCGGTGTCTCTTGATGCTTCTGGTCGGGTGTAGATGCAATTATCTATCCCATGACCGCCCTCTCCACATGTTACACATTTCATTACTTTTTCTACCTGCTTCTTCCCTTTTGCGCCAGATTCCTTCAACTGCTTTACATCCGTGGCTATTTTCTGAATCTGAGAAGTGATGGTCTCTAGGGCCTTGGACTCAAGAGAGTACCCTTCACTGACCTTTCTCGCCTGTCCTCTGTCAGATCTATCATATTCAGCGCCAGCTTGCAACTCGGCCATATTTTTGATGATCCTCTCAGACTTGCTCGGCTTTTTCCCTAAGAAGTCACTTCCTGCTGCCGCATTCAGTGACACCCGTTCATCGGGAGTCAGGCCATTGTAGAAGGTGGTGACAAGGAAGCCCTTCTTGTAATTGTGATGGGGGAAATCCCTCAGATACTCTTGGAACCGCTCCCAAGCGTCGTGAAGGCTTTCGTTCGGCTTTTGCATGAAGGAAGTTATTTTCTGCCGAGTTCTGACCATCCTCTCAGTGGGGTAGAACTTATTTCCGAAGGCTTCAGCTAACGCCCCCCATCCGTTCAAGGACCGGTGGGGTAACCCGAGGTACCAGGACAATGCTTTGTCTTCCAATGAGAAGATGAATCCCTTACAGTATATAACCTCCTGGGGAACCCCCCCACATTTTTATCGTGTCACATATGTTCTTGAAGGCATCGAGGTGGTGGTAGGGGTTGTCATTTTTTGAACTTCCCCTGAAGCTTTTGTTCTAGATCATAGAGATTACAGAAGGCTTAAGCTCAAAATTGGCTGCGTTGAATCGCGGGGTGATGACGGGACATCTGGAGTTGTTGGCTTTTGTTGATGCCAACTCCCTCAACGTTTTCTCGTCCTCCTCGGAGTCGTCGCTGTCGTTAGCCTCGCGAAGTTGTTCTTGGTTGTGGTGTCGCCTGTGTCGCTGACGGTGGTGACACCTAACATGGGGGTGGCCTTCCTCGGAGTGCTCCGATTCCTAATCTTCATGCTGATCGTTGCCGCCATAGCGGTCATCGCCGTCTGGTGGGGGTGATTCAGGCCCCCCCATTGGCGTTTGTCTCCAGAAATGAATGGCTCCACGCGAGGCGGCATGATAATTGGAGTTGGTTCTCAGTGGAACAGATCACTGTTCTTTAGAGTGCCTGAAATAGCACGAAAATTCAAGTTTAGAAAATTGAATTATTAATTTTAAGCGAAGAATAATAGTTAGAAAGAAAAAAGAAAAAGTGTACTGTCAAACTCATTTGTAAGCTTGAGGCACAAGAGTGTAGTTAGTGGATTCAGATTTCTCTACAGTATCGTTTTTACCTTGTCCCCGGCAACGGCGCCAGAAAGTTGACCGGCCTAAATCGCGCGTCCTAAAATTGGAGGCGGATTTGAGGTAATCGAGCTTTCACATTTATAAACCCGAATCCTTCTAGGCCCCAACAACTTTGTTTACGGGGTCAAAGTAGATATACGGGGTTGAACACAAGGACAAGGGGGGTAGTGTTGAGAACCCAGAATCGACACGCTACACTCCGGCAGGTATAAAGAGACAATAAATTCCCCAAAGGGGAAACAGCAAGATGTCACAAATAAAACAAGAAAACTATCTCCAGGTGGAGCTACTAGAAAGATATAAAGTTTTAGTCATTTAGAAGTTTTTAGGGGTTTTCATGCAACAGAAACAGAAAGAACGAACCAGAGCTAGAGAAAGATGCGAAGGATAAGGCTGCAGTAAAACAAGCGGCAACGGTAACGTCCTGCACCCCTCCTCTCAGAGTGGGTACCTCTAACCAAGCATCAACACCCCTCTCGAGGTTGCTGGACTAAAGTTAGAGTGGAGAGTTACCGAAACAACTCTGTTCCAGACACTCTCGTACTCCAGAATCAGACCAAACACTAGAGCCACAACACGACTCTCGAAGCTGTTGCGACAGGAAAACACGATTCGGTAGCTAAGCGAAATGCGATCCAAACATGCAAGCTAGAGTTCAGATATCAAACATAGCAGTTTATCCAATATATCGCACCGAGCATATAGCAGCAAGTAAAGAAGCATTTCCATTTCCATAAACATTAAAGGTCTTAATTACAATGCGTAAATAAAGAATTAAATGATAGAATTAAAGATAAGTGTCGCCTTCTTGGTGTAGAAGGACAACAGGCTACAGCGGCTCTCCAGTCCGATATCGGCCCAGGGGCCTAGTCCGATACAGCCGTGTCGGGCGGCACACCCTCTCGAGAGGCACGCTTCGACGACCGACTGTATCGCTCAAGGACCCTGGCCGATACACTCAAGTCGGGTGACACACCCTCTCGGGCGGCACGCATGACGGGCAAAGCGTATCGGGTTCGATATCGTGTCGGGCATGGAGCGACGCGTCCTACTGTCGGGCACTTATGTCACTCATCGTCGTTGGCCGATATCGGCCCGCAGTGTCGCCTGGGACAGTCCTAAGTGAACCATCCCCTCCCTCTCGGGATGAGGGAGAGCTCACCTAGTGTCTCCCGACATGAGCACTGGGGTGCGATACTCCTGCTCTCGCAGTTCCTCCGAGGATCACTCAAGGCTCCGAAGTATCCAGACTGTCCGACCTGTCTTTTCGGCTCCCTATAGCTGCTATTTAAAGGCAGCGGTTGGGGGAAGTTATGGTGCTCGATGCGCCACGTGTCCTCCGTATTTGCGAGTTTGGTGGACGACCGATACAAATATCGCCCAGCACTGGGATCTCGGCTATCGGTCATGTGACGGGTGGCGCCTGCTGGTGGGTGGTCCGTGTCGGGCGACAGGCCATGGCTGTCGAGCGAGCTTGGGCTCCCTGTCGGGTAAAGGGCATGTCACCCGTCAGCTTCTTCTTGCGCGGTATCCCCGTGTCGCGCGTCGTTGCGTCGCGCCACCCTGTCGGGCAGTGCTTGTGTTGTATCGGGCCATTGGAAGGCTGATGCAGGTTTAGACTTTTGGACTTATTGCTTGTGGGCCGGGACAGCCTCATTGGGCCAAAACTGGAGGAAAGTTCTGTAAAAGATGGAAGTATTGGATTAAGAGCATTACTTGGCCAATTATTACGAAAGTGTATATAAAAGAGAGGAAAATAGCAGAAAATGGCAGTTTTGATAACAAAAAACAAGACTAAAATTTCACCAAAATTGGTGTTATCAACGATGAAGATAACACTTCCAAAGAAAAATAGAAATGTTCCTCAGAATCAAACTACTTCAAATGAATTCAGTCCATTTCAAGCACTGATCTTTTGCCCTACACAAGTTTCAACAGTCCTCAAGAGACGCAATCTCCTTTCCATCCATAGAAATACGATCAATAGAGTTAGTTCTAGGCTTAACGAGGCTCTGTAGAGTTAGAAGAGCTCTATCACCTCCAAGAACATTATATGGGCTAAACCAGTTTCCATTAGATATATAATACTTCACACGACATCAAGCGCCCATAACAAGGCTACACATAAGATGAATATCAACATGATCAACTAAATAGTTCCTCCACTACTCCATGGGTCCTTCTACAAAAGAAAATGAGAGCCATCACCCAAGTGAAATTGAACATGGGGAAGATGAGTATATCTATAGTTGAGTATTTTTTTTCCATTCTATACTATATTTCACTTATATTGAGCACTTCATTTCACTTGCACTCAATAACTCAAGAATATGTAAGTATACTAGTATGATCTATGCTATAACACTACCCTTTATCTTTCATATAAAATGCTACTTATTCTATTTTAATTGATCTTTACTACACTCTTAAGATATAGCTTGAAGTTGATCAACCATGCATCGAATAAATATCACTAAAGAGAATTATACACTTATCATCTCATATTTATAACTAAAAAGAAATCAAATCATCTAATAACATTTCTTAACATGTATTTTATTATTGAGAATTTAGGACAAATCTAGACACACATATGCTTCTAGATTACTTTGTATTTCGAACTCATACAAATCATATACACACATTATAAAACTGACGTCATGCAACTCTCTTGAATTTTATAAATAATTTTATCATTCATACTTTAGAAATTCACACTAGGATTTACTGAAACAAAGAATAATAAAACAATATATAAGCCAATACATGTTCTTCATGTTTTGACTTAAGTTCTATCTAAATTATGGCTAATTTCCACTCCACTATACCTGATCTAGCTTACTAATCTCAAATTTGAGATAGATAGACTCAAATTCTAGTCCACTGAGCTTCAATTGAAGCTCTAGACCACAAAAATTGGTCCTGAACAACCTGATGTTGGATCAACAGACCTAACCGATGCCTTCTGGAGGTAGAAGTACAAGAACGGAGGTATAAGTGGACCTCAAATGAAACATACAATAGACTCATTATAAATAGAGAGAACAAAATAAGTAACCTATGGGCAAACAAACTTACCACAAAGAATCTACAACCAGGTTTTCTATTCTTCCTATTGTTCACATTCTTCCCCAAAGATCACCTTATAAGTCGCCTTCTAAATCATTTCCATAGTTTAAGATTATACTTGTATAGAGGATTGAAATACAAATATAAAAAAACAACTTTTGGCAAATTCTGATAAGTATAAGAAAAGTTATGTCCATTTTTACGATTGACTATCCTAGATGGCTACACAGATTGAACTTTTGTTTTGCAACCTTCACTTGGTAAACCATTTGTCTGCAAGCATTAGTTTCCAGTCATACATAATTTTGCATGAAAATAAAAGTGCCATAAGTTCCTCATTTAACTCTGATTTGGTTAATTCTTTTTGTGTTAGATTCATTATTGAATTCCCAATGATTCTACAACTAAATTGATGAAATTATTAATTAATATATTTAATTCATTAATTCCTCAAATATATGTACTACTCTTAAGAATATATGTGTGGGATATTATTATACCAAATAAGAATCAAATCTCATTGTATGCTCAAAATATGATTTTTTAACTTATCAAAAACACATTTAAGGTAAGAAAAAATTAAATTAACCAGTTTATAATGGAAAACATTAATAGGGGTGTAATTATTATTTTAATATTATCTTAGACCCTAAAAATACCATTAAAACAAGTATAGGTTGGAACAACCACATTCTAAGGACAACTAGAAAAAGAGTAAGGGAGTAAAATAGGGTGTAAGACTTGGTAGTCAAAACCCTAAATAGAAACTACCTAGAAACTGTATAAGGAGGAAAGGCATGAAGGATCACAATGACTATGAATGATATTAAACTATTTTATATTTGAAAGATGCAAAGAAAGGAATTGATCTTCACATCTGAATAGGAAGGAAGCAAACATCAAAACTGTGAAGGTTGATGGAAGCAAAACTTTCATCATGTAGACACGATTCAATGGCATCCCATACTGCTTCAACACTCTGAGACCAACTTACACAAACAAGATGAGGAAGGAAGAACAAGGAGGGGTGTTTATATACCCATAGGAGAGAGAAATGTTTGGTCAAATCCGTCCACCCATCAATAAAAAAATCATAAACTTGATTGAAAGCCAACCCTGACTCTCCATTATAAGAAGGTTGAAAATAACATTGATAAATAGCCACATTCTTCCATCGATAGATTTGGGAAAGGTTTCCATCAAAAGATGTACACTAGATCAGTTTTCAACCCAAGATTTCCACTGGTAGCTACTTCATCAACTTTTATTGGTGCTAATTTTGGTCCCAATTTTTGTCAATACTCAGAAGATGAAAATTAGGAACCCATCCAACCAATTGTTTCATGAGTAGAAAATTGATTAAAGCACAGAAGGTCAATGGAATCAACCATTTCCATCAGTCCTCTAGTGATAGAAAGGTAGGAAACCCCGTCAGTTCTCAACTGATGAAAAGATAATATACTCTCCATCAATCCTCAAATGATGAAAAGGCAGATCAATTTCATCATTCCCCAATTGATATAAAGGCTAGACTTCCATCAGCCCTCAATTGTAGGAAGGGAAGGGTGCCTAATTAGGTGGTCTAAGTCCAACCAACCAAGCACATGAAAGCTAGAAAATAGAGAAAAATCATTCTTTGTGAAATTACAAGAAGAACCACAACTATGGAAAATTTTCACATAGAACACTCAAACAAAATAAAAACTAGACAAATACTCATATTAATCAAGCATGTCATTAATGAACCAAATACATGAATAGGAGGTTAAGATGGGTTGTGACCTTATATCTTTAAATTGGTATATCACCATGTTTGAATGCATACATTTTCTCATTTTTTCTTATACTCATTATAGTTATATTCTTGTGGTATTATTGTTTAAAATGTTTAATGAGGATAGATATGAGTGCATAATCCTATTTTAAATTTTTTTATCATAAAGTTGAAATTTGCATACAATTAGATTTGTTTCTAGAAATAGACATAGTTAGTGGACCATTATTTGGTCAATAAATATCAATAGACAACCATGTACCCTGAATTTCCTTTAAACCCATTGGGTGGATCTCAAAGTCACAAATCCAACTGATGAGTCTAACTAAGTTTGATAACATCACCAACCACCTGGATTTTTTTGATTGAAATTCTGGCCAATGACTGAAGCTAGTCTTTAGTATAAATCTAGTTGACTGCATTCCACCCCTCATTATTGAAAAAGTAGTAAATCCTCATTCACCCTAAATTCCTCTCAATGCTCCCTATCATGTCCTTCAATTATTCCTCTTGATTTGCTAATGCTTTCATTGTAATATGCGATCCTTCCACCTCATTTCCACTCTTCTAACCATCCACAATTTTATCTTTCTCCCTCCTTCCCATCCTCCTCCACCATGTTTAGAGCAAGAAGGGAAGAAACACATTTTAAGGCATATGAGCACACGTCTTCCTTAGTACCTACCTTGCACATGTTTCAAGGTACTGCTTTGACTATAAATATGCCACATTAAGGTATAAATCACTCCTCTCAAGGCATCCTCATCCATGGTCATAATTTTTTGCTTAGTGAGTTATTTTCAATTAAACTATATAACATATTTAATTTTCATAACGTTGGTTGTTCTTTTGAATCTCGTGAGTATGTATAACAACCAATTATGGTCTAAGTAGTCTATGGATGAACTCTATTATAATATAATGTGAAACTACACCACAAGAACTACTCATGTTGATAAAGAGATTTTGACCAAATCCATGGTTATCAGTAATCTCTTTCATGTTTCCAAGAAAGATCTTCATTCTATTTGTTATCATAACCTTGAATAACACCAAGCTTAACCAAATATACTTGAATATAAAAAATTTCAGGACTCTCTATGACATGATTCATGAATATGAAGAGTTTGACTCGACATATGTTCACTATACTAATTGTGAACCAAATACCAAATAATACTACACATGAATTCATAGTGCCTCCCCTCTCACACTTCAGTGATTGGTGCTTTGTCTCTTTATCTTTTCCAATCTCCACCAAGAAAAAATCAAACCTAGATGATTATAACACTATCATTCTCATTTATTTTCTTGTTAAGAAAATTCTTGTCAAATTGGGTCACTACATCCTTCATTACATGACCTTCATTTATGGTAAGCACAAAGGATATGATGGTTCTCATTATGAAAGTATTATTTGTGTCTTTGTTTTTAGAAATCCACATCTAAATATCTCTTTTAATGTCTGAAGTACACATCTGACCAAAATCACTCTAAATAAATGTAGCCAATGTCAACAAAACATATTCCCATGGTAAAAGATTCTCTTCTTAGGTTCCACCATGGACCCAAACACCTCATCCAACTACAACTTTGAGTAAATTTTATGTCAAAAAAAGAGAAATCATAGTGTGAATGATAAACCAAAATGCCATTTTCAGAACATAAAAAACTATTTCTACAAATTACAGAACTGCATTCATTATGCCCTTTTCCATATTATGAGACATATAAACTTGATTTGTGCTTAAACTCACCATCCTACTCCTTATATGAATTCATACAAACCCTTCTCTCCCTATATGGATTATAGTTCATATCATATTGGTTGTATCTTCATGCCTCCTCTAGTATCATTCCTTCTTCATCTACACCTCCTTCCAATTCTTTCCTTATTCCACATGCTCCACCTTTAGATTTACCTTATGGAACTATCACAAAACCTTTTATTACCCAAATATTCACCCTAATGGCTAGACAACCAAATGTGAGAGGACCCTAACATTCATCCCTAGGATGGATAACATAACATATGCATGGATAAAACTACTATCAACATATAGATGTAAGGTATAAAACAACATGACATAAAAGAAGCTAAACTAGTATTTGACATCAACATAATAACCATTTTATATATCAAGCCACATGGATGTTTTCATTTGCATGGCATAGATAATTCCTACCAAGTAAGAGCTGAAAATTATAATAATAGAGCGGAAGCAATTATCATAGCAAGATTCATAGTGTACATGTTACCTAAAATCATAAAATGGGTACACATCAACACAATTGTACTAGGTACACTATAAAAGACACACAATAATAGGTTTAAGAGAACATATATGCTTGAAAAACTTAATATAATAATAAGAAATAAGAAACTATATTAAAGACCTTCTTATTAACAAGTAGGCATTGTTTTGGTGCAGTTTCATTATACTAGACAACATTGTATGGACAATGACCAACTTCTCAAAGGAAGGGTCTGTGAGGGTCATTAAAGCCAAAGCTTCTAATGACACCTATTTAAACATGAGGGACTATATGAATAAGTCAAGAGTTAACCCTTTTTATCAACATGGTCCATCCTTTCTTGAAATCTCAAGTAGCATGCCCAACCTTGTATCCTTAGCCGAGAATACACACAGGTGTACAAGGTTTATATCATGGACAAGTTAAATTATGTTTTAAGGTTTTTTCAAAATATTCCATGCATAGGGAACAAGTATATCAAACAAGTATATAAAGCCAAGCAGTTTAAGCATATATACATACAAGCAAGTTCAATACCACTATCTGGCCAATAAGAGGATAAATCATACCTTGATTAGAGGACACGAGAAAGCATTTGGTTTAGAGAATCATATATAACAAGCCTGACCAGATATTAGCAATTAAGTCAACAAATAGATCCTGAAAGTACAAATTAGTACAAATGAACTGACATCAACAAGATTAGATCTCATTAATCATTATCATTGGGGTTGGATGTATCACCTAAATCTAGGTACTCATTTTTTGATTTTCATATCTCAAACTAGGTCATGTAAAGTTCCATTATGTTATACTCATGTATTCATCTAGGGTGACACATCATAACCAACATTAGGGATTAAAGATTAGAGTTACAAGATCATAAATAGATCAATCATAAGCATTAGGTATTTGAGCAATATTAGTCAACATAAGCATCAAAATTGTCTTACAAGTAATTTTGAGTCATAATCATAAAAGATTGCCATTATTAGAGTATAGATGGAGTCTACTTGAGTTAGGTGTCATAAACAACATCGATCTACTGATTTGATGCCATTGTGTAACATGGTGATCGTTAGGTTGCGATTTGAACAAGATAAGATCTCTAATTATCAACATACATCATAGGTCAAATTTTATGCCAAGATTAGATCTATTAGTCACATTAGGATACAAGAATTATCACAAATAATTTAGGTGTATCAAGCATAAGAAATACTAATTTTGTGGTCACCTAATAATTTAAAGTAACATTAGGGCAATATTAGAGCAATGTTCAATATGTAGCATCATAAGTCCATATAAATCATGTTTCATGGTTCAAAGTACATCATTGAGTCAAAATATGTTACCAGTGTGAGAAAGTTCGAATATTGATACAAGACATACCAAAGTTTACTGATTTGGATCCAATATAAAGAGTTGGGGTACATATAATCAAGTTTGAGCATCAAAGTAATGATATTTAGCATAAATTCCCATATTATGTCATCTAACTGACATTTAATCATATAGGTTCACATGTGAGATAAAGGTTGGAACTTGTCTTATTGTTCATCAAAAGTTACTGATATAAAAACACAAGGACAATTAAGGTCATAAAAGATTAAATGTGAGTTAGATACATCATTAATCATGTGAAAAGAGATCTAAAGTTTCCATTTGGATCATAAAAATAGCTATGACTAGAATATTAGGTCTTGAAAATAGGTTCATTAGATAGATCTCATTCTCTAGATCAAAATTCATATATAATATACATATTTGTCCCAAGGAATGATTAAAATATCATTTTTGCAAGATATGGGGAAAAGTCCATGAATTTGAGAGGAGGAAGAGAGAAATAGTCACCATTGGGCGCTACGATGGGCTTCCTATTGGCCCAACCCACCATCTTGTGTGTCTGTGATGGCCTGTGGTACGTGGATGCGATCCTCTTGGTTGTGGCCAGCCCAACTATGGCCCACCCAGGTCCTGCCCCTGCAGGTACCTCCCACTGGGAATGTCTTGCTAGATGAGCATGGCATGCGTAGCATTGTGGCTTACTAGATAGAAGGCAGTCAAGGGCTGAGAGCCTGTATGCAGCCTCTGAAGGCACCACCCAGGTTTGGGTCAAGCTATTCGAGGCCCCTGTAGTCAAGATCAGGCCTGATGACCGTCGGAGAAGGAAGCTCCAAAAGAGTTTGTGGTGGCGCTGAGCAAGCTGGAGGTAGAATAAGTAGCTGGAGAGAGAGCTATTGTTACATCCTTAAAATTCTTAGATTTCAAGCCTAAATAAAATTAGGGAATAAATAACAGTGAAGTGAATTGAGGGATCTTGGTTGATGATTCCAAACCCTAGACTCATATTAAATGTTGAATTTAAGTAAATAATATTCTTTTGAGCATATGTGTTCATATGAGGCTAATATAAGATGCAATGTTTATCAAAGCCTTAAGTTGGTAATTGGGAATGTGATTATGCTCATGGAGCCTTTGGAAGGCCCAAGAGGTGATTCATGGGCCTTAGGGGATTGTTCCAGCCCAATTGGGCTAATGAGGGTTTGCTAATGAGTCACTGAGATATGAAATGAGATATCTCTTATCTCGTGATTGTAATAAATATTAAATATATTTTTTACTTAAAAGATCATCAAAATATGAAGTAATATGAGACTTTACGGAAGATTCTAAGCTATAATTTGATTTAGATAATTAGGTGAAGAATTAATTAATTAATGCTTGGAAACCAAGTTCTGGATCACTAAGGATGGATTGGGAAGTTCTACTTTTCTTGATGTAAGACAATAGCTCGGCTAACCTTACCCTAAAATTCGGTACTCAAAAGATGAGTGATGTAGCCTACATAAATATAAGAAGGAAATGGACTTTAATTAAAAGAATATAAGAAGAGAGGGAGACTCTCGGACCAAGATAGATCCCCGAGCATGGAGGACGTCATCTCCATTCGCGAGTCAGGCTCTCATGAGGACGGAGGAGTCCAAACTCCCACGGTCACTGCTCACCCTCACAACACCCAATATCCCCAACGTCCAACCAGATACGGAGACTTTTACGAATTAGTGCTATCCCAAACCAAGTCGATCAGGGATTGGTAAGAGCGGTCTACAGATAGCGGCACCGTGCACCGGCTGGAAGGGCTGTGACCTGAAGTCTGTGCCTATATAAGGTATCAGGTATGCCTGGTCATGGAGACAGAACCTCTCCCACTCTCACAACCAGACCAGAATAGAGGTCCTTCACCCGTCCAAGGGAACCCCGCCACCGGTAGTAGGAGACCAGTTAGAAGGAGATGAAGATCTCAAACCTCAGCTAGGAGTTCCTAATCTCCCAGGAGGGCGCCTGGACTCCGTGAGACCAACGTAGTGCTCCTGCAATCTTCTCCTTTCTCCTCTTCAACACAATGTTGCTGTTAGATGGGAGCAAGCGATGGCAAGAAGCTGGCAGAGGCACTGATACGGGTGCTGCGTCAGAGACGCTGTGTTGAGGGCATCACGTCGGGGGTGCTGCGTCCGGGACGCTTTGTCGAGGACGTGGCGTCGCAGCCGTTGCGTCGACACTGAGTCATAGATGCTGCCTCGCAGGCGTTGTGTGCAGACGCTAGGTTGGAGATGCTGCATCGGCGCGGATTTGCAATGATTGCAATGAGGTACGTTATGCTGACATGGCATTACGTGATTGGTCCAAAAAAGTTAATATTGCAAATAATGTAGTTAATTAATGGTAGGTCGGATGGTAATGAACCTATATATGAAATCACTCAGAAAAACATGTAAAATCTGAATAAAATAGTTTCGTGGACTAATTATACTTCCCGTTCCAAAAGTGTATGCAATACATGTTTTGATGTGAATAATATAAAGGAAAGACCTAGATTCCTTTAGTATGATGCTTAATTAAGTAAATCTGTTTATTTTGAGATAATAACTGATCTTGTCATGTATAATGAGGAAATCCTTGATAATAATGAATAATTGATGTTTTTGGATTAATAATCATGCATCTGTATATTTAGGGTGTTGAAACCAATGTGGACATCTTGCTATGATCTTAATGCTAGTAATATGATCTAGGTATCACAAATAACCTAAAGGTTGTAATCTTAGAAATTATGTCATAATGGAATTAGGGTTTGTGACCCTTAACGTTAGTCCAAACATGAGATAACTCTAAACCTTAGTTTAGGATCGAATCTAATCTGATTAATATAATGTGAATACATGGTGACACATATGTAGTATGCATGTTTCAGATAATGTTGATTGCATGCTTTGTTGCTTGGATGTTTGGATGCACTCTTAAAGTACGTGAGTTATTTTGCATGGTTTTTACAATGGCATAAGGTACATGGTTATGCTTATGAATACATGTATCAGATTCTGGGTTTACTAAAGTTTCTCGAAGAGGTTGAACGCATGATAAGAGCGTACTTGTTTATTTAATTCCTGCAAATTATAAAGTTCCTATGAGTATCATGAAAAATAAACTAATAATATTCTAAATCCTAGGTTAGACTGGTCTTAAGGGTAATGCACATGAGTCCAAGGATGGACAATGATTGCACCTAAGATAGTGGACAAGATATGGGTTAGAATGTGAAAGTAAATGTATGTGCATATGTGCAAAATAAAAGATGTTGAATATATGTATACTTGTGATTATTGGATGAACCCACATACCAATATAGAAATATACTGACCACATATTTGTTTGTCGGCGTTATAGGTACTTGATATACTAGATTCATTGATATGAGGTTACAGATGAAAGATATTGAAGACACTATAGTTATTCAAGGAAAATTAAAGATAATGATATTTCTGCTCATATGTATAAGTTAGTTCTTTCTAAAATTTATGTAACTCCTTAGAGGAGATTTTTATGCAAACATGTAAATATTTGTTCATTAATGGAAATTGTTTACTATTATGTATTATTTATTGAATCTGATCCTAGAATTTATGAGTAATGATCTATGACTTTAAGGTCTTTTGGACACTCAAAAGTGTAGGTCGTTATATTTGGTATCAGAGCTCAAATTCATCAACTAATACCTAAGAGTTTAGAATTTCAAATCATTCTTAGAAGTATAAGAGAAAAATTAGTAAAGAATAATGTATCTTTTAGGTTTCTCATCTCACATTTTTGTCTACTTCTCATCTCTTTGCTTAATAAGCCTTGAAAAGAAATTGTTAATTAGAGAAGTAAATGTGAAAAGATATAACCTTTTGTGTAGGTCCCTTTAGAGAGGGTAAACACTAGAAAGATACAAGCTAGAAAGATACAAGTATGGATAAGCCCTTTCATAGATGAAGGACTGGGATTAGGGTATGAAAACTCTAGTAGGTCAAGGGATATGGGAACTATAAGAGATAGAGTATAGTCCCTGACCCTAACCCTAAAACCTTAATCTTAAATAATGAAAAAGTGTGGTGATATGGAACACCGCCCATGTGAAACTTGAAATCAGGAATAAGAAAGATGAATGGATGGGTTTAGATGACCCAATCTCCCATGCATGTGTGCATGAGGAGCATGACATTTATGTAAGAGGTCTGAAGTAATATAAGAACCCAATAGTTATATATATGGAGATGAAAATTTGAATATAACTTGCTCAAACCCCTCATGCTATCTCTAGAAGTTTGGTGATGATGGCCAAGCCCCCGGAGGGGAAGGCAGATGTAGGTACCAAGCCCCTGGAGGGGAAGGTAGCCCAAGTTCATGGAATGGACATAACCCATGAGGGGGTAGCCCAGAGATTGAGAAAACATGGGTTGATAAGCTACAATGATAAAATTTATGCATAATGATGAAAGAAAAAAAGGATATATATGAAACCTTTAGGGTTAGTGTGCCAACCAGAAGTGGGTCAACCCAAGAGTGGTAAGATGACCTATGGGGGAGGCAAAACATTAGATCTTAGGATTAGGTTGTGGCTAGAGAGCCTAAAACCCTTCTATAAGCCAAGAAGGCACCCTAAGTTAGGACTTTCCCTTAAAAGGTAAGTTGAAGAAATATTTTAATTATTGAGGTAACCTGAATTGTCACACAGAAGGGTGAAGAGTTAAAGATATAAAGATGAAAGCATTTACATCCTTTGAACCCAAGTATGCCATCTCTGAGTGACACAACTGGTCAAGCCTAGGATTGGGAAGACCAGTATGGCACCAAGCCTAGGAGGGAAGGTGGCCTGAGTGGACGACTAAGCCCAGGAAGGGAAGGTCATGAAATGGTCAAGCCTAGGATTGGGAAGACTAATACAACACCAAGCCCAGTAAGGGAAGGTGGACCAAGTCCACAATGCAGATGTTTAGGATCAAGCCCCTAGAGGGGAAGATCATAGAAGGTCAAGCCCATGAGGGAAGACCGACATGGCCCCAAGCCCAAGAGGGAAAGTGGCCCGAGCCCAATGCTGGGACTATACTGCATAATGTGTACTCAAAAGAGAGAGATGAAGGCAATATGGGTTAAAGAATTATATGAGAGAATAATGTGCTTAAAAGATGTGACATCTCAAAGAAACCCTTGGGAAGGGTAGAGTCCTAATGCTATCCTAGGGTCAAGTAGGGAGTATTATAGGTACATAGGACCAATGAGGTTGGGAAGCTGATTGTGCCCTGCATGCACATGACCATGTGGTCAAGAGGTAACAACTAGGTTTTCCCAAAGTCCATGACTCACGAGATTTGCTACCTTTGTGATGATCATGGGGCCTAATGGGAGAATGTGAGAAGCACTCCCTTGTTGCATAAGGATGATATCACTCTAAAGGTACCTATACCCCTAGAGACCTCAAGGAAGTAGCTAAGGCTTATAATACATGAAGTGTAAATATAAAAGATATACTAAAATTATGAAAAATTGAGAGAAGTTGTTCCCTAACTTAAGAGTAAGAAAAGGGACACTTAACTTCATGGAATATACAAATACTATGAAATAATGAACACATATGTTTAGAGTCATATCGAGTATGATTCAACTTAAAATGCAAAATCGAAAGATAATGTATGGATATACCATCTCTACTCTTGGAATGGAATAAACTTTGTGTTTTGGCTGCAGTCAAATGCTTATTTCATCTCATTATGAGTGAGAGAGATCTGGACACACATTATGCTTAAAATTGAGATAAAGAGGATGAATATCCAAGATTGAATGTGTAATGACATGAACTAGGGTTAGAGGTTTCACCTCACCCTTACGTGAAAATAATGAATAATAGGTTGGAAACCTAGGTGAAGAGAGAAATCACCAAGTGAAATTGAAATCACAAAATAAGAATGAAATAATCAAGAGATGTTGAGGTGTGAATACTAGGGATGTGGTTAGACTTGAATTTAGATTTAGGGTGCCAATCTTAGTAATAAGACGAGAATTGGTATATCAAGGAAGTTGTTAAAGCCATCTAAGTAGGGTGCTAACCTTAAGTTTTGAAAATATTGTGAGTCATCATTCACCTAGGCTTAGTAGGCCTAAATTTTGGGGAAAATTCTTTTAACGATGGGTGAATGTTACATCCTTGAAATTCAAAGATTTCAAGCCTAAATGAAATTAGGGAACACATAATAATGAAGTGAATTGAGGGATCTTGGTTGATGATTCCAAACCCTAGACTCATATTAAATGCTCAATTTAAGTAAATAATGTGATTTTGAGCATATGCGTTCATATGAGGCTAATATAAGATGTAATTTTTATCAAAGCCTTAAGTTGGTAATTGGGAATGTGATTAAGCTCATGGAACCTTTGGAAGGTCCAAGAGGTGATTCATGGGCCTTAGGGGCTCGTTCCGGCCCAATTGGGCTAATCAAGGTTTGCTAATGAGTCCCTGGGATATGAAATGGGATATCTCTTATCTCATGACTCTAATAAATATTAAAGATATTTTTTAGTCAAAAGACCATCAAAATATGAAGTAATATGAGAATTTTCATAAGATTCTAAGCTATAATGTGATTTAGATAACTAAGTGAAGAATTAATTAATTATTGCTTGAAAACCAAGTTCTAGATCACTAAGGATGGATTGGGAAGTTCTACTTTTCCTAATGGAAGATAATATCTCTGCTAACCTTAAAAGATGAGTGATGTAGCCTACATAAATATAAGAAGGAAGTGTACTTTAATTAAAAGAATAGAAGAAGAGAGGGAGAGTCCCTCTGGACTTAGACTCTCAGATCTAGGATAGATCCCTAAGCGCGGAGGACGTCGTCTCCACCCGCGAGTCAGTCTCTTAGTAGGATAAAGGAGTACAAGCTCCCCTAGTCACTGCTCACCCTTGCAACTCCCAATATCCCCAAAGTCTAACTAGCTACAGAGACCTTTATGGATTAGTGCTATCCCAAACCAAGTCGATCATGCATTGGTAAGAGCGGTCTACAGATAGCATTGCCGTGCACCGGATGGAAGGGCTACGACTTGAAGTCTGTGCCTATATAAGGTATTAGGCATGTCTGGTCATAGAGATAGAACCTCTCCCACTCTCACAACCAGACCGGAACAGAGGTCCCTCACCCATCCAAGGGCACCTCGCCACCGGTAGTAGGAGACCGATCAGGAGGAGATGAAGATCTCATACCTCAACTTGGAGTTTCCAATCTCCTTGGAGGGTGCCTAGACTCCATTTGACCGATGTAGTGCTCTTGTGATCTTCTCCTTTATCTTCCTCATGACAATGCTACTATTATACAGGAGCAAGTGGCAACAAGAAGCTGGCAGAGGCGCTGACACGAGTGCTGTATTGGAGACGCTGTGTTGAAGGCGTCGCGTCGGGGGGGGGTGCTACATTAGAGATGCTATGTTGAGGGCGTCACATCGGGGGTGCTGCGTCGGGGATGCTCTATCGAGGATGTGGCATCATAGGCATTGCGTCGACACTGAGTTGCAGAAGCTATGTTGCAAGTGTTGTGTGCAGACGCTGGGTTGGAGACGTTGCATCGATGCTGATCAGCAATGAGGTACGTTATGCTGACATGGTGTTACATGTTTGGTTCAAAATCATTAATCCTACAAACAATGTAGTTAATTAATGGTAGGTCAGATGGTAATGAACCTAGATACAAATTCACTCAGAAAAATATGTAAATCTGAATAAAATAGTTTCATGGACTAATTATGCTTCCTGTTCCAAAAGTGTATGCAATACATGTTTTGATGTGAATAATATAAAGGAAAAACCTAGATTCCTTTAATATGATGCTTAATTAAATAGATCCATTTATTTTGAGATAATACCTGATCTTGTCATGTATAATGAGGAAATCCTTGATAATAATGAATAATTGATTTTTTGGATTAATAATCATGCACCTATATATTTAGGGTGTTGAAACCAATGTGAACATCTTGCTATGATCTTAATGCTAGTAATATGATCTAGGTATCACAGATAACGTAATATGCTCAAGATTATGATTAGGGTTTCTCCCAATATGCATAACTAAAGGTTGTAATCTTAGAAATCATGACATGATGGAATTAGGGTTTGTGACCCTTATCCTTAGTCCAAACATGAGATAACCCTAAACCCTAGTTTAGGATCGAATCTAGATCTGATTAATATAATGTGAATACATGGTGACACATATGTAGTATGAATGTTTTAGATAATGTTGATTGCATGCTTTGTTGCTTGGATGTTTGGATGCACTCTTAAAGTACGTGAGTTATTCTGCATGGTTTCTGTAATTGCATAAGGTACGTGGTTACACTTATGAATGATTCCAAGTTTTTTGAAGTTTCTCGAAGAGATTGAACACATGATAACAACTTGCTTGTTTATTTAATTCTTGCAAATTATAAAGTTCCTATGAGTATCATGAAAAGTAAATTAATAATATAGTGAACCCTAAGTTAGATTGGTCTTAAGGGTAATGCACATGAGTCCAAGGATGGATAGTGATTACACCTGAGATAGTAGACCATATACGGGTTAAAATATGAAAGCAGATGTATGTGCTTATGTGCAAAATAAAAGATGTTGAATATATGTATACTTATGATTATTGGATGAACCCACGTACCAATATAGAAATATACTAACCGCATATTTGTTTATCAACATTTTAGGTACTTGATATACTTGATTTATGGACATGAGGTTACAAATGAAAGATATTGAAGACACTAAAGTTATTCAAGGAAAATTAAAGATAGTGGTATTTCTGCTCATATGTATAAGTTAGTTCTTTCTAAAATTTATGTAAATCCTTAGAGGAACTTTTTATGCAAATATGTAAAGATTTTTTCGTTAATGGAAATTGTTTACTATCATGTATTATTTGTTGAATCTGATCCTGGAATTTATGAGTAATGATCTGCGACTTTAATGTCTTTTGGACACTCAAAAGTGTGGGTCGTTACAACTATAGTGCATGAAAATAGATGATTTGGGTTGCAAATAAAATAGAACAAAGAAAGGGGAAGAAAGAAAGTGAAAGGCACTAGTACATAACCGACCTTTAGTGTCGGTTATTTAAGGCTTTTTGCGTCAGTTTCAAAGCGACACCCAAGTGGGCACCGCTAAAAGTCGAACCCTTCAGTGTCGGTTTTAACACCAATGCCATAACCCTTTCCTCCACCAAAAACATGCCAACAAGGGCACTATATGCATCAGTTATTTAATAAAACCGACACTATATCCAGGTCAAAGACGTCAACATTTCACAAAAATCGACACTATATAACCCTTCCCACCACCAATAAAACATGCCAGCAAGGGCACCATCGGCGTAAGTTTTTATATATAACCAACACCCATAGCCACATAGATGTCAGTTTGTTGCTAATAATCGATGATGTATGTCTTTGTTGTCAATTTTATACTAATAGCCGACGCCTATGTTCTAATTTTTTTTTTCTTATCATTTTGCAGGCCTGCTGTATGGCTGGTTAGCAGGATGCAAAACCTACAGTTCAGTTCTGAACTACAGGTTGACAACATCCATTGATATCAGTCAACAACATGCCACAAACCTGCAAAATTAACAAGGTGTACAATATTATATTTGGATCATGTGATTCAAGCACATGTATAAGCACATTTAATCACATGATTCATCACACACACATGTAGAAACCTATAGTTCCATCATCATCATCATCATAATATAGTTATGAACATGCAGTGGTGTTGTTGTCCAAAATAATAACTAAACAAGGGGGTTGTTGTACCCCTAAACATGCACATAAGTATAATAACTGAGAAGAGAGAGACACTGGACTAGATACACAACTTAAACAACAACAACATGGTCCGGAATTAGCAATCATCATCATCATCGTCATCTCTATCCTCTATGGAGTACTCAAATCGGACCAGATGATCGCGCGTCTCGTTGTTGATGTTGGTTATCCAAACCTTGATGGTATTATGGCCAATCGGACGAAGAAAAATTGTCACTACGGCCCAATAACATCTTCCGAACCCACTCGCACCAACTAGATGTAGATATAAGATTCCCGTCAACATCGTACTTAACCTCGATAACAGAAGTTGAAATTCTAAAATTTAGGGTCACTTCACCAGCCGTGTAGCGTCTTCCATTTAGATAACACCAATCTTTACGTATAGTGAGTTGTGCTAATGAACGATCATGTAGAATGATGTCCAACTGTTCTTCAATAGGGAATAGTAACATTGGGGTAGAGGCCCAAGCCATTATGCCTACAATAATGTAAAATGTTGAGAAAAAGTAATATAAATGTAAGTACTAACATCACACAACAACGATGGGTTATTTCATATTCGTGTCAGAGAAATAATTGATGATAATGAGGATGATAACTAAGTTATTCATTGCACTAAGTTATTCATTGTATCTATTAAACTATCTACACTAATCCTTACATTAGCCATATATGTCAAACTAGGGCACCATGTAAGAGATACTAATAAAAGCCCCTTCTTCCCTCTACTTTTATGTTTTCCTTGATCCTCATCTCACCTATACCACCCCTACCCTCCTCCCCAGGACCTCACTCCTCCCACCTATCCCACCCCTACCCTCCTCACACCACCCTTCCTCCTCACCCTCCCCCTCCCCTGGCCCTCCATCCTACCCCACCCCTACCCTCCTCCCACCCTACCACACCCCTCACCCTCCCCTGGCCCTCCACCCTTACCTCCCACCATACCACTTACCCTAGGGACCTAGACTTGACAAGTCCTATTAGAATTACAAGTCCTATTAGAATTACACCATACCTAAGTGGTGCTTGAGGCGTGAGCGGTGGTTGGTAGTCAACGACGGTCATGGGTGGAGGTGAGAGTTGTGCCTGCATACTGCTTTGGTTTGCATGCACCAACAGTAAACCTCGGCCGACGCGGGCACAAGTACCAACGTCAAAATTTCTCTCCTGCCTCTCTATACATTCTTCCCGTTTCCCACTCCTACACATCGGGCCTTCACCCAATCACATCCTATGTCTCTCTATCCCTTTCCGCTTCTCCCTACTTTAAGATCCACTCTCTTCTCTCCGTGCTACCATTTCTCGACCTCAACTACCGACAAGAAAATGAAGGTGGGGCTGTCTCTCCCCTCTCCTCTGAGTTGTCTAGTTTCATAAGTCGATAACAATTTGTTCTGTATGCTCTTTCCTATTACCACACTACTTTGTAGTACTCCATCTTTCAGTTTTGAATGTCGAAAATAGATCTTGTGGGTGTATACAGGGTCATCATCATCATCATCATCAGAAAGAAAGAAATAAAGAAAGCACTATCAATTAATTAAATTCATTCATGCATCATTAAACCTGATTAATCAGTATTAATCAACTATACAATCTTAGAGAAACTAAGTACAAATCTAATTAATTAACCACTCACCACACTGGTGGATCTAGAAGGCTGTTGTAAGGACCCTGACCTCTGTTTAGGGCTTATTCTATTTGCTTTGCTTAACCCTGGTGCTTGGTTGCTTGCTAATCACCTTTAGTGGTGATTAGGGTTTGTTGGTGTTTTGTTGAGAGCTGGAGGTGCTACTTGCAATCTACCCAAGTTTAGGGTTTCTGGGCAAGTTTGTGAGGTGTTCCTCCCTCTCCTTGCTTCTTCTAGTGTTGAGAGGAAGGGTTGGGCTTGTTGCTTGAGTTTCCTTGGGCTTGGATGAGCCTTGATGGACCTTGTGGTGCGTTGCCTTTGCCTCTTTGGACCTTGTGTCGGGAAAGAGTGCCCTGTGTCGACCTAGGTGTGTCGGCTTGTGGTGTGTCAGCCAGGGTGTGTGTCGGCCATGGTGTGGGTGTGTCGCCCATGGACCCTTTGACTCTCTTTGACCTCATTTGTGTCACCACTAGTGGACACTTGGATCTTGATGCTTGCATGTGGCAATGGCCTTGGACATGTGTTTAGGACATGTTAGAGTGGTGGCTTTGCACATGGACAAATGTCCCTAGGTGGGGCGACACCTTGCCTTGTATTTCCTTGGTTTCTCCTCCATCCTCTCCTATATATGTGCTTCCTTTCTCTTGCTAAGGATCCCTTTAGTTCCTTAGTCTCCCTCTCCTTGGTACACGACACTCTCTTCCTTAGCAAGCTTGGTGGCCGATCCTTGCCTTGGAGTCTCCTTATTCCTCTAGTGGTGGCCGAACCCTAGAGTTCCTTGCTCTCCTTCTTGTGGTAGCGCTTGGAGCTAGGAGCTAGGATCTAGGAGCTAGGAGCTTGGAGCTTTCTTAAGGAGGGTTACCTAACTCCTAACCCTAACTACACTACCATCTTGTATGTTCTTGTTTGTATGTTGCCTATAATCGAATATGTATGTTGCTAGCTTAGTTGTACCTTGTTGGCCGAACCATGTTCTAGGGTTTCTTGTTGAGAAACACTCCTTTCTCTCCTAGGTCTAGAAGAGTGAGCTTGAGTCCTAGTAATATGGGAAATACTCCTCTCTCATTTAAGTTGAGAGGTGAGCTTGTGTTCTAGTGGCTTGAGCAACACCCTCCTCTCACCATGGACTTGAAAGGTGAGATATGTGGTGGTTGTGAACCTTGGTTAGGGTTGGTCCTTGTGTTGCCCGATTGGTGTTAAGAAGCTTGGCAAGACCCCTCTCTCTTGATAGTTGAGAGGTGAGCCATCTTCTTGATCCATTAGGGTTTTGGTGCCCTTGTGCTTGAGATCGGTGGTGACTTTGTCGGGTTGCATCTTGGCCGATATAGTCTTGAGGTTGATACTGCCCGATATCCCCTCTTGATCTTGAATCTTGGACGACACATGTTGTGGATGTGTTGGGCCTTTCTCCTGGTGGCTGACCTTTGTGTGTCGGGCATTATACCTCAGTTGTTGCCTTGAGTGTTGGCCGATAGGTCATGGCTAGGTTGGAAGAATGTCATGCTGAGTTGCACCTTTGGGCGTTGTCCCCTGTTGTGCTGCCCGATGCACTTAACCTTGAGATGATAGCCTAGTACCCGTTGCACCTTGGATGATAGGGAGCTCAGTGGCTAGATTGGGCTGGGCGTTATGGCGTTGTGACGATGACCGATAGTAACCCTAGCTTTTACACCTGTTGCCCGACGTGTCGTTGCACATGGATGCCCGATACCGGATGCACGATACATGCTTAGGGCACGATGCACCATTGTGTGACCTATTCTGTAGAGGAGATGCACACTAGGATTTGAGGCCGATATACACCTTGTGCACACACGTCGTTGCACGATATCCCTCTGGCCGAGCTGCACATTATGCTGATGGCCGATACACTTTGGTTGCCCGATATGCATGTGATGCACGACACAGCGTTGCATGACATAGAGGTGCACGAAACGCGTTGCACGCTACACATGAGTGCACGATATGGCTGGTTCCCTGTTGCCCGATACATGTGGTAGCCCGACACCCTTGCTAGTTTGCTTGGCCGATAGGTGGTTGGTTTGTTGGATTGTTGCATGGATGATATGGTTGGACGATATGGGAGAGTAACCTGCCCGATACCTACCTTGGATGGGTTTGCCCTACCTGTCACACCTTTGGTGAGGGTAGTGGGCGCTTCTAGTGAGGGTCTTGTTCCTTCTAGAAAACCGTTATGATAGTTCTTTTACATGCTTTCACGTTTGGTTGATGATAGTGATCCCTGACATGTTTGATAAATGATATAATGGATCACATCTATGTAACTTGACATGTGTTTATGATCATCTCGATTACATGTATAAGGATGAGGGTTGGTAAGCATGTAAGATACTTTACTTGATAATATGACCTATTTCTATGATCACATGTTGATAAATGTATGATAAAGCATATATGATACCTATGATTGATTGATTCTTCTGTCAATCCATGATGATTGTGCATACTAACCATGCAGGTGTTTCATACATATGCATATCCAGGTAAAGGGCTATGAAGTATATATATATATGTTTGAGTAACACTGCTTTGATGGTTACTCTTGATGATTAGATAACATGCATGATGTGCTTTGGTCTGAGGACCTGCGTTTGGCTAAAGTGCCCAGTTGAGGTGTTATCCTCTGATGATGATCTGGGATTGATATCCCAAGTGATGAGAATGCCTGCTGAGGCAGTGGTTTCTTGTGATGAGGTATTGAGATCCCGGAATAACATGATGGTGGCAATAATAATGTAGTTATATGTTATGCATATGTTACAACTTGGTTGCCTCAACAATCCACTTAAAATGTACTAACTAATCAAAGTGGAACATATCATGTAGTTTGCCCTGGCCATAGATCCATCATCGTCTGGAGCTGGTGATGGTGAAATGGGTCCTCCTGTGGGTTAACCCGGAGCGCATATTGTTGAGTATGCGAGGTTTCTCCTAGCCTAAAGTGAGGAGGTAAGAGTGCAACTTTGGTTGTAGACTCCAGGGTGCGGATTCAGGCCCGTAGCCCCAAATATGATAAGAGCATGATGAACAGGCCCATGGCTCAGGATATGTGATATGGGAGCATGAATGTGTTCATGGCTCAGAGCACGATGAACAAGCCCGTGGCTCAATTTCACTAGTGCCGATACCTGTACCGAGGCGGTCTAGGCAGAGGGTAGCTTGACCCTATGGCTGAGGCCGCTTAAGCATGAGACTGCGGTCCTGCTTGTATTGTACTCGTGCATTGACCACGAGGTGGGAGGTTGTGGAGTCTGGATCTTCCATTGACCTTGTATGGCACCGGCTTGGGTTCGCAACCGAAGGTTGGATTTGAGTGGTACGACTCACTTCCTCAGGGCGTAATAATACATAATCTAGCCAAATAGTGTTTACTGCTTAAGAAAAAACACGGAACATTGATTGAGGCCTTGCTTGTGTAGTTAATCTCATTATACTTGCAGTTACTTATACGTTCCTTATGTTATGAGGTAAGATCTTATAAATCTTATCTTGTTAATCATGTTCCATAAAGAAATACTTGGGTATATGCCTTCCATATAGTCTGGTAAGCCTGATGGTAAGAATAGTCTTGTTATATAAACTACTCTTGTTGCACCTTTTATCCGTTATCTGCTGTTGTTGCTTTCATCTTCCTTTGGTTTTATAGTTTTGGCCGGGAGTTATGTTTCTCGCTGGGACTGTGTGTCTCACCCCGCTGGTTTACAACCTTTTTAGGTGTTCGAGCTAGACGTGGTGGTGGTCGCGGAGTTGCAGCCGAGCAGCAAGAAGAGCAGTAGAAGGCAAGAGATGGATATGCTGCTATTTTGGTAATTTTGTAGTAGAGTCTTAGAGTCATCCTTGTACTCTCAGGTCCTTGGAGGTGTTTTGACATTGTTTCATGATGTATAGCCGATGACACTTTGTATACTCTGTTACTGACCGGATGTGGGTCGTTCTGTATGTATTAACAGGTGATGAACTCATGCGATGACAGGACAGCTGATCTCCTAAGATGTGAACACGTATCAAGGCTTGTAAATGTTTATATGACCTGTTTTCTTATAGGATGTGGATCGGAATGTAATAGTTTCTTAGTTTATCTACTTTCTGCAATCAGTTTTAATTAACCCATGTTTTTGGTAATTTGTGGTTTATGGTGTTTTCCGTACGTTTTCGCGTAACACCTCACTGTCTGTGTGATAGTGGGATGTGTTGCCACAAGTTTGGTATCAGAGCTCTAGGTTCGCTGAGTCTACATGGATTTAGGACTAGGTTGTGTCTGTTCTTGTGAGTTTTCCAGATTTTCTTACAATCACCTTCTGCCCCCAGCAGAAGAAAAACCAAGATGTCTGGAAACCATGAAGAACATGCTGCCGAGAACAACAATGTTGCATCAGTTGATGGAGCTATAGGGCAGGCACATGAAGATTTAGTGCCTGAGGTCCCCCAACTTGACCCAGCCATTCTCGAAAACCCTGCCTACCAACAGCTTATGGGGAATATGATGGCTATGATGAATCTCATGGTAGAAAGATTGCCAGTACCTCCTCCAAGAGCACAAGCTCCCCATGGTAAAACATCGGGTATTGGGAAGACCTTTGAGCGGCTTCGCCGAGTCAGAGCTTCAGATTATGCTGGAACGGCTGATCCAACGGATGCAGATCTGTGGCTGACAAGTCTTGAGAAGGATTTCCGGATCCTTGACATCCTCGAAGCAGACAAAGTCAATCACGCCGTCTACCTTCTGAAGGGTAGTGCTGGTCACTGGTGGACCATCGAGGAGGAGAAGCAACCTGGTGAGGTGATCGATTGGGAGGTTTTCTGGCACGATCTCGTCAGCAGATACTTGCCGAAGACGTATCTGGATGAGAAGATCAGTCAGTTTGAGAGCCTGTGACAAGGAACGATGAACATCACTGAGTATGAGGCCAAGTTCATGGATCTGTTGAGGTTTTGTCCTCACATGGTGGCAACAGATGAGGAGCAGATCAGACGTTTTGAGAAGGGTCTGAGTGCTGAGCTGACAACACCTGTTTCTACATTGGAGAATCGTGAGTGGTTTGCTACATTTGTGGAATCTGTCCGGAGGATTGAACGGTCAGTTAGGGAGAAAAGAGAATCCATGTCTAAGAAGAGGCCTGCTCAGTTCCAAGGATAGAGGTTTGGTGGCTTCAAGAAGTTAAGGTTTTCAGCACATTCTGTGATGAGAAGCTCCAGTGTACCATCACAGTGGTCTCCGAGTAAGGGAAGAGGTTATGTTTCTTCACCATCAAAGGCACATAGTACGGCTTCTGTGGCTGTAACAGGGCCGTCTAGCCCACAACAGCGAGACCAGTCATGCCATCTGTGTGGGCAGATCGGGCATTGGAGGTCAAACTGCCCAAATAGAGATGTTGAAGTGACACAACAACCAAGGCAGAATCAACGAGGGTCAGATAGACAGTATCCCAGTAGTAGTAGAGGGCAAGGACGCGGTCAAGCGTGGCAAGCAGGATCGTCTGCTCTAGGGAGCAGAGGACATGGACAACAAGCAGCGACTCGATTCTATGCTATGAGTTAGCCGGAGGTGACAGTCAACCCGCGAGTGGTGACAGGTCAGATGGAGTTATTTCATTCTGATATGTCTTCTTCTTGCTTTATATCTATTCTGGTTGACCTGGGTGCTACACACTCTTTTATCGCCTATAGTATGCTTGAGAACTGCCGTTTACCTTTTAGTTGTAAGAAAGATAGTTTGTTTTTAGAAACCCCTCTTGATGGTTCCTCGATGCTTCGAGAAGTGTGTCCATCTTGTGTCTTATCTTTTTCGGGATGCAGTATACGAGTGGATCTTATACCACTTGATATGCATGGTTTCGATGTGATCCTTGGGATGGATGCCTTAGAGAAGTATAAGGTTGTTTTTGACTATGGTTCCAAGTAGGCTGTGTTTGATGATGATGGAGAGAAGTGGATCTTCCAATGAGATAGGAAGATTCTTCCAACATGTCTAGTATCCGCTATGGTGGTAGAGAAGTTGTTACGACAAGGATGTGAGGCGTTCTTAGCTCACGTGGTGGATATCAAGGTGAAGGGTCCTAGCCTTGAGGAGGTGTCTGTTGTCCGAGAGTTTGAGGATGTGTTTCCTGATGAGTTCCTTGGTGTTCCTCCACCCCAAGAGATTGATTTTGAGATCAATCTGGTTCTAGGAATGCAACCAGTTGCACAAACACCGTATAGGATGGCTCAAGTAGAGATGGCAGAGCTTAAGAAGAAGTTGCAAGAGTTGTTGGAGAAAGGTTTCATCCGACCGAGTACGTCGCCTTGGGGTGCTCCAGTGTTGTTCGTTAAGAAGAAAGATGGATCGATGCGGTTATGTATAGATTACCGACAGTTGAACAAGGTCATGATCAAGAACAAGTACCCGTTGTCGAGGATATACGATCTGTTCGATCAGTTACGTGGTGCTACATTGTTTTCAAAGATCAATCTACGGTCCGGATATCATCAGTTGAGGATTAAGGCGGATGACATACCAAAGTCAGCTTTTAGGATGAGATATGGTCACTTCGAGTTTGTGGTTATGTCGTTCGGGCTAACCAATGCACCTGCTGCTTTCGTGGATTTGATGAATCGAGTGTTCCGTCCATTCCTAGATCAATTTGTTGTGGTCTTTATAGATGACATCTTGATCTATAGCCGGGACATGCAAGAGCATGAGCGACATCTTCGACTAGCGTTGACTCTTCTTCGTCAACATCAGTTGTACACCAAGTTTAGTAAGTGTGAGTTCTGGTTGGAAGAAGTAACTTTCTTGGGTCATGTGATATCTGTAGAAGGAGTCAAAGTGGACCCGAAAAAGGTGGAGTCCATTGCAGAATGAGAACAGCCGAAGACGCCGACGGAAGTTTGTAGTTTCCTGGGTTTGGCAAGATACTACCAGTGGTTTATCAAGGACTTCAGTGTGATTGCGTTGCCAATGACGAAGTTGACTAGAAAGGATGTACCTTTTGTCTGGGATGACCGTTGTCAACAAGCTTTTCAAAGTTTGAAGGAAAAGCTGACCAGTGCTCCAGTACTAGTGCTTCCAGAGCCTGGGAAGGGCTATGTTGTTTTCTGCGATGCTTCCAAGAAAGGTTTAGGTTGTGTGCTGATACAGGAAGATCATGTGGTTTCTTTTGCTTCGCGACAGCTTAAGAAACATGAGGAGAACTATCCGACTCATGATTTGGAGTTGGTAGCAGTGGTTCATGCGTTAAAAATTTGGAGACACTATCTTTACGGGGAAGTGTGTCAGATCTTTATGGATCATAAGAATATGAAGTACATCTTTTCGCAGCATGAGTTGAACATGCGACAGCTTCGATGGATGGAGCTAATCAATGATTACGATTGCATCATCGAGTATCATCCTGGTAAGGCGAATGTGGTAGCTGATGCGCTTATCCAAAAGTCTTCTTCTCTTTCTTCAAAGAAGGCACAGTTGAGTTCCTTGGTATGCCATAGACGAGATATGTTTGTCTCCTTGCGACAGATGAATGTGCGGATGGAAGTTTCCTTGTTAGCTGGACTTTTAGCACATATGCAAGTCAAGCCTACGCTGAGACGACAGATCAAAGATGCACATTAGACAAATGATACAGTGTAGATGATCAAGTCAGAGTTCGGCAGTGAAAAGTGTGATGGGTTCCATGAGTCTGAGGATGGACTAGTTTTCTATCGTGATAGGATGGTGGTCCCCGATGCTAAAGATCTGAGGAAGCTAGTGCTCAAAGAAGCGCACACGTAGATGTATGCTATGCATCCAAGAGTCACCAAGATGTATCATAGTCTGAAGGACTTGTATTGGTGGCCCGGCTTGAAGAAAGATGTAGCTGAGTTTGTGGCTAGGTGTGCGGTATGTCAGCAAGTCAAGGCTGAACATCAGAAGCCGACAGGTACGTTGCAACCCTTGCCGATACCGTAGTGGAAATGGGATCATATAACCATGGATTTCGTAGTTGGTCTACCCAGGACTACTAGGAATCATGATTCCATTTGGGTAATAGTGGACAGATTGACGAAGTCTGCCCATTTCATACCTGTAAAGACAACGTATATAGCCGAGAAGCTCGCTCGGGTATATGTAGATGAGATAGTACGTTTGCACGATGTGCTAGTGATGATAGTTTTTGACAGAGGTCCTCAGTTCACGAGTCGTTTCTGGGAACAGTTGCACAAAGCGTTGGGAACGTAGCTAAGGTTCAACACTGCTTTCCATCCACAGACAGATGGACAGTGTGAGAGGACTATTTAGACTTTGGAGGATCTCCTTTGGGCTTGTGTTTTGCAGTTCCTAGGTAGTTGGGACATACATCTCAGTCTGATAGAGTTTTCCTACAACAATAGTTATCAGCGGAGCATTGACATGGCTCTTATGAGGCCTTATATGGCAGGAAGTGCAGATCTCCGTTATGTTGGTATGAGTCTGGTGAATATCATCTTTTGGGTCCTGAGTTAGTACAACAGACAGTAGAAAAGATCAAGGTGATACAACAATAGTTGAAAGCGACACAAGACAGGCAGAAGTCTTACGTAGACAATCACTGACGACCTTTGGAGTTCCAGATAGGAGACAAAGTGTATCTTAAAGTCTCGCCATGGAAAGGTGTGCTAAGGTTTGGCCAAAAGGGTAAGCTAGCACCCAGGTATATGGGGCCATACCCGGTCATAGCATGAGTTGGCAAAGTAGCTTACAAGTTGGAACTGCCTCCAGAGTTGCACAGGCTACACCCAGTGATCCATGTCGGTATGCTGAAGAAAAGTCATCCGGATACAGGAACAGTGATACAGCGAGTCAAAGTTGAGCGTGTTGAAGATGTGACCTACGAGGAAGGTCCTATGATGATCCTTGACAAGAGAGTTAAGAAGCTGAAGAGGAAGGACCTGGTTCTTATGAAGGTTCTTTGGCATCATCGTGGCATTGAGGAAGCCACGTGGGAGCTTGAGGAAGAGATGAGGAGGAAGTATCCCTGCTTTTCTCAATGGATTATGAGGATGAAATCCCTTTGTAGAGGGTTAGCTTGTAAGGACCCTAACCTCCATTTAGGGCTTATCCTGTTTGCTTTGCTTAACCCTGGTGCTTGGTTGCTTGCTAATCACCTTTAGTGGTGATTAGGGTTTGTTGGTGTTTTGTCGAGAGCTGGAGGTGCTACTTGCAATCTACCCAAGTTTAGGGTTTGTGGGCAAGTTTGTCACCTTGTGAGGTGTTCCTCCCTCTCCTTGCTTCCTCTAGTGTTGAGAGGAAGGGTTGGGCTCGTTGCTTGAGTTGCCTTGGGCTTGGATGAGCCTTGATGGACATTGTGGTGCGTTTCCTTTGCCTCTTTGGACTTTGTGTCAGGCAAGAGTGCCCTGTGTCGACCTAGGTGTGTCGGCCTGTGCTTGTGTCAGCCTGTGGTGTGTCGCCCAGGGTGTGTGTCGGCCATGGTGTGGGTGTGTCGCCCATGGACCCTTTGACTCTCTTTGACCTCGTTTGTATGCTTCTAAGTTGAGTATGAATATCACACCATAGGGTGAAACCCTAATGGTCAAGAATGTTACGTAAGCCCTTCTTATGTAAAAAAAAATCCTAATATCAAGGATGAAGATAAATCTTCTCTAATGCAAAAATCATTGTAAGATGTTAATGATGTTAGATTTGAATGATTTGAATACCATGGCATATAAACGAATTTCTCCTGAGCATTAAAAGTATGAACAAAACTTGTACCCTTAGAGGTGATGTAACCCTAAAATACTAGAATGTCATGCTAGAACTAAGACATTAAATGATGGTTCTTCTTATTCAAGGTGGGGTGATTACACCCTAGACACTATGAACTAAAGATGGAAACTTAGGATACATCCAGAATTATGATGGTTTTGGTACCTAGGAGTGGTCACTATATGAATCTAAACTTCTTGACATCCCCTTTGAGTATAAGATTAGTTGAATTTCAAGGACGAAATTCCATATAAGGTGGGGTGATTGTGACGACCCAGATTTTGGGAGTTTGATATCAGATATAGCATTTGAAGAAGTACCTTGAGTAATATGAATTAAAATGATGGACCTTGAGGTGTATAATGGTCATTCGTTACTAAACTGAATAAATGAGAACTATTTGAGGTAGTTTTGAAAATGATGTTGGATTATATGGTAATTGGATTGATCTCTTTAAGGAATTTGTTAAAGTAGTCAAACAATATTGGTTTTGTCCCGATATTTTATAACGAGGTACCTCTAGCTGTTTTAATCCATGGAAAATATTACAAAACTTTTGCACGACCCATTTGAGAGATATAAGCATTAATGTTATGTCTCAAACATTGTGGTCTGATACTATACGTCTTGTTGAGATTATGAAAAAAAATGTTGAGGTCAAAGCTTCGTTGTTCATGAAGTTGTAGATATATTACTTTGCTGACTTTATTGAGGAGATATCTAACAAATAGCCCAACGTCGTTCCTCACCTCCGATAAAGGAGGAATGCAATGCTGAGGAGGTGTCTTTTGATCCGATGAAGGTGGGCGATGAGACGGTGTTTTTCTCCCATATCATGACCTATAGTTTGAGCCCCTCGTTTGAACTGTGAGGATGAGGGAACAACGAGAAGGAGGTCTCAGCCTCTCCGCCAGCATGTTAGGTGGGGGGAAAAGAAGACCATAGGAGGAGGGACTCGCGGTGCTGGTAGCCTGGAGTCGGTGCCAGACATCCAACCACCAGCAAGAGGTGTCCGGGAAGCGTCAAGCTTCCATGCCGAGGTTGGAACGGGCGAGGAAGAGGGAGTGCTACCTGTTTGCTCGCCACGAGGTCCAAGCACAGAGGCGCTCGCGCACGCCGGCGTTCTACGAGGAACGGAGACCCCATCCGATCGTGAGCCCAAAATGGATATCTCTTGCAGACGAAGGCACCAGCACACTGTCGATCTCTCGTTGGCATTCCAGCCTAGTGACGACGCCCACGTAGGAGCTCTGCGGAGCCCTAGCTCCAGCCGCCACTGGTGCTCCTTGAGTGGCCATGACGGTGCTGGAGAGAGAGGCTACGGGCGGTAGCCATGATTAGTGAGGAGGAGGATATCATCACCTCTCCTTTGCCAGAGTCGAGCCTCACAACATGGCTCTGTTCCTGAGTCACGCGAATGGGGAGGACCGTCGGACGGACGCGCACGATCATAGGCGCAACGCCGCTGTCCGATAAATGGTCAGCTGCATCGACCTAGCGGGGAAAGAATGTGAGAAGAGAGGGTGGGGTTGGTCCAGTCAGACCTGAATGTGAACCGAGTCTAGGTGCTTGAACCGGCTGGTCCAAGTAAAGAGTCGTGCCCCCCACACTAGACACATGGCGACGCCGGATTGGTCCAAAAAGGTAAGAAATCCGAATAATATACAGATCTTGTATAATTCCTAGTAATTAGCTCGATTATCAAAAAAATGCAAACAAGGTATCCTTATTCTCAGAAAAATTTGTAGAACAATATGAAACTATAATATCAGGCTTTTGATGATTAAATATCAGCAATATCATGTAATATGTGTAATGCTTGTTTAATAGATAATAAATAGCAAATGATGACATAAAATCATGGAAAAATATCAGTAACTCCATAATTATGTATAGAATGCATATGATGTCAGATATGATCATGTTGATGTACGAAATTATGTAATTTGATTAATATGTCTAATTAAGGCTAATAACACTAAAGATGATGCAATAAATGCACACATGCTCAATAAATGATGAAATTTACAGAGAAAGCTCATATCAGTATATTGAACCTCAGTTTTAATTATGAGATCATAATGATGAACAAAATCCATGTTATATGAAGATGAATATTAATACATGTTGTAAAACCCTAATCTAGGTTAATGATGTAACCTAGGGTTAATATGTGCACAAAAAGGATACGGAACCTAATGTTCAGGTGATGAACTTTGATAATGAGATGTAATCTGGAAAATGACATCAGTGAGATAATTATAAGACAAGAATACAAGTAATGGTGCACATATTCAAATGAGATAATATAAACCCTAATGAACACGACTAGGGTGAAGATGATGAGAATCTGATGATAGTATGTGGTCTTGTCTTAACCAGGTGATGACCAGATATCTAGATGAGAAAGAATGATTAGAAATATCTGAACTCAGGTACGTGGGATTTATTAAGTATAAGACTAGTTTTCTGGTTGCATATGATATGTAATATCTTGAATGCGCGTATTTGGATATGATTGCTTGGTTGAACTAGTATGAGTTATACTTCGCCAAATCTAATAGATCATAAATGAGTATGATGGGTTGTAGATACTAGAGCACATAGCCTGGTGTGGATGTATGTTGCCTAACATGGATGTATGATTCCTTGGCCCATGTTAGATGTATGATGATACTATATTGCCCACACTAGATGTAAGTCAAGTGCAAGTATGTGTAGTACAACCGCATCAAAGTGAATGCAATAAAAGGAATGTTTACCTGATTATCGCTTTAAACAATGTTTTCTTTTAATCTTTCTTTGTCAAGTTAATTCAATTATGCAAACATATTAGTATGTATCTTTCTACCCACGTACACAACACCTGGTGTGTTGATTCGTTGTTTCACGTATGTTTTAGGTTCAGAGCTAGCATGGGATAAAAGAAAGGAAGTGAGCAGTTGTCCAAGTTGTACCTATTGTGTAGATCCTGATTAGCATACATGTTCATAGACTTGTAAATCTTCTTTTAATATGTAAATGTAATTCATTTTGTAATATACATGTTGAATGCTGAGAAATGTTATGGTGTATGCCTATGGTTGTATGTTCATGTATGCGCATATTGCTTCCGCATCGCTCTCTGATATGATTGGATGATGTTTTCGGATTCTGAACTCTCATTCCCAATAGGGTTTGGAGAAGCCAAAATCCGGGGACATCATAGTTGGTATCAGAGCATGAACAGTAGCTACACCTAACAATTGCTCACCATGAAACATAAAACATAATTTCACCTTTCACTTTAAACCCTAGAAAGTTAGTAAGTTGTTCTACAGGAACTAGGTTTGACTTAGCCTCTAGGTTAGAACCTAGATGTTCGAGAACTAGGTTTAGACAAGTGTGTGTGACCCTTTCCATATAGAGCTCATATGTATGGGGTAGCTACACTAGTCTACATCTTGTTCTCACCATTTCACTAGGTGACATGACACTAGACTATCTACTGTGTGTGGGACACTCGATTTTTGCTGATTTGGTTATGTTTTCCAATCGGCTCGAGCCTCGACAATTTTCTCTGAAGCCTTCTTTCTCGGAGAAAAACTATATAATATTTTATTAGATATATGTAAATATAAAAATGTGTCCCTCACACTATAGAGTAGTTAGTGTTTATGCAACCTAAGTGAAAGGGAGTGACATCAGTCTAGATGAGAGAGTAGTCTAGATTAGATGTCTAGAGCCTTATCAAGATATGTGATACATAGATTAGATGATAGAATGATAGTTGAAATAAGCATGTGAAATCTTATCTAAGTTTGATCTCTGATGCTATAAGTTTCCTTATAAAGGTTTAAATTGTATATTAGTTGAATCCAATTTTGGATAATTTATGCAAAATCTTGATGATGAAAGTACATTCCTTTTTCTTACTTAAGATAAGCTAAGTTAAGATAGAGATGAGTGTACATGAGCCTCAAGCTCTTATACAAAGAGGATGTCTAGTGGTAGGATGAGATATGTGGTGAACTCTAGAGAGAGTAAGATCCACAGGGAGAAGGTCATAGGACCTAGCCTCCAATATATGAGATATGTGTTAAAAAAATATCCTACACTAGATTACTCTTGAGTGTTGAGTTGAGTCCTTATGCATGATTCAAATTTATATGTGAGAATTGGGTAAAAGAAAAGGATGGGTAGATGACCCATATGATAAAGTCAATCCTTTGGCTGAGTTAGGTCCTAGCTGGAGTGACATATTTTGTGAATATCATAATTAGTTGCAAGTGAGGTAATATATGAACTCTAGTTATGAGAGTATGATGCTTTGTGCAAAAGATACTCAAAATACATGTTCTCCCTTCTTCTTCTCTTTCTTAATATATGATGATAGAAACCTCACTTGAGCTATATAGATGATTTAGATATGAGGAGTCACTCATATAAGCTTGACCTATTCTATATTTCCCCCCTATATCGTACATGTAGCACCCAAGATTGAAATCATGATAAGTTTGACTTTAAAATATTCTCTTCCCCTTCATATGAAACATGAAAGATATGATGCTGAGATCATGGGATAAACTTAAGTATATTCTCTTTTTCCCTTCACATAATACATGCGAGACATAAAAAGTTGAACTCATGAACTTGATATAAAGATGTTTTTGGATCATAGGATATATGATCAGAAATATAGTTCATAATTTTGATCCTTCTCAATGTATGCTTCTAAGTTGAGTATGAATATCACACCATAGGGTGAAACCCTAATGGTCAAGCATGTTACGTAAGCCCTTCTTATGTAAAAAAAAATCCTAATATCAAGGATGAAGATAAATCTTCTCTAATGCAAAAATCATTGTAAGATGTTAATGATGTTAGATTTGAACGATCTGAATACCATGGCATATAAACGAATTCCTCCTGAGCATTAAAAGTATGAACAAAACTTGTACCCTTAGAGGTGATGTAACCCTAAAATACTAGAATGTCATGCTAGAACTAAGACATTAAATGATGGTTCTTCTTATTCAAGGTGGGGTGATTACACCCTAGACACTATGAACTAAAGATGGAAACTTAGGATACATCCAGAATTATGATGGTTTTGGTACCTAGGAGTGGTCACTATATGAATCTAAACTTCTTGACATCCCCTTTGAGTATAAGATTAGTTGAATTTCGAGGACAAAATTCCATATAAGGTGGGGTGATTGTGACGAACCAGATTTTGGGAGTTTGATATCAGATATAGCATTTGAAGAAGTACCTTGAGTAATATGAATTAAAATGATGGACCTTGAGGTGTATAATGGTCATTCGTTACTAAACTGAATAAATGAGAACTATTTGAGGTAGTTTTGAAAATGATGTTGGATTATATGGTAATTGGATTGATCTCTTTAAGGAATTTGTTAAAGTAGTCAAACAATATTGGTTTTGTCCCGATATTTTATAATGAGGTACCTCTAGCTGTTTTAATCCATGGAAAACATTACAAACTTTTGCACGACCCATTTGAGAGATATAAGCATTAATGTTATGTCTCAAACATTGTGGTCTGATACTATACGTCTTGTTGAGATTATGAAAAAAAATGTTGAGGTCAAAGCTTCATTGTTCATGAAGTTGTAGATATATTACTTTGCTGACTTTATTGAGGAGATATCTAACAAATAGCCCAACGTCGTTCCTCACCTCCGATAAAGGAGGAATGCAACGCTGAGGAGGTGTCTTTTGATCCGATGAAGGTGGGCGATGAGACGGAGTTTTGCCCCCATATCATGACCTATAGTTTGAGCCCCTCGTTTGAACCGTGAGGATGAGGGAACAATGAGAAGGAGGTCTCAGCCTCTCCGCCAGCATGTTAGGCGGGGGGAAAAGAAGACCATAGGAGGAGGGACTCACGGTGCTGGTAGCCTGGAGTCGGTGCCAGACATCCAACCACCAGCAAGAGGTGACCGGGAGGCATCAAGCTTCCATGCCGAGGTTGGAACGGGCGAGGAAGAGGGAGTGCTACCTGTTTGCTCGCCACGAGGTCCAAGCATGGAGGCGCTCACACACGCCGACGTTCTGCGAGGAACGGAGACCCCATCCGATCGTGAGCCCAAAATGGATATCTCTTGCAGACGAAGGCACTAGAGCACTGTCGATCTCTCGCTGGCATTCCAGCCTAGCTATGAGGCCCACGTAGGAGCTCTACGGAGCCCTAGCTCTAGCCGCCACTGGTGCTCCTTGAGTGGCCATGATGGTGCTGGAGAGAGAGAGGCTACGGGCGGCAGCCATGATTAGTGAGGAGGAGGAGATCATCACCTCTCCTTTGCCAGAGTCGAGCCTCACGACATGGCTCTGTTCCTGAGTCATGCGAATGGGGAGGACCGTCGGACGGACGCGCACGATCATAGGCGCAACGCCGCTGTCCGGCAGATGGTCAACTGCATCGACCTAGCGGGGAAAGAATGTGAGAAGAGAGGGCGGGGCTGGTCCAGTCAGACCTGAACGTGAACTGAGTCTAGGTGCTTGAACCGGCTGGTCCAAGTAAAGAGTCGTGCCCCCCACACTAGACACATGGCGACGCCGGATTGGTCCAAAAAGGTAAGAAATCCGAATAATATACAGATTTTGTATAATTCCTAGTAATTAGCTCGATTATCAAAAAAATGCAAACAAGGTATCCTTATTCTCAGAAAAATTTGTAGAACAATATGAAGCTATAATATCAGGCTTTTGATGATTAAATATCAGCAATATCATGTAATATGTGTAATGCCTGTTTAATAGATAATAAATAGCAAATGATGACATAAAATCATGGAAAAATTTCAGTAACTCCATAATTATGTATAGAATGCATATGATGTCAGATATGGTCATGTTGATGTACGAAATTATGTAATTTGATTAATATGTCTAATTAAGGCTAATAACACTAAAGATGATGCAATAAATGCACACATGCTCAATAAATGATGAAATTTACAGAGAAAGCTCATATCAGTATATTGAACCTCAGTTTTAATTATGAGATCATAATGATGAACAAAATCCATGTTATATGAAGATGAATATTAATACATGTTGTAAAACCCTAATCTAGGTTAATGATGTAACCTAGGGTTAATATGTGCACAAAAAGGATATGGAACCTAATGTTCAGGTGATGAACTTTGATAATGAGATGTAATCTAGAAAATGACATCAGTGAGATAATTATAAGACAAGAATACAAGTAATGGTGCACATATCCAAATGAGATAATATAAACCCTAATGAACACGACTAGGGTTAAGATGATGAGAATCTGATGATAGTATGTGGTCTTGTCTTAACCAGGTGATGACCAGATATCTAGATGAGCAAGAATGATTAGAAATCTCTGAACTCAGGTGCGTGGGATTTATTAAGTATAAGACTAGTTTTCTGGTTGCATATGATATGTAATATCTTGAATGCTCGTATTTGGATATGATTGCTTGGTTGAACTAGTATGAGTTATACTTTGCCAAATCTAATAGATCATAAATGAGTATGATGGGTTGTAGATACTAGAGAACATAGCCTGGTGTGGATGTATGTTGCCTAACATGGATGTATGATTCCTTGGCCCATGTTAGATGTATGATGATACTATATTGCCCACACTAGATGTAAGTCAAGTGCAAGTATGTGTAGTACAACCACATCAAAGTGAATGCAATAAAAGGAATGTTTACCTGATTATCACTTTAAACAATGTTTTCTTTTAATCTTTCTTTGTCAAGTTAATTCAATTATGCAAACATATTAGTATGTATCTTTCTTCCCACGTACACAACACCTGGTGTGTTGATTCGTTGTTTCACGTATGTTTTAGGTTCAGAGCTAGCATGGGATAAAAGAAAGGAAGTGAGCAGTTGTCCAAGTTGTACCTATTGTGTAGATCCTGATTAGCATACATGTTCATAGACTTGTAAATCCACTTAAAATGTACTAACTAATCAAAGCGGAACATATCATGTAGTTTGCCCTGGCCATAGATCCATCATCGTCTGGAGCTGGTGATGGTGAAATGGGTCCTCCTGTGGGTTAACCCGGAGCGCATATTGTTGAGTATGCGAGGTTTCTCCTAGCCTAAAGTGAGGAGGTAAGAGTGCAACTTTGGTTGTAGACTCCAGGGTGCGGATTCAGGCCCGTAGCCCCAAATATGATAAGAGCATGATGAACAGGCCCATGGCTCAGGATATGTGATATGGGAGCATGAATGTGTTCATGGCTCAGAGCACAGTGAACAAGCCTGTGGCTCAATTTCATTAGTGCCGATACCTGTACCGAGGCGGGCTAGGCAGAGGGTAGCCTGACCCTGTGGCTGAGGCCACTGAAGCATGAGACTGCGGTCCTGCTTGTATTGTACTCGTGCATTGACCACGAGGTGGGAGGTCGTAGAGTCTGGATCTTCCATTGACCTTGTATGGCACCGGCTTGGGTTCGCAACCGAAGGTTGGATTTGAGTGGTACGACTCACTTCCTCAGGGCGTAATAATACATAATCCAGCCAAATAGTGTTTACTGCTTAAGACAAAACACGGAACATTGATTGAGGCCTTGCTTGTGTAGTTAATCTCGTTATACTTGCAGTTACTTATACGTTCCTTATGTTATGAGGTAAGATCTTATAAATCTTATCTTGTTAATCATGTTCCATAAAGAAATACTTGGGTATATGCCTTATGTATAGTCTGGTAAGCCTGATGGTAAGAATAGTCTTGTTATATAAACTGCTCTTGTTGCACCTTTTATCCGTTATATGCTGTTGTTGCTTTCATCTTCCTTTGGTTTTATAGTTTTGGTGGGGAGTTATGTTTCTTGTTGGGACTGTGTGTCTTACCCCACTGGTTTACAACCTTTTTAGGTGTTCGAGCTAGACGTGCTGGTGGTCGCGGAGTTGCGGCCGAGTAGCAAGAAGAGCAGTAGAAGGCAAGACATGGATATGCTGCTATTTTGGTCATTTTGTAGTAGAGTCTTAGAGTCATCCCTGTACTCTCAGGTCCTTGGAGGTGTTTTGACGTTGTTTCATGATGTATAGCCAATGACTCTTTGTATACTCTGCTGCTGGCCGGATGTGGGCCGTTCTGTATGTATAAATAGGTGATGAACTCATGTGATGACATGATAGCTGATCTCCTAACACGTATCAAGGCTTGTAAATGTTTATATGACCTGTTTTCTTGCAGTATGTGGATCGGAATGTAATAGTTTCTTAGTTTATCTACTTTCTGCAATCAGTTTTAATTAACCCATGTTTTTGGTAATTTGTGGTTTATGGTGTTTTCCGCACGTTTTTGCATAACACCTCACTGTCTGTGTGATAGTGGGATGTGTTGCCACAACTGTGGTGGCGGCGGCCGGAGGTGGAGGTGGCCAGGCTGGAGGTGAAGGTGGCAGACGCTAGAGGTGAAGCAGAGGAGGTACAAGCAGTGGCCAGTGGCGGCGACTAGAGCATCATCATCATCATCGTCGTCGTCATCATCATCATCATCATCATCATCATCATCATCATCATCATCATCATCATCATCATCATCATCATCATCATCATCATCATCATCATCATCATCATCATCATCATCATCATCATCATCATCATCATCATCATCATCATCATCATCACCATCATCAAAAAGAAAGAAAGAATGTACTATCAATTAATTAAATTCATTCATGCATCATTAACCCTGATTAATCAATATTAATCAACTACACAATCTTAGATAAACTAAGTACAAATCTAATTAATTAAGTTCATTAATGCATAATTAACCCTAATTATTCAATAGTAATAAACTATATGGTGACATCATTAATCCTAAGTTCAAATCTAGTACTGATTAATTAACAACTCACCGTACTGGCCAACAAATACATGTATGTTGTCATTCTTATACCTACAATCCTAGTTTCATCATTCATATCCTAAGTTTTGTGTAACATCATTTAATCATGCTTGTCAGTAAATACGAATTAGTAAATAAACCATGATTCCATATATCAAAGATTTGAATCAAAATGACGCCTAATGGCACATTGGGAGAGTGAGAATATTATACCTCACTGAAGGCTGAAGAAGAAATATATGCAAATCAACAGGAAGTCAACAACACCTGCAACAACACAAATGCACGATTCAATTATGTTATAATGTATTAATTAGGGGTCAATCTTGAAGTTGTAACTAGAGCTTCATATATCAACATACATACTAGGTCATATTTCAAGTCAAGATTTAGGCATTTAATCACCTTAGGGCGCATACATGATTCACAAGGTATTTGGGTGCACAAAGAATAATATATGTTACTGATTTAGGAGTTCACATAATCATTTTAGAAATAGAAGACCCACATGTGAGTTAAGTTTGAGATTCAACATCAATGCATCTTTAACACGCATGTTTCAAGGTTCAAAGCACAAAATCAAATCAAATTAGGATAATAGAATAGACAAGTTTGAATCTTATTTCAACATGCATCAAAATTTACCGAATTAAGTCAAGCATGAGGATTAGACAAGTTAAAATAGTACATTAATACTAATCAGTAGATAAATGAATAAAACTGATAGATAATAAATACAAATTAGTAGATAAGTAAATACTAATCAGTAGATAAGTAATTTGAAAAATTAGTAGATGATTAAATAATTTGAAAAAGTAGATGACCAAATACAAATGCCTAAATTTAAATAATGTGATGAATAAAAAATCATTAGATGAACAAATCAATAGATAAGTAAATACAAATCCGTAGATAAGTAAATATAAATCAGTAGATAAGTAAATACTAATCAGTTGATGGAAATCAGTAACCTACCTAGCAGTAGGGGAAGTAGAGGCAAGCTCCGACAACCTCAGGCTCGATGTCTGACGGTGCAATAGCTCCTCAGGCGGAGTTGAGTAGGCGACAGTGGCGTTGAGCACACGAGCAGGCGGCGACAACGTTGAGCAGGCAGCAACGACGTTGAGCACACGGGCATGTAGTAGTGTTGAGCAGGTGGCAGCGACATTGAGCAGGCGGCAGTAGCAGCGACATTAAGCACACGGCAGTGTTGAGCACATGGGCAGGTGGCAGCTTTGAGCACACGAGCAGAGGGCAATGTTGAGCACACGAGAAGGCGGCGACGGTGGCAGATGAGCGGCAGGTCAAGTAGAATCGCCAGAGCTGTGTTTCACGATGAAACAGATTGAGAATGGGGAAGAGTCTGTTTCACGAGGCCTATTAAGTTAACAATCGTCAGAGGTTGTTTCAGAAACTGACACCTAAGATCCAAAAACATCGGTCGCCTAAAAAAATGATGCCAATTGGGCAACCTAAACCCTAAAAATTTTTGCGGGGACAGCATGCGAAAACACATCGGTGTCGGTTCTTGCATGAAAACCAACGACATAAGTGGGCCCAATTCTCGCAAAAAATCTTTAGTCATCGGTTATTTGGTAAATAACTGATGCCGTATGTGAAATTTTGGAGGTAATTTTTTTGCACTGAAAAAATTGATTTGGCGGGTGATTTTAGGCATCGGTTTCTTGTTAAGAAACTGAAACCAAATAAAAAGTGATACCCGTGTCTGGCCAATATTCACATATAGATGTCGGTTTGTTCTTTTAGCCGACGTTTTAGGGTTTAGGCGGCAGTTTTTGGGATACAACCGACACCTCTAAATGTGATGTTATAAGCCATTTCTGTAGTAGTGAGGGATCATTTTATAGGTATGAAAAGGGGTCTAGGTGGGGTGAAGCTTTTGGTCTAGCCACTTTCTCCCCTCCTGTGGCCATTGGATCTTTGCTTAATCCATGGCCATACATTCTAAGGGTTGTGGTATGCTGAATAAAACAAATGGATTTCTGATATGGACAATCTTTGGCTAACCAAAGGAAATGTTTTGATTGGTTGAGAGCAATTTATTTAGCTTCACGTGGCACATTCAAATATCATTACTGTACTTTTAAATTGTGTTTCTTGAGTAAGCTTGTAAAATCATATCTCCCAAACTGTAACTATGATTTTCATGAAACTTTATTATTGGTTCACATATTATTCTACTTCTTAATTAAAAGCTTGGATCCAAGTTGATAATGTCGAGGGAATTTAATTTTAAAAATTAATTTCAAAGTCTATTTATGCACTCAACTTTAATCAATTATGTATAATGTGACATTTATTCAATTCCAATGCATCAATTGAGCACAATGTGACTCAAACTCATCCAATTGGGGTGAGGGAGGTTATTTAGTATAATAGGGTATCAAATGAGTCAAGATGTGCATTAATTAAATGAGAGAGAAAATCTAGATTCCTATCTGAGTTCAATTGGTTTTCATGGCCATCCTTTTAGCAAGTTGATTATATAGTCTCTCGTGGTTTGATTACATGGGAGAAAATCAATGACCATTGGTAAATTTACACAAGGGAAAAATGACAATGATTACATTGAAGAAGGTGATTGCAATCAAGTCAATGTTATAGAAACAAAAGACAAAGTTGAAGTTTTTCCTAATCCTAAATATCTTTCACTTACTCAAGATGATATCAATGATGAGAACTATGGTATAGATAGTGACTAGGTCTTGGACTAGACTAAGTACCCTTGCATATCATTTTAAATGATTATATTTAATATTTGGGACCATTTTCTTTTTGAGTCATGCATTCTATATTTTCACTTACATTTTTATTAGGCATGTGTTGTGAAAATACATGTTTCATCTCATTTTTAACTTCTGTGTATCATTTCTCTATTTGTGGAATGCTAATTCTATAATTGATTTTTATTCTATAGTTATGATTAGTTGGCTGGTTGAATTAATTACATATATCTACAACTATTGGTTTATTGGTTGACTTCTTAGACAAGTTCATCATTTTTTCTTTTCTACACCCCATTTTTTGGTATGATAAAGGGGAGAATAAATTAGGCTCATTATGAATATATGAATGGATTTTTTATTATATTATTGTGAAAATTAGAAAACATGTGGTACATCACAAGTTCTAGGGGTCTTAATAATTCATCACTAAATATCTCACAAAGATCTCCTTGGTATGTAATTCACAATTATTTTTATTTGATAAATTTAGAAATGGATTCTCATATTTGTAAAGTGGGAGAATGTTATTCTACATGCTCCATTAAGGTTTTTACAATAGTTTTATGATGACATAACTACTCCATTTTAGCGTGCCTAACGAATCTATACGATATGTTTTAGAATCATAGACATACTCCATGTGTTCAACATGACAAAACCTAAATGGTGACAATCAATGCGACATACAAAAAGATCAAGTTGATTAAATAATGTTAAAATATTTCTTGAGATCATTATTGTAACACATTAATATATGTAATGCCTAGTGTACGAAAACAATATATTCACTGAGATGATAACGACGTGCACTTATATATTTGTAGATTCTATTTTTAATTTTCATTTTTTCCTCATAGAAGTATAAAGTGGAAATGTAAAAATTAGGGCCAATGAATATTGTCTTTCATTTTCCACCCGATAGAGTGAGCTCCTTGTGTATAAATACACTTGGGACAATGAATATTGTTGGTTGCAATTTACAAGTAAATATCTTACTAACCATGTTAGTTGGTCACTTGTATAAGAGTTCCATCAATTGGAGTTTCTAGAGGATAATTCTAGTCAATGAACTTTGACATTTCTAATAGAGATATCATCCTATATAATTCCTCAAGAAAACTACAACTGACTTTGTACCTTGCATGCACAATTGATAGTTAACGACTAAAATCTGGAATTAAAATTCCATTCAAAGAACCTATAAAATTACTTTCCTAGAAGTGTAGAAGTAGCCATTCTAGAAGAAGTGAAGTGAAAAAGATCATTAGGTATGTCACCTACTTCTCTCAAAATGGCTATATTTTAACCTAATCACCTCTACTAGATAGTGGGCACCTTAATATATATATATATATATATATATATATATATATATATATACATATATATGCATGCATGTATGTATGTATGTATGTATAAACCATTTTGGGTCTTCCAATGGTTGCCCAAGTATCCAAACTATCTAGAGTTGGGATAGTGCATTGAAGAGTCTTTAAATCCCTTCTGAAGCTTATATTTGCTTACTTCAATTGAGTGAGTATAAATTATTTGTAAGAGTCATACCTATTTGTGATTTTGCGAGGCTATTAGTTCACTACTCAAAATGAACTCCCTCTATCTCTCTCAAAGTTTGATTGAAGCTCTTTAATGGCTAAGGAATATGTAGGGTTGGTGGATCTTGATAAGATTAGGTAGTCTATTTTTTTTAATATTTTTGGCTCATTATTTGGAAAAGGGGGGGTGTTTACTCTTGAACTAAAAGGATAAGCTATTATGTGTATGCTCTTGATAAGATAATACGAGGTAGTAATTAAGTGGTAATGAGTCCTAGTGGTGACCTTTATAAGTAGTGGAGCTATGAAATTTAAAAATAGAATCACTATAAACAGTTGTGTTTATTTATGATTTTTTCATTCTCTCTCTTTCAGATTGTTTGCTTGTATTGATATATAATTTGGAAACTTTGGAAATTTTTATTTAAGTTTCTAATATCTCAAATCCACCCTCTTGAGCCTAGATCCTACATATGTTTCTTTAACTCTTATCTGTACATACTAGTGAGCACACACATGCACATGCACATGCACGTGTGACATCAAAAGTGTTCAATTTATATTAGATTTTTAAAACTTAAAAATTAATAACATGTATTGTCTTTGTTGAATAGTAATCCAACATGTTCTAAAGTAGTCCATTAGATCAAAACCTATCTTATTAAGAGAAAAATCTCCTAATTTCTGTTGTATTGTAAGTTTGTATACAATATTATTATTTAGAAAAGGTAATTTATAGAAACATGCTTCTACCAATAATAATTTTGAGCATAAATAAGGACATTAACTTTTGATCTATTTTTTGTTTCAGAGAGAAAATAGTAGGATATTGTTTTGTGAAAAATAGTGCAATTCTTTGTTCTTAGGGAAGGGTGTAGTAATTAGGAAAGAGATAGTAGGGGCTGCAAGGGCATTATTAACTCCTAATTATTTCTTTTTTTAAGATAACTAACATGTTTGTTTATGATAGGTGTTTTTAATGTGAGATAGTTCATAGGAAGGAAATGAATACAATTTTAGGAGATAGAGGAATTGGTTATTAAATTTGACAAAAGAAACAATATTTTTAATTATTCATATTTCGAAAGAGGAGAGAGAAGTTTGATAGAGGAATGAAGAAAATAGTGGAAGAAGAGAGACATAGAGAGAACATGGAGCATAAACTTATAAAAAATTAGGCAACCCAATTGGGTTTTATAAAAAAATTGATTTGTAATTAGTAAGAATTACTTGCATTTTAATGATAGTATAATCATGTAAGCTTCTCAAGACACAAACCATTAGACTTGGCTAGTGTAGGAGTTTGTCCTTGTAGTTCATTTGAGACTCCAATATGAATCTTGATTTTTTGACTGAACTATTTCTCTGACTTAGTTGTAGGATAGTCTATAGATACCGTTGAAAATTCATCAACTAATAATACTAAACGGTGGAAAATGCATGAAGAATGATTCATTAACCATGAAGTAGACCTTCTAACAAAAGGTGTCGTTGCTTAGGAGAGGTTATATAGTAGTACAAGATTAAGCTTTGTCAGAATATCCAAAAATATAACATGTCCCACATGCTTTTGTAACTCAAAATATCGATCAATGGTTTATTTTACAATATTTTAGCCAATATTTTTAGAATATATATGTACAACAAGGCATATATGCAAATATACACATTCATATCATCATTTAACAAAGTCTACAATGCTAAGGTTGTTATTAAAAATGATATATTGATATTTATATATCCTCATATGTGATTGCAACATAATCGACCAAGATACAAAAAAGCTAACAATTATGGAAGATAGAAGAGTGGACTGGGAAAGAGAGAGACTTTAGAAGGATAATTGCGGAAGAGTTGGAATGATGGGAAATATCAAAGGCATTGATTGGAGACCCAAAAATATTAAAGAAAAGGAAGAATGATGGGGAAAGGTTGAAAGTGGATTGAGTAAATCGGGACTAAATACATCTAAGAATGAGAGAGAGAAAGAGAAGATTCATAGATAAAAATCGTGTCTAGGGAGTTAATTGTGGGAAAACGATGATAGTGTGGGAGGGAATGGGATGACAAAAATGAATTGCGGAATTAATGGTTTATAATGATTGTGCTTGTTCTTCTGCTACAATGGCAAATAAATTTAACGCGGCATACTAACCCCTATTTGTTATACTGTTTGTAAGAAATATGTTTATTTGAATATCCATTTTTCACACAATTCCTCAAACAAATACTTCAATACATATAACAATATTTATGTATATGTCATATAATAGATTTTGTATAAATAGAAAAATATTACTTGTGTAAAAAAATAGACATCTTACCATCAATTTTTTTTTAAAAATTGCTTCAGAAAAAAGTTATTTCACACAAAGTTGACATACCATTTGTTAATTTACACGTGACAACTAATTCACCATAACTAATTATCAAACGCCACCAATGTGAGGAAGAGAAGGATATCTTATTACTCGAACCTGATCGGCATCGTGCTGCGATGACTTGTCCAGGCCCTCTTGATAAGTTAGTTGTTCATGCAAATAAGTAGAGTCCTAAGAATGTACAAGTGAGTCAAAATGTTCACGTTGTAGTGATAATGAAGCCAACAAAATAAAGCATAGGTATATATATTAAGACACAATAGTTGTCAGAGAGAAGAGAAAAAGTAAAGAATGGATGAAACATTATTTTTTCCAACATAAGTAAGACTAACAATGCCGAGTTGTACTAACATTCCGACTGCAATAGTTGTACTAACATTCCGACTGCAATAGTTGCACTAATATCACTAGTGCATACCTTGTTGTCTATTATAGTACGTGGTCCAATAGGAAGAGAAGGCCCTCCACGCAATTGATCTCTACTTGACTGTGTGAAATTCCTCAGTCATCAGTAAGATCATAGGCCTCTGTTGGTAAGATGCGTCGTGTTGGTCTCCCTCGCCAGGTATATAAGTCTGATGGCGAAGTCTACCTATGGTCCGCTACACGTGAGTCGAAGCAACAGCTCGTGGCTGTGAAGTGACTTGGTAATGGCCTTAGTGACAGTTCTTATCTCTGTCATGTTATTGTATGCAAATAAGGATCCCAGCTTGGACAAATCGACCAACCTTTCAGACTTTAGTGGTGCAAGAGGGCAATACCCATGGCTGGAGGATGTGCTCCTACAGTCGCTTGACAACAGCTGTATGCGCAGAGCTACAGAAGAACTTGATGTTAAGCGAGCTTCCTCCCGAGCACCCTCGTATACCCAAGTGGAGAGATGCGTGGAGTGATGGATGAAGAGGTGCTTGGTCGTTGTAATTGTGTGCAGGGCCGGCCCATTGGGGTGGTCAACTTGGGCGACGGCCAGGGCTCAACAAAGAAGGGGGCCCATGAATTTTTTTTCTTCTAATACACACATTTATAAATGGAACGAGATTGATTCGATATAACTTGTTAGGAAAAGATCGGAAGGTCCGGAAAGATTTTTCAAGCTAAAGTTACTGAAAAACTATCTTAGTTCATCAATGTCTCAAGAAAGATTGAACGGTTTGACAATGTTATGCATTGAGAAGGATATGTTGAGAAATATTGATGTTGACACTGTTATTCAAGATTTTACATATAGAATGGCTTGAAGAAGTCATTTTATATGATGACTGAAGCTCGATAAGGAGATATATATATATATATATTTAATTTTTACGTTCTTTTTAGTTTGATTTGTAAGAACATGTTCTATTTTTTTATATTTTGACAATTATGACTAAACTCGTATTTATTTAAATTTGTTAAATAAGAGTATACAAATGGCCCATTTTTTATCGTCGCACCGGGGCCTCTAGGATGTCTGCAACGGCCCTGATTGTGTGCTATATTTAAGGATGACAACTCCGTGTGTTGTGAAAAAGAATAGATAAACGCCGAAAGGCACGAGATGACACATGAAATAGCAGATTATAATGGGAAAATCATTGGAAAAAGTAGTTTTCGTGGGGAGGTTGTAAAGGATGAACCGAGAGAAGTGGAAAGTTGGATTTAAAGTTAATAGACTGGCCAAATCTTGTCGTGGGTAGTTACCAGTTTTTGAACTTTGATCGTGGGCACTAAGATGTTGGACCCAACATGCCAACATTGAGGAGACTAAGTGAGCAAAAATAAAGGAGAAACAATTTCAAAGAAGTAGGCATTTTGTTCCTTTTGAATTAAGCATTGCATTAATAGCGAAGAAAAAGGAAGAAAATCCCTCATATACATTTATTACCTCCGTGGGATTTGCAGTTACAAAAGATGGTGCTTTATAATATCAATTATGATCTATGATCCAACATGGGCTTTAAGCATGTTGTTCGGTTATATTTAGCATCGTACAAATAGGGACGGAAAAAATAAAGAAGAGTCCACATAGATAGGGAGTAGTTACATGAGATTTGTTGTGGGAGGGGGATCTGGGAAACCCGTGAGAGACAGCTTGAGATTTTTCCAGAAGAGCGGTTTATTAATTTGAATAAAAGACACATTTTCTTGGTTGGAGGGCGTTGTGAGAGAGTTAAGGGACGGTTTGATTGTAATGAGAAGATAGAATGATAGAAAAGAAGATTGTGGGAGTTTAACGGAGAGGGGTAGGGATGAGCATCGGGTCGGGCCGGCCCGATCCGACCCGCGACCCAGCCCGCATAACCCGATCCAGACCCGAACCCGATTTATAATATGGGTGGGCCGGGCCTAAAATTTAAACCCATATTTTATTTGGGCCGGGTATGGACGGAGGTAAACTCAGGCCCGAAAACCCAAATACCCAGATTAGATTTTATGTACATTATAGATGCATACATCTATCTTTGTCTTGAAAGAAAAACATACAGATTTCTTAATGCAATATGTAGTATGTATCTAACCAATGGCAACATAGAAAATTTGTAATCAATCAACATGATTAATGAATTGATACTAGTAAGATAACTATCATTGACATAGATAGACATACTTGATTTCATTGTTTTGATCTCACTCTGTCCACGTGTAGGGGACAAATGATCTTTTGCTCAATGCATAGTAGATTATGCTCATTTTTTTCTCATATGCCCACATGTAGGAGACAAATGATCTCTTACCCTTCCAAAACCCATTTCGTTGTATATACATATAGGATTAGAAGCAAAAAACCACAACATCATAGATTCCATGTATGAGAAAATGATTTGTTGCTCTTTCAATATCCATTCATTGTTGTAGGGGATCATACAACTAAGGTGCACATATTCCGGCTACATTTATCACAAAATATATATATTGTTTTGAAGGTTGATCACAAAATACATATCATACTAGTTTAGTTTCCATGTTAGCAAGTTGGATCTAGCAAAATTTGATATGCTCATTCGATGTTATATGGGCAAACCCGAATCTGGCCCGAAACCCAGCATTTTTATATGGGTCGGGTATGGGCTGACATTATCCATTTTTATCTGGGCCCGAACCCGGCCCGTGGCCTACTTTAAAATGTGGGTTTGGGTTTGGGACAGACAAAACCCGGTATAACCCGACCCGATGCTCATCCCTAGAGAGGGGTGGTGGAATCAGAGTGTGTAAATCTATACTACTATAAAAAGAGTGAATTTGATACTACACTTTCCTTGATTCACTCTCTTCTTTCTTTTTTTCAAGGAATTTTGCTCATACAAATATTTATTCTCACACTATGCTATTAACTTTTATTATCTTTAATTCTGTATTTCTCCCTCCATCCTATAGAAAATGTTCCTTGACTCTCTCCTTTCAAACAACCAACACAAATATCTTTTACCGTAGGGACCCTTTCACGGACGAGTCCTCTCCCCGCACATTTCTAACAAATATTACATGTCATGTGCATGTGCACGTGTGCGTTCACTAGTTTTTAAAAAAAGGAGAGAAAAAAGAAACTTAAGGAGAATGCAGTGTTTTGAAAATGGAAAAATCTGATTGGTCAGTGGCATTGTTGTAATTCATAGAACTTATTCATCTTTTTATAGTAGTATAGATATAAATGTTTATTATCCATGAATTGCACCCAAACCTCTCCTAAATCAAAAGGGATACAAGAAATAACCGTAGTTAATTTGCTTAACTAAGAAAAATTGTCCAATGTAACTTTTATAACGAAATAAGGTTCTTGACGTTGCTTCATATATGTACACTAGATGGTTTTTTTCTCTATCACTTTTCTGATCATTTGTGTTGCAGCGTTCCAGGTAGAGTAAAACCTACATGGATATTTTATATATATATATATATTCTAACTCTAACTTGATATTATATACTAATGTAATGTATTCTTATATGTACACATTCTCTATTCAAATATATTATAGATATGTTCCTTAGTTGTGTATCTTGTGTTGTGGTCTTATAGGCAGAATAAAATCCATGTTAGTATAGAAAAACTAAGTTTGTTCTGCTAATTACCACGATGACATTTTAAGCCACCTAAAAATTACTAACAAACCAAGATGTAACATTTTTAAAATGGTGTTTCTTATGGAGTCTCCCTTTTTTAAAATTTTCTCCTCTTTTTTTAACTTCCCTCAAATTTATTAGTAAAAAACCCACATACAAACACCAACAATATCCATTACCATCGAACAGGACTAGGTGCGTAATTGTATTCCATCTCTATTTTCTCTATCATGTAGTCTCGCACCACAAGTAATGACATATTGTTGCACATCCATTATACCTTGATTTAATCGAACACCGCGCTAATCAATTCTGCTTTATACACAAGATCAACGATGACCATGACCAACTACAATCTCCTCCGCTGATCGCACTTTTCACCTACCCCAAACTATGTGATTGGCTCATGGAAGTGGACACTCAGAAATTACTCATGACCTATCGTTAATAAAAAAACTCACCGAATCCACACCCACTCACATAGGATAAATGAAACCTTTTGAATGGTGATGGGAGATGTTTCAAAATGAACTCATTTATTCCTCTGACATTAAGTCGGGATATGCTACAATATTCAGTGTGCAAGTTGATCTCTTTCTTCACATGTGTTGTGAAGAGAACTAGAAAGATGACCACTGTTGTCTCAGATTTGACCTATGAAGTTGCATGTTATCTAGACCTTGTAAAGTATTTGCACATGGAGGATTGTTAGTAGAACTTGACAACACATAGCTTGGTTGATCAAATTCGTATAGCAAAGCATGTTTCACTCTTTTAACATATACTTTTTCATCTCCTATCATTGTCTACCACATATGATGGGTTTCCTTCATCACCCTCATGCCCAAACAAGATGATGGACATAGTAGAAATTTCATAAGTGTTTAGTGCTCAATATCATCACCTTAATTAAGATTGTGGCAGTCCGTTTTAAGCATATTAGGTCATTCTGTTATGTGTTTCTATTGCCATCCCAGATGTGAGTTCCATTGTTTAGTTTTGAGTACATTGGGACATCATGTTCAATTGGACACAACCATCATCACTATTTGTAAAACCCACCACGAGTTAATTCCAGTCAACCCAGATGGAAAGGATTAATGGAAAATAAACCACCCTCACAAAATAAAACGTGATAGAACCTGCTAAAAACTATAGTAAACTATTTGAGATACATGTATCCAGGTTGATATTTCCATGCCTTAGGTTCAATCTGGATATTTGAGACAAAGGAATTTTATGAACGTTGTAGCATAAGTCACAACTTAGTCAATTATCTAAAGTTTTTCTCCAACTTAGTCAGTTTCATGGGTGAAAATGGAACCTTGCTAGATACAAATCATTATATGTGAAGTCATAATATTACTACTGAGATCACTACTAATGTAATGTGGAGCCTATAGGGTCATACACATATGATTCATAGGGAAGAGGAGTATAATCATGGACATATGATGAATTGGTTATTGAAATATTTAGGTAATAAATTAGATCATTAATAGACTAACTAGAAACCCAATCAGATGATTAGAAAGTCCAATCATCGACTAGATAGACTAATTGATCAATCACAAAGTCTAATTGATCGACTGAGATGAGATCATCCCAATCGATCAATGACTCAATCAGCCGACTAGATAATGATCAACCCAATCGATCAATTGTCTAGTCCATTCAATCGACTGGGTAGTGCAATTGGGCTGACTTGAGATCAACCCATTTGGTTGACTAGATAGTCTAATTGATTGACTGGACATGACCAATAGGTTGGTTGGTTAGTCTAGTCAGACAACTAGATAGGATCAATGAGTGGGGTTGAGTTGATTATAAATAGTTCTAATACAGTCCAATCAAATGACTAGACTGGCCATAAGTTTCCTATGAGCATACCACTTAAATTGCAACCACTCCATTTTCATCATTGAAGATTTTAAAACCCTTCTTCCTTACCTTTCCTATTTAATATGTCATGACATCTAGGCTTTGGTTACATATTTTGACACATGAACCTAGCCATCATTATTGATAATGGATAGATAGAGTAGAGAGAAAGAGTGCAATGCTAGCACAATGCCAATTAAAAAGTTTCTACATCCCCACTCTCACTTGCAATGTGATGTGGACACTAGAACATTTTTGACCTTTGGTGTCACTGTTCTTAATGTCATTTTTTATAGAAAATTGACACAACAAGGCTATATAGTCGATTGGTATAACACAAATGTCACTACTGGTCAAGTCTTGTTGATTAAGGAAAAATATGGGCACCACTTTTACTACAGCATCAATTTCTTTGTAAAGAATCAACATCTAAGATAGCCCACAAAATTCAAAAATTTTAGGTGAAAATTCTGATATAGGTATATTGCTTTGGTTGTAGGAAACCAACGACAAAGCCTTTCCCTCAAATAATTTTTTCCTTCAAAAACCTCTATTGTCGGTTTTTACATTAGAAACTGATGTTGTAAGTCAAGTACACTGTAAAAAGTTTTTCCTCCAACAACCCTGTGTAGTAGATTTTTTTCCAAAATAACTGACAACAAAGGTTTCCCACCACATGCCCCACAAAAAATACATCCCCCAAATTATCTTATGGCGTTATTTTTTGTTGGAAGCTAACGACTAAAGTGTTAGCAAGTTTGTGCTTTTTATTAGGGATAACTACATGTGGCGTCGGTTTTTTGGTGAGAAATTGAAGACATAGATTTGAGTATGACATTATTTTTTTGCTGGAAATAAGTTTAGCGAGGTCGACATTTTTACCAGGGATTGTACATGTGGCGTCAGTCTTTTGGTGGGAAAATGACTATATAGGTTGACCTATAGCGTTAGTTGTTCATGACAACTAATGACTAAAGTCTTAGTAAGGTTGGAATTTTTGTCATTGTAATAGTACATGTGGCGTCAAATTTTTGATGGGAAACTGACAATATAGATTGATCTACTTCATCAGTATGGCTTATTCAGGCAATGAATATCTACTTAGTCCTTGGTTTTTTCTAGCAACTGACGTCTAAGTTCACTTAATAGCACCCACACAATTTATCTTTTCTCCATTCTCTATTTCATCATGATACCTAGCTCTCTGCTAGTTTGGCAACAAAAACCCTTCAAGGCTAGCTCTGTCATTTCCAGACTCCACCCCTGCCTCCTCTATCCTCCACTACTACCTACTCCACTCTCTTAGATCTCCTTTGCTGCTTGGCCGCTTCCCCAAAGCTCTCTGTTGCTACTCTCTGCCGCTCCCTCAGAGCTCTCTGCTGCTATGCCTCCACCGCCACCACTCCGTCTCCTCTAGTGGATACTACTGCGTCGACTGCTCCACCACCCACCACCAGCGCATACACCACCCACCACCAACCCAGCCACCACCACGACTAGGTAGTTTTCTTTTTTCAAATTTTTGTTTCTTTGTTGTGATACTACTATTCACTCTAATGTTTGGACATTTATGTATTCACTGGACTCTATTGCACATTTATGTGTTGTAATCTTACTCCTATTTGACATCAAATATCATTATAATCATAATAAATTTAGCAATTTTGTGCCCCTCTTTAGCATAAGAATCATTCTCTTATCCCATTTTGCTGGGTTTGTGCTAGATATCACTTAATGCATGAATGTGATACAATATTGGTGATGCATGATCACATTTGAATCAAATAATGTTTTGATCTAACTAGTGTGTCTGACTATGTTGGATCCTTAAATCAAGAAATATGTGATGCATCTAACATCTACCCCTTTTGTGATATAAGGAGGTTTGTGGGTCTTATACACTCATAAGTAGTCTAATTACCATGTCTTGATGAACCTTAACCTTGCTTGCCCTATTATCTATGGGCCTAGAAATTTGTCCGAGATTTATTCATTAGGAGTCTATCTTGGATAGTCCATGGTTTTGGACTATTCTTGAACATTAAATCTCACTTAGTATGTAATTATATAACATGTGTTCGGTATTCAAGATGTTTTGTCAGCACTTCTTTGTTTGTTCTCTATGTAGAAATGTAGGTGGGTATTTGTCTATCTACATCAGTGTACTTGGAAAACTACGGGGAAATCCATCCAAAATATTCTTGAAAACTAAACAAATTTTTACTAGTGAGATTAGGTGTTCAAGAATGAGATATGTAGCATACATTCATTACTAAACACTAAACTCTATTTTGTAAACTCTAATCCTTAAATCTGTAAACCTAAACCCTAAAACCTAAATGATAAACCCCAATATTTAAACCCTAATATCGAAACCTTGGTTTCTTATCCTAATTTCAAAATACCTTATTCAATACTCATTTTCTCTATGATCATAGAATGGATTGATCATGGATGTCCATTTCAATCACACACTCTGAAATTTATTGCTGGTCTTTGTCAATTTATAAGATTTGTGAAGGAACATAGGAAACAACCTAGAGATATGTTCTATTGTCCATATAGGAATCGTAGTAACGCCTTGAAAGTTGATATTGTTGAAAAAAATAAAAGTCATATCATGTGGAATGGGATTGTAAAGGGCTATATAGAATGGTAATGGCATGAAGAGATTCCTACTATGAGATCATTAGATGTCCCTAGAAATACTTGTGTTGAATAAGATAGAACCGTCGATGATGTAGATGTGAATGAACCAATTTTGATAGACATGGTTGATGGGATGCTGTATAGCTGTGGGGTAAATCTTATTGATCCTCCTTCCTTATCTAGAAATATTGTGCATGATGCTGAGAGACCGTCATACTTAGGTTGTACTAAGTTTTTGAAGCTGAGGGTTGTGTTGAGATTGTATACTCCAAAGGCTAACAATAGATGGAGAGGAAAAAGCTTCACGTCTCTGTTGTCTTTGTGTAAATAAATTCTTCATGAAGGCAATGGGCTTCCAATCTCAACATACGAATTAAACAAAATGTTGTTCCCAATGGGATAGGTGGCTAATAAGATACACACATGCTCAAATGACTTTGTGTTATTTCAAAAGGACTATATCTATTTGTAAGATTTTCCAAAATGTGGGGCGTGAATGTACAAAATGATGACTTTGGGTAAGCCTAAAATTGGATCTCCTTCCAAGGATATGTGGTATCTACCTGGTAATACCATGATTTCAACACTTGTTTGCCAATACCATGGATGCACATAAGTAATCTTAGCATGGAGAGGCAAAGAAAAATAGTGATGGGATCCACAAGATGTGTTTGATTCTCCACAATAGTAGAGAATTGATCTATTGTACTCTAAATTTGATGAAGAATCCAGGAATCTAAGACTTGGACTTTGTACTAATGGGATGAATCCATATGGCACATTAAGCAACCTACATAGCACTTATCCTGTTAGGATTGATATATACAATCTTCCTCCCATATTGTGTATGAAATATAAGTATGTCATGTTATCCTTTTTGATATTAGGACCCAAACAACTTGGCAATGATATTGATGTTTTTCTTGAACCTCTAATTGATGATGTCTAGAAACTATGGGAAGAAGGTGTGATGACCTATGATGCATCACGTAGAGAGACATTTCATTTGCATACTATGTTATTTTGCAATATTAATGACTTTTCAACATATGGGAATTCTAGGTACATTATAAAAGGAACCAAAGCATGCCCTATATGTGAGGAGAACACTGATTCCATATGATAAAAATATGGCTGCAACACTATATATCTTTTTCATTAAAGGTTTTATCCAAAAGTGCATCCTTACCAAAGGTTGTGAAAATCATTCAATGGATCAAATGAGGAACGAAGTGCCCCTAAACCTATATCAGGGGAGGTTGTTTATGAAAGAGTAAAAGACTTCATCAATGCATTTGGTAAGAGATCACAATGTACTATTCCCATACAAAGTGACAAATCTTTAATCAAGAAGAGGTCAATTTTTTGGAATCTTTGTTATTGGCGTTCTTTGGCAGTTAGGCATTGTATCGATGTCATGCATGTTGAGAAAAATATTTGTGATAGCGACATTGGTACTCTATTGAATATACCAAGTAAGACCAAAGATGGTATCAAATCCAGAATGGACCTACATGAAATGGGTATAAGGAAAGAATTAACAATAGAAGTTAGTAGTGATTGAAAAATATATTTACCTCCTGCTTGTCACATGTTTTCTAGAAAGGAGAAGAAAATTATTTGCGAGTGCTTGCTTAGAAGGTACCACATGGATACTCTTATAATATATGTAGATATGAAGCTGATAAGTCTTAAATCTCGTGATTTTCACATTCTAATGCAACAAATATTTCCCATGTCTATTCGATCTATACTACCGAAGCATGTGGACTTTCTTCTTCAACACCTTATGCAGCAAAGTTATTGATCCTAAGAATCTTGACAAGTTGAAATAAGAAGTGATCACTACCCTCTGTAAACTTGAGATCTATTTCCCCCCTTCAGTATTCAATATCATGGTACATCTTTTTGTCTATTTTTGACTAGGAAGGTGAAAATGTTGGGTCCAATTTTCTTACATTGGATGTATCCTTTTGAATGGTACATGTGTGTTTCTATAGGTGTTGTTCGAAACTTTTATCGGCCAAAAGGGGGTATTATTGAGGGTTATGTGTCTAGGGAGGTTATAAATTTTTTCAATAACTTTCTGAGTTGTAATTAGGCTCCTTCCAATGAGAAGAATATTGATCCCTATTTTGACAAAGGGAATTTAGAAGCACAAGTGAAAGTGATTAGTTGTGAGATGTGGGAATAAAAACACTTGTATGTTTTATACAACATCGATGAAGTGGATATTTATATCATGGAACATACCAATTTATCAAGACAAAATATCCTAGAGCTAGCACATTGTGGCTTGTTAGAGAACATAATAGGACATTTATTAGGTGGTTTAAAGATAAAATCTTTTATCAACTATCTCAAACACCAAATAATATTGTTAAAATATCAAATCGCTCACCTTTAAACCAAAAAAGAATGTTATGTCTTACGAATGGTTTTACATAAATGTATTTTTGTATTGCACACAATGTCAAGATGATAAGAGTGTCATAAAAAATAGTGGGGTCACCCTTCAAAGATCTTCACTATATTTTTCTAGTATGAAGTGTAAGAGTCCACATGAAGCAAAACTATCATATTACGGTGTCATTGAAGACATATGGGAGTTTGGCTACAAAGATTTTAGATTTCCCATCTTTGGGTGTAATTGTCTTGATAACACTAAAGGAGTTGTATTGGATGAATTAGGTTTCACATTAATGAATTTTGAAAAGATTGGAGAGAAGGGTGAACCATTCATAATGGCATCATAGGCAAATCAAGTATTGTACATATATGATACTACAAATTGAAAATGGTCTATCATGCTTCACTAGAAAAGGCAATTCATTGCAGACCCTATTGATGAAGAAGAGTACTATGACAAGTATGATGTCTCCAGTCTATTCTCAATTGGCTTGCAAAAACTAATTGTTGTAGCTAACTTTGACTTATATCTACATGGTGATCGCATCAAAGGAATATTAATGGATCAAAGATCCAACCAATACTAGAGGGATGTGCATTTTACATTCTTTATTACAGTTATATATGTTTCATATGCTACATGTATATTTTATATTCCCTATTACTTATATTCCATTCTTTGACTATTTTTTAGATAGCATCTGACTATGAAGATGAGCACCATGATGAAGTACACCGTGAGGATGAGTACCATAATAGTGTAAGTTGTATTATTTTATTACATTGATGTGCATTTTGCATTCTCTATCAAAAAAATTATATAGATGTGCATTTTACATTCTCTATTGCTTATATGTGTTTCTTGACAATATTAAGATGAACATCTTGAGGATATGGATCCTGAGGCTCTTGTTGGATTGTAGAGGAACAACATGATCGTGCATGTAGTAGAACATCACCTTGATTCCCAAGTTAGTAGTGCAAAGGGGTAAATGATCGATATTGGCCGTTGACTTTGATGATGTAGGAAATCATATTGGGAAGAATCATAGTAATCTAATGCAATATCTAGGGGTTCTTACTCACAAAAAAGTGGATATGATAATAGAATTTTGGTGTAAAGTTGATCCTTCCATGAAAGACTACATATGTAAGGACTTATGTGAGAGATATTTTGTTTTTTAAAGATATTCACAATTTTATTTTTATAAATATGCCATTAAGTATATTAAATCTGGCAGAGCATCTTTGAACTTCATGAAAAACTACATCATAAATAAGTGACACAATACTGTGGGAGACTATTAAGGAATTATGGACAAGTTTGACAAAACAATATATAATGAGGAACAAGAAGAAGAAGTCTGCCACTGAGCAATGAGCCTATCTTGACCCAAAGGTCTGGGAAGTATTTTTTGCTCCAAAACAAACAAATGAATTCAAGGTATTCAACCTCCTTTATTTGTACATATTTATTCTTAATGACTAATCAGATGAGATGAATTCAAGGTATTCAACCTCATTTATTGTTACATATTTATTCTTAATGACTAAACATATGAATTCAATGTATTATGTAATGTATTACATATTTAAAATACATTCTTATGAATTCAATACAACACATATTTAGTACATGGTTTGGATTAACCAAATTTTACACGATGCTAAAAAGAATAACATGCAACGAATGTGCACAACCACAACTTGGGTCCATGTGGCTACAACATGCAGAGGAAAAACTGGTGCGGATTCCGCTAGAGGCATACACACTAGCCAACTAGGGTGGCTTGATGCACTCTATAAGGTCGGGACGCACGGGATGGGATTTTTGCTTTTGAAATTTATATTGTCCCTAACCGAGTCGATCACAAAGACTAAATAGGTCGCCCGCAAGCGTACAGGGTACTATCGTAGTATAGGTGATTGGCAAGATACAGGGTCGGTCTACAGGGATAGAAGGGGCACTAGAGTTAGGTAGTGTAAGCTATGTTCCTAGTGCAAATTTTAGGGTTTGAGGGTTTTAAAAGGGTTGTTTGTTGATTACTCTAGATGAACAAGTAAGAAAGGCAGAATGGAAACTAGGTTATCAAAAAGCTAGATTATCTTAAGCAAGACGAAACTAAGAAACTAGGCTAATCAATTAACCAAATACGAGTAAGATGAACTATACTACTTTAGCAAGGCAAGGAGAAATTAAGAAATTAAACTAACCACTAGCAAGAGCAAGAACCTAAGTTAACACTAAAGAGCAAAACTAAGCAATTAACTAGATTAAGCAAAAACAACTAAACTAAACTAGCATGAACAAGAAAACAAAGCATTTTGGTCTTTAACAAGTTGATTAGGGTAGGTGGGCCGTTTGGGGGATGTAACTTTGATATTAGTTGGGGGAGATCATTAGACATGCAAGGTTCTCAAATTATATCTAGATTACCAAACCAAACAACAAGGTCAATGCCATTAGAATATACCCTACACTACTAGTAGAAGACTAGGGTTAGGTGTAATTCTAATGGGATTAGCCAAATCTAGGTTTCTAGAGTAAGTGATAGTGAGAAATTGAGGGTTGAGGGTAGAGATGGGAGTAGAGATGATGGTATTTGTCCTCATGCCACTAGCCACTCGAACCTTTAGAAGGCCCTAGGCAATTACATCACTCTCACTTACACTAGCTACTTAAATCTCACACTCACTTGTAGAAGGAGGGATGTGTATGTAGGAACAAAGGGGGCTAGCTAGGGATCCACTAATTGGACCTAGGAGCCAATCTTAAGATTGCCACATACACTCCAATTCCTCCTAGAAGCTAAGTGTCATCAAACATCTCAAAGCAAGCAATCCATGTTATAAGCACAAACCACATGCAATAAAATAGGAAATGAGATAGAAGCAAGAGGCAATCATCATAGATAGAAATTGAGTTCATTACAAGCAATTCCCCCCAACATGGTATAAAAGTCACATTTTAACCCCAAACAACCCACCACTAGGGGCTTAGCTACACATGATAAAAGAAACTACAAAAGAGAGGGGAAGAAGAGGAAGAAACTCCATGAAGCTTGATGAAGTGGCCTTCTTCTTCACCTCCAAGCTGCTGTAGACGACCTCCCTCCTCCAAGGAATGTGGAAGCTTGGATCAACTGTGGGAGAGGCTATCCTTCGTGCCCCAGCTGGCACTAGGGTAAGTGGGGGTAGTTTAGGAAAAATAGTGTAAAGTTCACTAGGGTTGGCGGGTTACCACGGCTGTGAGGGTATGCCACGACCATGGTGAGGGTAGTATGGGACGGCCATGGGGTAGGAATACAACCGTGGTATGGATGTGGTGGTAAAAGGCCATGGTGGGGGCCACGACCGTGGCGGAGTGCCATGGTTGTGGTGGGTGAGGGGCACCACGGCCGTGTTGTGTAACATGGCTGAGTTGGAGGAGGGTGATGTGGTCATGGCGCAACAACACAAGTGTTTTATTCTTCAGCGGCCATGGTCGTGGCGATTTGGGGTGACTACCTGTTGAATCTTCGCAATAAAACCATGACCATGGCGGGTGGCCACGGCCGTCTTTGACTCTTCTGGCCACGACCGTGGCCATTGGGTGCAAATTCCCTGTTTTCACTGTTGATTCTTGACAATAAACACACAACCGTGGGGGTATTCCCACGACTGTGTTGTGGTCTTCATCATTCAATTGTCCTTCAAACTTAATCAATTGTGGATGTCTTTGCTTGGTGACGACCCTTGGCTATTGGAGGTAGGTTGATGGAGATTTTGGGGCCTTCTTTGGACCCCTCCATGAGTGGAGAATCCCTAGAATTCCTTCTTTCTCTAACTTCCATCTAAAGCATGGTACAAGTACCTAAAAATAGTACAAAGAACATCCATAAGTGCATTTGGCAGTGATAAACATATTAGGGGCAAAAAGCTTGTAATCTACATGTTTAGATGTGATTTAAGTACAAAATGGCACAAGATGGAGCCCTAAAATAGGGCTACATCAAAAATTGACTGAAAGTGTCTTCTTCTAAGCATCCTACTCTTGGGTCTTTTGAGTCCTCTACTATTGCTGCACCTTTTTCATGAGGAGTTGATAGCTGCATGGACAAATAAATTGGAGAAATACCCAACCCGGTAATTGCTAAGGTGGTTGCGAAAATGGAAAAATTCAACTTTGCTATATTTTATTTTTGACCTTGATTATTACTCACTTACTATTGATGATGATTAGCGGGATCTCTATGAGAAAATAAAGAAGACAAGTTTACCCCTGACTGAAAAAGGGATGAATTGACGGTTGCTCTGGGTACTCTAGAGCATCCTGATCGTGTTAGAACTGCTAGGCTGGTGTCGATATAAGACCCTTTTTTGGGTAACCAGAGAAGCACAAATATGTCAAGAAAGGAGGCATGTCACAAGATCAAGTGTAAGACATGATTACAAAGGGAATGAAGGATGCAATGAGACAATATCATGCTTCTCATTACCTTCCTCCCAGATAGTAGTTGTGTTTCCCTACTCTTCATATAAGGTGGACTCCTCTGTCAGTTGGCACACTTGGTGTAAGTCTTTTTGTGATATAATAGTCTTTTAGGGGAATATATAATATATTTGTGTTTAGTTGCATATAACACTATATACAAAATTGTAAGGGTTGAGGTCATGTCGTCTTTTACTAAAATATTAATATGTCATCGCACTAGGTGAGGATTACTCACCCCTTCAAGGTGACATTATTTATGGTCATCCAATGCCCGTCGATGTGAATCGTGTGTCTATTAGGATTGTCTACAATGCTTGAAAACAGACATCACTGACAAATGACCACCTTGAGCATGAGAAGATAGGTGATGTAGAAGGCGATTTGGTTGTGTGGCCCAAAGTAGGAGTTGTCTACATTGATGTATGCTAAATTTTCATTGAGTTTGTATTTTTCATACTTTTTAACTTGTGTATATAATCAGATTTTGATATGAGAATATATATGTGCATTCCAGAGCACCTAACAAACCCCCTATAGTTTGTCCTCCACTTCCTCTCTAGATATTCAATTGCCTACTTGTATTGAAAAGTACATATTCAAGTCACTAGGTCCTAGGTGCAGGGAGTTGATAATATGGCTAAGCGACCTAGAAGAAGGGTCAACTATGATGATCCATATTAAGGAGGATGATGCATGTCAAGCTCAGGATACTAGTGGATTTGTGTAAGATGTCGTGGAGCTATTTACTTATGTTTGATTGAATACAACTATGATAGAACTTTGGATATGGTGAGATATTATGGCTAAATATCGTGTTCTATATACTTGAAAATATATGCTGATATATTTTCTTATATATCAATGCATACACATACGTCTTACAACCACTTATATAGGGTGTGTGAAGGTTCACTCTAACCAATGTGGCATTTGTAGTTCCATCATTGATTAGCTATGTAGATAAAGACCCAAAACATGTTAGTGATAACTGCTCTACCACATTTAAATATTTTCATAATGCAAAAAAGAACCTGATTATAACTCCTTTTGATGTTGGATATGTTTCAAGAACTTTGCTTATAATTTTGACTTATAAATTAGATTTCATTGTGGATATTGAGTTTTCTTTTGTTTGCCTTCTTTTCACTCAATATTAATTCTTGGTGCTATCAGTAATTGTCCCCGAGATGCTAAATGTGTATTATCTGAATCCTTCAGGTAAGATAGTAGATAGTGGGGGACATGCAATGAAAAGGCATTATTTATGTGAGTAAATTTTTATATCCATCAACATATGTTAATGTTTGCATCATTAATTGCATGAATATTTACTAATCCAATTAAATATGCCACTCAAACTTATAGGGCTATAAAAGAATTTGAAAAGGCCGGTGGAAAGGTAGATAAGAAAAAGAAATCACTAATTTGGAAGGATGTTGAAGTAGTTCTTTGACTCCAATGCATATATATGGCAACTATGCTCATTTTTATGTATTAAAGTTTATCATAACTACAAATTTATAGTTCTCTATACGAGACCATGGTTGGGCATGCATATACTATATGATGTGGTATACAGAACTAATTTTTAGACATGCAATATTAGACATCCATTGTATAAAAATGGTAATCTATATAGTCTTGATCATCATAAGTAAATAGTTTCATTTGATGATATGAAAAAAAAATCAAATTTAACTCTTGTATTATGTCATTTTGTTTGCAGCTATTTCACACCACAAATCCCTATACAAAAGAAGAGATAGATGAGATACAAGAAAAGTGGGCACACACCTTCATTAGGGAAGTCGACTTTGAGTATGATTGGGATAAAATATGAGTCTTCTAAAACTTGATGTGTTACAACCTCAAATTTTCATATGTTTTCATAATTGAAATGTAATGTTTTTATGAATATAAACTTAATTGAAAAGGTTTTATGCTTTGCTTCAAAAGATGGATTTCTTTGCAAATCTCCCTTTGGATAGGAAGTTCGTGATTCCTACTATGATGTTAATCCAATAATGGAAATAAAAGAGAAGAAAGTAAGAAAATTCAAATATTAGAAAAATATACAAGATAATGAATATTAAGCAAAGTATTGATGAAAATATATGGAAATCTCTAGAAAGTGGCATTTATGGCCACAATTGAGTAATTTTTGTTTATATGTGATTTCTAATGGAAGAAATAGGGAAAGAGGAAATAAAAGATAAAGAGAAATCGTTGAAAAGAAATCTTTTAATAAGTAAGATAATGAGAAATAATGGATTTGGATGCATCTAGAAGGATAATAAGCATCCTTAAAAAGGAATTTCGAAATATTAGAATTTCTTAGGGTCCGAGGAGTCCCAATGGAGAAGAAGAAAGAGAAAATACAAATAATACAAAATATAATGATAATGTGCTACATAGTTAATGACTTTTGGTATTATTAAAAAGAGACACTTTTTACTATAAGGAAGTAAAATTTCGTGGCCACTGGATTAAAAGCCAAGCACAAAGAAGATGAAAGAGATAATTTTCGGATTTCCTAATAACTAAGAAATATGGATTATCAAGGAGGTAAGTAAAAGGAGAGATTACTTTGTAAGAAAGGAAAGTAGTTTCCTAATGAAGAGGGGAACTTGTTTCCTCATGGTTGAGCATCCTAGGGTGTTGCTATCCTCCCCTATATAAGGGTGTAACCCTTAGCCTTGAGCTCAAGTAGATTCCTTGCATCCCTCTCTATTCTCCTTGTTCTTTTCATGCAAACCCTAACCTAAGAGAAAAGTTCTATCCCTATAGCAGTGAGGAACCGTAGAGTGGTCTTATTGGAGGCCTGATGTTCCCACGATGACCTGGGGAAGATCGACCATCATCCCTATGCTCTCGTCTTCACACAGTGCATGGAGAAGGTCTACAAACCCGTAGCAAGCACGAGCTTGGCACGCTTGAACCCAGCCATGCTGGCCACAAACTAGTGGCATCCCATGTGCAGTGGAGGGCAGAGGAGGTATGGCGGCGGTCTCCGGTGGCCCTCGAGCCCTAGGGAGGAGGGGGCAGACCCACAGAGAGCTGCACCCGGCGACAGAAGCTTGCGTCGCAAGGTTGAAGACAACCTAATGGGCGTTGGATGTTTTTGCCCATCCATGCTGTGTAGATTCGGTAACTTACGTGAGGGCAAACATGTCAATTCGTTATGTTTTTGGCCGAGCTATGTAGTGCATGGGTTGGCTGACGTGTCAGCATCCCATTGGTTCAAGTAAGTGATTCTTGCAAAAATCATATTTAATTATTGGTAGCTTGGATTGGTACATATAATATATGTAAGTTTCTCAGAAAAATGCGAGGAATCCATTAAAAATAGTTTTAGATCCTAATTCCCATTGTAATTCGAAAAGTAGATGAAGTTATCAACTTTAATGCATTAATGCTTAAGAAACCCTAATCTATGAGGATTAATAATTTGGAAGGGTTATATGGATGTTTAAAGTTGATATTAACCTGTTGATTATAAAAGGATACATTAGATGTAAGAGGATAATAATTATGCATAGTTTAATCAATTTAAGGTTCCATATACACGAATATGCTTTAATGGACCTTGAAACCCTAATTGAGCATATTGGTTGAGTTCATGACACTTAATTATTAAAATTGAGTATTTGCAACCTTTTGGTTAGTTAATAATGAACTTGAACTTGATCTAGATGTTTCTTGCATGATTTAGGGTTTTACACCAAATAAGAATGATTAAGCACTTAGAAACCCTAATTTAGGGTAAAAGAGAAAAAGATCACATTTAATTTGATATATGTGATAATATGATGTTGGAAGATGATCCTAATCCTGTTGAATGAAATAGGTTAGAATCATTAGGGTTTAAGAGCAATTTTACCTAACTAGGGTTTATAGTGATAAAAGTACAAGAAAAACCCTAACTGCAATGGAAACCCTAAAAGTGGACTAGAAACCCTAGGAAGCAAGCTAGGTTTAATAGATCTTGATGACATGATTTATGATAGGAAATTATATGCATATTTTAGGATCTCTTTGTGTGCTTGCTTGCCTATTGGATTTCTTACATTGATTGGATTATTTCTGTCCCAAATCAGCCTGATAGGTATGTGGTTATTTATGATTAACCGTTTTAGTTTCACGAAGATTTCTCGGGTTTTTAATCGAATTTAATGCAACCTATCTATTTAGATGTTCATATATGAAAATCATAAAGTCAATATGATAATCACAATTAAGATATAAGTGTGTATTCTCACACCTACATGCCACCCTGATGTAAGATGCAATGAGGTCAAGCCCAAGAGGGAAGACCCATGGGCACCATGAGAGGTGACCCCAGGAACCAAGCTCAGGATAGAGAAGGTGGCCTTATGATATTGCATGACTAATGGGCACCATGAGAGGTGACCCCAGGCACCAAGCTCAGGATGGAGAAGGTGGCCTTAAGTCAATGGCAAAAGAGAAACCCTAAGGAGGGTATTCTAGGGTTAGGGCAAAAGCGGTGGAGAATGTCACATTGACAGCGTAAATTGGCTTGTTAAATTAACTTGATTGTGATATTTAGATTGTTAGCCATATATGTGAAATTTTGGTTGTCCCCACATACCAACATATTCATTTATGCTGACTGACATTTTGTTTGTCAGCGTTTTAGGTACAATTTTGAAAAGGACAATCAGTAAAGTGGCATATTATGAAAATAGTAATTAAAGTGCAAGGAGGACTAGTTATACTATATTGAAGCTGTGGATAGAAGTTAGATATCCAAAGTTTTTAAAAGGTATGAAAAGTTTTATTTTATTCTAGCTTTCAATATAGTTTAGTAAAATTTAATAATTATTATTGATTATTTTTTGAACCTTTGATCATGTTTATTGGGATAACAACTCTGACCTCTTGGTCTCCTTAATTGGGGGTTACCGGGAGGTGGGGTCATTACATGATGCCATTTATTTCTACATACTTGTGGTGGTTTCTATAACTTTAAATTTAATGCGAGTGAATTGTTGGTGCATATGTGAATGATGTGTGTATATATGCATGTGTGTGAATGAATGTGAAGATGAATGCATACAATGAGAATTGTATTTGTACATGTCATGAGAATAGAATTAGAGAATGGATCTTGTATGTGCATTTTCTAAATTGTGTATGTGTATGAGAATGGAATTAAGTGTTTCAGAGAATGAAATTGAATAATGTAAATGCATGTGGGTGGATAAATTCTATGTATGTATTTGTTATTGCGGGTTTCGTAGGTGTGCTGGCCTATTGTTAAGTTGCATACAGGATGGAACCTACAGTTTTTTGAAACTATAGGTTTTTCATCCTTCTAAACAAACATATAATAAGTATGCATGTCTCCTATTTAGAAAACATAATTGCAACATCGATTATTATAAAAAAATGACATTGTAGGTCTATAGCATCAATTTTCTAAAGAAATTGACACTATAGACCAACTTTGTCATTGGCTTCTCCTTAAATCAAAGATTATATATATATATATATATATATATATATATATATATACATATACTCTAAATCGGTCATGATAGGCAACATGGTCATGCTACGAGCTAGCTTATGGCATTGGTTGTTCTAAAAAGACTAACACTATATATCTATAGCATCAGTTATTTAACCACAAACAAAGACACATCTACCCTTATCAGTTATAACTTTACCTGATAAGGAAGTACAATGTTAGTTATGGTGATTGAACTGATGAAAAAGTTGGCTATGGTGTTGGTTGTCTCCCTAGAACTGACAACACAGAGAGATTCCATGACTCTTTATTTCCCTGAGTCATCAGTTATGCCATCAGTTTCTATTTTCATAGTAACTGGTCACTTTGTCTATGTCATTGGTTTTCCATTCCCAAAAAGCTGACGTAGAAGGTCCATAGTTTTAGTGTCACTCACTTAGGTGTTTGTAAAAAATTGAAATAGAAGGTCCACAACTGTAGTATCTCCCACTTAGGTGTTGGTAAAAAACTGACATTATATGTCTATTTTAACTGACGGTAAATGTGGTATCTATATTATTGGGAGTTATCCTCATCAACATGAACTATGTAGAGACACACATATTATATGAACTATTATGAGAACATTGACAACCACCATCAGTGCACCATTGTGTGTGTTTATATCTCCATTGAGGAACTTCGTTGGATGTACTCCATGACAAGGTATGTTGTTGGTGAAATTAGCCTTTTGGAATGTGATTTTTTTGTTCTTATGTGTGCATGTCCCCTCTATAATATCCAATGGTGGTATCAAAGACACAGACAATCTACAATGTATTAGAATTGAAAATATATTTGATCATATATATTTTATACATGTGATGTGAATAATAGATTGTTGATATGCATATTTTGTTAATTCCACATAAGTTGCAATCTGAATGTCAAATTGATTCATAGGGAATGTACCGTATGAAAATGTGCAATCTTATATATATATATATATACATATATTGGAATTGTTTTTTAGTTGATGATTGCACCGTTATAGCCAAAGACCCCTTATTGTGTATGCATGTGGTTGTGGATGGTGGTGCTTGAATTTGGTTGAAAAACATTCATATTACATGACAAGCCTCATCTCTTTTATTTTATATGTTATCATTTAATTTTCTTCTTCACTCTCCTCAAATGTAAATATATGCTTCTACATTTTATATAAAATATATACGAATATGATTAGCTTTGGAGGACTTAGCTTGAAGTGACAACCATATGGAGATCTAAGGAGCATCAATGGTGATGTTGATTGTGGTACAGTACTAATGTTGGTTCATTGGAGTTCACTGGTTGGTGACACATAAGATGCTATGGACATTAGGTGGACAACTTTTGTGGCTCTAAAGGATTAAATTACTATGGCCATAATCAATATTCTTTATTTGTTGATTGAAATTTTCAATTTGAGGATATAATATGTGCATGATACATATTATGAAGTATATGGTGTTTGGACATGTATAGGTATATAAATAGAGCCCCTAGAATAAAATATCAAGTCTTATATTCTTTCAATGTGCATTATACATGGATGCATTGTCTGACTATGTGTGGACATGCCAACACTTGGTGCATTGTCTATCTTGTGGAAGTGTGAAAATAAATGTGTGAGTGAGAACAAAGAGCACAATTGATGCCAATGGTGGTATATGTGTCTAGTTGTCATTCTTGAAACTCTACTAGAGCCTTGGGTAGTGGGCCCATGTAATGATATCAAAGACAAAATCCTCCAGTAGGTGGTGCCCACATGGGCATGTGACATGCCCATTTTGAGCTATGTGGTCCATACATGTTGGAAAGGGTTGTCCATGGTGATGTAGCCAACCTTGAAATGGTAGTCGTGATCTAGGTAAGGGGTGCACATGAGTCATTTTGGGTCGACACTGAAATGGAGAATGATTATGAGGCCTTATCCTTAAGGCTCAACGAGGACATCGAAATTATAAGTGGGAAAATTAATATCTTGGGATTTGAGGACTCATATGAATTTGTCTTAAAATGAATAAGTGGACTACCTGTATCACCAAGGTGAACCTCCTTTCTAGGGAGCCCATCACTAAGAACTCTATAGTTAAGCATGATCATCCCAAAGTAGTATAGGATGGGTGATCTCTCGAGAAGTTGATCTAGAGCTGTGTGTGAGTGTGAACATAGCATGTAGCTGAGGTCAGTGGTGGTCTTTGGGGCCACTTTTCATTCCTAGAACTCTACTAGAGCCTTGGGGAGTAGGCTTGGGTGTTACACATAAGGAGATGATCTGGAGAGAGCTTCTATCCCACTTGCATGGGTACCTAATATGGACTGTTCACATGAACGTGTATGATGAGCGTAGACCTAGGTGATGAGGGGCCTATCAGAGGAGGGTGGGAACACATCATGAATATATTTAGTACTAGAGGACTCAGAAGCATAAGAGTTGACTACAACAAGAAGGGGAAAGAGCTCCTCCATGGATACCAATGCACTAAAGAACTATCATCGAAGAAGGATGTGTCTTAAAATGGGTGACATCTGCAGACACAAAGAAGCTATGTAAGGTAGGACTATAGCCTTTATACCCCTTTTTGACATGAGAGTACCTAAGAAAACACACTTGATAGACTTTGGACTCAACTTGTCTACACCTAGACCAAAATAATGAACAAAACAAGTACACCCAAAAAATTTAAGGAGAACATGGTATGATGGCTTAGAGGATAAAGGATTCAAACATGTATGTGGTTTTGGAGGATGAACGATGACATGTATTTAAAAATGAGGTAGGTAGCAATGAGACCTGCATCTCCCCAGAGTTCTTTGGGAACATGCATATGAAGGAGAAGAGTGAGAAAAGTCTCAATAATATGATGAATACCCATTTGACCACTTCATTTTTATGGAGTATTGGGAAGAAGGACTGGTGAATAATGTAATTGGTGGATGTGAAATTGATAGAATCATGTCTAAAATATTCTTCGACATTATCAGAATGAATGCTTAAAATTTTCTTTTCAAGTTAATTTTCCACTTTTGCATAAAATGATTAAATATTGACAACAATTTAGATATTCTTTCATCAAATAAAGCCATGTAGCACAAGAGTAATCATCCACAAAGTTAATATATCTATAACCAAGTTTATACGTAACATGACTAGGACTCGATACATCACAATGTACCAACTCAAAAATAGACTTTGTTCTTTGACTCTCCCTATACCTAAAGATAGACCTTCTGTGTTTCCCCATTGACACAATTTAGACTACAAACCCTCTAGGTTCGAAATACTTGGGACCATAAACTTGAGCTTCTCTATAAATGCATGAGTAAGACACTATGTACCACCAAAGGAGAATAGGTAACACAAGTTGTAGGTGACCTCAACAAGTAGTAAAGTCTAGCCAGTTCATACCCTTTGTCAATCATCTTCCTCTACTTAAAGTCCTGCATAACACAATTATTTGGTAAGAAAGTGATAGAGGATTATAGAGGTCAAGTTATTTTGTTAATAGATAAAAAATTAAAAGGAAAGTAAGGGATAAACAAAGTGGATACCAGATACATATGTGGAGTAGGTGAAATTGTCCCAGTCCCCTTAACAGAGGTAACACAACCTCCTATAAGGGAAACACCCTACAATAGGTGTCTAGACAAAGATGGAAGTTTGCCTCTAGATAATATCTGGTTGCGAGCACCCTCTTACTCACAGAGAACTCCAACCAAGAACTTGATCATTGTCATCTGATCATGTTATTGCTTCATCTATTAAATGTCCATAGAGAGAGAAAGCATATTGTACAAATCATCAGTCAAGCAAGTCACTTTTCCAAAATACCACATAGGTAACCTATCTCTCTACTGCAACCCATAGAGCTCTAATGTCATATCTTACATGCAAGATACATTTTTTGAATATATAAGTTGAAGGTTATCCCACAATTCACCATACGTCTCAAAGTGGTTTATCATATTTGCGACATGCGGTTACATGTTATTCTACAATATACTCAGTAGATCAACATCATGTTGTTCCCATTTATCAAACACATTCAGATCATTCGGTGGCCCAGAAGTTAGATGCTTTATGCATCCTAGATCTTGGAACCAAATCTTAATCATACAACTCTATGATTATAGTTCTTCTCATTAAGTGTCTAAGTAGTGGTAATTTGATTCTGAACCATATAATAGGCATGTTGTAGCAATGCCTCCTTCTTTTCAACCATAAGAACAAGCTAAAATGTGGAATCTGGGTTGATGGACAGAACAAAATGGATACCCACATATAGCATAGTGAAACCCCAAGGATAGTAGACAATTTGCATGAAGGTCAAACAACGGCTATAGTAACTCGTAGCCTACATCTTGGAGAAAAATGAGTTGATGACCTCCTTACTTCTAGCAAATGGGGGAAAAGAATGTAGATGGTAAAGAGGATAGAGATGTCCCTTTTGGACCAAGTTTAGAGGGAGGAAGGTGATCTTTCTTCCCTTGGGAAGATCTAGAAGTTTGATATAAAAATCTATAGTTGATGTCTAGAGAAGATGGAGTCTAAAAATGACCCACAAAGCATCTCGGAGACTAATGGCGGCATCCCTAGGTCCACTAAGGTTGAGGAGGACCCAACCCGATAGTTAAATGAAGCAAAAGACAACAAACAAAGACACAACACCCACTACAATACCCGTATGACTACAATAAATCATTATAGCAATGTGAATATTAAAGGAGAATGAATTAGGCCGATGGCTTGAATTCCATCATAGGTCATTGACATGAACACTCTCAATTTAAAAGGACTAATAAAAAATCCTATGAGCTCCCCAAAAGACTCCATATTCTTTGTCAATGCCTTTAGATGTTTAGCATGCAAAAATAGAAAAAACAACATGTGATGTGTGAAAAACATATGTGACCTGACTGGTATTCCATGAACCTTAAACACTTTTAATTCTTCATTCTCCTCCACTATTCTGGTTAGATCAGTGAGGCCCTCCATTACAATAGTAAACAGTAGAGGGGACAGAGGATCCCCTTGTCTTAGCCATTGCTTGCCCTAAACACCCCATATGGGCATCCATTAATCAACATAGAAAAGGAATACATTTTAAGACATTGTTCAAAGATGGTCACCCATCTCTTATTAAATCCCAATGCCTCCATGATCTTCCACAAAGCTCTCCATTTCACATGATCAAAGGCTTTGGATACATCTGATTTGATACACACCTTCTCAACTTTGTTCTTGTCCCCAAGTTTCCAACATGAACTCTGCCTCAGGGAGTTCACTATCAACAATGCTCCTTCCTTTGATGAACACCGATTGGTTGTTAGATATAATGTAAGGGAGTATCTTGTTAATTATACATGCAATCAACTTCATATACACTTTTTACAACAATGAACAACATACAATTGGTCAAAAATCACACACTACATCAACTTGATTCTTCTAGGGGATCAACCTAATGAAGTGTGGTTCACCTATCTCACCATACTCCTGCCCACCATAAGTAGTTATTAAAAAAAATCATTATCTAACTTTAAATTTAAAATATCTAAAAAATGTTACCTTTTGTGTTTAGGAAAATCCTAACTTTTTGAAATTGTAATTTACAAGTCAATTCATTGAATCTAGTATTCACTAAAATTTTGAATTAGGGGTTATAATGTTTTTTCCTTTCGAAAATAAAACAAATTATCATAAACTAGCAAAATGAAAGACTTTAAACCAAACTAAAATGAGTGATCTAATCTTTATACAAATATTACAATAAACTTCAAAAGTCATAATTTTCATTTTGATAATATTATAATCTAATAAAAACTGAACAATACGAATACCCACATGCATACCACGTCTATGTTCACTAACATGATACACATTCTTTGAATAAAGAACAACAAAAGGCCATATTTGGTTGCATCACATGCGGTTTTCTAAATCATCGCTTGTGAAGGACAAGTACATTCCCTGACTCCTGAAATGGACTATGTCTAATCCTACAACTTACACTACAAGGTTAAATCTACTGATCCTCCTTTGCCATCATAGAGTTTCTTTGTTGGTTATTAAACAAAATGTAATCCTGACTGTAGGAGTTGGCCTTACACTAGTACAGAAATGACGTATAACGTCACATTTGTTGTCGTCGGTTGGTGCACAAAAACTGACACCAATAGTCTAAGACGTCAACTTATAAAGTCAACTGACACCTATATGTGAAGACCGACTGATTTACAAAAGACACAAGTATCACTTTTGTTTAACGTCGGTTTTTAATAAACAAAACCAATGTCCAAATCACCCATGAAATACAATTTTTCAATGAAAAAATTTGCCTCCAAAATTTTTAAATTCGGCGTCGGTTGTGTAAAATCCGACGACACATGTTCCGCAACAAGTCCCACGAAAGTTTTTATCCCCTCATTTGTCGTCGGTTTTTTCTAAAGAACTGACGACTAAATATCCTTCGCGAGAAAAAATTCATTCCCTTATTTATCGTTAGTTTTGGAAGAATAACCGACGCTGATAGTTAACTTAATAGCACCCGTGCGAGCCAGACTCTTCCCCTTCGCTGTTTAGTTTCTGATCTTCTCCCGCCTAGTTAGGTCTGACAATTTTTCTACCACCTCTGAATATCCGCACCGCCTCTCCTTCTCTGCTCACCACCTCCACGCGCCACCATGATGAGCTAAAAGCTACTCGCCGCCTCCGCGCGCCGCCACGATGAGCTTGAAGCTGCTCACACCAGAGCTGCTACTGTCCAGTCACCGGTCACCACCACCTGCTCCCATCGCCACCGCCATCTACTCCAGGCGGAGCGAGGAGCCTTCCTCTAGCTGCCTTCATCTGCTCCAGTCAACGCCACCAGCCACTGCTTGCACATGTTCTGCTTCAGCTCCAGCACCGGCCACCTTCACCTCCAGCCTGACCACCTCCACCTCCTGGCGCTGCGCCCACAACATGCTCGATCCACTAGTGTGGTGAGTGGTTTAATCTGTACTAGATTTGAACTTAGTGTTAATAATGCCACCATATAGTTGATTTCTATTGATTAGGGTTAATGATGCATTAATGAACTTAATTAATTAGATTTGCACTTAGTTTCTCTCAGATTGTGTAGTTGATTAATATTGAATTAGGGTTTAATAATGAATGAATAAATACAAAATGGAAAAATGAATTGAATTAATAGATGATGATGATGATGATGGGGATGATGATGATGATCATCATCATCATCATCATCATCATGATCATCACCATCATCATCCTAATCAATTAATTCAATTCATCATCCTCATCAATTAATTCAATTCATCATCATGATGATGAGGATGATGATGATGATGAGGATGATGAGGATGATGATGATGATGACGATGTTGATGATGATGATGATGAGGATGATGATGAGGATGATGATGATGATGATGATGATGATTATCATCATCCTCATCATCATCATCATCCTCCTCCTCATCATCATGTGATGATGATGATGATGATGATGAGGATGATGACGATGTTGATGATGATGGGGATGAGGATGATGAGGATGAGGATGATGAGGATGATGATGATGATGATGATGATGATGATGAGGATAATGATGAGGATGATGATGAGGATAATGGATAATGATGAGGATAATGATGAGGATGATGATGATGATGAAGATCATCATCATCATCATCATCATCATCATCATCATCATCATCATCATCATCATCATCACGCTCATCATCATCATCCTCATCATCCTCCTCCTCCTCCTCATCATCCTCATCATCATCCTCCTCATTATAATCCTCATCCTCATCATCGTCATCATCATCATCGTGCTCAATCATCCTCCTCACCATCATCATCATCATCATCATGTGATGATGATGATGAGGATGATGATGATGATGACAATGTTGATGATGAGGATGAGGATGAGGATGAGGATGATGATGATGATGATGATGGTGAGGATAATGATGAGGATAATGACTAGGATGATGAGGATGATGATAAGGATGATGAATCATCCTCATCATCATCATCATCATCATCCTCCTCATCATCATTATCATCATCATCCTCATCGTCGTCATCATCATCATCCTCAATCATCATCATCATCATCATCATCAATCATCATCCTCCGCCTCCTCATCATCCATCATCATCATCATCATCATCATCATCATCATCATCATCATCATCATCATCATCATCATCATCATCATCATCATCATCATCATCATCATCATCATCATCATCATCATCATCATCATCATCATCATCATCATCATCATCATCATCATCATCATCATCATCATCATCATCATCATCATGATGAGGATGATGATGATGATGAGGATAATGATGAGGATGATGATGAGGATGATGATGATGAGTTCCCTGTTGAAGAATAGTTGGACATCATTCTAGATGATGATGATCATCATCATCAATTATTTTCTCCGTCATGAAATACTCCATGTTGTTGTCTGTTGTTAGTACTTACATTTATGTTACTTTTTCTTAACATTTTACATCGTTGTAGGCATAATGGCTTGGGCATCTACCCCAATGTTACTATTCCCTGTTGAAGAATAGTTGGACATCATTCTAGACGATCGTTCATTAGCAAAACTCACTATACCTAAATATTGGCGTTATCTGAACGGAAGACGCTACACGGCTGGTGAAGTGACCCTAAATTTTGGAACTTCAACATCTGTTATCCAGGTTAAGTACGATGTTGACGGAAATCTTGTATCCACATCCAGTTGGTGCGAGTGGGTTGGGAAGATGCTATTGGGCTGTAGTGACATGTTTTTTCTTCATCCGGTTGTCCATAATACCATCAAAGTTTGGATAACCAACATCAACAACCAGACGCCCGATCATCTGGTCCGATTTGAGTACTCGACAGGGGATAACACATATGTGGACTCATTCGATGAGAAGAGCACACCCGATTTCCCTTCTATTCCTATTGGTACCGTCCATTTCCTTATCACCATCAGTTTAGATTCGTCTAACAACGACGAGCTCTACGACACATCAACATCAACAAAGTAGGTCCAAGCAACAAATTTACTTTCCCGTCTTATGCACATGTTTAGGGGTACAACAAACCCCTTGTTTAGTTATTGTCATGTTATTTTCTAAACTTTGTTGTCATAATTAGTATTTTGATAACATATTAAACTTTGAAAGACACACTTATATATAATGTCTGAATGAATTTTTTTGAATTGTCTTATCTATATACACGTGTTTGTGAAGATGGAATGAATGAATGTTTCTACATGTGTGTGAATGTGAAAAGAGATGAATGAATGGAACTGCAGGTTGCTAAATGTGTGAATATAAAATGGAGGAATGAAATTACTACATGTTTCTACATGTGTGTGATGAATCATATTTTTAAATATGCTTATACATGTGTGTGAATTACATGATCCATATAATATATATTGTACATCTTGTTAATATTGCAGGTTTGTGGCCTGTTGTTGGCTGAAATAAAAAAGATGTTGTAAACCTGCAGTTCAGAACTGAACTGCAGGTTCTGCATCCTGTTGACCAACCGGACATCAGGCCTGGGAGCTGATAAGAAAAAAAACCAAAACATCGACGTCAGTTAAAAACTAAAAACCGACAACAAATGATTAATTGTGTCGGTTGTTTGCTAGAAATTGACGCATATTGTTCGACTGCTGGCGCTTTTGGGTTGTAATCAAGAACGATTTTGTGTCGTCGGTTATGTAACCGACGCTGAATGAGTCTACTTTTAGTGTCACCCACTTGGGTGTCGCTTCAAAACCGACGACAAAAATCTTACTTAACCGACGCTAAAGATGTTATCTTTACTAGTGTTAACATCTAACTATGTTTTCTTTTTGGTGGCTGAGGCTCACTTTCTCAAACTTAAAAAGGGCAGATTACAACAACTACAATGACGAGACTGATGGCGACAACTTTCAGCGGCAGCCGATCAGCACAACTGGACTTGCTACGAACTCCATAAACGCGATCCAGGACAGCAAACAATCAGCGTGTTCACAGTTGTAATGCAAGTTGGGAAACCCGACCCGTTCCATGGAATATGATACTTGGATAAAAAATGACACTTATTTTAGAACTTTTTTTTGTCCTCTTGCATGCATGAGAACAAAACTAGGAAGTGAAGTATCTTACTTCTCCTTCTTTAATTTTGTTCCCATACGTGCAAGAGGACAAAAAAATCCAATATGAGTGTCATTTCTGGTCTATATAGAAAAACTCATCCTTGATTGCATTCCCTCACCTTGAACTTCCAAGACTATCCACACCTGTTCCAGTCGTGCCGTCCACAATGACCGACAAGCCAATCCTAGCGAGGATCTCGTCACATCACCCGGGACTAGTTTACTATACCCTGATTAAGCTCACCCATAGACGCAACAACTACATGCTCTGTAATCTGCAAAGACGCGGTGCTGGATCGTAGCCGTAATACTTGGTACAGAGCCACCCAGCAAATAAAAGCAACGGAAGTTGACGCGGGGGCAGCTTATCCGATAATATTTAGAGTTATTTAACACCGGTGCGTTCCCCCTTCAAGTATCATATGGCATGTCAATCCACCAAGAGATCCAGCACCCTCAACGTCAGTAGCACTCACAAAAAGGGAAAAGCTTACGTAACCCAAGTCCTGTTGTGAAGTTGGCATGACAGACTTAAGAGAAAGAGGAAAAACTCTGGATGCGAATTGTGCAATATGAACCCAAATTGTGACAGAACACAATACAAACCAATTACAGTTTTGTTCGTTTTAAGGATGCAGAGTAGTTTGAATTAAGCGATTAAACCAAAAGCTGGGAGTGAGTGTGGGCTTTCATTCTATAATTATAATGAGATGCTACACGGGGCAAAGATGATCTATCCATTCAGCTGAAGGGCCAACAAAGTCATTCTAGTTCGAACCCTATAAGCCAATTTCGATTTACCTTCTGATTGTAAGTCTGGAGATTTGTGCGGCTAATGGGACAGTAGACCGTCATCTCCCTAACGATTCTTCCAAAAAAAGAAACTACTATATATACTTCAAACTCGTGTACTATGGGTTGGTACATCATGGATGCTAGGACTACCTAACTGTTTTTTAAGTCTTTTAATTCAGGACTCATTAACTTAATATCAATTATTTAGGCTAGAAGATCTTCATAAACCTGCCTCATCAGCTTCACTACTATGACAACAAATATCAGATACGTAGGGAGAATCTTCCGGACTTTCAGATTCCTTAAAGAGTTCAAGAAATGTCTTCAGTAACTTTGGATCTACCATCCAACACCAACCTATACTTCTGTAATATATCCACCAAGAACCACATCGAATCCATGCATCTAACACGACATAAGATCCATTTAAATGCCATGTTTAGAGAAGACAAGAACACAAGATGGATACACCTCATAGATAATCGTGGAGCCAACTAAAGGGGTATTAAGGAATAGAGGTTCAGGTCGACGAATAACATGCAGGTTACAATATGTACTATTGAGATATGCATTTATCCTTAGTTGTTGTATTCTTTTTATTTTTGTTCTTTTTACTTAAGTCTTATGTAATATGGGATAGACCCTTTAGGATTTGCTGTCTACTTTCTTGCTTTGTCCCCTCCTATTATAGGAGAGGGTTGTACTCTTTCTAAGATATAGAAAGACATCTGCTTTCATCATGGTATCAGAACGGGATGTATAACCATCTCGAGAGCCCTCCTTTCCAAGTCGCTACAATCGTTGTCTCTCCTCCCATCCTTGTTCATCATCTTTGTCCTTCCCCTCTACTACTCATACCTAGAGAGACATTGGCTCCTTTCTAGACCTATACTCTTCTCCAACAAGAGGATCTAAGAGAACTACATGCATCCTTTCCGTCGGCCTTATGCACTAAAGACTGGTTGTTCGTAAAGTCATACCACATCCCTTTTGTGGTCATCTACGACTATTCTTTATATGGATTTTTTTATGTATTATTTGATATGATTGGATCTCTCCAACATATCTCTATTTTGCTTGGTGATCCATAAAGTTCACCACATGTTTTGGGTCATTTTCAGGTCTAACCATGCAGTTTCTTCACCTTACACAGTCTGTCTCTGGCCCGACACGACATATTGTCGTCTGTTGTTGCTTGTATCTACTACTGTGAATTCTGTCACAATCGACACATCATGTTCACATCTTGAAATGGCATGTCAGTGACTTTCTAACCTTAATTCTGCTCTAAATCTGTTGCTCTTAAACCTTGTGTTGGTATATTGTGGGTTCATCTTCTTCCTCAGTTAGGATCCACAAGCTACACCCCAACTGCGTAACTTCTATGAAGTTTAATAGCTCCAACTATATCTATTGGTCAAATCTAAGAGCATTCTTCTAGTAAACTATATCATCTCACAAATCCACCCCCACCAAAAGAATACATCTAAAAAAAGAAAGCTACCAAAGAATTATATGACAAAAGTAAGATATAATATAAAAAGTGGGTTGAAAATGGATCTGGTTATCTCCTAGATTTTGAAAAGTTGTGAATCCCAATTCTCTTCACTGACATAGCCAAGGAGGCATGGGATGATCTTACTTAAGTGTACTCTATAAAAGGAAATGCATCTTGAGTATTTGATCTATACAAAAATTTTTCTTTCTCTCAAGATTAATGATAATTCACCATTCACTTCATATTTTGACAATTTCAATGGGGAGAGCTCAAGCTTCATCACCTCTTATTACCAGATTTTTCCAAAATAAAGAATCAACAAGAGGTGGAACAACTATGTCATTTTTTTGTATCTCTACCCCCATTTATGAATCTATTTGCCAATAAATTCTTGCATCTGAATCCTTGCTAAGGTTAGATGATGTCTATCTTCAATCATATCATTCTATGCCTTCTACTAGTGCTTTCGAAGAGCCTGCTTCCCTTGTTGTTACAAGACAAGGGTGTGGTAATGCTAGTCATAGAAGGGGGAGTCTCAATAACAGTGGGAGATGATCCTCTTTTTCCTCCTCTTAATGAAGACAAATATTGGCTAAAGCGTGGAATACTAGAATGGGAAAATTTAATGTCAACTAAAGATGCTGATGAAGAATCTACTTCTGTCACTAGAGGTACTAATCATAAGGTGGTAGTACTGAGTTCTTCTAACCTTGAAAAACTAATCAAGGATGATTTTGTTGCTACTATTATACCTCGAGCAAATATTGAACAACACTCAAGTGACTCCTCATGTCTTCAAACCTCTTCCTCTTCATCAAAAGATGATTACATCTATTGATTTCCATGCTACAACCCATATGAATGGCAATAAGGAATTCTTTACTTGCCTAGAGAAATCTATCTGTCATCCTCATATGCGCCTAGCAGATGGATCCACTTCTCTAGTTATTGCGAGAGGAGATGTGAATAGAAATATTCTTAAATATATTATGTTTGTGCCAATTTTTTTGTTAAACTTGACGTCTGTTAGTAAAAATAACAAAACTTAAAGATGTAGGGTAACCTTCTTTCCTTACAAAGTCTCCGTGCAAGATCTCAGGACGAAGAAGATGATTGATGGGGGATATGAAAGTGGAGATGGTATGTACTACGTATAGACTTTGTTAAACCCTCCTAGTGCTGCTCTTGTGGTCTACTCTAACTCTCTTTACCAATGGAACCTAAGGCTTGGCCATCCTTCTAATTTTAAAGTGAAGTCTTTATTTCCAACTTTGTCTCCCTAAAACTTTTTATGTTAGTCTTATCATCTTGGAAAATACTGTTAGATAGTATTTCCTTGTCGCTATAACAACATGTGTCCAAGTTTATTTTATTTATTTCACTCTAATATTTACGGACCATGTCCTATTGGTAATCGTACTAGTGTATGACATTTTGTAACCTTTATTTATGATTATTCTAGATCTACTTGGGTCTAGTTGTTAAAATATCATTTTGAAACTTTAGATATTCTCTCCAAATTCTTGAATGAAATAAAGACTCAATTTTCAGCTACTCCTAAATTGTTCTGTAATGATAATGCTTCTAAATATGTGCAACATGGTTCAAAAGATCTGTATTTTCAATGGGATTGTTCATCAAACTTCTTGTCCCTATAGCCCACAACAAAATGGAGTTTACGAAAAGAAAAAAAATAGGCATCTCCTTGATTTAGCTCACTCTCTCATAAATGAAAATAAAGTCCTAAAGTTTCTATAGGGAGGAGGCCCTCCTTTTAGCTAATTATCTTACTAGTAAGATGCCCTCTTTTGTTCTCCAAAATAAGATTCCATGTCAACTTCTCTACCCCATGATCCAATCTTTGCTTTACAAACAAAAGTTTTTGGTCTGCCTATGCTTTGTTCATAATAACCAACCTAGAAGTGATAAATTGTCACCTTGTACTTTACACTGTCATTTTCTTAGTTATTATTGTACACAAAAGGGATATAAATATTTTGATCCTGTTGCACATCATTTTCTGTCCGTACACACATCACCTTTTTTCTATTCTGAACCTATAAACCAGTGCACTTCCAACTGTGCCTATTCTTGACCCTATTGTGTCTGCAACTCTACCTGAAGTATCTCCTAATTTGGCATCTTTTGAGACTGATGACCCACGTTAATACAATGGTAATACTATTGAATCTGAAACAACTCTTTATTCTGATATCCCCATTGATTTACCGAAGGGGCGACAATCTTGTACCAAATGTTGTATCTCTCAACATATTTCTATAGCTCATATGAATTCTTCCATGGCTTAGTGTACTTACTTATTTGTCTACAATTTGTACCCCAAAGAATGTTTAGGAGGTAAAACTAAAGTCTGAGTGGAAATGAGACATAATTGAGAGGATGGATTTACTTCACTTTGATGGGACATGGGACCTTGTAGATCTCCCTACAAGTAGTAAACATGTCGACTGCCAATGGATTTTTATTGTGAAGTACTTTCCTGATGAAACAGTTAAACATATAAAGGCTAGGCTTGTTGCTAAGAGATACACACAAGCAGATGTCATTGATTACTTCAAAACCTTTTCTCTTGTTCCTCATCTAAATCCTATCAATATTTTGATTTTTGGTTCTATCAATAAAGACTGGCACTTACATCAACTGGATGTCAAGAATACCTTCCTATATGGAGATTTAGAGGAGACTGTCTATACACCACATCCTCTAGGTTATTTTTCTCAAGGGGAGTAACATGGTATCATAGTTGTACATAAGACAAGAACACAAGATGGGCACACCTCACAAATACATGTGGAGCCAACTAAAGGGGTATTCATCAAAGGAGATCCATATCAACGACTAACATGCAAGTTACAATATGTACAATCACCTCTCTAGTGATAAATGAGTGTGTCACCCCAGATCAACCAAAATAAATATTTTTATAGAAACTAGAAAATCCAAAATGAAAAATCTCCATCTAACATATAATGACTTGAGAATTGACAACTCCCTCAGACTGGCTCATTGTATAGTAACACATTGTGGCTTGAGATCTTCCTCCCCCTGGTTTCTCCCTACATATTTTGACGTTCCATCTTGAGAAACATGTCCACGTTCTTTTTCGCAGCTTCCATCAAATTGTTGCAAATCATGTTGGTTCTACACTTGATGTTGGAACACTTCCTTATTCGATTGCAGGAAAAACATCCTCAGATGTCCCCATTAATGATTAGTAGAAATAATTCTTTTGTGGGAAATCATGTGGCCCAGACGATCCTGTAACTGATGTAGATTTTGTTGCTATTTTGCTCTCTACTATGAATATACATGCTCTACTGAGATTGCCAGAACTATTACCTTAGAGGCCCCAAAAGCCTATGTCTCTTGGTTCCTCTAGAGAACTTCCTAGATGGCTGTATGCCGCAAGACCGGTTGGCTAGCGCCCAGACTCAAAACCGCGAGGCAACGACGACCTCAGGACCGCATACAGTGAGGATCGTAGACGACGATACCGTTTGTTGAAGGTTCCAAGACCGGTTGGGGTAGCAAATGCAGACTGATAGGGCAAAGAAACCGTGAAGAGCCTCACGATTTTCCAGACCGCTTGGGCAGCAACCTGTTCAAGACAGTATGAAGGACCTTACCTCCTCGCTTGCCTCCTCCTCTCAACCTGCTTCCCAACTCACCAGCAACCCTTCCACCATCATCGCATCTCCGTCTCTCCACCTGCCCGCCTCACCGTCCACCTACAACAACCACGACGGCGCTGCCTATGCCCACTCTGTGCTCACTGTAAGGAATCCCTCATGGTCTTGAGACCGTGAGGCGGCGTTCAATCACAAACTGTGTAGAGCCAGTACCGATTGGACGATCACTGCTCACAACAAGACCGATTGGATCACTGGAGTCCCAGACCGTGAAGAGTCCTAGACCGTTTGGATATTGGAGATGAAGACCGTTTGAAGCTGCTAAACGCGAGACCGATTGCCTAACCGAGACCGTTTGGAGCCTGGTTTCACAAAACTGTTTGGAGGCAAAGTTCCAGATCGGTTGGACAATTAGAGCATACCGAGAAGAAGTCCTAAACTGATAGGACTAAAGACCATTTGGAGCACTGAACTCCAAGACCGTTTGGATGTCTAAGCATCCCAAACCGTTTGGATGAAGGCACCAGACCGTTTGGTCAAATATACAAAATCGATTGAGGTAAAACTCAAGACCATTTGGACATACCAAACCGATCAAAGCCAGGACTAATACAAAACCGGTTGGTTACCTAAATGGTATCCAAACTATTAAAGCAAATTGTGAAAATTGCAATTGGGTCCAAAACGTCAAGACCCCATCCGAGCCTATAAATAGGACCAACAGGGTCCTCATATGAGGCACGGGGTATGGGATGCCGACAGGATGCCTCAACACACAGATCATCACACATATTCACCTGCTGCTCCTATTGCGATCGAGGAGACTGAGAAGAGAAGGAAGGAGGAGTGAGAAAGACTGCCTGGTCTGTCTTGGCATCCCTCGTTCCTCATGTAGATCTGCTCTGACACGACGTAAAAGACCGCATCAACTTCACCAAGATGCAACTACCTTCTACATCATACTCATGGAAGAATCTTCCCTCTCTCTAGTTCTTCTTGTTTCTCACATCATGAGTGAGTAGTTCCTTTTTGCTGGGGTGTGGGGACTAGCCCCGCTGCCCATGCTTTCATGTCTTTTCATTTAACATTCCAAGGCAATGTATATAACTTTTCATTTTGCTGTTAATCGTTAATGTTTGTAGATTGGTTACATGCTTGCTTTCATCATGTTTTTCCCTATATTATGAGAACATATATATGTAGGGTAGAATGTCGATTAATGAGGTTGACTCCTAAACTATAAATAGAATGGGATTCTTTGAGGTCGTAAGTGTATGATCTGTGAGGGGACGAGCCATCTAGCTTATGATGACACTTCTGTGGCCTAAACATCCCTCAAGGAGGGCCACAACCTTAGTTGGATTTTGTATCTTCTTTGTTAATCGTCGATGTTTGCTTGTAGATTAATCACCTTCTTGCTTGTTGTTTAGCACGGTTGACTCCAAAACTAGAAATAGAATGTGATTCCTTAAAGTCATAAGTGGGTGATCTGTGAGGGGATGAGCCATCTAGCATACAGTGACTCTTCTGTGTGCCTAACGCCTGTATGGGGCCCCACAATTTCAATTGGATTTATGTATCTTTGGAGCTATAAGTGAGTGATCTAGATGGTGACAAAACATCTGATACCTAAGGTGATGCTTACGCAAACCTAATGCCCGTATGTGGGGTTTTGTAGTAGCTCCATTTGGACTGTTATATCTTGCCTGGATGTTTGATGTTTAGATGTATTTGCATGTGTAGTGGTGGTAAATCCGAGACCATCCCAATGATTCCATATCATTAATCTAGATCAACTTTAATTTTTCTCTTTACTTACTTGCAAATAGTTTAATTAACCTCAAATCAACCAACCATTCTAAATATTAGTCTTACTTGAATTAGATTCGACTATCAACGATTCTTAAAAATGTTGTCCCTTGGGATTCGATCCTCAACTATACTACAATAAGACCCGTCTACTTGCGGGTGGTATTATTGCACAAGGTTTTGGTAAAAGCTCATGGATTTCAACCTTCAGTGAATTTCTTAGTGCGATAATAAACCACGTCATCCTGGTCAAGAGCCCTTCAATATATGTATAGGAGAAGATGAAGCTCAGACACTATGGAAATTATATGACACAAAATCAATTCTAGTAAGTAGCCTATATAGAGTTGTTGGGTTGTGTAAAAAGTGACATCAATTGAACAATTATGCACCAAAATATTATTCTTTATTGAAATTAGACTTCCACCAAAATACACTTAGATAGAACTATGACTTAGAAAAGGCTAGATAAGTGTATCATAATGTGCAGATTGTCTGAGAAGTAAATGTTGAATTTATTTGACCATCCATTGACAATAATATAAGTTCAATGATTATGGTGCACGATCAAACTAGTAGATCGACCAAGAGTGACCTTAGAGTCTTAATGAATTATTTATCATCTTAGAGTTTGGCCAAACATCATCTAGGATGAATTTACAGTTTGATCACTTACATATTTAATGCTTCACTCTAAAAATATATTTTGTCTCTAAACACTTTTCTGATGAACATTATTGTTACCAATATCTTTCCAGGGTCCTAACAGTGGGAAATTTTGGGTTTAAAATTAGTAACCAATGTTATTTTACAAGAAAAACAATCAATAAATCACTTCCATGATTCACAAAGATTTTAAATATTCTAACACCGCCAACACATGTCCATATTACTATTTTGATAACTCATTTAACCCTGAAAAATCAAATAAATATTTTCAATAAAAAGGGAGGATATACCACACTCATCAATATCAATGTATAAAATTCCCTTGAGCTATCAAGTTTGACTACCATTAATAAGCAATCATATTTGCACTAAGATAAAATAATACTTAACTATGATAGAGAATTGATGCATTATAATGAACTCATTCCAAAAAAACTTTATCTTGGAATTCATGTGAAAATTTAGCGTTGATAATATTCATTCAATCTAGAACATGAATGAAGAAGATGGTGTTAGATGAAAATATATATGGTATCACACTTGATGACTTGTATATCCTCAATATGGGAATCATGATATTGTTAAGTACACTATAGTTACCCCTTCTAGACTAGGAATGATAAATTTAAAGGACCAACACTTCCAACTACTACTATGGTGACTAGGATTGATAAGTAATACTTGTTGGTGTAGAACCAACTATTTGGGATTGGAAATTTGTAAGATGCTTCTTGGAATATTGGTTTTAATAAATTAATGGGAAATAATACACCATGCAACATAATTGATGTTAAATTAACTCATATTGCGGAATAGTGTTGAGAGGATTGTAAAAAATGTGCATAATGGCCAAAACATAATAAAAATACATGTACTTAGGAATAATTCATGATAATTTTATATGAGATCTTTGAGTGTGGATGCCTTGATTTTTCCAAATCATATGTGGTAGTAAATAAAATAGATAAGTTATGAGGTAATACCTTACATAAAAGGATAATACGAAGCTCTAAAACATTGGCATCTTACTCCAAGATACCTAAACATGATTATATTGGGTTGTGAATATGTTTCTAAGATAAAACAGTGACGAGGATTATTCTCCTAAAAATATTATTTATGTACACCACATGATTACAAACCAAAAAATTCTACACAATTATATATAATATAGAATATATAGGTATATCCATAAAATAGACATAATACATTACTGGCAATATAGAATGAAATAAATATCTATATATATAATATACTAAAAATTAGTAGAATATTCAATTAATGACTAACAATTAATAACTAACTTATAATATTTAACTAAGATCCATGTTGTTTATTAAGTTACTATGCACCATTTCTTTCTTTTATGCGAGCCAACTTGATTTAACTACTTTATAAAGTGGCTTTATGTTCATTTTAGTCAATCAACACATACACATAAGTGGAATATTAGTATGACCAATTTGAGTGTTGGAGTCCATCTCTAGTTCCATGTTAAGAGGTTATCCGTAATTTCTTTACATGATTGATGTATACTCAAGGAGGACTTGTGTATTCGTTGTGATAAAAAATAGTGATACTTTTGACATTTTAAATTTGAATATTAACTTAGTAACAAGCATTATGTATTGATGATGGTGTTGATATGTATTCATAGAGTGAGTCAAGTTATGTAAAATAATAGGCACTACCAAACATCAAGAATACATAGATACTCCACATGAATTTTATTATCATAAGTAATGACAATAGAATCACTAGAGATGGTATGTGTATTTGTCTTATTATTAAAGTAGTCTCAAAATATTTATTATAAAATCCCAAAATATTATGGATGTAGTCATGTAATCACATTTAATTGTTCAACAATCATATATGTTTTTGTTGAAGAATATCCCATCTATATTAAATTTCCAATATTTTGTTTTCTAAAGTAATTTTGATGATGACAAACATATAGATATGAAATATTTTTTCTATATATAGAATATAGAATTTGGTGTCATTTGGAAATGAGGTTATTATAGTGGAAAGAAAAGTTAGACACAAACTCTGTGAATTGTTATATCCAAGCAAACATAATTTATATGGAGTTTGTACAAGTCTAAGAAATTATTTGACATTGATGATCATAAAGAACACTAGTTCAAGTAGAATGTTATATAGATTATTAATCAAAACAAATATAATATATTTTGCTTGACCATTCTTGTGATTCTCACTAATTAGATGCAATTTTGGGGACATGATAAATTGTTTTTTAATATAACAGATTTCCTCTCTTTGTATAGAAAGAAGAAAATAAAATCCCTCTTACAATAATGAAGCTATACATAATTTTTTATGTGATAATAGATAAATTAGTTGAGGATATCAAATATGTTTACAAGAATTATACTTGATCTTATTATATTATTAACTGGGTGAACTATTTTCTGTTGTAATTGTTATCCAAGAAGAGGGGTGAAAATTAGGCATATACAACATTATCTATTACATATTTTTTTAGTTTATAAGGACACAAATAGGAAAATAATCATATTTAAATAAAAATATTTTCACTTGTTACAATTTACAATTTGAATAATTCTTTCTACATTTGATGGCCTGTTAGGAATATGTACTTGAAGCAATTTATTGTAGATGCACACAAAGAACTACATGAAGAAATTTTCATAACATAAATAGAAAAGTTATAATTGTGTGGTATAAATAATCATATTTACATATTAAATATATTCTTAGATTGTTCATATAAGCCTCTGAGATAGAGGCGTAACTATTGAAAATCCAAGGTTATGGATGGCAATACTTAGGATCGTGTATGGTTATCATTTGTACAATACCACACTGAGAATGGTTGATACTTTGTTTACACCTAGATGAATATGAAATGATTATTGTACACTAATATAGGTCAGAATATCACATGTCAATTATCTCCTTAGTATCAAATTATATATGACAGGATTAACAAGTAAAAATCTGCAAATCAAGATTCATTAAGGAAGCAGATATATATATATATATATATATATATATATGTGTGTGTGTGTGTGTGTGTGTGTGTGTGATGACCCGATTACAAATCATGCCATCACTAGTAAAAATGAGGAATTATCACAAACAACAGAGTTAACAAAAACCACTAAAAATTAAAATCATCTTTGTACATAGATCCCTGTTCAATAAGCATTTACACAAGGGACCAAAGTTGTATATACATACAATTCATGTCATACATTCAGTAAGCCATCTCTTCTTGAGGATAACAAGTATCAGTTACTTGACTCTGATATATACAACAACATTATAAAAACCTCGAGATAAGCAAACCAAAATCTCAAGTCGTTTGCAAAAACCACCAAGAACTATCTCCCAAGGACCTGAGAGTATAGAGATGACACATAGACATCTCTCTATAAATCCTTGTCTGATAGTGTTCTCAACCTGAAATACTATTTCTGTTCTTGCTGACACAATCCTTCTTCTACAGCTCGGTTCCTAGTCCCTCATCTGCGACTACCTAAAAATTTGTGGATCCCACGGGGTGAGACTATTGTCCCAGTGAGAGATATAACTCTCTACCAGCAATATTATTATCACAGAAAATAATATAAAATTGAACTACATGTATTTCATTGGTTAACCGGTATATCTTTGAGTGCCAAGTATAGACATTAATAACAAATCTATAAATAATCTTTTGCTTGAAAAGGAATATGAAGAACGTGTATAACATCTATTTACTCAGACATATAAAAGCAATACGGCATCAACCAATGTTTCCATATTTGATCCTTAAACAAGCAAGCTACACGACTGATTACATGTTCACATTTACATTTATGCCCAAAGGAGATGAGATATACCGCTCATGCTCCAATCGACCACTAGTAAGTCGAAATCGGTACCATACAAGGTCAATGGTAGAGCCGACTGTTAAGACCTCTCCTTTCTCGGTCAGCTCGAGAACACTTAGGTAACACTTAGGTTTAGCATGACATCTTGTGTCTGCTGTAACTATCTATGTCGTGGTATAATGACATCTTCGCTATAGAGTTACTGGCATAGCATGTACTCTCTTAGGGAGAAGACCACTTAGCTTTCCCAGATTATCAAGATGACCACTGAGCGATCTTGTGTTGATTTTATCAGGAAGTATATTGAGCAACCTGATGTATTTGGGGAGTCCACTAAGTACCTTTATTTTAGTTTGGGAGTCCACTGAGCACCCTTATTTTATCACATATTAAAAAATATGTGTTTCGAGTAAAGACTCGTTTCACCATTCAGCAATGGCTGACACTGAATGGATCTATGATCTGGGCAACTACATGATAGTATTCATCTTGCTTAGTTAAGTACATTACTATATTTTTTTAGCATCAACCAAGTTACAAACAAGGTCTACATCAAATGCTACAAAGAAAAAGTATAATTGCACTTTTCAGATACTTTCATATTCACTGAGCCACATAGTTCACTTCGAATCTCCAACTTTTATCATCATCTTACTTGGGTATTTAAACCCTTCATTCATCACTAAGGACTATCATCACTTATCACCACTTTAGTAGAGGATCATTACCTCTAGGTCATCAGACTCAGATATTTATTCACATAGTCCACATAGCTCATTAGATTTATATCTCATAGCCACATAGCTCTCACTAGTCATGTTTATTACCTTAAGATACTTGTATGATTATTACATCAGGTCACCAACACTTTCAACACATGTCTTAACCATGAAAACACTAGGGAACATATTCTCCCTAATGAATTAGGATTATGATCAATCAATTAGAGTTTCATGTCTTAACTCATACTCTACCCATCTCAGGAGTATCAGCGTATGCTATTTACATGCTTATATCTCAGTCTTAGTTTCTCTCTTATCCTTACTAAGACGTAGATTACTTAGTTATCATCCTTAAGGTCTACCGCTGATCATCATGAAGTTGAGTCAAACATTTTGCATTTCAATATTTCATTAAAACATATTCATCTCTTAGACATGCTTAATTAATAAGAACATGTCTACCATATCAAGTAGCATGATTGATAATATTATTCTATTGTATTTGTAGATGCTTTTATCACCTTAACAAGTATTCAATTGATCATGTGGTGAACCACACCCTCATATTAGGAATAGGACATATCCCTTAACACCATATTGAGTAACCATATAGGGTTAGGTATCACTTAGTCTTCTTCTGGTCTTAGGTCAACTTCATACTATGTATGGATTAGATCATTATTCTCATATCAGGTATAGGACTGTATTGGTCCTCATATCATGTACTAGGGTACACCATATCAGGTATACCTTTAGGGTTATATTATAATCCATACAACAATATTATTTTTGTTCTTTCCCTTAGTTGGTCATATTCATTCTTAGTTAAACTTCCATATAAGTCTCTTATCATATCGAGTAGCCTCTTGGCTTTCCATATCGGGCACCGTCTTGGTTCACCATATCGTGTATCCTTATTGGATGTCATCCTATCTTAAGTCAAGTCATAATTGCCATATTGTGTCTCCATGCCATCCATCATATCGGTTTACCTACATTAGGTATCATATCGGGTTATATACATGATGGACCCCATATCGCCCATACATATCAGTCATGTATATCGAGCATCATATCGGTTTGCCCTATGGACTCACCATATCGGGTATCCATATAAGGGGTACCTGATTTCCATATCGTGTGGCACACATGGTAAAAACCTTGAACTCAAAATGGGACAAGATAGACACCAAGTTGTTCATTAACTTGACACAAAGTAAGGAGAGAGTATCATGATTCTAAGGACATTAACATACCGGGTTCCCATCCCCTATTCTAGGGTTTTGCTCATATTGGGCAAGAGTAATATTCCACCCTAGTATCGTGTACAAGGTGGTGGTTAGGAATTATCTATATCGTTCATGGGACTATGTCTTATAAAGTGTAACCCTTTTTCATATTGGGAAAGCCTTCAAGTTGGATCCCATATCAGTTCTCCAAGCCTTCAACCCATATTGGGTTGCAAGGTCTTCAATCATATAGGGTTGATCAAGAGTGATTAACCCATATAGGGTATCCAATGATGATGTCAACATCATCATACTCAAAATCATCAATTGACTAAAAACTATGGATAATAGTCCTAATTACGTATTGGGACTCATGATTATCTCCATTGATCATAGAGAGCCTTAATTTGTAATTAACCAACTAATTGAATAATATTGAGGAAAAGATAATAATATTGAAAGGTTTGAGTTATATAACCCACCTTTTGAAGGGCTTCCAAGTTTCAAGATTTACTCCTCACATTCCAAGGTTGAAGATGAGCCTTCTTCAGGCTCCAAGACTTGAACTCCAAGCCCTTGCACGATATCTCCAAGTCACCTTGGGCGATATCACCTCACTTGGCTGCTTCAACCTTCTTTGGCTGATATCACTCCTTCTTGGATGATACCAAGCCTCACCTTTCTACTCCCTCCACTATGGGTGACACAAGGGAAGGTGTTGCACGATACAAGAGGGAGGGTACTTCCTAAATCTAAAAATCTTGCCAACAAATGTCAAGGTATTTATACTTTGAGGTTTATAGAAAAGAGTGTAATAGGTGTCATTTGCTTAAGGTACTTCATGCCACTAGTCATGCAAGGTCGACACATGCTCTTCCATGCTTGCCACTTATTATTTAGCAATGTAAAAATAAAAGTCCAAGGGTAAAATGGAAGACAAGGATCGACTCCTGAGTTGTCCTCTACAACAAGCTTTTCCCCCACTATCTTATTATAGTATTCTTCTCCATCTTTTCCAAGACAAGATGCAAGTCGATGCTCCACTTCTTCCTTGATGTGCCTTGCCCATCATGGGTAAGTCAAAAACTGATAGGAGGCTTTCCTAATGGCTATATGGCTGATAGGGACTCCTACTCTCAAATATACAACTCAATATGGCTCATGCACATATCTTTCTATTTATTCTTTTACTTGGTTTCATTATTATTAAGAGTATTACCTTAGGATGATTCAGACATATTGTTTCCTTCTTTTCTCTCTTTCCTCTAGATAACACTAGATAATAGTAAAAACAATCTAGAGGTGGTAAATTACATATTTACCCTATATTATGTATATATTGCAAATGTATCACAATTGATACATTAAGCACTTAACATTATTTACACAAGTTCTCACTTAGAGTTTAGGATTTACACAAGCCACCACTTAGCATCATATTCTCTTTCATGACATACAAAACACTTAGAATTCATTCATTATGCAACATTTGCAACATAACCCCTCATCTTAGGTGAATTACATTTTTCACTTAGATTACCATATAATGCACACATAGCTTTGCATATAAGCTCAAATTCGAAAATAAACTTCACAAAGGCCTTAATTACTTTTTTTTAAAGATGATATCAAGGTTGTAAGCAACTTACTTAAGAAAAACATCTAGGGTCAGGTCATAACCCATGTCAGGGGTGTTAAAATATAAATATATATATATATATATATATATATATATATATATATATATATATAACACCATGTGCCATGTGTCTTGTATTAACCTTTTACCTATATAAGAGATAGTTATACTTAGAACTACAAAATACTGTGCAAGTTGTTAGAATTATTAGTAGGTTCATTTAATAACTTAGAAAAGCATATTCACATTCTATGCTTTTTTTTTCACATTTTGTGAAAGGATTATCTAATTCTCACATGATCTATGGAAGTGGTGCAACAAGAATGTTTTGGACGTGGGTAAGCAACAAATTGGAAATGAACAACGTTTCCATAAGTATTATATGACTTGCAATTTCAAATTAAAATTCATTTTAATATTTTATGGGATTCTTAGGGGTTTTTAATTTATGTAAATGAAGGACCCAAACATTATATTTTCATAAAGGAATGTAACTCCATTCATTCATAGAAAAAGTTGATCAAGAAAAAAAAATATTTCCATGAAATATGGGTCAATACTTGAAATGCATACAAATATTTATTTAGTGTTAAAAAGACAAACATTCAAGATAGTAATCATATAGTGTTAGAATATTTGAAAGAGTGAATCAAAATAATTACTATAAATAAGGTAATGGTACTTAAACATGAAAATGACTACTCAACCTTCTTAAATATTTTAATCACAAAATCACTATATTGAAACCCTTTTTAGGGAATAAGATACTACTTCTCATTCATTTATATAATGAACCACACATATCTTTATAGAAGCATTGAATGAGTATTTATAAATATAAGTGAAAGAAAAGGATGTCAGCTCAATGAAAGAATGCATGCTAGTTTATTTCCTTAGCTCTTAACATGTTGAAAGCTAATATTCTTGAAGTACACATCATCAATGATCTTTACAATCATGTCAATGTCTATATGTCCTAAACCTCATTTTTTATGGCATAGAAAACCTCCATTGAGTCTATCTCCAACATGATTAGTAGGTATTTATTAAGAATATATCATCACAAGTCATTTTCATTTCCTCATCATGGGGTTCTCCTTGACCATCCCATAGTTCCACGCCCAATACTATCTTCATTGTCGACGTCTATGTTTCATATTGTGCCCTCCTACACCTAGGCTAACCCATAGAGTTCATGAATGTATGCTCATAGGTGGTGTAGGATCATTTACATATACAATGTAGCACTAGTAGTCCACAACCCTTCATATGTTTCACATTTACTAGTTTCCTAGGTTGAATACATGCTTTTTTTATACTAGGGCAATCAAATACCAATATCCATATCTTTCAGATTTTTTTATCAGATAGGTAAAAGCATATCCCAAAGTAATGCAATGATTCTTCCTCTCTCCATCTCCCAATCTCACCCTTATTCCATAGTTATGACACTAATTTATAAGTGATAAATGCATGATGAGTTGTCTCATGTTTATAGTATAGATGTGGAATTGATCATCTTCCATAAAATAACTTCATTTCAATTATTGTACTTAATAAAAATTCAAATGCCACCCGTCGTAAGAAAATTTTCATTTTTAGTGGCCATTCATTCTCCAGACTTATTCCATCTTATTTGTCTTTCTTCATTATGGTGTGGGATAGAAGGTGTTTGTTTCCAACAATACATACTTCTACTATATTCCAACCAAGAAGTTTCCATCATTGTTCAAAGTCAACTATAGTGTACACTCCACAAAGTTTTGTACTAGACGTATATAAAGATATCCCATGCTATTATTGGGGAGATGTCCTAAAGTTTTTGTTTCTTATCCCAAAAAGTAGAGATTCCCTCGCCAAGTTCTATTTTCAAGTATTTGTATCCTTTTATTTCTCACCCAATAAATTTATATATTTGACCTCTAGGAATACACTTCTTTGTCTAAATTTGAATGTGAGTGCCATTCCCAACTCTCCAACTCATCCACTATTATGAGTGAATTTTATCCCCAAAGTCTTATCATTGTGCAACTGGGAACGTATAGACTTTGTTCATCAAAGAAATATTCCTTTTAAAATATTTTTCTTTTATGAGTCTTCTTGCCAAAGAATCTAGTTTTATTAGTATCCTCTATCCTTGTTTGGAAAGAGGAGCCTACTTGAAAATTGTCATGCTTCTAAATCCCATGCTTCCTTGATTTTACAAATGACATAATTAGATCAATGACTTTGATTGCATCTTTTTCTTCTCCTTTTGACCCCACTAGAATTCAACAATGATGATGTAAGCATGATCTTGAGCCACTAACTTCCAATGTCTAGTAGGTCTTCTAGTATTTTGAAAATGTGAAGGATATAAGAGTCATCTTGACCCACTACATAAGTTAGGATATCATTCCCACATTTGCACAATGATTTCTTCTTCCATCATTGAATCATATTGTATATTCTCTAAACATTATCAAATAATGAGTTCTTTATTTTATCATTCATTTTTTAGGCCAAAGTACATTGCATGTCTTCCACCTTCTTTAGGTTGAGATATTATTTTATCTTCACCCTCTTTTTCTCATGCACATTGTTTCTGAAGAAAATATTTGATTGTTATGTGCTAAATTTCTACCTTAATGCTTACTCATATTTTATATTGAAGTCATAGCATTCCTCTAGGGATAACTAGGGAAAAAAACGCTACTATTATAAAAGAAAAGGTCGTATATCATGTGGTCCTCACTAGATTAAACTAGACCCATCTATGCATCACATTATTAAATCTTGGTATATATTTAACCTCTATGCTTCACATAGCATTTTTTAATAGAGTAATATTTTCCTTCCTTTCTCTGAATTCAATGACATTAAATATATTAGGATCCTGGAAAGATTGTATTTAAGTGTTCACAAGTAGGAAGTTTAGTTTGATTATCTAACTTAGGGTTTAAGTGAGAGTTGGGAGTATTAAAATTTACTTCAAAATACTTCAAGAAAAAATTATATTAAAAATAAACTTGTACTCCATGTTGTAAACTAAACTATAAATAGTAAAATATGGAAGATAACATGATAAATAGATTCATTATGGCTTGATTTAACTTATTTATCTATTTTTAAAATTGGGAAACTTCTCGATGCCAAAAATAAATTGAAAAAGAAAATATAGAAAATTTAATTATTGGCATTCACATTTTAATTTAACTAATAACTCAGATTATGGTCCATAAATTTTGAAATTGATTCTTTGAATTTTGGGCATTACTATAGTAGGGTTTTCTCCCACCATGAATCTATTATATGACATTATACACACTATCTTCTCCCCCCTCTTTCCATTCACATCAGTATCGAATAGCCATCTCTCTCATTCCCTAATTAATCTTTTTGTGACATTCCATTGCCACAAGGGTCTTAATTCCTTTCTCCGCTAAATAAGCTATTAATTCGAAAGGCATTAAGAAATCAACTAGTTAATCATAATATAACCACCTAAAAATTTCATATATTCATTTGGATTATATATCTCACTCTCACTTTTTTGTGAACTCATCTATATGTACCAAAGTCTGCCTTGAACTTTGATAGTTGGAGGCTTGTTATGGAAACTCAAGCCTTAATGGATTAATTTCTTGAGTAGTGAGTACCCTCACACCTTCCCCTTTGCTTCTCTGCTATAAGGTTCTCAGTTGCATGGACAAAATTTTACAATGGCCATCAAAATACATAAACATTCAAACATGTCTTGATGACCTCAAGGATCCTTTCTCCTTTATTAACTGGTTTAGTTAGGTATCTAGAAGCACATCATTTCTACTAAAGTAAGTTGAAGGACGAATTCGACATGTAAAACTACCAATGTTACCATGACCATATAATCCCTTTTAAAGATATTTGGGTTGAAAATAAGTCATGGATTTGTGATTCTCTTGTTGTTAGATCTATGTTTCTTGAACTAGAGCAAACTACTGAAATATTGTTATATTGATATCATACATTGAGTTACATAATAATGGCCACATATTTCATAGTCTCTCTTATTAGGTGGCTAGGATGTCACTCCAATGGAAGGACAAATTCTGACTACATCATTCACAATAATCCATAGGTTTTACAGTGTACCCAATCATTACATGTATGTAAATCCATATTTAGAGTCACTTTGGGAAGTATTAAAGCACATGGAACACAATATGTAATCAAGGGAGTGACTTTAGGATTAAGGATCATAGTCACCACTATCACATTAATATATGACTCTGACTTCCATGACATGACTTCCATGTGTCATTCTCAAAGTGGATATGTCTAGTCTAACTTATTATGTAACAAGTACTCATGTATTCTAGGATCCTCAAATTTGGTAATTCTATTATTTTGAATCTGAGTAATATTAGAATGATGAAACCATTAGTATGAATTTGTTTGAATTGGGATGATCAATCTAAGATATAGACTTAGTTTGAGTCTTTAATAATGTAATACATGAATATGAGCATCCAACAAAGATATTATGAATATCTCAATCCTTAATTTTCTATTTAATAAAATAAAAAAGTGGTTGAATCAATTGGGAGGCCTAGGTTTGAGTCATGGGCCTTACAATCCAATTAAAGCCCAATTGGACTATTTGTATAAAAATAGGTCCATTGTAAGATAGGATAAATGAATGGAAATTTCGTGCATAACATGATGCCAATAATATTGAGGAATGGTTAATAAACTCATTTGAACATAATGGGTAAAATTCTAGAATATTCTAAGGTGATTAGTGTAATAGATAATTAGTTTGTTCTTAGATTCCAAGTATTCGGGGTGTTAAATGAACTCAAAATGGTCTAATACTTGGCATTGTATGAGATAATGACTAAATGAAGAAAAATCTAAGTTTTGGGATAATTAAATGAACATTGGTGATCTAGGTGACTAAATTTGGTGAATACTTGGATAGAAAGAAAAAATATTTATATTTGGTATTTTGATCTCAAACTTGGTCTACTCTATGATAACCTTATTAGGGAGATGTCCCTAAAATTTGGTAGCATTTGGGTTATCCTAGTGATCTAAACCATTTTTAAAACGTTTTGGATAATGTGTTGATATTTTGGATACTAAGTGGATAATTACAAATTTAGAGGCCAGGACTAAGGGTAAAGATGAAGTTTGGCTCCTGGGAATGACACAGATGTTGATCTCTATTAGACCTATTGGATGACAATTCAATAATAATTGCCTCATCTTCTACCTAGCAGTAGGAGACTTGCAAGAGTTGGAGACCTCCCTATCATGTGTTCTCCCTCATCCCTAAAACTTTCCCTACGATACAAAGTCCCTTAGAATCTAGATATCACAACAAATTCGATAAGCCATAAAATGGCCATTATCATAAAGTGTGGAGATATCACCCAAAATCTCTCAAAAATCTAGAAGTAGGTTTGACTATTGCCAACTCCCCTCTGCATCCCACACCTACATAAGGCCACATAGAGGACCCTCACGACTAATTGGTCATCTCCCAACACCCAATAGTTCCTGACATAACTACAACCCTAGTTCAATCTCTATCTACAAATACAACAAATCCAAACTAGTGCTCGTGATTCAAGGTGCACCAGGCCAGATGTCGGTGAAGACCCTACACCCTTCATAAATAAGGGGAAGGATCCAAGGCTCGATCCCGTAGTATTGAGTTCTAGTGCTCGGAGCTTGCCACCATAGTTTATGATTTGACCATCACATAACTCTATGCAAGGTGGAAGACTACCATCAAGACTTTACCATTCTACCCTAACTCTAGAAATGAACCAAATTGTGGTAAGTTCTTGGTCTCAATCATCAGTCTTACATGTGTGTATATTGACTCCAAAACCCTAACTCTTGTCATCCCAGGGTGAGCTGAGGTACCAATTGACTTTTTAGGAATCAACAAAAGTTGTCCTAGTTGTCATTCATGATAGATGGAATAAGAAGTCTGGAGTCAACATTCTAGTTGACTATGAGACTGCTCTACTTCTGATGGATCCATGCAATAGGCAAGATAGGGAAGGAGAAGAATCCTCCTAGAGAAATTACCTCCATGCCCCAAAATCACTTGACATTTACATCACTAAATATGGGCAATGGAGTAATTTATCCCCAATCAAAAGCCCAGTCCACATGGCGTAGGGTGTTGATATGGCAAAAGGTTATTAGCTGGGACCCAACCCCGAGACTAATAGAGAAAATTACTTTGGCTGACATGTTAGTAGGTTATTGGTCAGATTATGATTATCTTACAAATATTCTAGTAAATAGAAAATGTATCTGATGAGAGTGATATTATATATGAAATTGTTCAAAAATGAGTATATCATGAATAAAATAATTTCAAAGTTTAAATACGTCTCTAGTTCTATAAATATAGTTGATACATGAAGATAGGGCAATTAATACATCTAAACCCTAGTTGTTGATGAACAAACTGCTAATATATCAAATATGCTTATTTGAGATATATTATGTTGTCAGTGAAAAATGATAAGATCTTAATGTCTCAAATCAGATTAGGATGATATTGATGACATTTTAGGTTTTCAATTCCATAAACAAAGGAATTAGGACTAATGGTTACATCTTGTCATGATCGTAATATGCATAACCTAATGTAGTTATTCTTAATGATTAGAATATAATGTGCAACTACTATCTCTAACCCTTAGAAGTCATGACCTTATGGAATTAGGCCTTGTGACCCTTAATCCTAACCCAAATTTGGGACGGCCCTAAACTTTTGTTTAGGATCTGATCTAGACCTGATTAGTATCACATGAACATATGGAGATACCCTAGAGTATTCATAGATGGAATGTTGCTTTTCTTGGATGTGATATGATTGTAAGGATTTAATTCTTAAAGTACTTGAAGTATAATTTTATGGAAATGACTTTATGGTGATTGCAATGAGGTTCGTGTTTATTTATAATACCCACAATTATCAAGTTCTGAAGTTTTACAAATGATTTATAAAGTATTATTTCGATGAATGATTGTTGAATGTTTATTTATTTCAGTTAAACTATAATTCCAATATGAGTATCACATAAGTAATGATATTATGAATATTGATTTACATGTATCAGGAGGTTATACACATAAGTTCAGGATGGATAGTGATTACACTCAAGATAGCATATAAAGAGTGGGTTAGAATATATAATGAAAATACTAGTTTAATATATACAAACATTTGGTTGTGAACATTACGTGTTGTTATTATACTTGCACATATTTTTGTTGCACCATGTACACGATATAGTGATAAACTGATCCACATATTTGTTTTCTAACATTTTAGGTTAATCAACATTTATTATTGGAAAACTTGGATATCAAGAAGTTGGAATCAAAAGAACACATGCTAAAGATAATTGGAGGATTAGTTATACATTCTAGTATTTCTTCTCATCCATATTCATCACTCATGTATATTTTAGTTTTCTCTAAAAAAAGTATAACTCCTTAGAGGAGCCTCATTATACATTATATAAACAATTTCTATTCAATTAAGAAAATTTTAATTATTATTTCTTATATGTTGAATCTGGATTCTAGAAGAATTAGTTGAAGGATCTTGACTTTAAGGTCCTATCTTGATTAGGGAACAATGAAAAGTGGGGGTGGATACATGGATTTAATTTGATCTCCAATATCATGACTAAATAGACATAGTCATTTTTCAATGTACAAACTAGTCTTAAGTATCATGGTTGATCTACAATATTCAAAATAATAAATAATTTGGGAAATAATAAGAATGAATATTCATGACTATACATATTATCTCATGTTAAGGTCCTCAACCCACACCATATGTCATTGGGTCAAATTTTTTTAAAGAAACTATTAGATTTAATCGTTATCTCAATACTAACACAAACATAATATGTGGAATTACCTTTATCAGTAATCAAATCATATACCATGTATCCCTATTACAATCATCACATGATGGTTTTTAGGGCATAAAACCAATGGTGATCCACTTGCACTATAGCCAATCACTCATGAATCAAATTCCATGTGATCTAACATAACCATCATGATCTGTTATGAAGGTGCATTAGCCAAGGGATAAAAAACATTACTTTCAATTAGTACTCTGGAAATATTTACATCTACTCTTTATAAAATATCTTATGTGAGATGATACCACTATACTATGTGCTTGGAATATTGCCACGATTTGGGTTCCTTAGCTTGTGCAATGGCTCAATCATTGTCACAGTAAAGCCCTATTGTGTCACCAATGGTTGAAACCACCCCAAGTTCACTAATGAGCTTATTGATCCATATTGCTTTCTTCGATACATTGTATGTGGAAATGTGCTCTATTATTATTTACAATGAATCACTACTCTTTCTTGGAACTCTTCCATTTTACAACTCTATCATTTAGATGAAACACAAAACTTGATTGCTATCGGTAATCGTCCTTGTCAATTCTGAAGCTTGAATAAGTGTAGCCATTTTCAACTAACTCTTATTCACCACTTTAAATAAAGATTATAGCATATCTTCATGTCAATTTTATGACATTCATTGGGATCTGAATGGCACCTTCTCATCAATATCAAAGCATACAAGACATCTGGACATGTACTTAACATTGCACACATGTTAGATCCAAATGCATATGCATATGAAATCGTACTCATGCATTCCCACTATTTCATAGATCTAGGACATTGAGATTTTGAGATAAGTATCCCATGACACATGGGTAAGTTTTGTCTCTTAAATTCATGCATGTTGAACCTCTTCAACATCTTATCAATGTATGTACTATGGCGTATGCCTAGAAGCCTTCTAGATATATCTCTATATATCTTGATTCCTAGAATATAGGATTTTTTTGCCTATGTCCTTCATGGAGAAGGTATTGTACACCAATTATTAATCAATTGTAGAGTAGGTATGTCATTTCCCATCAACAACAGGATTTTTCATATAACATGAGAAATGCACTTATGCTCCAACTAACCTTCTTATAAACACATGATTCATCTCTTTTTTTGAAAATGCAAAACTCTTTGACTGTCTCATCAAGATGAAGATTGAAACTTCTATATGCTTGTTTTAATCCATAGATTTATCTTTGTATATTGTATACTTCATTGGCTTCATTTATGGTGATTAAACCTTTAGACTGTGCCATGTGCACATCCCACAAAATATTCCCATGAAGGAAAGTTGTTTTAGCATCCGTTTGACATAAATCATAGTCATGATAAGATGAAATAGAATGCATGATTCTTCTAGGTCTAATACTGGTAACTAGTGAATTTTTTTTACCATAGTCAACACCTTGAACTTGTCTAAGACCTTTTGAACCAATCGCTCTTTTGTAGGTATGTACATTACCATCCATGCCAGTCTTCTTCTTGACTTGTTTACACCTATGGGGTTTACCCCATCAAGTTTATCCACAAAAGTCCATAATTTGATGGCGTACATGGAATCTGTATCAGATCACATGGCCTCAAGCCATTTATTGGAATTTGGTTCCCCAATATCCTCATTCTAGGCTTTTGTCTCATCATCATTCATGACCAACAAATTATTTGATTGATTGATGAGCAATCCAAATTTTTCTGGCTCCATACATGTCCTACTAGACCCTTGAGGTTCTTATGCTACATGGGAATTTAGATTCCAAAATGACTCGTGATTCTTTTTGTTTCTCATTTACCTCCATAGGTTAAATATTATCTTGTTGACCTTGAACTTTTTTAAGATCTATCTTCCTCCCACTAGGGTTCCTTTGGAAATGAATTCTTTTTCAAGGAATATAATAGTTTTTACAAAACACTTAATTGTCTTATGCAATATAGATGTAATGACCCTTAGTTTTCATAGGGTATGTAACATAGATACATTTGTCTCATTTGGGGTCCAAGATTGTTACATAACTATTTCCTTTCATAAGATTCACATTCCCAAACATTGACAAAAACATATTATGATGCTTCCCATTCTATATCTCATATGTTGCTTTTGTACCAATATCAAAGGTACTTGGTTAAGTGTATACACAACAATTTCAAGATAATATCCCCATATGGAAGCATGAATATTAGCTAACATCATTGATCATACCATGTACTACAAGGTGTGATTATTTGTTTCTAACACACCAATATGTTGTGGTGTTCTAGGTGGAGTCAATTGTGTTCTAATAATAGTCTCATAGAAGGACCTCAAAATCTTGGTTTACATATACTCCACCATAATTAAATCAAAGTGTTCTAATATTTTTTCCAATTTGGTTTTGTACTTCATTCATGAATTCTTGAACTTTTAAAGAGATTCTAATTTGTATTCGACAAGATACCATATATACATCTAATGAAGTCATCAATAAATGCGATGAAGTACCAATATCCACCTCTAGCACTTGTGCAAAAAGATCTATACATATGTATGAGTCCTAATAAGTCAGTATCCCTCTCACCATTTCTATAGAGTGGTTCTTTTTTCATCTTTCCCGATAAATAGGATTCACATGTCTCCATTTATTCAAAATAAACAGTCCAAATAACCATATTTATGGAGTCTAGAAGTACATTTCTCATTGATGTGCCCTACACTACAATGGCATAGTTAACTTTTGTTTGAGTCATTAAGGTTTAACTTAATGGTGTATATGTTATATGCACATATATCAAGATATAATAAATAAAGAGTGGAATACGTTGGGGCATTTTCATAGAATATATCATCTATTGCAATAGAAATTTGACCATCTTTATTTAGAATTCAAAACCATTCTTCTCCAAACAAGATACATAAGATAATGCTATTAATGGTAGGTGCATAGTAGAAGTTTTTAACTCTACAATCCCACTAGAAAGAGATAAACTATAGGTGCCTACATTTGTAGAAGATACTCTTGCTTCATTAGGTAGTCATAGATACACCTATCCATTTGGTAAGGGTTTACTTCTTTCCTTGTCCTGCATATAAAAATATATGTGAAATCCACACTCGGTATCTAATATCCAAGATGAAGAAGTATATAAGTTTATCTTCATAACATATAAACCTGAAGTAGATATCTCTAAACCCTCCTTCTTATTCTTTAGTTCCTCCACGTAAAGATGGAATTTCCTTTTCCAATGTCTAGCCTAGTGAAAATAGTGACAATTTTGTTCCTTGCCTATTCCTTTAGCTTTAAGTGTAGAGGACTTGGGTTTTGGCTAGATTTAGGACCCTTCTTAGCTTTGTCTTTGCACTTTGACTTTCTCTTTCCTTTTTTGACTATCAACATAGAATTTGGATGTATTCTATTATCTGTGTCATAGGAGTTCTCACATGTCAAGTAACTCTGATGATGGTCGAACAAAGTTGTTCATGTTGTTAACTATAAAATTTCAGCAATGATTTTAATATTACATTATTGACCAACTCCTCTCCTAAGGGGAATCCCACCCTCTCTAGGTTTTCCACATACCTAATCCATTTGAGTACATGGGGCCCAATTGGATCACCTTCAGTCATGTTGCAATTAAACAGGGCCTTGGAGACATCATACCTCTCTTGCCTTACCAGTTCTTGGAACATATTCTTGAGATGTGTGGACATATCTATAAATCCCATGTTCTCATGTTGCTTCTGAGGCTTATGGTTCATAGAGCACAACATGATCCACATCACATAAATAGTGTTTTCATTGTGGTTACAATAAGCATCCCTTCCGCTCTAGGTGCATTAGGAGTTGGTTCTTCTTGTTAGGGTGTTTCTAGGACAATGTTTACGCTCATGAATGAGAAACAATTCTCTATGTTATATACTAGTCATGGAAGTTATTCATTCAAATTTTCTTTCTCAAGGACCAGTTGCAGTGAGAAGTTCGTATGTGTGTTTCCATTAGATCTATGACAAAAATATTTACACGAGCTAACAATTTGATTTGATGACATTAATTTTTTTAATAATTCACACACTATTTTGACTAAATTTATATCCTTCACTATTAATCTAGAAGATTACCATGAGAAATCTTCTAGTGAGTCAAGATCTATAAGACATTAAGGTATGAGTCAATTTTGGCTGACCACTCACAACTTAACTATTTAGGTAGGAAACAATTACTAACTGTATCCAATGAAAATCTTGGATAGATAGTTTCACAACTCCTCATTAATCGTCTTATTAAATATATGCCATCTTTATGTGTCTAGGTTCTTAATACTATAAAGATAACCTAGTTCAGTCCAAACAAAATGCCAATACGATAAGCTACACACCATGTTGAGATCATCTACATACTTATTATGACATTTCCCTTAGATAGATGGTGCACTAAAGTAAGCATTCCTACAAGTAGTTGGACAATGTATACATGTATACGACACAATGAATAAAATCTTAAAATTTGATATAATATCAAGGGAGTTTATATAATAATCATATGTATCCAATTACCATTAGATATACTATGTTGTATGTATCATATGCTACAACAATCACATGTGTGAAAATAGGATATGGAAAATAGTACACAATCTTGTGACAATAAGAGTTGTAGAAGAACAACCAAGAGATTAACATATAATGTAACTGTAAATTTTTCTTTACAAGGTACTCTGGTCAACTGACTAGAAATCCAATCACCGGAGTGGATTCCTTAATTGACAATTCCTTTGGTTTTTGATGGAGTCATCACTTTGTCTTCAATAGAATAGGATCTTCCTTTCTAGTTTGGGCTTCTGATCGAATCCTCCTCTCCACTATTGTCCCTTGGTGATGTCAATATTGTAAGAACTAAATTTTATGTGGAGAACGTATAGAGAGGGAGATGCATGGCATGCATCTGCATACATTTTATAGTGTTTTTTCACAATAACAAACTGCAAATTACATGTTTCAGATCACAAGAACCACAAAAACCTAGTTTCCATATGCACATCCACCAACCAAAATGATTTAAAAGGCATTGGGTTGATTAATTTAATATAGATATATCATATCATATGTGATAAATGATGATCAACATGAATACAATTTCACACTATAATTAATAATTAGTTTTCAACTTAAACCTCAAATTGACAATAAAATCATACAACATCGACTCTAATTTTACTGTAGTGTTTTGGGAAAAGGGGAATAGTGGATATACAATTTCTTTCCCAACAAACTCTTATCCACCATTTCTATCGTAACTATAGAACGCTAGTTATATTAAATACATAGAAGGGGTATCAAATATATCTTGGCGCAACTAGCTATTCAATAACTAGACATGTCTTATGTTGGTGTCGAACTTGCACTTATAGATGTGAATCCCAAGTGTTTTTTTTGTTGGCCCCTTGGTTGTTGCTGTTGAAACCTTGTCATTGCATCAACACCTTGTCTTCTTCTTAGAGAAGTTGCTTGTCCTGAAGCCTCCGCCCAAGGGTCTCATCCTCTACGTCATGTTGAGTTGTTGTCCTTAGGTGAGTTCTTATCTCCCCAGGAGGAAGAACCATTAGACAACTTGTCTTACAATATGTTTTTTCCTTTTGTATGTCCACCCTTTTATATAAGACATTCATGGATTTGATTTCCAAAATATCCAATCCCATTACTAATCTCAACTTACAATTAGAATGAAATTGGATATCTTAGATAGATTTATCAGTTTGTCGACTCATTAATGAATTGTCTGAGTCACTAACCCCGTCGACCAACTGGGTGATCCAGTCACCAATTCCCTTTTTTAGGAAATATGATTATGATTTGAATTTCTCAATTGAATTATAAATGAATTTAGTTTTTCCATGTCTTTTTCAACCCTAATTTCACCTAGTCACCCAATCGAACTATCTAGTCATACATTCGATTACTTACCAAATTAGTGATCAGTCAGCATATTAATATTCAATTGAACTAGTTTATTCAAACCAACTAGTCTACCAATTGGCTTGCCTAGTCACCCAATTGAAACATATTAAGCATTTACATGATTCAAAACCATTCTACTCATATGTGTGATTGAAAAATTCAATTCATTCAAGCATCCTTATGTGTGTGATCCCATATATTCCTTTTTATGTTGGCAGTGATGTTCAAAACATCATAAGAAAATATTGGTATCTAGGAAACATGCCATTTATACCCAAGTTATAGGAATAAGTTTGAGAACAACTTCAATATATAAAGTGAAAAATTCTACCATGATAGAATATTTCCTTTGCAATTAATATGCAAATTGAGATCGAGGAATCCAGGTTTGATCCTTTTCTATTCCTGTGAGCTCAATATCACATGTTGAATCACATGATCATGGTCATGCATTTCATAGTCTCATTTATCAAGTGGTCATGATATCACTTCAATGGAGGGACAAAAATCCATCAACATCACTAGCTCACAATGATCCACTAGTGTCACAATGCACTCAAATTCTACCTATATGACAACCATTATTAAGAGTCATACTGAGTAGTGTTAAAGTAAATTAATAACATGTGATCATGTAGTGACTTCAAGTCTAAGGATCACAATCACCAATTTTGCATTGAGATATAAGTATGAATTTCATGGCATGGATTCCATGTGTCATTCTTAGAGTAGGTATATATAGTACAACTTGTTTTCTAAATAGTACCCATATATGTGAATTAATATTCAATACCATGACTAAAGATATATAGTCATAATTAAACATGCACACTAGTCTTATGTATTATTGTTTTCCTACAATTTTCACAATAATAACTAACTAGGGGTTTGGAAGGAAAGAAATACCAGAAGGCATGGAGGCCCACCCAAAGATTTTTTGATGCTGATGGAAGAGATCAATAGGGACTTTAGAGCTGTGTGCACAACCAGAAAACAACTCATTGTACGAATGAGTTGCAATGCTAGAAAATGTTGGGGGTTTTGTAGCTACTTCCCATAATTTTCTATTTTAGTTTAGTTCTTAATCATACAACAGGTTTTACATAACCTTGTAATATGATGCTCAGCCGGGTGTGGCTGCCTTGTAAAGTTTAGCAAAGTTTTGGCAATACAAATTTTACCTATTCCAAAAAAAAAACTAACTAGGGATGTACCAATGACGAATACTCTTGAGTACACAAATATACTATTGTTCATGGCCTCAATGCAAATCAAATGTCATTAAGCCAAAAACTTCTTATGGAATTATTGGATTTCTTCATTATATCAATACTAATAGAAATAGAAAGAATTGGAATAATCTTTGTCAATAATCAAATCATTTATATTGTATCTCTATTCCAATCATTACATGATGGATTTCAGGGCATACAACAAACATTGAGCCCTAAAGGAGATCTTTTTATGGTGATAAGAGGAATTTACCCCATGTTTATCCCCACATTCATCCTCATGGGTGATGGATCTAATGCCTTAATGAATAAGCACACTTCTTACTTTTCTCACTCTATTCATCCCTTTCCCCGAGAGGATTTTAAGTGGATAAACAGATTATTATGCCCTATCATATCTCATTGGTTGATAGTGAGGTGCATTGAAATATTGGTCTAGTCACCTACATATTGTTTTATATAAGCAAGTAAAGCAGTTCATCTTGAAAATTCATAAAATCTATTGGATCATATGAAAAATATAAATTAATAGGTTTTGAAATCATGAACATGTATACTATTTATATTTTTGGTCTTTAATGTCTAATCTTGAAGTTTTTATGGATGTATTATATGATTTTCTAATTAATGTTGAATATTAATCCATATATTTATTTAAGTGTACCTATGTGTTGGATTCTTGATGTTAGACCACTAAGATAGTTGATTTGTTAACAAGGTTGAACTATAGAGTTATGTGGGTCTACTCTATTTTAAATAGGATCGTAATGGACTAACTCTAATATGTTATAAATAATGCATACCCTATTTAAATATCCCTTATTGGAGTATTTCATAATTCGTTTTGAATATAATTTGTGACTCATTGGTCAATCCATTGTTGGCTATTGATATAGTTTCTACTATTTTATATGGGTCGTTTGACCCCAATTTCTATGTCGTGTCTTCCTTATCCTAATTTTCAATAATAACTTGAAAAAAGACTAAATTGTTCATGTCTTCTCAACTATGTATTTTATATTTTATTAGTAATATCATGGAGTTGTTTGTATTCATGAGTTAAATTTGGTGCACAACAGTACTTATATCAGACATTAATATGTTAACCTACTACTATAGACTAATGTTTCAACCCCCCTTACATGCTTTGTATTAGGCATTGAGGTTTTATTCACCAATCATGAATTTGTATTTGGCTCCAAGGTTTTAGTCCCCTACCACGAATCGAGGGTTTAGATGGTGTACTGTCCTAGTTTTATGTAGGGTTTGTCAATATAATTCTCTAGATGCTATGAACTATTATTTGTTAGTTTGGAATTCTATAAAGGAAAGAGACCTCATTTTCTAGAAGTACTCCTTTATATATGCATCATCCTCTTAATGTATCAAATATGTCATGTTAGAAGTATCTCTTTGTACTTTCCTTTTTTTATGGGAACAACTTGCTTGAACTTATACCTAAAATCCAACTTACCTTAAGTATCGTAATACTAGTTTCTATTGACAAATACCTTATGTTTTTTTCCTCACACACAAGTGTTGTTCCTAAAACCAAGATCTGAAAAAGCTATAGATGTTTACCAAGATGGACCTGCTCCAATCTAGTTAAGAAAGGGATATATGAGATGTAATGGTTTCCCTATACAAGTGGTACTAGTTTTAGTTATAGTGTTAGTTTATTTATGTTGATACATCCATATCAACAATGTAATGTTTTAATATCTTATAGTTAGTTTTCATATTGATGTTATTGTTGGATCTAGGGCTCTATAGGGCGGGTGAATAGAAATTAAAAATTCTCACAAGAATAGTTAGACCTTCAAACTATATCAATCAAGACCAATAGATTGAGAACAATTTGAATTCCTGTCTAAGAAAGCAAAGCAATGATGAGAGAGATCGAAACATTCACTTGGACAAGGTAGTTTAGAGTGGTTCCAATCTCCAAACTAGGAGATATCCACTACCCAGAGAGGTCAACCTCTAGGACTTTGCAATCTGTGTATACTTATATTACATCATAAAATATACAAGGAGACCACCATACATCCAAGGACTTACCTACTCAAGACAAGAGTCTTTCACCTATACATGGACTTACCCACTTGATCAAGATGTCTTTAGCCTTAAAAAAGGACTTACCCACACTTACATCAAGTCTTTGTCCTTAAAGGAATTATCCACTTATCTTGAATCTTTTCCTTGCCCTTCTACTTCACCTGGAGAAGATCTTCACATCTTCTTCAACCTTGAAGAAGACCAACAACTTCACCTTCACACAGAGTATCTTGCTTCAACCTTTGCTCTTTGAGAAAGGGGATTGGGAAGATGGAAGGAATGAGAGCTTTAAAAGCACATGGAGGTATCTCTCTTATAGCATCTTAACTCACTCATTATCATGAAATGCTTTGTAAAAGAGAGAGAGAGAAGGGGGATAAATGGGTTGTAACACACTCAACTATAGCAAGGACTTAGGATAGCTTGAATGAGCAAACTTGGAATGAACTTCAAGGGGTCCTATTTATAGTTGGGGGTGTTCCTTTGAGTGTGGGATCACTTAAGAATGAAAAATAGACATTTTACAACTTGCCACAGATCTATTTTTGTTCACAACAACTCTCCAACTATTATGATCACTTTTTTATGTTTTTCGTACGGTACATTCAGTCGAGTTTCAATAAAGGTAACTTGACTGATCCACTAACCGGCAAAGCCAAAATTTTAAACTATCGATAGAGTTTGTTTTGGGAAACTCGAATGATGAGTTAAAACCAGTTTTGATTAGTGAGTCAGTCAGTCAAATTCTGTGAGTATACAACTCGACTGATTGATCATTTCAGAAAATCCTTCACTGGATCGGTCGAGTTTCCAACTCGATCGATAAACTACATGTGACAAATCTTCCTAATTGATTTATGAGTGACCAAACATTGGAATTGAGTGTCCTTGGTTTTTTCTCATCTTAGTTACAAGTCATGTCATCAATACAAGTGATTAAAAAATTAATCTAAGGTGATTTAGATTGATTTCCCAAAAAACACACTTGTATTGCTTTTGACTTGAACTTGAACAAGCTACAACTTGTGTAATTTGATCCTTTTCATGTATCTAAAGCCTGAAATCAATCTTGAACAAACATATTAGATACATAGGAATGGAATGGTTAAGTCATTATCAAAATATGGACAATGTATAACTCTCAAGTCAATGTTCTCCCTCTTTTTGATAATGAAAAACCATTCCTCAATCATAATGAAAAGGATATATAAAGGTATACCTTAGCCTTGTGAATTGCAAGGGGATTTAGAATTTTAACAATGTGAATTGCTCCCCCTCAATCTATTCCCACTCATACCTGCATAGTTAGTCTTTCTACACAAAGCAATATAACATGTATATACTATATGGTCCTTTAGCAAGTCACATGATAAAGCATATATTGAACAAGAAAAGGATCACATAGGCAATAAAAGCAATATGGATGAGCTTCAAAACATTGAACTTCTCTCCCCCTTTTGACATTATCAAAAAGGAAGGGGGTACAAGAGCTAAAAAATAAGTCTTCTCCAAGCACAACCAAAAACATACATCCACCAGATGAAAACATGTAACCTCAAAGCATGCCCCAAACAGAGACGAAAGAGAAATAAGCAATCTAAGTCATAATAAAAATATGGTAAACATGGAACCAACTCATCAGATATAGTAAATCAAAGAGTAAGTGTACGTATGATTAAGATTACAACATTGAAAGCATGTCCTAAAAAACAACTACAAACCAAAATGAAGAAACCAACATGGTGATGAAAATAGTACATCTCAGATAATGTGCCCAGATTTTTTTAGTACATAAAAGTCTAGAAAGATATATATGATCAACATCTACAGACTAGAAAGTAAAACATCTAAATGTCTAAGTCATCTAAGTCTAGAGGGTCTTCATCATCCACATCAACATCATCAACAGAGGCTTTCAGCTCATAGTTCTCATCATCATCTGAAGGCGCAACAGAGGTAGCAACAACTCCTTCATCACTCGAGTCACTAGTAAATCCATTTGAACCATCATTTCCATCATCCTCAGACGCCTCCTCATCAATAACAACTTCCTCATCAGCCCGATCTGGCATTTCCTCATTGATAGAGGAACTGAAGCCATGACCGGGCGACCTGGCATTCTGCTCAGCACAAGACATACCAAGGTCATGTAACTCCTAGGCTTGAGTATAAGAGGGAGCAGAAGTGCCAAGTCATGCAAGCAAGGTAACTATAGGACTAGTAAGGAGAGGTAGAATAGTAGGGGTAGATCCACCAACAACATAGGGTGTAGCAGTAGAAGCAACAGGTGGAGGGGCTAGGTAAAAGTGATTATATGCATAGGATGCATGATCACCACCTGGGTAGAGATAGTAGGCTGGGTAAGCGTAGGAACAAGATAGGTTCATGGTAGACATGATAGAATATAGATCATGATCACGTGCTCCTGAACCTGATGGTTATACACTTGTTGATGCATCATGTTGCCCATGAGGGTTTCATTTGATACATGGAAAGAGGTGCAGGCAGGTCGAGATGGCTAAGGAGGTGGAGGTACACAGGTGGAGGTGGAGGCTCCAAGTGTGGTAGAGGAAGTGATAGGCAAACTGTTATGAATTGTGGTCTCATTGATGCAAACTCCTTTTCAGGAAGGTTTGTAATGAAGGTCATGAAAAAGAGATTTGCCAGTGGAAGTCTGATAGAGACCACAAATCAGGGCTGGGTAGGGTGGGTGGGTTCCTCAGGTGTTCTTACTAGAGTCAAACCAGGTCATGTGGTAGAGAACATATCTGGCCCACTTGAGTCCGGTGTTCTTCAAGATATAGAACATAATCACCGTAGTATTCTCTGCAGTTTTAGTTTGGTTTTTCTTTGGGTGAATATTATAGTTGATTTCTAAGGCGAGTATGCGGTTCTTGAGGTCTAAGGCTGAGGAGGGAAGTGCTAATAGAGAATTTTTATAGGAATCTAGTTTACTTATGCATGCATATGAAAGAATAGGAGTTATGGTAGATTCTAGTGAGTATATCGATAATGAGACAATCTCAATTCTTGTCAACTTCACTACTCCATAAGCAATGTGATAAATTTTGATGGATACATCCTTCTGGGGGGTAAGATATTTCAATTGCATACAAAAACCCTATGGGATGTGCAAGGGTAGTACCAAACCCTAAGGTATCCTAATCCCTCTTAGAGTCCCATACATAGTTGAGGAGAAGTAACTTCATGTAATATTTAATGTGGTTGTTTACTCAGATATAGATGTACTAGTTTAAGGGATGAAATCCTTCTTAAGAGTTAAAATGTTATCACATGCCAAAATATAGGTTTCTAAACCCTAACCTCATATTACCATATTCAGTTTTAGTTAATATTCACTTCTCTATTCCCTGAGATGATAACAATTACATTAGGATCCTAGAAATGTAGTACTTAAGTTTAGTTTTAATAATTGGATACTTTAGAGTAAGCATCTACCTTAGGTTTTAAGTGAGGGCTAAAATGTAAATTCGTTGCTTAATAGACTTTAGTATCAAATAAATGCTTTGGAACTTTTTCTAGAACTATATAATTAGTAAAACTAAGGGAACATGCAAAATTGATCTAGAATAGTTAAAGGAATAATAAGTATAGAGAAAATAGAGTTGGCAACCACGTTGTGAAGTAAACTATCAAAAATCATTAATAAGTGTAAGCTAACATGTATATAGATTTTTCATGCATTTTTTTTAGGGCAAATGGATCGATTCATTACTTGTAAGCCATATGACATCTACAATTTGAGGCAAAAATACAGTAAGAGCAAATAAAGATCAAGTTAACATCACTGCAACCCATATCAGAAAGAGAGTAGAACGCTTTTGTATTGATTCTTCTTCCTTGATGTCGCCTTAAGCAGCTTTCCACGAAGAATTCCTTTGACTTGAGCGTGTTGTAGTGATAGAGAGCCTAGATCTGTGCGGTGATCCGATGAATCATCACCTTAAAGGAATCCATATAACCAAGTAACAAAACAAGCCACAGTAACATGGAGATCTAGCCTTGTCTAGGAATCTCGTCACTCTCCTTGAGAGAGGTCGCAGCAAGCACAAGCAAACAAACACTGACGAGAAACGAGCAGACAAATGTTGACAAGCAGCAAGCAAACAAATGCTAACAAGTAGCGGCTAGAATAGGTAGAGTAGCTGCCACTACACACTACACCAACAAAAACAAGAAACCAACAAATTGAAAAAGATGGATAAGGAGAAAAGGGGATGGGGAGCCAAAGCTGCGAGGAACAAGAAAGGAGGAGAGTCTGTAAAAGATGCGTTGACGTATGATGCAATAGCAAGCTGAGGAATGCTCAAGAGATCTCTGCACCACAGTCACTCCACCCGCCGTGAACACCGTCGGTAATCAGACCTTAAGGATCGGATGTCGGCACCGCTCAAATAGAGATGGGAGGAGAGAAGATCTTGAAAGTGAGTGCCTCCTTACTTGTGATCCACGCGACTCCGATGAGAAAACAAGGGCCCGGGGGAGCGGGGTGGCGCTGGCCGCCGCCAAAGCCACCCAAGCCCCCTCCCCCGAGCCGGGGGACCTTTGCCCTAGTCACCCTGGGAATCGCCTAGAGCATACGGGAGAAGACATGCGAGTTTTTTTTAGTTGGCTTAAGTTAGCACAATGCTAGGTGTCAAAAATAGATTAGGAAACGAGTTAGAAAATTTAATTAATATATAATAGAATATTCATGAAAGGAGTACCTAAGACTATGTTCCATATCTATCAATATGCTTTTCCACAAGTTTTGGGGATTCACTATAGTAGATTTTTCTCCCACCATCAATCCTTAATCTGACATTGTATGTGTCATCCTCTTCCTCTCAATCTTTCACTTATTTTAATGTACATTACCAATATATCTCTTATTCAATTCTCAATCCTTGATAAATCTTTTCATGAGATTCCTTTACCATTAGAATCTCAATGCCTTTGCATGTAAAACAAGCTATTACTTTGAAGTGATTATAGCACATTGAGAAAAAGACCAGTTGATTAGATATTGGATCCTACTCCTCGATTCAAAGAGACAATCAAGAACCTAAATCCCACCTATAAATAACCCCCTACAAAATTTCGACAGTCCTTTTAAATCTATTTCCTGCCCTTAAATTCTTGCTAATCCATTCATATCATTGTGTTGAAGTCTTCCTTGGAATCAAATGATTAGTGGCTCATGAAGGTGAATCACATCACCATGTTTATTTTCATGAGCAATGAGTATCTTCTCACATTTCCATTTTGATATCTTCTATAGGGTTCTCATGGATTTTTCTTCTTTTCATCATATCTCAACTCCTGTGTGGCATAAACAAAATTATGTAAGGGATGTAAGTGACCATCAGGTCAGGAAACCGTTGCTAATAGATTCTAATGAACCTGGTGATCCTTTCCCCTCATCACATGGTCAAGTAAGTGGTGTTTTTTGTGGTTATGTTTCTCTAGTGATTTTGTCTTTGTTTCTACATCACAAGGTCACATCAGCCTCATGACTAGGTCTAACTTGATTGTTACCTATGTGACCTTGTGTCGACTTTTTTTTAAAATTATATGACTAGTTTTTGGGTGTTGGAATGTGTAACAACCCCACCTTTCGGTAACCCCCAATTAAGGGAGACCAAGAGGTCAGAGTCGTTAACCCAATTTTCGGATCAAAGGTTTGACAAATAATCAATAATAATTATCAAATTCTACCAGACTATACTGAAAAGTTGTATTAAAATAAAATTTTGCATACCTATTTTAAAAACATGGATATCTAACTTCTATCTACATCTGGACTCTATTCTAACTAATCCTCCTTGCACTTTATTTCTTAATTTCACAGTATGCCACTTTACTATTTGTCCTTTTCAATTTGTACCTAAAACGCCAACAAACAAAATGTCGGTCAACATAAATGAATATGCCGGTATGTGGGGGAAACAAAAATTGTGCAACTAGGGTAACAACTTAATCAAGAAATTATCATTTAACAACCAAGATTACGTCTTAAGCAATACTACTCAATCCTTACCTATCCCCTATCTCTGTATTGTCCCTACAGTGGACTTGGATACTACCTCTCTCATATGGTAGATCCTTACCCCCATGACCCTACCTCACAGGTAGCCAATACTTAGGGTTGTGGAGTCGCATGGCCCTACCCAAAGGTAGTCCAATCCCTGACTCATGGTGACTTGATGGACCTACCCCATTGGTAGCCATGTACTAAGTCACCCAATGACCTGATTGACCTACCCCACAGGTAGCCATATACTAGGTAAATCTATCAAGCTACATAGGGGACTAGGATCTGAGCTAGTAGGCATGTATCTTAGGTGATAGTCATATCCACATTATGGTTTGCATGAATTAAATTCATCCAACAGTTTAATTCAAGTCACCAATGAAAACTTTGTAAATTCTCAGAAAAATAATTCGGGATATTCATAAGAGTAACCACATAACTGTCAGGCTGACTTAAGTGCAGAAATAATACAACTAAGCTAGAAATCTAGTAAACAAGCAAGAACACAAGATGATCCTGAAATATGCATCCAATTTTCCTATCATTGATCAGGCCATCAAGGTCTATTAAACCTAGCTCGCTTCCTAGGGTTTCTAGTCCACTTTTAGGGTTTCCATTTCAATTAGGGTTTCACTTCATTTTTTCTACTTTAAACCCTAATTTTATACAATTACTCACAAACCTAATTATCTCATCTACTCCTCATGAAAGATATTAAGGTTACCTTTTAACAACATATAACCCTAATTTCAGATTACATGCACCATTAAAAGTCCATTAAGTCTATTATGCCTCTTTTACATTAAAACTACCATTTTTATCCTTTTAAGTCATGACACGATCATTAAGGCCAATTATCATCTTTGTCTTCTTTCAAATTAGCAACTTATCTTTCGTATAGTCTAATTCACATATGAACTCTATTTATCACTAATTCCACATTTATCCACTAGAAAACCCTAATTATCATATTAAAGGTATTTATCCACAATTAGGAACTTTTATACTCGAAATATCTTAGAACTATCATATCTCAACTTTATTCATGAATTTGAACAATTAAAGTCATTAAGAGTCATAATTAATAACATTAGGGTTTTAAGGCCCATTAAAGCTCATTCATGTATATGGAACTCTAAATTAATACAGTTACGTGTAAAGTTCATCCTTTTAGATCTTGATGTGTCTTTTTATAACAACAGGTTAATATCAACTTTAATCATCCGTAAAACCCTTCTCAATACATTGATCATCTCAAATTAGGGTTTCTTAATCATTAATGCATTAAAGTTGATAACTTCCACTAGTTTTTGAATTTAAAGAGGAATTAGCTTCTAAATCTATTTTAATGGATTCCTAGCATTTTTCTGAGCAAAAGTGATATATTATACGTACCAATCCGAGCTACCATTATTTAGATATGATTTTGCAAGATAAACTTACTTGGACCAATCACCGAGCGCCATGTCATCTCTTGCATGCAACATATCCCAATTTGGAAATATAACCAAATTATACTTCTGCCCTCACGTAAGTTATTGTCTCTATAACCTGTGGAGGGGCAAAATGGTCCAACAGCCGCTAGGTCATCTTCAAGCCCTCGACGCCTGACCTGGCACCAATTGCAGCCCCACGCGGGGCTGCCCACTCCTTCCCCAGGGTACGACGACCGCCGCCAATCATTGCCCTAGTTCCGCCGCACTTAGGGTGCCACCCAGCTACAACCGAGGTGGCCGGTATCGAGCACAATGGTCAGCGCTATCCGGATGGCCGTGCAGGCCTGCTGTAGGTGGCCGTGCGAGGTCGAGTTCTCGGGGAAGATAGCTAGTCATCCTTAGGTCGAAGGGGAACCACCAGGCCTCCACCATGATGACACCATGGTCCCTCATTTCTCTGGGGTTTAGAACTATGCCCTTAGATTAGGATTTGTACATAAGGAAGAAAGATAAGAGAGAGAGATGCGTGGGATCTCCTTGGGCTCGGCCATGGGCTCTACCCTTATATAGGGGAGGATAACGAAGCCTTAGGATGACTATCCACAAGATAATGAGTCCTTTTCTCCATAGGAAACCAAGTTCCTTCATTGAGAAGCAATCTTCTCTCTCCTAATTATCTTCTTAATAAACCACATTCATTGGATATTTAAGAATTTGAATCCTCTCTCTTATTCTCTTTATGCTTGACTTTTAATCCATTGGCACAAAATTATACTTTCTTATAGTAGAAAATACTTCTTTTTAACAATACCACAAATTCATTAATTATGTATCTCATTATCCTCTTATTTTGTATTATTTGTATTTTCTCTTTATTTTCCTCCATTGGGGTTCCTTGGACCCCAAGAAACTCTAATATTTCAAAATCCTTTTTAGTGGATACTCATTATCCTTCTAGATGCATCTATATCCATTATTTCTCATTATCTTATTTATTTCTTTATTAAAATATCTCTTTTAGAGGATTTCTCATTATCTCTCTTTTTATTTTCCTTATTGGAATTCCTTCTAACAGTAGAAACCTTATGGATACGAAAATCCATCAAAGATGACCCAATCATACCTCTTTCCACTTATTTCCCATATTTTATCATTGTCTCCAATTTCTTTCTTAATAAAGAAATATTTAATTGATCTTTTCTTTTCTTGTTCCATTATTTTTGCAACTTTGGACTCCTTGGAACCCAAGGAACCCAAGAGGCATGAAATCCACCTTTAGATAATATTCCTTTGCATTCTAGAGGTTTCTACATCTTTCTTTTCTCCATTTCTTATCTACTCATTTAATAATGGAGTTTCCTTTGTCTTTTCCTTGTTATTGGGCCCAATAGCCAATAAATCCCACAAAACAACCAACAAGGCTATTGTAAATGAAATCCTTTTATTCAAAACAAATCATATAATTATTTGTTCAAATATATTTAATAGGAGAAATTAAATTTCTCGCCAAAAGAACCCAAAAATTGGGGTTGTAACATCCTTCCCCTCTTATAGGAATTCCCCCCCCCCAAAATTCCACCAGGCACATAAACAAACAGGATAAGACTTTCATATGTCCATCATGGCTCCCATGTGGCCTCACCCTTTCCATGGTGCTTCCCAAGAACCTTCATCATCTCATATTCTTCCATCTAAGTTTTCTCTCACCTTGGTATATCGTACCCTCATAGGTGACTCAGGACATTTCCGCCTCTCATATAGATGAATAGGTTCATGGTTCATCACATGGCTTGAGTACCTCACATAGTGCTCTAGATCGAACACATTATACATCATGTTATCCTGAGGGGTAAGGCTAAACATAACCGTCTCCACCAATCCATCTCAAATGGACCCAAATATCGGGGACTCAACTTTCTCAGTTGTATCTTAGAGGGGTCATATTTTCACATCACATACTCTCCCACAGTGAACTGCATGTCAGTCTACTTTGCATCAACTCATGACTCATGTCGCCCCTGGGCTCTCTTTCAGCCATTGCACAATCAAAGCAACTTCATATGCACACACTGTGGTCCTTTTCTGACCTTTGCGAGGTCCCTTCACCAACATCATCTTAATGAATTGGTGACCGACACAACCTCCCTTACAGAGCTTCTTTACATCCCGATACTGGCTGTGGTGGTTTTCATCACATCTTAGAGAGGACAAAAATTGTCTCCATGTATCACCCTGAACAAGCACACATGCTCTCATCAAACCTTCTAGTCTGGATCATACTAACCATTAGTTAGGGGTGATAAACTGCACTAACATTGAGTTCTTCATGTACCTACTTCCACTGCATGGAAGTGAATCTTCAGGTTATACTCAAGAACTTTTGAATTCGCATCATGGTGTAGTTGACCCATCTCTCTCTCATATGTAGTTCAACTAGATTCATCCCTTGACAACATTCTTTCTTTCTCATGTTATCTAGGTAAGGCGACCTACCATAACCCATTTTGCATCTTGAACTTCCTTGGTCTAGGGGAGACTTACCATAACATCCATAGTGATGAACTCCCATTCCCTCTCGGGGACTCTCTATCCTCTATATCAACTCAATGGGTTATTTGTGTTCATCCTTCACATCCTTTCATGCATCTTTGTACACTTTTTATCTTAGGCATCCAAGTAATTCTTCCACTTATTATCTTCATAGTACCACGGTGTATGGTAATCTTAAAATCATGATCTCTTGTATGTCATGATTCCTCAAGATTGATTCCTCAGAACCCTAAAACACTCTACTCGGGGTTTCATCACCATCTTTTTCAGAGAAGTGCATCTGAGGTTCTACAACCATCCTTTTATTGCATCAAGGCCTAGGATGGCTAACCAAACAACCACTAACTTGATCAACAGATACCATTACATATGAGTGTTAGCCAAACATATTACCTTTTTCCAACTTAGGGTTAACCTAACAACCTCTTCTAGCCTGTCCACTAGTTAAACTAGATAGTTTCCTCTCAACAAGAGCATCCATTACCACCTCACATCCTTATGTGTTAAGTAACGTTGAATACATACACCTCCATGTATTCCACTTATCGTCTCATCTCAGACTTTAGGTCTATCTTGAACAAGAAAACTTATAGCTCATCTTCTAGGTTATCAAACTCAACCTTGTATAACTTGGAAATTCCACATAGCTCATGATGAAAACATCCTCATAAGATGGCTACCTTAGTTCTCTTAGTGTTTGTAAACCATCTCTGCGTCATTCACTCCACAAGGGTATGTTATCATCTCTATCCTCATACCTCATAGCAACGTTCCAACTCACATCATCTTTATCCTTGGTGTATGGCATGCCTAATGTCCTATCTCTCACTCCCATAATAAGAGGAAATAAGCATTTGGTTGTAGTCCAAATACAAAGTTCTTCCCATTCCAAGAGTAGAGATGGTACATTTCACATTTCCAGTACACCTTCAAATCTAAGTTGAAATGTGCAACATATGTCTCTACATCACGATTATCTTGATACCAGAGTTACTTCCATGGAAAACTGATCTCGAACCTACTTGGGTCCACACACAATCCTTGGTCATCTCCTCTAGGTCTGTAGGGTGCCGACACTTTTGGGGTCATCCCTCTTCCCTTATGCATCCAGAGAGTGCCCTCCTCATCGGCCCTTTGGGTCCCATGAGTTCTTGAAGGTGATCAATCTCCTAACCCATGGCCCTTAGACAATGATAGTTGTTACCTCACAACCCTATGGTCATGTGCAACTAGGGAATTAGGCAACTCCTACTTCCATCGGTCTTATCCCTACCTAACCCTCGGATAGACTTAGGATTCTAACATAGTACATGTCCAACTTAGAACCTTACCCAAGTCTCCATCATCTCTCTCTGCATTCAAGGGTTGACTTTCATCCTTTCATAGGGGTCATGGCGACCTGCATACCTTGGTCAGGCCCCATACCGGTTACCTCCATGGTAACACATCCACATGCACTTAGACATGGTTATCTATGGGTCTAAAGGTTCATTCTCATACTATGTACTTTTCACTTAGCTTCTCAAGATCCTACGAGACCTCTTTAGGTTACCTCAAAACCAACAAAAACTGGTATACACCCTACAAAGGGTCCCTTTCCCCATGATGGGAGGAAACTACATCCAAGGTCACAAACATCCTTATGTCTAGGGTTTACATCCACATGAGCATGCTTAGCCTTAACAAGCTACTAAGGAACAAGCATACCACCTACTAAACCATGCTAGGTCATACTTGTTCTCATTCCTCAACATTGGATCAAGATCATACCTTCCCATGTCACTAACTTAGCTGTGAGGGGTTCATCAAACATACCTTAGACTTAATGGGTTTCCCTTTCCTCTAAACATGAGGAGTGCCATGCTCGAATCTCAAATATCATCATGAGCATCGGGTACACCACTTCCCCTCTTAGGCCTAGGAACCCTAGGTTCACTTTTTAGATGTCCAACTGCATGGTCAACCTTTTTAACCACGAACCAAGCATGTACAAGGTAAGACATGCACTTCCCATAATCCTTCTAGTTGAACAAAACTTTAGAGTGGAGTCCTCCTCAAGGACAAACAACTAAGTGTAAGGCCTCACAACCTATTACTAAACCTCTTCATGGTCTTAAGGAACTCTTCTTCTTAACCCTAGAAGGTAAACACCTATACCATAGGCACATAGGTACCAACAGTCTCATCTTCTCTCTAAGGTTTGGTTCCTCTAAAGGAAACGAAGATACCATTAGCCTCCATGGATCATACATGAGGCAACCGTGACCATCCACTTAGGTCACATCATCCTCAACTCCCCACTGTTCCTCATATCTTGGAGTCTAAGCTTCCAACCTTCTTGCTTGGGTCCTGCTCTCTCTCTCTAGAGCTAACCCTACAAACAACCTTACTACTAGAGATCCTCTCTCCATGAAGGTGGATCAAGCTCACAAGCATACCCCTACATGGGTGAATCCTATGTTCAAACTTATGTTTGCTCAAGATTATCCATAACCCTTTATGCTTATCTCATAAGCTATCTAACATACTCTCCTGGCTAAGGTTTTAACCTATTGCTCACACTACTGACGTACTTTGGGTGCATGCTAGCCATGCTCATATAAGCCCATAGGGTTTCTATAGGTTCTTCACTAACCTCGTCAATGAAGGGGTTATCCTTCACCCTAACATGCACGACCCTTCCCAGGGTTGGGTCACCAAAGGCACTAGGTCATCCAACCTCACATGGCTCATATCATCAAGGGCATCCAAAAGCATGTCAACCGACACACCTGGTCGACCAAGACCTCCAGCTCATCATGTCATCTCTCTCTCTAAACTTCACTTAAGGTTAGGGTTAGCATCATACTCAGAGGATGCGCCAGGTATCTACCTTTAATGGAGGTTTATGCCTCCAAGACTAACTTTCTCTACTCATCCCCCTGACAAGAAGGTCTAAACTTAGGTTTCTCCTGAGGGCATGGAAACACATGTCATACGACCTAAGCATGCAACTATTCTTTAGTTTACACTTAAACTATTAAGCTTATGTCCATGAAATCTTATTTACATGTTTTTCCTTAATTTGGTGGAGGATTCCTTACACCTTATCAACTTTACCCATACCTTGAGAGGGTGAGGAAAAGAGAGAAAACCCTGATCCTTAAAATCCTTAACAACATTTGAGTTGAGAAGGGATGAACAAGATGAGAGAGTCCTAAAGGCATCTTATTTCGAGTTAGATCCTAAGACATTGGCTAGGCAGTGACACAGATTTGGGAGTCCTCGTATTCCAACTAGCGGTGTGGAGGAAAATATTGCCAGCCCCCAGACGTGATCCTTTTCTAGACACCTCTGTCTTTCAGAAAATCCTCTAATAACTCCCTTGGGTTCTATAGAGTTTGTAAAATTTAATAATTATTAAACATTAAATGAGGAACCTATGCTCTGATACCAAATGTAACAACCCCACCTTCTGGTAACCCTCAATTAAGGGAGACCAAGAGGTCAGAGCCGTTATCCCAATTTCTGGATCAAAGGTTCGACAAATAATCAATAATAATTATCAAATTCTACCAGACTATATTGAAAAGTTGTAATAAAATAAAATTTTGCATACCTTTTTTTAAAACTTGGATATCTAACTTCTATCCACATCTGGACTCTATTCTAACTAATCCTCCTTGCACTTTATTTCTTAATTTCACAATATGCCACTTTACTGTTTATCCTTTTCAATTTGTACCTAAAATGCCGACAAACAAAACGTCAGTCAACATAAATGAATATGCTGGTATGTGGGGGAAACAAAAATTGTGCAACTAGGGTAACAACGTAATCAAGCAATTATCATTTAACAACCAAGATTACATCTTAAGCAATACTACTCAACCGTTACCTATCCCCTATCTCTATGTTGTCCCTGCAGCGGACTTGGATACTACCTCTCTCATATGGTAGATCCTTATCCCCATGGCCCTACCTCATAGGTAGCCAATACTTAGGGTTGTAGAGTCACATGGCCCTACCCAAAGGTAGTCCAATCCCTGACTCATGGTGACTTGATGGACCTACCCCATTGGTAGCCATGTACTCAGTCACCCAATGACTTGATGGACCTACCCCATAGGTAGCCATTTACTAGGTCAATCTATCAAGCTACAGAGGGGACTAGGATCTGAGCTAGTAGGCATGTATCTTAGGTGATAGTCATATCCACATTATGGTTTGCATGAATTAAATTCATCCAACAATTTAATTCAAGTCACTGATGAAAACTACCCTAATTTGAGATGATCAATGTATTGAGAAGGGTTTTACAGATGATTAAAGTTGATATTAACCTGCTATTTATAAAAAGACACATCAAGATCTAAAAGGATGAACTTTACACGTAACTGGATTAATTTAGAGTTCCATATACATGAATGATCTTTAATGGGCCTTGAAACCCTAATGTTAGTAATTATGACTCTTAATGGCTTTAATTGTTCAAATTAATGAATAAAGCTGAGATATGATAGTTCTAAGCTATTTCGAGTATAAAAGTTCCTAATTGTGGATAAATACCTTTAATATGATAATTAGGGTTTTCTAGTGGATAAATGTGGAATTAGTGATAAATAGAGTTCATATGTGAATTAGACTATACGAAAGATAAGTTGCTAATTTGAAAGAAGCCAAAGAAGATAATTGGCCTTAATGATCGTGTCATGACTTAAAAGGATAAAAATGGTAGTTTTAATGTAAAAGAGGCATAATAGACTTAATGGACTTTTAATGGTACATGTAATACGAAATTAGGGTTATATGTTGTTAAAAGGTAACCTTAATATCTTTCATGAGGAGTAGATGAGATAATTAGGTTTTTGAGTAATTATATAAAATTAGGGTTTAAAATAGTAAAACTGAAGTGAAACCCTAATTGCAATGGAAACCCTAAAAGTGGACTAGAAACCCTAGGAAGCGAGCTAGGTTTAATAGACCTTGATGACCTGATCAATGATAGGAAAATTGGATGCATATTTCAAGATCATCTTGTGTGCTTGCTTGTTTATTGGATTTCTTGCTTAGTTGGATTATTTCTGCACTCAGTCAGCCTGACAGGTATGTGGTTACGCTTATGAATATCCCTAATTAGTTTTCCGAGGATTCCACGTCATCTCTTACATGAAACATAACCTGATTTGGAAATATAACCAAATTACACTTCTGCCCTCACGTAAGTTATTGGCTATTTAACCCGCGGAGGGGCAAAATGGTCAAACAGCTGCTAGTTCATCTTCAAGATCATGACGCCCGACCTAGCGACGAATTCAGCCCCATGCAGGCCTGCCCATTCCTTCCCCAGGGCCCAACGACCACCGCCGATCATTGCCCTAGCTCTGCCAAATCCTGCCGCACCTGGGGCGCCACCTAGCTATGACCGAGGTGGCCGGTATTGAGCATGATGGATGGCACTATCCAGTTGGCCGTGCAGGCCTACTACAGGTGGCCGTGTGAGGTCAAGTGCTTGGGGAAGATAGCCAGTCATCCTTAGGTCGACGGGGAACCACCATGCCTCCACCATGACGACACCATGGCCCCTCGTTGCTCTAGGGTTTAGAACTATGCCCTTAGATTAGGATTTGTATGTAAGGAAGAAGGAGAAGAGAGAGATATGTGGGATCTCCTTGGGCTCGGCCATGGGCTCTACCCTTATATAGGGGAGGGTAACGAAGCCCTAGGATGACTATCCATGAGATAACGAGTCCTTTTCTCAATAGGAAACCAAGTTCCTTCTTTAAGAAGCAATCTTCTCTCTCCTAATTATCTTATTAATAAACCATATTCTTTGGATATTTAGGAATTCAAAAACCCACTCTCTTATTCTCTTTATGCTTGACTTTTAATCCATTGATACGAAATTATACTTTCTTATAGTAGAAAATACTTCTTTTTAACAATACCACAAGTTCATTAATTATGTATCACATTATCCTCTTATTTTGTATTATTTGTATTTTCTCTTTCTTTTCCTCCATTGGGGCTCCTTGGACCCCAAGAAACTCTAATATTTCGAAATCCTTTTTAGTGGATACTCATTATCCTTCTAGACACATCTATATCAATTATTTCTCATTATCTTATTTATTTCTTTATTAAAATATCTCTTTTCAAGGATTTCTCTTTATCTCTCTTTTTATTTTCCTTATTGGAATTCCTTCTAACAGTAGAAACCTTATGGATACGAAAATCCATCAAAGATGACTCAATCATACCTCTTTCCACTTATTTCCCATATTTTATCATTGTCTCCAATTTCTTTCTTAATAAAGAAATATTTAATTGATCTTTTCTTTTCTTGTTGCATTATTTTTGCAACATTGGACTCCTTAGAACCCAAGGAACCCAAGAGGCATGAAATCCACCTTTGGATAATATTCCTTTGCCTTCTAGAGGTTTCTACATCTTTGTTTTCTCCATTTCTTATCTACTCATTTAATAATGGAGTTTTCTTTGTCTTTTCCTTATTATTGGGCCCAATAGCCAATAAAACCCACAAAACAACCAACAAGGCTATTGTAAACAAAATCCTTTTATTCAAAACAAATCATATCATTATTTGTTCAAATATCTTTCATAGGAGAAATTACATTTCTCACCAAAAGAACCCAAAAATTGGGGTTGTAATAGAATGGATTTTAATTCTTTCCTAAACATCATCACATCTTTATACTCATTGGAAGACAACATGCTCTTGGAGGATCAAGACTCAAGTGAGGGTTGTTTGGGTATGCCACGGTCCCAAGAGTTTTATAAGCACCTTGCACATAAGGATGATGAGAGAGGGAGTTGCCCTCAAGGTAATCAAGCTTTAGTGCAACTTTGTTAATGGAAAGAAGAGGGAACTTCCACCCACATGGATTCCCACATCTCTTTTCATAAGTGATGTATCTACTGTCTTAAGACACAAGGGAAATTTTGGGTTTTCTCCCTGTGCTTCTCTCTTTTCCTTGGTAGGGTTTTAAGTAGATGATTGGACCATTATGCTTTGTCATGTATTAATGGTTGATAATTAGGAACAACGTAATATTGGTATTTCCAACATTTTGTTTTCCAAAACAAGTAAATTATTTCATGTGGATGTGCATGCCCCTGGGTTAACTAGTGTTTGCCGCATCATGTCTTTTTTGTCTAATGGGCATGAATCCTACCAAATTAGTAGCATGCATGCTTTTTAGTGGAGGTTGTAGTTGTGTCAATCTAGAAGGCTATTTATAGATAGGGACCCACTCCAGTCTCATGTTAGAACACTTTTCATCCTGTATGAGATGATTGATCTTAGACAAGCATTGGAAGAGTCAATCTTAGGGCTGATCCAACCTCCCTTGCCTTGGAGAATCATGATGCAAATTCACAATTGTTTATTAGATAAAAGATTATAAAAATCAATATCGTATTTGTATATATATAATATATATATATGGGTTTTTATAGTTTTATGTTGAAGTTTTTAGAGATAAAATTATTATATGTATTATTATGGAGTCTAGTGTGGAGACTCAAAGGGAGATTGGGAATGCAACTAGTGGTGCAGACATGATGGCAACTGGGAGTGTGAATGGTGTCACAACTGGGGTAGCTTCTACTGATACAGATGATGGTGGGACATCGACTGATTGTTTAAAGGTTTTGGGAGAAACCTTCTCCTTGTCCCATCCTTCAAGTTTGTCTTTTAGGGATGTTGTCAATGGAGTCGGGGGAAGAGAGGATCTCATGTATCACTAGGTGGAGTCACCATTGCTAAGGAAGTTAAACTTTGGACATATACTTTCAAGAAGAAGGTGTCTTCTAATCAAATCCTATTGAACAAAACTGATGTCGAGGTGTTAGATAGAAATCTAATATATACCAAGGCATTGCTGAAAGGAATGTTGCTAGATGGAGTCGTGCTATTGTTGGTTATGTTGTGGGTCTGAAGCATCATTGGCAGACTTTGATGGTTCATCCGGCCCAGATCTGGGGTGTGAAGGGTTCGATTGAAATTATATCTATAGGTAATGCCTTCTTTCTGATTCTATTCTTGAACAATGAAGACATGATGAAGAATCTAGAAGAGGGGCCTTGGTTTGTAACATGGCAACTACTGATTCTAAATAGGTGGGAGAGAGGCTAATCGCTAGAGAAGCTCAACCTAGCAGAGATCCCGATCTAGATACAATTTTTTATCTACCTATTGTATCGTGGGATACAGACATATTTGATTGCACTAGATCCTATTTAGGAAAGCTTGTATGTCATGATAGATTGATGACAAGTTTTACAAGACTCAAGCATGCTAGGATGCAAGTTGTGATCCTGGTCAACTTCAAATTTCCAAAGGATCTTTAGATTTAGAGTGAGGACGGTCATATGGACACTATTCGATTTGAATATGAATGGGAGTCATATAGGTGCATACACTATGGTAATTTTGGGCATGAATCTTCTTGATGTTCAGACATTCCTACAAAGAAGGTAGCGATTCCTATCAATAAGCAAATTTGGATTCCTAAAAATAACTCTATATTTGAAGAAGTTGATGTTTCCTATGACCGTATTAGTGATGATGTTGTTTTTGATGGAAAATATGAGGTTTCAATGTCTGGTCCTATGATTGTTTTGTCGATAGAGAAGTCGGCTCCCTCTGAGACTCAATCATTAAGTATTGGTACTAAGACTTAGGCTATAGGTTCTAACCCAAAAATTCTAGATCAACCTTAGCCTCAGTGGGAGACTATTGGAAAGAAACCAAAGTCTCCCCCGAAAGCCAGGATTGTAGTAAAATGTGTTAGTACAACTAGAAATTTGGCAATTGCAAACAAGTTCTCTCTATTGGATTTTGGTACTGATGGATTGGAAGGGAGTACTAAGGTAGTAACCACTCCTCTATCTTCTCCCAATAGGTAGTTCACTTACAATTATGTCTTGGAACATGAGAGGTGCTTTTAATAAGCTCTCGCGGATTAGAGAAGAGACTGAAAGAACCAAAGCTAAAGTGTATGTCGTTTTTTAATTCAGAGTACAAGATAGAGATATAGTTGGAGCTATTAATTCTATTTGGAATGAATCCAATTTTGTTTCTAATAGTGAATATTATTCCTATACATGTATCATTATCTTATGGAAAGACACTACTATCAGCATCAAGGAAGTTTCTGCTAATGAATAGCTTTTTACATTGTTGTGTTACTACTGATTTGATAGAGTTTTATATCTCTTTTGTGTATGGGGCTAATGCTAACTCTGGTAGAATTATTCTATGGGATGGATTACATAATATTAGTAGGGAGTTGAAGTGACCATGGTGTGTGTTAGGCGATTTCAACGTAGTTAGATCAAATGGAGAAAAACATGGGAAGAAGTCTCCTTCCATTAGGAGTATGTTTGACTTCAATAATGTTGTCTTCAATTTGGGTCTTCTTGAAATTACTACTAAATGGAAATATTATACCTGGAATAGAAGAATCAAGAAAGGAAATAGAACATTCTCTAAAATCAACTGTATGTTTTCCAATTCAATTTTTTGACATGCTTCCTGATGCTTGGAAGGAGGTCATTGATTTTTTTGTGAGTGGTCATCAAATTATTGTTGTTCATATGTCTAAGGTTGGCAAGAGACGAACTCCTTTTAGATTCATCAACAATACGATAAATGAAGAGAATTTTATGGATATTGTGAAAGATAGTTGGATGAGACATGATATTTCTAGAATTCCTATGTATAGACTTTATCATAAATTGAATGTTCTTCGACAAGATTTGATCGTGTGGAATAGTAGGTAAGTCAAGAACTATCTGTATAAAGCTGTTGAACTAGAAGTTGAGGCTTTTGTGCTTTAGAATAATGTGGATAAAGAAACTTGGGTCACTAGCTTACACAACAAACTAATTATTGCTAGAGGTGCTATTACTAAGGCCAAGGAAGAAGAAGAATGTTTCCTTAGACAGAAATCCAGAATCCAATGGAAAATTAGGTGATAGAAATAGTGATTCTTTTATGCCTTGATCAAAACAAGGAGGATTATAAATACTATAAAGGTGTTCGAAAAATGATGGTCAACCGTTCCATGATTTGAATATCATTAATGATAACATTCACAATCACTTTATGAGTTATTTAACTCAACTAATGATGATTATGTGGACTAGAATATTGATTGGAAGATTCCTTACCTTTCTTGGGAAAAGTTTGATATGCTCAGAAAGTGGGTGACTAAAGAAGAGGTGCAGATGGCTTTCAAAGATCTCAAAGATGACAAGGCCCCATGTCCAGATGGTTATATTACAGTTTTTTCAAGAGGTGCTGGAGCATTATTGGAACGGATGTTACTGCTAAAGTGTTAATTTTTTTTATAATGGGAAATTACTCAAGGAATGTAGTAGAACCTTTATCACTTTAATTCCTAAGATTCCCAATGATTCTCTTTTTAAGGATTTCATATCTATATCCTTGTTTAATATCATCTATAAGGTCATAACGAATATTTTGGCTAACAAGCTCAAAACAATTCTAGGTGAACTTGTTGATATAAACCAAATGGCTTTTATAAAAGGTAAATATTTTAGTGATTTGATTATGCTTACAAACGAGATGTTAAGTACATTTCCCAATGCTCATGGATCTAGTAAAGGGTCTGAAAGTGGATCTTTAGAAAGCATATTCTACTATCAGAAGAGACTTTACACTTTTCATCAAGGGGAAGATGGGTTTTCCTTCTTGCTAGTTAAATTGGATCAATGAATGCTTTATGTTGGCTTCCTTCCAAGTTTTGTTCAATGATTCTCCATCTGAGCCTTTCAAATCTAGAAATGGGGTTAGATAGGGGAATCCATTAGCACCATATATTTTTGTGATATCGATGTAGGGCTTTTCTTCTATCCTCAAGGAAGTTGCTGATAATAATTGTATTGAGCTTATTAAAAATTCAAATATGGGTGGTGTTTCTAATATAATTTTTTATAGGCGATCTCCTTCTTTTCACTAAATATGATAGGAGAAATGATCAAGCTGTGAGTAATATCTTGAAGCAATTTCAGTCAGCCTCAGGTGTAAAGTTGAACAATGATAAAGGTCAGTTGTTTCTTAGTAAATCTAGTGTTGATAATAACATCAATGATATTCTCAACATTCCTATCTTGCAATTTCCCATTAGGTACCTTGGTATCCCCCTCTTCACTGGAATATCGATGAATATTATGTGTGTGCCTATTATTAATAAGGTCAGGGGCAAGCTTGATAGTTGAGGAAGATTGCAAGTAGAGTAAAGTTGGTGATCTCAACACTGTCTACCTATTGGTCATTGGCTTTCCCCATCCCAAAATATGTCGTTGATGACCTAGAGAAATGATGAGAAAGTTTATTTGGAACGGTGATTAGGAAAAAAGGCATATCCATATTGTCTCCTGGTATACTATTTTTAGACCTAAAATTGAAGGAGGGTTGGTGATTTGTCCTATTAAAGAATGGTCAAATGTGGGCCTTCTGAAGAATCTTTGAGACTCAGATAATGATAAAAACTCATTATGGGTCAAGTGGCTCCATGTAAAATACTTGAAGAATGAAATTGTTTGATCAATAAAGGAGCATTCTAATTCTTTGTGCATCTGGAAAAAGCTTGTGAGCAAGAGATTTATTCTCTTAAATCATGTGGAGCTTTTTGTAGGCAATGGTGATCTTTTTCTATTATGTAGGAATCCTTGGTTTCCCCATGCTAAAAAAATATTTGATCTGGTAGAAAAAGATCTAATGTTTTACATGGGTAAAGACACAAACTATAACAGAACAATTGTATTATGAATAGCCAGTGGAAATGTCTACAGTTTAGAGGGGCAGAATCTATTCAGTCTATCCTTAATGATCTTCCCAGTCCTTCTAGAGGCAGTGACTCTATTTCGCAACATATGTTTTCCTTAAAGATGGATGTGCTATTGCAAGGACAACTTCTCCTCCAGTAAAATGGGGAAGTTGGATTTGGTTAGAGGGTATTTCAAGGAAGTGTTCCTTTATCTATTGGATTTTTTTTGAATAGGTTATCTACTATTGATACTATGAAAAGATTTGGGTTTCAGTTGGTGTCGAGGTGTTCTCTGTGTGGAGACAATGAGGATACTTTGGGACATCTTTTCTTTAGTTGTAGTTTTTCGTCAGAAAGGTTGTTTGTCTGACTGACCTATTATCTTTGAGGAATGAAGAGAAGATGGTTGTTGAGATTTTGTTATATCATATCTGGAATGAGAGAAATAGGAGGATTTTCTATGGGTTGTGTGATAGTACTATGAAGATCTAGAAACATAGAAGATACCTTAGTGATGTATAGATAGCCTGTACAGTTACTTGTTTTTCCAATTTTTTGTTTCTTGTATGACTCTTGTTACACTCTGTAACAAGACTTTATCTTTAAAATAATGAATAAGGGAGAGGTACGTATGGATCACCAAACAAATGTGGAATATTAATACCAACTATTAGTTTAATCTAGGTGACAGGACCATGATGGTGAACTATTACGATTGTTGATTTGTTAACTATGGTAAATTCTAGAGGTATGTGCATGTAATCTATCTGTAATTGGGAATTTAAATACATAAAATCTAAATATTTTCACCGAGGCATAAACTTTATATAAATCTCATAATGAAATATTTTGGAATTATTTTAGAATATCATATGTAATATACCTATTTATTCATTTTTGGTTATTGAAATTACTTCTTTTCTTTTATTTGGGTCCTTTGACCCCCATTTTTCATGCCATGAATTTATTACCCTATTTTTTGCTTGAATCTTACAATAGGACTAAAGTGTATACCTTTCCTACTATATTATGCATGTGAAATTTGACTAGTAATATCTAGGAGTAGTGTATATTTTGGGGTTAGTCTTGGTGAAGAACCATGCTTATATTAGGAAATTGGGTTTTATTCCTCCATCCATTCACTAAGATTTTAGTTTTCCTACCTTGCTATTTACTAGAAATTGAGTTTTTTGTCCTCCTTTATGTTTTTATATTGGACACTGAGGTTTTGATCCTCCATCATAGCTTAGAATTTATATAGTGTTCTGACAATACTTTTAGAGAGTAATAGTCTTTATTATAATATGTATGGAATGAAATGTTGTTGTATACTATGGAATATATTAAAGGCAAAAGATCTTACTTGTTAAATAAAATTCATATACTACATGACTTATTCTATTGATATTTCTTGATCTTTTGTTTTCTTAGTATCTCTTTATATTTTCCATTATAATGTCTTGCTTGTGCTTATCCCTAAATTCCTACTTACCTTTAATATTTCTCTAAAATGTGCTATAGAAATGTAAAACTTTTGTTTAGTTTCCTAAATAGGTGTTGTTCCCAAACCACCAGGACTTGAGTAGCCTAAAGTTTACCATGAAGGAATTGCCTAGTAGAGTGAAGCAAGGAATATCTAAGACGGCCAAATATACCATTGTGACTGGTCCTAGTTTTGGTTATAGTATTAGTTTCATTTTTTCCAGCCACCCTTGTGGGATTTGTTGAACATTTCAATTTGTGTAATAGTTAATTTCCATTCCTATATTGATTTGAAACACTATGTTGGGTATTCGTACTCTTAGAAATTAAATGCTCAACTTTCCCTATATAAATATTTTTTTCATATTTTCTATTGTATACTACTTATTTCCTTGATAAGTATTGAGATGATCACATCCCAAGTTTCACTCATTACCATATGCACCCTACTTATACTAATTTTGTAACAATCATAGAAAAAACATCTACAAAAAAAGGAATGAGGTAGGGTTAGATGGGCCCACCTTGGCACAACCCTCTCTTTAGTTGATGTTTTATATCTTACCCTATTTGTGTATGATATTAAAGAAGCACATTCAATGGTCATCTCTCTTAGTTTCCCACAAATCCCATTATGCTCATCACTATATCAAATAACTTTTACTTATTTAAGTATTATGCTTTTATCAATCGACTGTGGTTGTCATCTCATCTTCCTTGACTATATCCTTATATTTACATTGTGCAAGATCTCTTAAGATACAAGATAATTGTCACGGATAAGTCTTCCTAGAGAAAAAGTGCTCTAGATTTTATAAATATCATTCTCCAGGATTGGCTTGATTCTATTATCCACCATCTTAGACATGATTTAATTAAAGAGTGTTCTAAAGGATGATGGAGCAAAAGATTTCAGTATACTCAGTCTTCCTTGAATTTAGGAATAGTTTCAATAGGCATGTTGTTATACTTCTCAAATTTTGTTAACATTTCCACCAGTTGTTGATTAAGTAAATCACATCATTATTAACAATTGACTAGAATTTTAATTGAATATAACTTTCATAACATCAAGTCTCACATAATTCATGGGTTGTATGTATGCGAGTGTCCTCCATATCACATCCTCATATGTTTCAATATCTAAGGGCATCATTTCCTCCTCATTTATTGATTGCTCATTGAACAAGTCTTAGTCCATAAAACAATTGCAACTCTCATTGTGCATGAAGTGTTCTTTAATTTAAAACTATGTGATATCTTCTACTTTAATTCCCTAATTATTCATATATTATCTCACCCCACGTGGCTTTCATTTTACTATTCTATTTTCTTTATATTTCCTTAAATGCAATTATTTTCTATTTGTATCCCCATCACTAACCTCATTTTCACTCACCCTAGCATACAACCATCTTTCTTCCTATCTTTTTTGTTCTTGAAGGTGCATTTGAGTGAAGATTCACACACTCCTTCATCATGTTAGTTTAAGATTTCATTTCTAGTTCCTCTCCCATTAGCTTCTCAATATTTTTTTCTTTTTTTTGAACTAGATCTTACTAGAATTAAGTTCGAAATTGACAACAAAAAGGTCAATTGTAGACGAAGGGAAATGACTAGAAATAAAGATTGAATCTCTACTCTTAACCACCTCTTGAGCAAATAGGTGAGCTAGCCCATTTTCTTGACGCCTACAAAACTGATAACAAATGTTAGAAAAGAAACTTCTGAGGAAATAAATGTCATTGAGGAGGGTTCCTTGGAAATCCAGTCTTTGAATGGTCAAGTTAATGATCTGGATGACCTGTAAAGAGTCTAATTCCACTGTTATGTTGTCTAGATTCATCTCACGTGTCTTCTTCAATCCTTATTTGATTGCCCATGCCTCCACACATGCATCATCCTGAATCCCCATCTTCCTCATATGTGCGATGTGTAGCACCTTGTCATTGTTATCGCACCATGTGAGTATCTCCAATGTGACCTTGTGCCTCAACGATAATCACAATTGAGTTTGATGGTCAAAGGATCCAGTGGCCTACAATTTTGAGTCTCCTCTTTGAATGGAACCTCATATGGCCCTCTGTGTACTGCCCAATGCTCCTTGATGAGTGAGTGAAGTGATCTCTGCATGATTAAGGGAGGTCGGATATTGTTCCCAAAAACAATGTCATTCCTTCTAGTCTAGATAGCCCACAAGGAGGCTATCATATGCTAATCTTCTTTGTTATTTCTAGTATCAGTGAACTAGGTAATAGCTCCATTCATACGTTGGGAAGGTGCCTCATGAACATGGGCGTGGGTAGCCTATGGGGAGTCTTGCCAGAGTTCTCATGCCTAACTGCACCAGAAGAACATATGATTAATGTCCTCCTTCTCCATGTTGCAAATCCCACAAGTGTCGTGCGGGTGGCAGAACTTGTCATGCAGGCATACTAAGGTGTCCAGTGCCCCCGAGCAACAATGCCAGAGGAAGTGTGCTACTTTGGGGAGAAGTCCTCAATGCCAAACTGCACACTATTGCTTTGTCATCTCTTCATTATGCATCAACTGCAGTGTTCCCAGACTCTGGGTAGACATCCAGTATGTTGATCGAACATTGTAGTCGCCTTTCTTGCTCGGTCTTCAAAATATGCCATCCAGTTGTCCTCCTTTGTTGATAGGAATAGTAATGACTTTTGTAGTCATGCTCCATTTGAAAAGAGAGTCGACCAAGTTGGTATCCCATCCCAACGGGTCTTTGTGCATGAGTTGGTTCATGTGTGTGAAAGTATTGCAGCTCACACCATATACCTCTTCCAGGATACCTCCAACACCCGGGATCCAATTATCTAACCATATATTGATATTGGAGCCATCCCCCACCCTCCATTACATCTCTTCCAGAATTATTTGCTTCGAGTTCCATATGCTTCACCAAGTATAGCTTGGGCTGTAACCACGACGCCTCCAAAATGGAGTCATTTGGAAAGTATTTGGCTTTAAGAAATTTATACACTAGAGTATCCCTCCTATGAAATAGGCACCAAATTTGTTTGGCTAGAAGAGTTTGGTTGAAGTGAGAAGCCCATCCTGCCTTGTTTCTTTGATATGCATAGCTTCTCCCAATTGACCAAGGAAATTTTTTCTTTTTATCCCTTTCGCCCTCCACCAGAACCTAGCTATACAACTGTTCATTGTATCAAGAAGGCCTAATGGGAGTTGGAAAATACTCATGATGTATGACAGTATAGTCTATGTGACTGCTCTGATTAGGACCTCTTTCCCTGGTTTAGATAGCAACTTCTCTTTCCAACCTTGTAATTTCCTCCAAATGCATTCCTAGACAAAAACAAAGACTTGTTTCTTAGATCTACCCACCGCGCTGGGTAGATCCTAGATACTTGGTGTGTTTATCCACTTCTTTCACCTTTAGAAGACCATTTATCTACTCCCTTCTCTCATGTTGGAGCCCTTTACTAAAAGCAACTTCGATCTTAGATAGTTTAATCTTCTATCCTCATGCATGTTCATATTGTTTGATGATTTCAGCTAACTTCAGACACTCTTCTATGGTTTCCTTAGAGAAAAGGATTGAGCCATCTGCAAATCAAAGGTGAGATATATGATGGCCATGACGACTTTTTTTAATGCCATAAATAGTATTTTGTTGTGCTGCTAAGTTAAGGGAAGTAGAAAAAGATTCAACACATAATGAAAAGATATGGTGAAAGAGGATCTCCCTGTCAAGTCTGCGGGTTGGTTGGGTCTTTCCTGTATGTTCTCCATTGATGGAGAAAGAATGGGAGATAGTTGATATGAAATACATGACTTTCTTCCTTCGTCTAATTCTGAATCCAAGCTTCCTTTAAACAAAATATACAAACTTCCACTCCACTCTATCATATGCTTTGGACATGTCAAGATTTAGAGCAACATTTCATGTTTTCCCCTTATTCCCCTTCATAGAATGGAAAAGTTCATAGGCGATGAGGGGATTATCAGTTATGAGTCTATTGGGAATTAAAGCACGATATGAAATACATGACTTTCTTCCTTCGTCTAATTCTGAATCCAAGCTTCCTTTAAACAAAATATACAAACTTCCACTCCACTCTATCATATGCTTTGGACATGTCAAGATTTAGAGCAACATTTCATGTTTTCCCCTTATTCCCCTTCATAGAATGGAAAAGTTCATAGGCGATGAGGGGATTATCAGTTATGAGTCTATTGGGAATTAAAGCACTCTAGTTTTTAGACACTATCCCATCCATTAGAGGTTTCAACCTGTTGGCTATGACCTTTGAGGCAATTTTGTAAACGATGTTGCATAGACTAATGGGTCTGAACTCCCCGATTTCAGTAGGTTTCTGCACTTTTAGAATCATCACCACAAGTGTAGAATTGAGGTCCAAGATGTTCCTGTCTGATTTCCACCAACCTTTGATATAGTTGGATACATCCTCTCCAACAATATGCCAAAATTTATGAAAAAATACTACCTTCATACCATCAGGACCATAAGCTTTATTGGGATGCATAGTTTTAAGTGAAGCTTTAATTTATTCATCCATAAAATCCTTGTCTAAATTCTCATCTATGTGGCTATCAATTTTCTTGAAGATGCTTATGTGGCCTCCTCCCAACCCGTGGGATTAGAGGTCTGGAAAAGTTTTTAGAAGAAACCCAAAATAATATGTTCAAAATCTCTGTCTCTCATTTTCCACTATCCCTCATCATCATTGACTCCTTCAATTTTATTCCTCTTCCTACATTGTGATGCCTTGTGGTGGAAGTATGATGCATTTTTATCTCCTGACTTCATCTCGTTGACCCAGGCCTGGGTGTGCCAAAATGCCTCATCCTTTCTGTGCCACTCTTGGAGTTTGAATGCTATGCTTGAACATATGTCATGGATCACTTTATCAGGGAGACATTTTGGTCTTTTGCAAGATCCACCTCTAGTTCTTTTTTTTTCTCTCGTATCCCGAAACTTCTCTAAGGCCCATTTTTTATGCTTTTCGATGCATACCTCCATCTTTTGTAGAATACCAAACTGGTTCCTTTCTTCCCATGACTAAAGGATGATTTCTGTGCATGTCTCATCCTCCATCTGCATGGGTTTGAAATAGAAATATTGTTGTCTCCTCTACTTTTTGCCCTTCTTTTCTCTATGGTGATAACAATTAGCATGTGATCAAGTTTGTATTTTGGGAGATGTATCACCCTAGAGTGGTGGAATTTGCTTGCCTAAGTAGGGAAGGCCATGACCCTATCCAATCTCTTCTATATCATAGTTATTGGTGTGAGACCCCTTAGCCAAGTAAAGATGTTTCCACTACATCCCAAGTCCATCAGGTCACAGTTATCAATAACAGTCCTAAAGTCTTGTGTCTTGGCATCTGTGTTCTCCCCCTCTTTTTATTATTGGAAAAAATTTCATTAAAGTCACCAAAAAAGACTATTGGAAGGTTTGAGCCATTCTTTAATTCCCTCTTGAGGTTCCACATCTTGTATTGCTATTGTGGTCCACCCATTCGTATATACCAATCACTCTCCATTAATCATCTATCACATCCCCACTAGTCTCACAAACACAATGATGTTGTGAGTATGACTTAATAGGTATATTCACATCCTTCCACCACAAACTATGCCACATGCTCTTCCATTACTAGCTAGAAAAATTCCTTGTGTAAATCTACATTTACTTTTGACTTCCTCAAGATCCTCAATGGAGATCATAGTCTCCATTAGAAAGACTATGTCCAGGCTTTCCCTCCAGCACAAGGACTGAAGGGCATTCACTATGTCAAGGCATCCCACACCCTGATAGTTCCAGATTGAGATTTTCATTGCCCTTTGCAGGACTGGGTTGTCCAAGCCACTGCTACTTAGGCTGTTGCAGTCCACATGAGATTTGTTTCCATCACATTACCTTTTTTCTTTTTTCTAGATATCCCCTATAGATTCCATGTCATCCAGTTCCATTTCACACTGGTCCATCTCCATTCCTCTCTTACCTGTGATTTTCATCCATTCCACCTCAGATTCTGGAATGCCTAGTCTTTGTGCCTTGCTCATCTTGTAAACCCACAACAAATCCTTCTTCTTTCTTAGATCCTCCTTCCCTTTCTAGCTATGATTTTTCCTACCTTCTTTTTTCCTCTGTGCTCTGGTTTGAACTATCTTGTAGGCCTAGAGTTGAGGTTGTTGTAGGTGTTTTGGTTCTGTACTTCAACAATTGTCTCCCCCATTGGAAAACTCGATCTCTTCGATGAACAGTCTTCCTCCATTTCTAACTACCTCCTCTTCTATTATCATTGGTGGTCTCAAGGCAAGGAGATCCATAATTGATAGTTTGATTACAGTTGGTGTCCATTGTAGAGCTTCAGTATTCATAGACGCTTCCATCCCCTGTGCTTTCTTGTTTCTAAGATTCTTCCTGGTTGAGTCAGTACACTGATTCCTTGGTGTAGACTTTGGAGTTATCAGAATCTCCCAAAATATATTTCGAAGATTGTTTTCATGGATGTCTTTAGGTAACAGATCAAGACTTAGAGAGGGAGAAGATCCCACCCCCTTAATCTCCTCATTAACTTTCTCTTATCGTTCACTGATCAAACCTAAATAGGATGCCTCTCCACTACTTCTTGGTTTCTCAATTTTCCTCATTGATGTTTGCAGCCTGTTAACGAACTAAATCTTCATTTTCACATTCCTATCTCCATATATTTCCTCCTTTAGAGTAGTTCTAGGTTTTCAAGGGGAAGCTTTAAGCCAGGCTCCCCACTGTTTCTCACGACCATCTTCTTCTTCTTGTTCAGAGCAATCTTGATAATGTGTCCAAGGAGCCCACAGTAGTAATAGAAATTTACAAGCTTTCCATATTTGATTTCAAGATCCGCAATCTAGTTGTTACGACACCGTATCCTTAGTATCCTATTGATGGGTTTAGTTATATCCACTATAACTGTAACCCTAGTCGATGCTTCCTAACCCAATTCATTGATATCCAGGGAAAGTACTTTCCCAATCCGACTGGGTATCTCCTCTATAGTTTTGTGTGATCAGTACCCCATCGGGAGTCCATAACCAGTAACAACTTAGGTCAATCTTGATGCCACCTGGCTGTTCTTATATATCAACTTCTTTGAATAAGAGTAACTTGTTTTCAAAATTACATGGTGCCCCATCTATAACCTTTTTTTTATTTCTCCAATGTAAGAATTGGATCACAAAGTTGTCACCCTCGAGTTGCTTGAATACCACCTTGTTTTCCAGAGCCCATGCTTGTGTGAATGTGCACTTCATGGCCCAAAAGTTATACAACCTATCTGTGATGATATGAGCCATCAAAGCCAGTTGCAAATGGTACGTGCCCTCTTCATCCTCCTATTCTTGTATCTCAATCAGATCCTCCTCGTCTTCTATCAACTAGGTTCTTAAGCAACACTCTGCTAGCTCTTCATCCATCATGGGGGGAAGCACCCGCGAGACTCACCCTAGCCCTTCAACCTGGAAGAGAAAAACCACAAGGGAGGAGGGGTGTTCCACTCATGGAACCCTAATTTCCAGAGCGGTTAGGTCTAGTAGTAGCGAAGAAGTCTAGCAGTCTAGCCATGGGAGGAAGGGTTTATCTTTTTTATATCTTATTCTTAATATCGCAACATTTTAAGCTTTCCTAGGCAACACATTTTTCTATTGATCTTGCTACATTTCATTCTACACGGCCTAGTATATGTATTAAAATACTTCTTAATGGCATCTATTAATATTATCCTTTTGTATTTTATTCTTCTTATTTCTACATTTAACTTTATATTATTTTTGATAAATTTGAAACCTTGGATGAGTTTTCATAATTTTATTTTGTTGTTTATTATTTTTTGAAATAAATATGATATACTACATGTGAATTGTAGGTTGTATTTATATTATGTATATCTTCACAGATATTTTTAGTGTTTTAGACCACAAACATGAAGACAACTAAATAATTTTGAACCTTTGGATTAAATTGAGCTACTTTTTACAAATTTGTTATTTCTTTCAAAGTGCTAAAAAATATCAAATCAAACATTTTACTTTTATTTAAAAAAAATTAGCGTACAATATTATTATTTTGTGTATAACAATAGCTAGCTACCTTAAGTTTCTACTTTTATGCAAAATAAATAATATATAAACTTAAGTGATCACTTTTTTCATTCCACTCTTATAAACTATATTGATATTACTTAAAACATACAATTCACCTAAAACTTAATTGTATTGTTATTTCTACACTGATAACTAGCTATATGATTTTTCTCATTTTGTTGAGAAAAAGAAACTAAAAACAATGATAACTTTAATTTCTATATTAGTCTTTTACAACTATTGCAATTGTGTCAACACTCTTACAACTTACCTATCCCATAAACTCCAATTTTACTTTTTATATGACAATAAATTTGAATAAATAAAAAAAATCATGTGATAATGAAATATTGGAATATTTTTTTATTTCCCACTCTTTCCTAGTTAAACCAATACCGATATCTAGATAACTTTTTCTCATGATATTTCCCCACTACATCTGTGGTATGGAAGTAAAGATTGACATGGGAGTGTTTCAACATAAAGTAAATTGAATACACAAGACGATATGGATGTATCCAAAGATAGAATATTATCTTGAATAACACAAACATTGATTTTAGTTATCTTAAAACATAAAGGTTTCTCTGTAAGGTTTGTCCTTAATATTCTATTAACTTCTAATGCTATTTTGGCCTCTTTCTTTATTCACTTAATTTAACATACTTAAAGTTCTTCTTACATTAACTTTGCACACTAGCCCATCATACTAAAATTAGTAAAGGTTATAGATTTGTGTCAATGTTACCATTATTAAATCTCATCCCACTCATGAACCTCACTCCATCTTAGATATATACAAACAAAAAAGAGAAATGGTGCACACATTTATTGTATGGATAAACCTACACAGATTTTAATGTAACAATAGAAAGGGTGTTATAACCTCATTTTCCAAAACATGTAATGAGATTCAAAAATCTCTTTTAAATGTCTAAATAAGATCAATGTTTTATTCCATGGTTTGATTTGAATGAATTTCGTGCATGCTTTCTTGATGGGCCTTAATGGCCATTAAGCCCAATTGAAAGAAAAATAAAAAGAAATGAAAAAGGAATTCCATTTAATAAAAGAATACAAGGGGATAGTGGAATATATAAGAAAATGATTAAAGGATGATTAAAATGCTAAAAGACTTTTTCCCAAATAGGATTTTCAAGTTATTAATGTTCCTTGGGGCTCAAGGAACCCAGGGCAATAATATAATAACAAAAGAAAAAGAAAAAGTATCGAAAATACAATTAAATAAGGAATAACTTGAAACTAAAGAAAATGGCTTGTTTCCTTTGGATAATGACTCCAATTTTTGCACAAGGAAGGATAAAGGCATTAACGAGCTTTCCTCAAAATTTGAAATAAAATGGAGTTAAGAATTGGGAGTTATCGAATTTTCAAGTTATCATAAAAATAGGATTTTCCTTGTATAATTGGGAACTCTTTTTCCTTTTTGGTTTGAGCGAGGAGGATAGGGGCCGTTGGATCTGAATCCAACCAACCGGGCTCATCTTCCAGAGTCCCAAAGGGATGCATATTGTAGCACAGTTACAGGGGGGAACTTTCCCCATCATTTTCTCACGATCAAGTGTGTGTGCACTCATAGAAAGGGTCCCATCGAGTTCGGGATAAGGAAACAAATCTTCCAGACCCTAGTTTGATGACCTTCCATCGTGTCCTTGCAAAACACCCAATTGGGCTGTGAACCGAGACGGCAGCAGGGTTGGGGAAACTAGAAAGACCTCCACACCCTATAAATAGGGTCCCTATTGGTTCCTTGCTCCTTCATGATCTCAATCGGCTACTTTCTAAGCCCTAACACCCGCTCCCTCTCTCGATTGCTCACGCTCAGGAGAGGTCGCCTCCACGGCACCACACATTCTGAAGAACAAAGAAAAGAGGACAACGACGCACAACCTTTGTTCAATTAGAGTGCAGTGAGATCCTGGCTTGGATCTAACGGCGTAGGAGCGGCTGGTTAAATTGAATTGCTCGCGACGCTGAGCGTTTGATCGCGATCCAGTGATTGAGGGCAAGCAGTGGGGCGCACCACTTGGTTAGTGGGGGAATTTGACGTGGAGCGTATGATTCAAAGGTGATCCATTGGCGCACCAATCCGATGATCTAGAAAAATCCGGTAAATCTCTCTTTCTGCCAAATAATCAAGAAAAATTGCTTTTCCTTGCTAAAATCATAGAAATAGCTAGGAAAATCGTATAAAAGAACTTTATATATGAAAGTTGGGTAGAAAAATGTAAGGAGTCTGATAAAAATGATTTTATAACCTGATTCCAGTTCGTTTTGCAAAAGTAATTTAATTTTCTAGTAAAATGCATTTTAAGTTAATTGGAAACCCTAATTGCATATAAAAGATGTTTCTTTGCAACTTAATGGGTTAAGTTGAGGATTATAAACCTGTTAATTAATAATATGAAGATTTCATCCGTTTTGAATACAATGGCTAAATTAGGGTTTATGACTATGAATGAAATATAATGTACATGAAAACCCTAATTTAGGGTAAAAGAAGAAGGGGACCATGTTATTTTGATAAATTGCTAAATAATGATCCTAAAACTGTTAGGGATATTAAAAGGAGAGAATTTAAAGGTTTTGGGTATATTTGATGGATTAGGGTTCATAATATCTAAGAAGGAAAGCAAAACCCTAATTTTCAAGAAAACCCTAAAATTGGATAGAAACCCTAAGGGACATGATGAAATTGGTTAAATATTAATAAAAGTAAACTTGTACTTTTATTTCAGGGTTTTCTGTGCACATTGTTTGATTGCTTGGACATTCTCTCTCTTCATATTTAATTCTATAACCAAGTCTGCAATAAGAGGTATGTGGTTACACTTATGACTATATCGATTAGTTTTCTGAGGATTTTATCGACGTTTCCCTAAATGATTGAAATAACTGTTGGATGTTTCAATTCAGGCAACTATAAAGTGACTATGACTATCACTATGGGTATACATGTATAACTAGTTAGATCCGAGTCCACCCTTATGGCTATGCAAAGGCTAAGGATAACCTAGAGAAAGGTCTAGGGTATCATGAGTTAGAAACTGGGCTACCCACGTGTAGTGCCATGAGACTCTTAGCATACCATGAGTGAAGGAGTGGGCTACCTACAGGTAGTGCCATGTGACTCCGCCCTAGAAATTGATTCACTTGATAGGTGAAGTCATGAGGGGTATAAAGGGAATATGGGACACATGGATCGCGTTGTTATACTTAAAATGTAACATTGTTTGTTAAATGATAATTGAATGCCATACATTGTTATAGATAATTGCATGATTAGTGATTTCCCCCACATACCAGCTTTGGCTGACCGACGTTTTGTTTGTCGGAATTTTAGGTACATACAAAAAGGACAAACAGTAAACTGTAATTTGAGAAATACACGAATTAAATCCAAAGGAGGATTAGTTAGTCCCAGTTCTGGGTAGAGTTTTAGAATTCCAAAGTTTTCACAGGTATGCAAAAATTTTATTTATTACAGCCTTTCAGTTTAGTCTAAGTAGAATTTATTAATTGTTATCAATTAATTGCTGAACCTTGATTCAAAAATTATGTGTGCGGCTGCGACCTCTCGGTCTCCCTTAATTGGGGGTTATCGGGAGGTGGGGTCGTAACATTTGGTATCAGAGCCAAGGTTCCCCACTTAATTGTTAATAATTATTAAATTTTACAAACTCCGTAGAACCCAAGGGAGTTATTAGAGGATTTTCCGAAAGACTGAGGTGTCTAGAAAAGGATCAGTTCTGGGGGTTGGTAAAATTTTCCTCTGCACCGTTAGTCGGAATACGAGGACTCCCAGAATGTGTGACTGCCTGGCCGATGTCCTAGGATTTGAATCGAAATAAGACACCTTTAGGACTTTCTCATCTTACTCATCCCTTCTCATCACAAATTCTATTAAGGACTTTAAAAGTTAGGAATTTCTCTCTCTTCCCCACCCTCATGTGGTATGGGAAAATAAGTTAAGGATTAAGGAATTCTCCATCAATTTAATAAAAGATACGTAATGAGACATCACTGACATAAGTATAATTAGTTTAATGGTAGAATAAAGGTCTGTTTGTTATGCTTATGTAGATGGCTCGTACAACGACAATTGCTATCCTTGAGGGTACTGGGAACCCAACCAGGAGTGTTTGGCCTCCCCGCAAAGGAAAGGGGTCTTCGGAGAAAAGGAAGAAGAATCATGATGGTGAATCCTCTATGAAGAGAAAGAGGACCGAAGAGACCACTCATGAGGTCCGAAACCCTGATCTGATACCCTTCGACAACCTTAATCAAGAGCAGGACCAAGGGTATGAAGAGCAACATGTGTATGAGGAAGTACACCAGATGGAGGAGGACCAAGCTGGAGGTCCAAAACCGACTATGATGATCCACACCTCTGAGGCCTTGTTGATAGAGCAGTAGAAGAAGCTGACTGAATCCATTAATGCCTTGGCCCTCCGAGACCTAGCCAGAGCTGAGAGTGGGGAGTCGCATCCAGTTCGTCCTCGACTAGGAGCCACCATCCTGGACTTCGTCAAGTTGAATATTGAGAAGTTATGGGGAGAGGACAAGACAGAGGTAGTCGACAAAGCGGAAGCTTGGCTGCTTGCAGTGGAGAATGGCTTTCGCATGCTGGAAGTTCAGCCGAGTAAGAAGGTCCTCTTTGCTGCTCATCTCCTGGAAGAAGCAACCAAGATATGGTGGGAGACCCATATCACTGGCCGGGATTTGACAGAGGAACCCATGGCCTGGGCTGACTTCAGGACCATCTTCACCGCCAGATTCCTCCTTGTCGCAGTGAAGAAAGAGAAAGAAAAAGAGTTCACTACCATGACTCAAGGAAGCTCTTCAGTGGCGGACTTTGGTCGTAGGTTCCACCTCCTGGAATGTTTTGGACATATGATGGATGAAGAGAGAAGGGTGGACCACTTTGTGGAACGTCTTCACCCTACCATCAAGCCCCATGTGATGGCAAGTAAACCCAAAACTTTTACCAAAGCCTACAACACTACTTTAGACATGGAGAGGATTGTGATGCCTGCTCAGTTTCCACCCAAGGGGTACTTGGGTTTCACTAAAGGGGCCCAAGGCCCGAGAAACAACCACAAGAAGGGTCCGGGACGTCATCAAGCTAAAGGAAAACATGGAGGAAAAGGGAAACCCCGTCAAGAGAACAACAGACCTCCTTGTCACACCTGTGGAAAGGGGCACGTGGGTGAATGCCTCTACAAGAAGAAGACATGATTTCGATGCCACCAAGAAGGACATCTACAATCCGTCTGTCCTATGCAAGATCCCAGGGGACCAGGACAGGTGGCAGCTCCACCAGTAGCCACTCCGCTAGTAGCAGCTCCACCCATAGCTGTAGCCCCACCTGCTGGAGAAAGAAGACAAGCACGGGTGTATGCCATTGATAGTGAGGAAGCTCAAGCAAATGCCAATCGGTTGATCGAGGGTAATAACAGTTAGAGTTTACTTTTCTATCTTAAAGTTAAGCATGTAATGGTCTAATGCATGGTGAACATTAATGTAGGCATGCTTGAAGTCATGGGACATAATGTAAAAGCTTTGTTTGACTCTGGATCTACTAATACTTTCATTTCAAGAAATCTTGCAAATATGCTTTGTTTGGATATCAAGGATCTAGGATATGTCTTAGATGTTACAACCCTGAGTGGTCGAATCCTTTCTTCCCTTTTGAAAACCCCGATGATACTTGTAAAATATCGAGATCATGAGTTTCCTACAGTTTTCATCCTTCTTGACATGAATGATTTTGATGTAATCATTGGCATGGATTGGCTTTATACCTATAGGGCCAACATTGACTATAGGGAGAATAAAGTGATCATTAAGAGACCAGGTCACCCACCTTTTATCATTAGGGGTAGGAAGGATGCCACCACCAACCTATATGTGTCAGCCTTGAAGGCAGAACAGATGATGAGTAAAGGGTGTCAAGCTTTCCTAGCAGTAGTCACCGAGCCGGAACCCAAAGTGCAACCCTTAGAAGAAATAGAGGTAGTTAGGGGATATGCAGATGTTTTCCCAGATGAACTACCTGGAATTCCTCCCGAAAGAGAGGTAGATTTCTCCATAGAGCTAGCCCCTGGTAAAAACCCTATTTCCCGAGCACCCTATAGGATGGCCCCTGCTGAGTTGCTTGAGCTAAAGAAGCAATTGCAGGAATTGTTGGATAAGGGTTTTATCCGCCCTAGAACATCACCATGGGGATCATCGGTTCTTTTTGTAAAGAAAAAGGATGGTTCGCTCCAAATGTGCATAGAATACCAGATGATCAACCAGGCTACCATTAAGAACAAATACCCTTTACCCCAGATAGATGACTTGTTTGACCAGTTGAAGTCGGCTTGAGTCTTTTCAAAGATCGACTTAAGGTTAGGTTACCACTAGTTGAGGGTTAAGAGTGAGGACATCCCAAAAACCACTTTTAGAACCCGGTATGGCCACTATGAGTTCGTGGTTATGCCTTTTGGGTTGTCCAATGCTCCCACTGTGTTCATGAACCTTATGAACAGTGTGTTCCAACCCTTCCTTGACTCTTTTGTCATAGTGTTCATAGATGACATACTGGTTTATTCAGATGACTTAGAACAACACCGAGATCACCTAAGTAAAGTCCTTGATATCTTGAGAAAGTAGAAGTTCTATGGGAAATTCTCTAAATGTGAGTTTTGGATAGACCGAGTCATGTTCCTTGGACACATCATCTCAGGAGGAACGATCGCCGTAGATCCAGCTAAAGTGTCAGCGGTTCGAGACTGGTCGGCACCAAAGAACCCCTCTGAGATATGAAGCTTCTTGGGGTTAGCAGGATATTATCGGCGCTTCATCGCAGATTTCTCAAAGACCGCCTTGCCTCTGACTATGTTGACTCAGAAAGATGTGAAGTTTGTGTGGTCCGATGTTTGTGAGGCTCGTTTCCAGGAGCTGAAAGAGAAGTTGACCACTGCACCAGTTTTAACTCTACCATCAGGCAATGAGGGTTTTATGATTTTCACCGATGCATCCAAGATGGGACTAGGCTGTGTGTTGGAACAGAATCGACATGTGGTTGCATATGCCTCCCGACAACTCAAGCCTAATGAGGTGAATTACCCAACCCATGACCTGGAGTTAGCTGTTATCATCCATGCCTTGAAGATTTGGCGGCATTATTTGTATGGTGCCACCTTTGAAATCTTCACCGACCATAAGAGACTGAAGTATCTTCTGATGTAGAAAGACTTGAACCTACGACAACGATGATGGATGGAGTACATGAAGGATTACGACTTCACCATTGCCTATCATCCAGGGAAGGAGAATGTCGTAGCTGATGCTTTGAGTCAGAAACAGCTGAGGTGTGCAGCTATGTTGTCCAGACAGTGGAAGAGATTAGAAGATATGGTGGAATGGTCACCTCAACCGTTGGATGATCGAGTTCAATTGGCCAATATCCAGGTACAGTCTGAGTTATTGAGTGAGATTGTTGCAGCACAGTTGGCCAGTGGAGGACTTGACAAGATGAAAGGCTTGATGTAGAAGCCTCAAACCCGTCTTTCGTTGGGAATAGACGGAGGAATCCAATTTGAGAATCACATATGGGTTCCTGAAGATTCACCGTTGAAGGAATGTATCCTACAAGAGGCTCATGGTTCTAAGTACACGGTACACCGAGGAACTACTAAAATGTTTAAGGCCATGCAGAGGTTTTTCTGGTGGCCAGGAATGAAGAGAGACATTGCAGCTTATGTAGCCAGTTGTCTTACGTGCCAAATGGTGAAGGCTGAACACCAACGACCCGGCGGGCTTTTACAGTCTATAGAGATTCCAGGATGGAAATGGGAGTAGATCACCATGGATTTTGTGGTGGGTCTACCTCGGACCAAGAAGGGTCATGATGCGATATGGGTTGTGGTAGATCACCTTACCAAGTCAGCACACTTCCTCACCCTAAAAACCATTGCCAAGGTGTCAGACCTAGCTGAGCTATACATCAGAGAGATAGTGCGTTTACATGGCGTACCCAGTTCCATCATCTCAGACAAAGACCCAAAGTTTACTTCCAAATTGTGGAAGCAGGTTCAATAGGAACTAGGAACAAGGTTGAAGTTCAGTACCGCTTATCACCCCCAGACAGATGGACAGTCGGAAAGGACGATTCAGACCTTAGAGGATCTGCTGCGAGCTTGTGTGCTCGATTGGGGTGGATCATGGGAGTAGTAGTTACCTTTAGCTGAGTTTGCTTACAACAATAGTTACCAAGCCAGTATCGGGATGCCTCCATATGAAGCTCTATATGGGAGACTGTGTCGGTCACCACTTCACTGGGATGATGTTGGTGAAAGGACCTTATTGAGGTCAGATGAACTCCAAGTGTATGTTGATAAAGTCGCTTTGATCAGGAAAAGGCTAAAGAGAGACCATGACTGACAGAAGTCGTATGCTGATGCGAAGTGGACTGATGTGCATTTTGCTGTGGGAGAACATGTTTTTCTGAAAATCCGACCGCTCCGAGCTATAGCTAAGAATAGAGGAAAGTTGAGTCCCCGATATGTGGGTCCGTTTGAAGTGTTAGAACAGATTGGTGAGGTGGCATATCATTTGGCATTACCTCCTCAATATAGTATGATGCATGATGTGTTTCATGTGTCCAATCTGAAGCGATATGTGCAAGATCCAAGTCATGTGTTGAGCATTGAACCTATTGAGCTTCAAGGAAAGTTGTCTTATCCTGAGTTGCCTTTGCGGATTCTAGATACCAAGGTAAAAGAGCTCAGAAATAAGAATATTGAGATGGTAAAGGTTCTTTAGAAGCACCATGGAGAGGATGAGGCCACATGGGAGCTGAAGACGGACACGGAGAAAGCATATCCTATTTTGTTTTCTTGATTGTTGAATTTTGAGGGCAAAATTCCTATAAGGAGGAGAGGATGTTATAACCTCATTTTCCAAAACATGTAATGAGATTCAAAAATCTCTTTTAAATGTCTAAATAAGATCAATGTTTTATTCCATGGTTTGATTTGAATGAATTTCGTGCATGCTTTCTTGATGGGCCTTAGTGGCCATTAAGCCCAATTGAAAGAAAAATAAAAAGAAATGAAAAAGGAATTCTATTTAATAAAAGAATACAAGGGGATAATGGAATATATAAGAAAATGATTAAAGGATGATTAAAAGGCTAAAACACTTTTTCCCAAATAGGATTTTCAAGTTATTAATGTTCCTTGGGGCTCAAGGAACCCAGGGAAATAATATAATAACAAAAGAAAAAGAAAAAGTATGGAAAATACAATTAAATAAGGAATAACTTGAAACTGAAGAAAAGGGCTTGTTTCCTTTGGATAATGACTCCAATTTTTGCACAAGGAAGGATAAAGGCATGAAAGAGCTTTCCTCAAAATTTGAAATAAAACAGAGTTAAGAATTGGGAGTTATCGAATTTTCAAGTTATCATCAAAATAGGATTTTCCTTGTATAATTGGGAACTCTTTTTCCTTTTTGGTTTGAGCGAGGAGGATAGGGGCCGTTGGATCTGAATCCAACCGATCGGTCTCATCGTCCAGAGTCCCAAAGGGACGCAGACTATACCATAGTTACAGGGGGGAACTTTCCCCATCGTTTTCTCACGATCAAGTGTGTGTGCACTCATAGAAAGGGTCCCATCGAGTTCGGGATAAGGAAACAAATCTTCCAGACCCTAGTTTGATGACATTCCATCATGTCCTTGCAAAACGCCCAATTGGGATATGAACTGAGATAGCAACAGGGTTGGGGGAACCCTAGAAAGACCTCCACACCCTATAAATAGGGTCCCTATTGGTTCCTTGCTCCTTCACGATCTCAATCGGCTACTTTCTAAGCCCTAACACCCGCTCCCTCTCTCGATTGCTCGTGCTCAGGAGAGGCCGCCACCGCGACGTCATCACATTCTGAAGAATAAAGAAAAGAGGATGACGATGCACAACCTTCGTTCGATCAGAGTGCAGCGAGATCCTGGCTTGGATCTAACGGCGTAGGAGCAGCTGGTTAAATTGAATCGCTCGCGACGCTGAGCGTTTGATCGTGATCTAGCAATTGAGGGCAAGCAGTGGGGCGCACCACTTGGTTAGTGGGGGTGTTTAACGTGGAGCGCCTGATTCAAAGGCGATCCATTGGTGCACCAATCTGACGATCTAGAAAAATCCGGTAAATCTCTCTTTCTGCCAAATAATCAAGAAAAATAGCTTTTCCTTGCTAAAATCATAGAAATAGCTAGGAAACTCGTATAAAATAACTTTAAATATGAAATTTGGGTAGAAAAATGTAAGGAGTATGATAAAAATGATTGTATAACCTGATTCCAGTTCGTTTTGCAAAAGTACTTTAATTTTCTAGTAAAATGCATTTCAAGTTAATTGGAAACCGTAATTGCATATAAAAGATGTTTCTTTGCAACTTAATGGGTTAAGTTGAGGATTATAAACCTGTTAATTAATAATATGAAGATTTCATCTATTTTGAATACAAATTTGTCTAAATTAGGGTTTATGAGTATGAATGAAAGATAATGTACATGAAAACCCTAATTTAGGGTAAAAGAAGAAGGGGACAATGTTATTTTGATAAATTGCTAAATAATGATCCTAAAACTATTAGGGATATTAAAAGGAGAGAATTTAAAGGTTTTGGGTATATTTGATGGATTAGGGTTCATAATATCTAAGAAGGAAAGCAAAACCCTGATTTTCAAGAAAACCCTAAAATTGGATAGAAACCCTAAGGGACATGATGAAATTGGTTAAATTTTAATAAAAGTAAACTTGTACTTTTATTTTAGGGTTTTCTGTGCACATTGTTGGATTGCTTGGACATTCTCTCTCTTCATATTTAATTCTGTAACCAAGTATGCAATAAGAGGTATGTGGTTACGCTTATGACTATATCGATTAGTTTTCCGAGGATTTTATCGACGTTTCCCTAAATGATTGAAATAACTGTTGGATGTTTCAATTCATGCAACTATAAAGTGACTATGACTATCACTATGGGTATACATGTATAACTAGTTAGATCTGAGTCCACCCTTATGTCTATGCAAAGGCTAAGGATAACCTAGAGAAAGGTCTAGGGTATCATGAGTTAGAAACTGGGCTACCCACGTGTAGTGCCATGAGACTCTTAGCATACCATGAGTTAAGGAGTGGGATACCTACGGGTAGTGCCATGTGACTCCGCCGTAGAAATTGATTCACTTGATAGGTGAAGTCATGAGGGGTATAAAGGGAATATGGGACACATGGATCGCGTTGTTATACTTAAAATGTAACATTGTTTGTTAAATGATAATTGAATGCCATACATTGTTATAGATAATTGCATGATTAGTGATTTCCCCCACATACCAGCTTTGGCTGACCGACGTTTTGTTTTTTGTCGTTTTAGGTACATACAAAAAGGACAAACAATAAACTATCATTTGAGAAATACATGAATTAAATCCAAAGGAGGATTAGTTAGTTAGTCCCAGTTCTGGATAGAGTTTCAGAATTCCAAAGTTTTCACAGGTATGCAAAACTTTTATTTATTACAGCCTTTCAGTTTAGTCTAAGTAGAATTTATTAATTGTTATCAATTAATTGCTGAACCTTGATCCTGAAATTATGTGTGCGGCTCCGACCTCTCGGTCTCCCTTAATTGGGGGTTATCGGGAGGTGGGGTCGTAACAAAGGGAATAAGGATTTGTAGACACTAGAAAAGGATTCTGGGTGGTTTTACAAAGTTCAAGGAAATGAGTTATGTAGCTCATATTTATAACCCACACCTATATTAGTTAACAATCTAGGGTTATAAAGAATCCTAACTTCATTTTTTTAGTTTAGTGAGATGATTTTTATGTTTATGCCTAATAACTAATAATATATTGATTATATGGATCCTTCATAGAAACATAGATTTTAGTTTTTCAATTTCAATGGTAGTATATGTATAAGGTTTTAACTTTAACATTTATCAAAATTGAATCTGATCCATTTTGTTAATATGATTAAGATAACTATTCAATTAAAGTGTAATGTGAATAAAGTAGAAACCAAATTAAAGACTGAATTGGAATGAAGTTATATGTGAAAATCTCAATATAAATATGAAACAATGTCCGAGACACTCAAAATTAGGAGTTTATTACCCTCAATTGTGTTATATATAAGTTTTAGTGCTTGAAATTCCAAATAGACTTGATCTTACAAGCATTGGATGGTTAGTTAGTCAACTTACCCTTAGGTATGGATGATAGGTTTGTTATGATAGGCTGGAGTGAATCACCAATAGATATTGGCAACAAGAAATGACCTAAAATGGCCAATTTAGTTCAAAGACTAAGATTGTCCGGCTGACTAAAGCAATATCGAGTAGGTCATTTCAGGTCGCTAAGAGGAGTTCGCTTCTATAATGTTTTGTGTTTAGTCGTCTGACTATGGTCTTACTGATCGAATAAAACTTGGAAGGTTAGGAATAGAGATATTTAGTTAAGGTTTCTTGGGTCTCTAAAGACATTGACGTCTACGACCCATTAATCTACCAACTAATGGGTTAAGCAACTGACTAAGGGATTGTGAACAATATTGTTTTACCCAATCATAGTTTCAAAAATATCTTTTAGTATAAATGGAATATATGTATATAAATAATCATATGAGTTTATTTAATTTATTCTAAAATAATCAAACCCTAAAGTTAAGAGGTTCTTAAATTTGGAGCATTTTTGGGATCCATAGAGGAAATAGAGAAAGAACACAAGTTAAATGGTAAATCAGGTTAATGTTGGCCGATATGACGTGAGATCCAGTCATATGATAGTTGTAATGTTGAACTTTATAATTGATTTGATTATTAATAAAGGAAATTGTAATTATTATATTTTCTTTGATATGTGATTATGAATAGATATAATCATGTCCTAAGAACGTATTAGTGAATGGCATATGACTCGGGTTGAGGACCTAAATATGAGATCATTTGTATGATATGATTATTCATTGTCTAGGTTACTAGTCAGATATTATTGTGGAAATTAGCATGGGAATAACACTTTAGGACTAGTATGTGTCTATCCTGATGACTAATTTCATTAGTCATGACATTGGATATCAAGTCAAATGCATAGGTACTTATTATGAATAAGTGTATTGAATAAACCCAGCTTGAGTATGATACATGGAATCCAGAAAAGGAAGTCAAAATCATATCTCAATGTGATTGTGGTGATTGTGATCCTTGGACATAAAGTCAATGCAATGATCACATGTTATTTAGTGTACTTTAGCACCATCAATGTGACCTTGAGAAAGGGTTGCCATATAAGTAGTGCTTGGATGCACTTTGACACGTATGGATTATTGTGAGTGATATAGACATAATTTGTCCCTCCTTTGGAGTGATATCCCTACCACTTGATCAGTGAGACTATGAAGTACTTAGCCATGCTCATGTGATCTCACATATATCTAAGAAAATCTACCCTAGATCAAGGAATAAAGATTGAACATTAAGAGGATGATTATTTCATGTCTCAGATACAAAGGGATTATGCAAGCATTGTAACACCAATCATTATAGTAGGTTGAATTTGTCCTTCAACTTATCTAATGACTTGGATGAAAATGAAGTCTGTCTAGATATGAATCATTTCTTATGAAGTCCTAATAAGATTACAGACAAATATTAACATAATATGTAACCTTTAAGGTCACACATATTAGATGGACATGGAATATGAGTATAATCATTGAATGAGATCAATTGGTTACTAAAAGGTTTAGGTAATCAACTGGATTATTAATAGACTAGCTAGAAGCCCAGTCAGTTGATTGGAACATCCAATCGACTGACAAGAAAAATAAGTCAATCAATTGTAAAGTCCAATTGGTGGACTAAGATGAGATCAGACGAATCGATCAACTGGATAGTCTAGTTGTCCGAATAGACAATATCATCAAAATCATATGACTATCCAATCCATTCGACAAAATAGAGAAGATCAACGAGTTGAATGACTTATTCCATGAAGTTCTGATGCAATCTAGGCACTCACATGGACTGTCTAGTTAGATAGATGGCTATCTATGAGAGGTCTAATTAAACACATCCTCTCCTTTTTCGTTTCTCAGAGGTTTTAGAAAACATACTTCCTTGCCTCTCATATTCAAAGGGACATGACAGCTAGGTTTTAGTTACACCTTTTGAAATGCAAAACTTAGCTGTAATTACCCACAAGAAAGAGAAGAAGATAGAGTGCAATGCTAGCATGTGTCAATAGAAAGGATGCTTCTTCCCCTTATGCTATTTTAGTTCTATGTAGAGTTTTCATAATCCACATGGATTATGTAGAGACATAGGCATTATACAACTGTGTTGGGAAGATGTTGCCGACATCTATTTGCGTATTGTATATTTCTTATGAGAAAAAGCAATGGATGTACTCTACAATATGGTATACCTCACATCCCTCGTTACCAACATATCATTTTCGGAAAGATATACTCATGAGACACGTATAACACTTTTATTGCTCTTTTGTTCAAGTCACCTCCATAATTCCCATCATTTAGTTAGATAAAGGGTAAGAATATATCTTCAAAATATCTTCCTCGATAGATTCATGGTTAAATAGTCTATAGTTATTTTTATGTTCTCCCTTCTCCCCCTTGTCATCTTGATCCTTCTTTAGGGTCTAACCTACATATGAGAAATCAAGAAGATACATATGTGTGGATGAATCTGGTACTTATTCCTCAAATTTTGTAGTAAATAATTGAGAATCCAAATTTGAAATGTGTCTACCAATTACATGAGTTGTAATCTCTTCTAAATTAGAAAATGTCAAAATCCAAAACCTAAAGTCAAATCTACAATATTATTCACATCCTTCCCATTCTAAAAATAAAATTAATAACACAATGAATCCAATTTAATAGATGGTTTTAAATGAAAAAAGTTTCATTGAACATGGTTTCTTTTGGAATCTGAATAATAGCACATATTTTTATTACATGTTGAGAAGGTGAAAATTATAGTCTACAAAAAACTCAAAATTTTCACGATTACATAAATGAAATTTCATGGTTGTTAGTGGTTTCAAAATGCCTATTAATTGTGAATTTAAATTCAAGTTTATATTAAGGTATTTCTATCAAGATTAAGGTATGGGAGCTAAGATGTAGAATACCATGGGATGAGATATCACTATTGTGAAATAATATATGAAAATGAACTCGAAATTATAAGTATAAGTAATAAACTTAGAATGATATTCTCAATGATATATTGTTCAACAACATGTTCTATTGATAAAAATAGAATAGCATTTTTTCAATAAAAATAACATAAACCTCATATAGTTCATATTAAGGTTTGAGATGTAATAGAGGAAATGGTTTACATATTCTTAGAATATTGAGGGGTGATATCTGTCCACACCATAATGGTGTGGGGTATAAATCCAATCAAAGTTGACATCTTTATTGTAGTTAGTCTTTATTCTTAAACTGACAGTTTGACAGTAATAAGTGAGGTATTCAACAATAACTTGAGAATCTTATACCAAATTTAAGTAATGTTTATCTTTCCATGATGTGAGTCATACATTGAGGACACACTTACATGGGAATTACAAGAAACTACTCCTTGATAATTTTATTGAGTACCCTAGATAGAGACGCCCTAATTTGTTTGCCCAGTTGTTTTTTTTTAAATAAGAGGAGTTTGTATTCATCTCGTCTCCTCACGAGCAAAAAAGAAGAAACACTGTGTTACATATCGGAGCATCTAGGCTCATCAGGTCTGCTATACTGTGAGGTAACAAAAAGTATAGCTATACATTAGTTCCAAGAACACAAAACTCATGCCCAAAATGCAAAAAACTCAAAAAGTTCTATCTTGTGTGTCTGTGTGGTGTGTGGCGTGTCCGACACCTTGCGTATCCAACCTGGCGAAGCCTCATACTACTGGTGGAAGGGGTTAGGTTACATTAGATCCAAAGGAGGCTGCATGGGATACCAGGGCCACGACGATAAGGTTGGCCCTCCGGTTGATGATGGCGAAGCAAGTTATGATCTCCCTCAAGAAGAATTTGATGCATTCTACATCGTGTTTCCAACACCATGGGGATGGTGTGTGATCCGAGATGATCGCATAGATGTAGTGTTCGTCGACTTCCAGGGTGTCCATGTGTATCCCTTCGACCTGGCATAAGGTGCAGGCAAAGAGAAGTCCCATTAGGCTTGTGGCAAGCCTTCCAGTCTCGCCAAGAATAGTTGTGAAGGCCCTCCTGATCCGACCAGAGGCTTCACGAATGACCCCGCCCGAAGTGGAGGGTAGTGGTTGTCACCTTGATCTTACGGCGGAGCTGATGTTGAGTTTCAATGCTTGTTCGGCCGGTGGTTGCCAGTATACAAGGTCATCCGACGGATGGGGGGTACTCTGATCGTGGCTCTATAAGATTGTAGTATGGCTCACCAGTGTTGTGGTCCTGAAGATTGTCTCCCAAACGCGATCAGGGGGGTCACGATGGTTGTCGTAACGCCTGAGCAGCGTTGCTTCCGAATGTGCCAGCAAACTAGTTGAGGCAACGTTCCACAAAGAATGTCAGTTATTGAGCGGTGTCCAGCAACAGACCAACAAGAGGCAAGCTTTTTGATTATGCTTCCTCCCTCCATGGTTGTATAGTCCATTGCATCCTTTGCCTTCTCCCATAGATAGCGTGCTAGGTCACTCTCGGCCAGAAGGTGATTGTGGGATTCGGCTTGCCTAGCCTCACAACACTCACAAGTGGACACAAGAGGGATGCGACAAGTGCACACCTGCCACATTGAGGATCTTCCAAGTAAAAGTCGCCGCACGGTGGGGTATCAAGTTACTCCAAATCCATTGTGAGAAATCCATGGTTATTGTGGGCGATGGTCGTACCGCGCGTTTTGCTAGCTTGCTCGTGAGAATTCCATCTACCGCCGGCTCCCATATGAGCTAGTCGGTGTCTGACGAGAACACGATCTCTTCTTCTTTGATGATGTCCAGGCCGGTGTCATCGACCAAACTTCTAATCATCAACCAGTCCCAAGTCCCCTGTTGGGTCAGAAGGTCCCGAATTCCAAGGTGAGGGTCAAGAATAGCACCCATGCGGAGAAAAGGTCTCATCTCGTGAGATGCCCATCTAGTACTCTAGAAGGGTATGTCACCCCTCCTGACTCACCAGTGGCTTTGGTTATAGAGGACAGGTTGTTAAACTTTTGATGTTGGATGTGACAATCCTAATTTTCGACATGGGTACTAGTTCATCATAATAGAGTATCAAGTCAACCATAAAACTTGTACAGTGAGGTTGCATCCTAGCCATAATTCTTTGACATATTATGGTACACTTCAAATGGGTCCATAGAATAAATGACTAGTTAGTAAAACTTGAGATTTATTTATAAACCAAACAAGGTATATTTGAGATTGTTTCCATTTCTTTCAATTGTTCCCTATTTTATTTATTTAAAATGAAATCTTGTTAATTCTTTACCCTACCTTTTCCATGCTATAGAATCAAATTCTCTACTTACTTTTCTTATTATTTAATATCAAAATTTTAGTATATTATATAGTATATGTTTTTCTTCACTAAACTAGTAGCTCACCCCTATGCTTAATAAATTTTTGGGTAATCGGAGATTTCTAATCGATTTGTAGAGGATTGCTAACAAAAAATTAGTTAGCAATAGGATCCAATTAGAGACAACAGATGATCAATATATGTCCTCAAGTAATGTATAGATTAATATTAAAAGTACAAGTATTTTTTTATTTCATGTATAATATCTTTCGTAAGAATGTTGGAATCTCTAATGTAATAGTAAATTTGTTTAAATTATGTTATATTTATTTAAAGAAGTGAATTTCCATTTTACATATGTTGTTATCTCGTGTCTGATAAAATGACGTCATTTATATATTAAATATTGGAAAAAAAATGAAGGATGTATCGTTCAACCTAAACTTAAGCTCACTACCTAATTGCTCTTGAGAGATTAAAGTATGACAATTTTGTATCATAGCATAGGTTGAGTGTCTGGGGACCATTGAGCTGAATCATAAGTTTCATGGGAAGGAGAAGCTGCGGTTTTAAATTTGGAAAATTTGAGTGTTCGGGTACCCTGTCTAAGTATGTAAATCTTTAGTAGACCAAAATCCATCAAAATAGTATGTTTCTCCCTTAGCTAGTTGAATAGGTATCCAATTGAACAATGGATGGGAATGTAATTCTTATTTGTAATATAGATAGAAGACTATAAAGTGTCAATCAGAAAGAAATTTCATCTCTATGGAATATAAGATATATTGAACATTTTTTTTATTTGAAGTTCAATATACACGCTAAAATTTCTTAAAACATTATATGTCTAATCATGGAAGATGTAATGTGAGTTTCTCTGATCAAAAGTTGTTAGTTTGTAATAATACAAATACATGTAAATACACTACTATGGAAAGAAAGTGGAACTATTAATACTAACTTCATTAACTCATTATTTATCTTCCATGTTTGTTTTAGATTAAGAACCAATTCATTTCATGCAGTTGGCCCTTGCCTTCAGGATTGCATGTGTGCCCTAGTTTGACTAGCAGGATACACTTATCGACTCTAAACTGATTCTATAATTTGTAACATATTATAAAAATATCTTGAATCTAGAATTCATATATTGTCTAATTATTCTGAATAAAGAGGTTTTAGCACATATGCACATAAGAAAACACTCTAATCTGATATAAGATCAAGATAACATATGTTATATTTGAGCAGTGAACTAATTAAGATATGTGTCAAGAAAACCAATTTAGAATACATGGAAGAATATGGATATGAAGATATATGCATACATCATGATAATAAGAACAACAACAAAAAATTCCATAGAAAAGAAACATGAGTTGAGTATGCAATGAAAAATACATATAAAAATGATAAAACTCATAGTAAGAATAAAGAAAGAAGGTATGAGGAGAAGTAAGTAGTGGTGTAAGAGAAATCTTGAAATCTATTAAGACAAGTAAGTAGTGAATTCGTTGAAATATATAAAAATCAGTGAGCAAGTTAGTGGAAACATATAGAAATTCATGATGATATTTCAAAGGTATTATCTAAGAATCACTAACATAATGTGAACTTGCATGTTTTATCCAAAGGCACACAAAAGAATTATTAGTGGAGTAACATGATTACTAGTTGGAATCAACCTAGGTTGGGTTGGTAACTAAGCGATTTTCAGTCACAATATTCAACCAAATTTTATAATGATCATGAGAAGCATTAATATTAGATAGATTATGGAATGATAGTGACTTGAAGTAAGTAATATCAAGTTCGTACCACAAATCCCCAAGGACATAGACAATAAGTATTTATAAGTGATTTGTCAACATGTCATGTCAATGTGGTCGAGATTATTAAAGTGGACCAAGAGGAACAATAAAAGAAGACTTACCTAAAATGCATAAAAATATTGAATATTAAGTCAGAATTGTATGTGTGAGATGAGGCATGTGTAAAACATATATTTGATGTTTGAAAATTAGGTTAGTAGATATGTAGGATCGATTTTAAATTAAAACAACTCATAATAGACAGTTTGAAACATACTAATTTTAAATAATATAATTAAAAAGATGCACAAGAAATATTGGATGTGCGTGTACAAATGATAAATTCTAATGTGCTTATCTATAATAAATTTGATATTCATTACTTTATAAGACAAAGTTGAAACAAATAAATAGTATCTATGTCCATGAATGTAAAATTTAAATGAAAGCTTCAAATATGTCAACAGAAGAGATGATTTTGAAATGAAAGTAAAGGATAATGAAATAACTTAAATACATAGAAATGGAGGATTTCCTGCTAAATAAAGAAAATGTGTAATCCTTGCATTTTATCATTTAGAAATTTCATGTGTGTTACAACCAAATATCATGACATAAATGAAAGAATTTTATATATAATTTATTTTCATATTGTATATCATATATTGCATACTTTTGTATGCTCATTAGTACTCAATTTCTGGAAAAATACTAATGACAATTTCAAGCATGAAATTTGTTCATACTATCAGTATGTGATCCAAAGAAGTTTTTGAAACTAAAAGGAGTAGTAAACTATAGGGAAACCATATTTAGCGATCTTCAACGTATAAAGAAATAACGTTCTTATTATGCTTCTCGCTATCTTTAAAATTATCATTAAAGTTTTACAAGCATGAAAATAATTTAAAAAGGAAAATAAGATATAAATGAGATTAACATGATAGGTATAAGTGTATATATCCTTGGAGGCCTAATCAGGGCCAAAACTTGAGAATGTGAAATTTATTAGGGAAAATAGTCCAATGGTAATAGTTCATGTGAGGAAACTAGAGTATCGAATGTAATGTAAGGCATTGTTATTTTATGTGAAATATTTTTTATATAAATTAATAATTTTGTGGTAGCTTATTGAATTGGCAAAGTGGCATTTCTATTTTATGCACTATTGAATTGTCTAATTTTGAAACTCAAAACTAGTCAAGAACATATATAATAGATAAATTATTAAATATAACAAGAGCATAAAGTAAAAAAAGGATAAAAAGGATAAAGTTGAATGCCACATTAGGTACGTAATCTGAAGGAAAACGATATTAAATATACATAAGAAAGCTAAAACTGAAACAATATAATGAAAGTATAAATGGGTTGCCATTATACATTTGAAATTATAACAAATTCAACTATAAAGTAAATAAAAATTGGGAAAAAATGTTGCAAAGTTTACAAAATCCCAACTAATGAATCTATGAGTGTGCTAATATGAAGCTAAGTTAGAAGTAAAATTCTAGATAAGTATGCTAGTTTGTTCATTATAGACTCAAGGTAGGACATTATAGACTTGATAATGGGCACAAGAAAGATTGTAGAATATGATACTAGACTTATTCATCAAAGTGGTAGCCTAATTTTCTTGATGAGAAGGGTTTGTGCTACTAACAACCACAATTGAGAAGCTGTAACGACCCCGCCTCCCGGTAACCCCCAATTAAGGGAGACCAGAAGGTCAGAGCCATTATCCCAATTAATAGGATCAAAGGTTTGACAAATAATCAATAACAATTATCAAATTCTACCAACTATACTGAAATCTGGTATAAATTAAAACTTTTTGCATACCTTTGAAAAACTTGGATTTCTAAACTTCTATCCATATGAGAGAATATTCTAACTAATCCTCCTTGATCGTTAATCCTCACTAAATTCCACATATGCCACTTTACTATTTATTCTTTTCTTTGTACCTAAAACACCGACAAACAAAACGTCGGTCAGCATAAAGCTGGTATGTGGGGTGAAACAATAATCGTGCAACTATGATAACAATGTAATCAACCAATTATCATTTTATAGCCAAGATTACATTTTAAGCAATACTACTCAATCCTTACATATCCCCTATCTCTGTGTTGTCCCTGTAGTGGACCTGGATGCTACCTTCCTCATGGTAGATCCCCATTAAACCCCACATGATCCTACCTAATAGGTAGATCAATATCTAGGGTTGAGTCGAATGGCACTACCCATAGGTCGCCCAATCCTAACTCATGGGGTGCTAAAGAGTCACATGGCACTACCCATAGGTAGCCCAATCCCTGACTCAAGGTGACTTGATGGACCTACCCCATTGGTAGCCATGTACTAAGTCATCCAATGACCTGATGGGCCTACCCCATAGGTAGCCATGTACTAGGTCAAACTATTAAGCCACAGAGGGGACCAAGATCTGAGCTAGTAGGCACATATCTTAAGGTGATAGTCATATCCACATTATGGTTTGCATGAATTAAATTCATCCGACAGTTTAATTCAAGTCATCGAGGAAAACTTCAAAAAACCTCAAAAAACTAATTCGAGATATTCATAAGCATAACCACATACTTGTCAGGAAGATTTGAGACAGAATCAACCAAGAAGGGAAATCCAATCAAGCAAGAATCCTTTCGGCCAACCAGAGAGTGCCACATCATTCATTTCCATGCAACGTCGCCCGTCTAGTGAAAAACATGACGAAAAGACTCTTCTGCCCTTCCTTGAGTTTCCGATTCTATGTACCCCAGAGGGGTAGATCCGTCCAAAAAATCTCCCATCTTCAACCTCCTGATCGGACCTCTACTTCCTCCATAGCAGTGGCTGGGTGCGGGTTTCTTGCCTACTCTGGACCTGAAGGACACCGGCGAGGGTTCTCTTCACCTCTGTCGTCCCTGGCCGCACCTGCGGGGCCCAAAACTATGGCTGAGGTGGGCCGGGGTCAGGCTGCGGCTGCTCCTCCATTGCCGACCTTGCAGTCGCGCTGCAGGTGGCTGAAGTGAGAGCAAGAACTATGAAATATGGCCAAGACTCTCTCGATCATTGGGAGAAACTACGCGCCGCCCTCATAGATGCCCTAAGAACTCGACCAGCATGACCAATTCAGGTTGGTCGGGTCTTCCACCCATGGCGAAATTGCAATTGTGATGCAGCCGTCATGCATGCACTGGAGCCTAAGGGTGATGACAGAGATCCTCTCCGGAAACGCATGTCATTTTTGCAGAATACGTGATGACCTACTGGCTTCTTTCTACCCTTGGGTAAATACGATCCATGTGGCTAGGGTTTAATGAATAAGATGAAAAGCAGAGAGATAAGAGTGTTTGGAAATCTCCTGATCTCGGCCAAGGGCTCTACCCCTAATATAGGGGAGGGTAGCCATGCCCTAATATGCTTGCCCACGAAGCAAACAAGGCCTCTTTATCTATAGGAAACCTACTTTCCTTATTTAGGCGTAATTCTCCCTTTTAATCAATTCCTTATTTCTCCTTGATCCTTGGTCCTTAAGGAAATTCGAAAATCATCTCTTTTTATCTTCCTTGTGCTTGGCATTAAATCTATTGACCATGAAATCCACTTTCTCAAAGCAATAATATATTTTTTATTTTTGATATTATCAAAAATCATTAATAATGTACCACACTATCCTCTTATTTGGTATTTTCTCTTTCTTCCTCTTTATTGGGGATCCTTGGACCCCAAGAAACTATAATATTTCGAAATCCCTTTTTAAGGATACTTATTATCCTTCTAGATGCAATTTATATTCATTATTTCACATTATCTTGTTTATTTCTTATTAAAATATCTCTTTTTGAGGATTTCTCTTTATTTCTCTTTTATTTCCCTCATTGGTATTCCTTTTAATGTTAGGAATCCTTGGGATACGAAATTCCACTAAGCATCACTCAATTATACTTCTTTCCACTTATTTTCCACGTTTTATCATTATTTTCAACTTCTTTCTTAATAAAGAAATATCTAATTGATCTTTTCTTTTCTTATTGCTTTATCTTCTTAATTTTTGGACTCCTTGGAACCCAAGGCATGAAATCCCTCTTTGGATTTGCCTTCTATATGTTTCCACATTTTTCTTTCCTCTATTTTCTTATTTACTCAATAATAGAGTTTCTTTTGTCCTTTCTTTGTTATTGGTCCCAATAGCCAATAAAGCCTGTAAAACAATCATCAAGGATATTATAAACGTAATCCATTTATTCAAAACAAATTATATCATTATTTGTTCAAATATCTTTAATATGAGAAATTACATTTCTCACCAAATGAACCCAAAAATTGGGGTTGTAACATCCTTCCCCTCTTATAGGAATTTTGTCCTCAAAATTTCATCAAGCAAACAAACAATTCAGGATAAGACTTTTCCATGTCCGTCGTTGGCCCCTATGTGGCTTTACCTTATCCATGGCACTTCCAAAGAACCTTTATCATCACATATTCTTTTCTCCAAGTTCTTTCACCTTGGCATCTGTAAACCTCACAGGTGACTCAGGTCATTTCAGCCTCCCTTGGGGCTCACTAGGTTCATTGCTCCGCACATGGTTCAGGTACCTCACATAGTGGTCTAAATTGGACACATGGAACTAATCACACGTTGCATTATCTTGAGGGGTAAGGGAAAAACTTAACCTTCTCCACCAAACTATGTCAAAAGAACCCATGCATCGGGGACTCAGCTCTCTTAGCTATAACTTAGAGGGGTCAGATTTTCATGTCACATATTCCCCCATAGTGAGCTGCATGTCAGTCTACTTTGCACCAGCTTACAATTCATGTCGTCCTTAGGCTACTTTCAGCCATTACGTGATCAAAGCGACTTCATCTGCACACACTGTGGTCCTTTCTTGACCTTCGCGAGGTCCCTTCACCATCATCATCTTAATGAAGTGGTAACCGACACTACCTCCCTTACAGAGCTCCTTTACATCCCGATACTGGCTATGGTGGTTATCATCACATCTTATCGAAGACAAGAACTATCGCTAGATATCACCCTGAATGAGTACACATGCTCTCATCGGACCCTCTAGTCTGAATCATGCTAACCATTAGTTAGGGTGATAAGCGGTACTAACATCGATTTCTTCATGTACCTACTTCCACCTTATGGAAGTGAACCTTTAGGCCATACACATGATCTTTCAAACTCGCATCATGGTGTAGTTGAACCATCTCTCTCATATGTAGTTCAACCGAATCTGTCCCATGACAGAACTCTTTCTTTCTCATGTCATGTAGGTAAGGCGATCTACCATAACCCATATTACATCTCGACCTTCCTTGGTCTAGGGGAGACTTACAGCATCCATAATAATAATCTCCCATTCCTTTTCGGGGACCTCCATATCGATACACTGGGTTACTGGTGTTCGTCCAAATCCATCTTAGGCATCCAAAGTACTACTATCACTTATTATCTTGGTAGTTTCATGAACTCTTATATGTCATGATTCCTTAGGATCGATTCCTCGGAAACCCTAAACCACTCTAATCGGAGTTTCATTACTTTCTTTTGAGGTTTACAACCTTCCTTTCATTGCATCAAGGCCTAGGTTGGCTAACCAAGAAACCACTAACTTGTTCAACAGATCTTGTTCCATCTGAGTGTTAGCCAAACATATCATCTTTTTTCAAACTTAGGGTTAACCTTACAACCTCATCTAGCCTCTAGATGTACTAGGCAGCTACATCTCAACCAAGGCATTCATTACCACTTTATATCCTTAAGTGTTAGGTAACGTTGAAGACATACACCTCCATGTATCATTCACTCCACAAGGGCATGTTATTATCTCTGTCCTCATACCTCATGGCAACATTCCAACTCACCTCACCTTTTATCCTTGGTGTATGACATGCATACTGTCCTATCTCTCACTCCCATAACAAGAGGAAATAACCATTTGGCAGCTGTCCAAACACAGAGTTCTTCCTGTTCCAAGAGTAGAGATGGTACATCCCACATCGCCAGTACACCTATAAATCTAAGTTGAAACATGTATCAAGATCATTTCGATATCAAAGTTACTTCCATGGAAAACTGGTTTCGAACCTACTGGGGTTTACACACATCCCTTGGTCATTTCCTCTAGGTCTATAGGGTGCTGGTATTTTAGGGGTCACCCCTCTTCCCTTATGCATCTAGAGAGTGCCCTACTCATCTTCCCTTCGAGTCTCATGAGTTCATGAAGGTGATCAATCTCCTAACCCATGGCCCTCAGACAATGATAGCTGTTACCTCCCAACCCTATGGTCATGTGCAACTAGGGAATTAGGCAACTCCTACTTCCATTGGTCTTATCCCTACCTGAGCCTAGGATAGACTTAGGATAGTACATGTTCAACTTAGAACCTTACCCAGGCCTTCATCATCTCTCTCTCTTCATTCATGACTGACTTCCATCCTTTCATATGGGTCATGGCAACCTGCCTACCTTGGTCGGGCCCCGTACCGGTTACCTCCATGGTAACACATCCACATGCATCTAGAGATGATTAACTGTGGGTCTACAGGTTCATTCTCATACCATGTACTTTTCACTTAGCTTCTCATGATCCTATGAGACCTCTTTAGGTTTCCACAAAACCCACAAACTGGTATACACCCTACCAAAGGGTTCCTCTCCCAGGATGGGAGGAAACTACAACTCTTGACAACAAGGTCACCAACACCCTTATGTCTCGGGTTTACATCCACATGAGCATGCTTAACCCTAGAAAGCTACTAAGGAACAAGCTGACCACCTACTAAACCCTACTGGGTCATACCAGTTCTCATCCTCAACACTGGATCACGATCATACCTTCCCATGTCATCCACTTAGCCATGAGGGGTTCATCAAACATACCTTTAAACTTAAGGAGGTTCCCTTGCCTCTAACCATGAGGAGTACCCTTCTTGAATCTATAGAAACTCAAATCTCGTCATGAGAATCAGGTACACCACTTCCCCTCTTAGGCCTAGGAACCCTAGGTTCACTTTCCTGATGTCCAACAGCTTGTTCAACTTCTTAACCACAAACCAAACATGTATAAGGTATGACATGCACTTCCTGTCATCCCTCTACTCGAGCAACACTTCAAAGTTGAGTCCTCCTCAAGGACAACCAACCAGGTACAAGGCCTCACAACCTATTACTAAACCTCTCCAGGTCTAAGGAACTCTTCTTCTCATCTATATCATAAGTACAGAGGTACCAGCTGACTCATCCTCTCACTAGGGTTTGGTTCCTCGCATGGCAACCAAGACATCTCCAGGGATCAAGCATGAGGCAACCACAAACATCCACTTAGGTTGCATCATCCTCAACTCCCCACTTTTCCTCATATCTCAGAGTCTTGTCTTCCAACCTTCTTTCTTGGGTCCTGCTCCCTCTCTCTAGAGCTAACTCCACAGACAACCTTACTATGAGAGGTTCTCTCTCCAAGAGGATGGATCAAGATCACATGCATACCTCTACATGAAGAAGCCTATGCTCAAACTTACATTTGCTCAAGGTTATCCCTAGCCCTTTATGCTTATCTCATCAGCTATCCAGCATACCCCCTTGGCCAGGGTTTCAAACTACTACTCGCATTACTGACCTATACTGGGCTCCTACTATGCCATGCTCATATAAGCTCATGGGACTTCCATAGGTTCTTCTCTAACCCCATCAAAGAAGGAGCTATCCTTCTCTCTAACATGCACAACCCTTTCTAGGGTTGGGTTGTCAAAGGCACTAGGTCATTCAACCTCTCATGGCTCATATGGCATCCACAACATGTCCATCTAAACACCTGGTCTACCATGACATCTAACTCATCATGTCCTCTCTAAACTTCACTTAGGGTTAGGGTTAACATCATCCTCAGAGGATGTGCCAGGTCTCTACCTGTAATGGAGATCTCTACCTCCAAAACTAACTCTTTTTACTTATCCTCCTGACAAGAAGGTCTAGCCTCAGGTCTCTCCTGAGGGCATGGCAACTTACGTCATATGACCTAAGCATGTATCTATTCTTTTACGCTTAATCTATTAAGCTTATGTCCATGATCTCTTATTTACATGCTTTTTATTAATTTGGTGGAGGATTTCTTAAACCTTATCAACCTTAACCATACCTTAAGAGGGTGAGGAAAAGAGAGAAAACCCTAATCCTTAAGGTCCTTAACAACATTTGAGTTGAGAAGGGATGAACAAGATGAGAGAGTCCTTAAGGTATCTTATTTTGAGTCAAATCCTGAGACTTTGGCCAGACAGTCACACTAATCCGAGAGTCCTCGTATTCTGACTAGCAGTGGGGAGGAAAATCTTGCCAGCCCCCAGACATGATCCTTTTCTAGATACCTCTATCTTTCAGAAATTCCTCTAATAACTCCCTTGGGTTCTACAGAGTTTGTAAAATTTAATAATTATTAAAGATTAGATGAGGAACCTACTCTCTTATACCAAATGTAATGACCCTGCCTCCTGGTAACCCCAAATTAAGGGAGACCAGAAGGTCAGAGCCATTATCCCAATTAACATGATCAAAGGTTCGACAAATAATCAATAACAATTATCAAATTCTACCAACTATACTGATATCTGATATAAATTAAAACTTTTTGCATACCTTTGAAAAACTTGGATTTCTAAACTTCTATCCATATGAGAGAATATTCTAACTAATCCTCCTTGATCGTTAATCCTCATTAAATTCCACATATGCCACTTTACTGTTTGTTCTTTTCTTTGTACCTAAAATGCCGACAAACAAAATGTCAGTCAACATAAAGCTGGTATGTGGGGTGAAACAATAATCGTGCCACTATGATAACAATGTAATCAACCAATTATCATTTAACAACCAAGATTACGTTTTAAGCAATACTACTCAATCCTTACATATCCCCTATCTCTGTGTTGTCCCTGCAGTGGACCTGGATGCTACCTTCCTCATGGTAGATCCCCATTAAACCCTGCATGATCCTACCTAACAGGTAGATCAATTTCTAGGGTTGAGTCGCATGGCACTACCCATAGGTAGCCCAATCCCTAACTCATGGGGTGCTAAAGAGTCGCATGGCACTACCCATAGGTAGCCCAATCCCTGGTTCAAGGTGACGTGATGGACCTACCCCATTGGTAGCCATGTACAAAGTCATCCAATGACCTGATGGACCTACCCCATAGGTAGCCATGTACTAGGTCAAACTATTAAGCCAAAGAGGGGACCAGGATCTGAGCTATTAGGCACATATATTAAGTGATAGTCATATCCAAATTATAGTTTGCATGAATTAAATTCATCCAACAGTTTAATTCAAGTCATCGAGGAAAACTTCAGAAAACCTCAAAAAACTAATTTGAGATATTCATAAGCATAACCACATACTTGTCAGGCAGATTTGAGATAGAATCAACTAAGAAGGGAAATCCAATCAAGCAAGAATCCTTTCGGCCAACCAGAGAGCACCACATCATTCATTTCTATGCAACGTCGCCCAACTGGTTAAAAACATGATGAAAAGATTCTTCTACCCTTCCTTGAGTTTCCGATTCTATGTACCCCGGAGGGGTAGATCCATCCAAAACATCTCACGTCTTCAACCTCTCGATCAGACCTCTGCTTCTGCCACATCAGTGGATGGGTGCGGGTTGCTTGCCTACTCTGGACCTGAAGGACACCGACAAGGGTTCTCTTCACCTCCGACATCCCTGGCCGCACCTGTGGGGCCCCAAACTATGGCTGAGGTGGGCCAAGGTCAGGCTGCGACTGCTCTTCCATCGCCAACCTTACAGTCACAATGCAGGTGGCTAGAGTGAGAGCGAGAACTACGGAAGATGGCCAAGACTCTCTGGATCGTTGGGGGAAACTGTGTGCCGCCCTCATAGATGCCCTCAAAACTCGACCAGCACGACCAGTTTAGGTTGGTCGGGTCTGCCACCCATGGCCGACATTGCAGCTGTGATGTGGCCATCATGCATGCACTGGAGCCTAAGGGTGATGGCATAGATCCTCTCCGGAAACACAGGTCGTGTTTGTAGAATACGTGATGACCTCCTGACTTCTTGCTACCCTAGGGGAAGCACGATCCATGTGGCTAGGGTTTAACAAAGAAGATGAAGAGTAGAGAGAGAAGAGTGTTTGGAAATCTCCTAATCTCGGCCAAGGGCTCTACCCCTAATATAGGGGAGGGTAGCCACACCCTAATATGCTTGCCCACGAATCAAATAAGGCCCCTTTATCTATAGGAAACCTACTTTTCTTATTTAGGTGTAATTCTCCCTTTTAATTAATTCCTTATTTTTCCTTGATCCTTGGTCCTTAAGGAAATTCGAAAATCATCTCTTTTTATCTTCCTTTGCTTTGCATTAAATCTATTGACCATGAAATCCACTTTCTCAAAGCAAGCATATATCTTTTATTTTTGATATTATCAAAAATCATTAATAATGTACCACATATCCTTTTATTTGGTATTTTCTCTTTCTTTCTATTTATTGGGGAACCTTGGACCCCAAGAAACTCTAATATTTCGAAATCCCTTTTTAAGGATACTTATTATCCTTCTAGATGCAATTTATACTCATTATTTCACATTATCTTGTTTATTTCTTATTAAATATCTATTTTTTAGGATTTCTCTTTATTTTTATTTTATTTCTCTCATTGGTATTCCTTTTAATGTTAGGAATCCTTGGGATACGAAATTCCACTAAGGATCACTCAATTATACTTCTTACCACTTATTTTCCACATTTTATCATTGTTTTCAATTTCTTTCTTAATAAAGAAATATCTAATTGATTTTTTCTTTTCTTATTGCTTTATCTTCTTAATTTTTGGACTCCTTGGAATCCAAGGTATGAAATCCCTCTTTGGATTTGCCTTATATAGGTTTCCACATTTTCTTTCCTCTATTTTCTTATTTACTCAATAATAGAGTTTTTTTTGTCCTTTCTTTGTTATTGGGCCCAATAGCCAATAAAGCCTGTAAAACAATCATCAAGGCTATTGTAAACGTAATCCATTTATTCAAAACAAATATATCATTTTTTGTTCAAATATCTTTAATATGAGAAATTACATTTCTCACCAAATGAACCCAAAAGTTGGGGTTGTAACAGCAGCCACCAATTTGAAGTTTGGCCAGAGCTAAGTCACTAGCAAGAAATATGAGATGTATAGCCTCTAGCAACGACCTAGGGTTTTGTTAGTAGCAACAAGGCTAGAAGTTAATGCAATATAAAATAAATAAACTAAATGAGATTGGATCAAAACTAAAATAGATACTAGTGAGGGGTTTCAGGAAGCATACTAAGAGAAAAATAAAAATTCTAGAGTTATAATATTAATGATTTCTTGAGCGCTAAATAGAAAATGTACAAAAATATGTGACGAAAATGGATAAGTCCAATGAAGAACTGATATTTAGAATAATAATGAGAATGTTTACTACAATATCAATAATCTGAAGGTAATAATTATTATTGAAAAAGACATCATTTTAAAGAAAGGACTTCAACAAAGAAAGTTTGGTGGGAGAATAAAGGAAAGGGAAAACTCAAAAAGTGAAACATAAGAAGACCTAAATTCAATGTTATAAGTTTCGCAATAAAAAAATTTGAGGGTGAGGCTATTATGAGACACAACTACATTATTAACTAAGGTAGGGTCAACAAAGAATGATATAACATTTTTTCTTACATCAAATCATTTTGTGTATTTTCTTGATATATTTTTTAATTATTGATTAAATGGATCTTTGATTGAAATATATAGATTTTATTTTTAGGATTTCAATTTCAACATGTTTACAAGATTAGCACGTTAGTATTTACAAAATTAAAGAATTTCTTGAACTCAAGTGCAACGGTGATAAATTAAAAACCTATTTTAAGCATGAAGAAAAAATACTATATGTGGAGTTCACATGTATATATAAAAGAATGAAATGAATTGTAAAACATTTATAATCAATTTGAACCTTGTTTCTCTTAGATATAAGCTTGAGTAGTTGAAATTTTTCTTAGACTTTATTTGCCAAGGGTTGACAAGGAATATTGAGGTCAACTAAAGAGGTTGTGAGGTGGTCATATCAGGATGTTAAGAGGATTAATTTTCTAGTGAGAGTCATTTGTATGACTAGAGGGAAGACTAAAAACTAGTTTCTCTACCAAATATTAGTTGAACAACTAATAAGATAGTTTGTGAACTAAAGGGTCATCAACATTATAAATTTAGCCAATACTAATTCAATTGTTTATGTGTGAGATCCTTTTAATTCATTCTGTAAATTCTAATACCTAAAATTAGGCGGTGGAAATCTTATAAGAAATTTAGGGAGATAAAGAGGAACAAAGAAAAATTGAGAGGAGATGGTAAAATCAACTTATCCAGATTCAAGGTCAACAAAGAATTTTGAAATCTATTCTCTTCTATACTACATTCACCGATGAATTTTGACAAGTGATAAATATGTGTTCTTTCTTCCTACCTTCTTATTATCCCCCGCGTATAGGGTCTAAAAAATGTATGAGAAAATACAAACATGTCCATGCGAGTATAAATTTTGGATATACACCTTAAAATCTAGATCAAATAATTTGAAATTTTATTTGAACAAGTTTGTGGCTATTAGGAAAGTGACGAATATCTTCTAAATCAGAATATTTCAAAATTCAAAACCTAAAAGTGAACCTATAGTATTCATTGTGTTCTTTATATTACTGGACCAAAAATCACTAAATAAGTAAATCTCATGAGTAAGATTGACTTTAATGATATCTAAGATGGGACACTCAGATGGTTAGATCCTTGGTTTGTAACCAAGAGATCTCATGTTCAAGCCACGATGATGGCATGAACTGAATGGATTTACTAATAGAAACCTAATGGAGTATGCTTTAATTTTGTATGTGAATAATGATGTGATTTCTTATAAATTTTACAAGACAGGAAACTTAGAGGCACCAAAATTTGCCCCAGTTTAAAAAAATGTGTATTATCTATTTGTATATGGATGAGTAATTGTGAAGATAATTTCAAGTTGATCATCAAGATTTTGCATGATAATTGAGAGACAAGAATTCAGTTAAATAATATAATGACATAAGAAACCCATTAAGTATGTAGGTTAAGAACAACTATGCATAAAATGAACTTAAAATGCTTTTTTGAACCTAACTTGATAAATATGATGCATTGAAATATATGGATCAAAGGATATGAAAAAATAAGAAACCCTAAATTTTCATAATAGTGATATATTTTTCGAAAAGAGTAATGATTGAGTACATAAGAATAATTAGACAATCAAAAAATTGTTTCCAAGAGTGCCAAATATAGATAAAGGTAGTGAAATTGTATTTGGAAAGTGAAATTAGTGGTTTAGTTAGACCTATATGCTCTAAAAAATATAGAATATTTATGGAGGTCTAAGCCACAATGTAGGAAATAAATTACAAGTGGGGTAGAGTCCAAGACAGATGTAGTTGAAGTGTATCAATGGGGTGTACGTGGTTGAGCCCAGTGAGGATGACCTCCTTATTATAGTTGGAGTATAATACATAAACCAAAATCTTGGTGGTACTTATTAATGTATTTACCAATAGTCGAAGTGTCTGTTGGAACCCAATTTCACAAATAGTTAGTTTCATAGACTTATAATGTGCACAACTAGTTATCAGGGAACAATTCAGTGTTGGGATGTGTAGGACAACTAGCCTTGTCAATCCAGATGTGTACTATGTAAGAGGAGGTTTGAATCTTATCCAGCTAAACATTTAGCAACTAAGGACACACTTGGATAGACCTATTGCTTATTGAGGATCTAGTTCAACAATCATAAAATCATGAGACAATATTAGGACTTGTCCAATAAGGTCAAAAAATAGCTATTCTTCTTACACGTCACGTAGTTCAAGGGAATAGTTGATAATTTTTTCTATGGTAAATTTCATTCAAATTAGATCAAGATCATTTGTAAAAGAAAACCACCTTGTTCTTACTTTTACCTACATTTAAGATCATATCACCTAATCTTCTCTATTGAATTTTCTTGTCGTTCAAATAATGTTTTTGTCTGATTCCGGATAAGAGGTTTCCATTCAATAGACTAATAGCTCATTCTGATGTAAACACTTTTTTTGGATGACTAGAATCTTAGGGAGATCTCTTATGTTATTATCAGAGTCTTATGAAAAGTTAATTAGCAATGGAGTCTAGTCAAAAATATTCAGTGATCACTCTACAACCTTTATTAATATATAGACTAGTTAAATTGTAGAAGGGTTGTGATTTCATTTCTCATATCAAGTGATAAATGTAATCTTGAATATACATAGTGCATATCTAAATGAAGTAATAGTGATATAAGTGAATTAGATTGCTTAATATAGTTATATTTAGTTCTTGGAGATGGGGTCTATTTTACATATATTTTTGACATTTTAGTAATGAGATGTCTTTATGTCTATGTCAAACAAAATAAAAATAAATGACTCAAAGATAAGTTCAGCTTAATGTAACAATCATGCCCTAATATAAAGACCTAATTGTAGTTCTAAGATTGGAGTATGTCATCCTTCAATTAAAAAGACCTTTGGAGGATGAGAAGATATGTTCTCATACATTTGGGACGTGCAAATAGGTGACAGTCAAATGATACAATTTATCATCCATTGAGCTCTCTTTGTTATCATTTTGAGATGAGAACAGAAGTTGGATCCTCCTACATTGAAGGAAAAATCAAGGATGGTCAATTGGCTAAGAACTTCATTGTTGTTTAATTCCCTTATCTATATTCCCTACAACTAAAGGTGAAGAGTGCATGTTAAGGTGGGAGAATGCACAGTACGAAACGAATAATCATAACACCAATCTAGGGTTTCAAAAGTTGATTTTTTTCTTTTTTTTATGTACAAACATTTTTTATTTGATCAAAATTTTACTATATGAAATATAAGCCTCATATTGAATTCAAAGTTTTCGTTAGAATTGTGTTTGATATCCAATTAATATTGAATACATTATTTTCGTACAAGCATTTACTAATAGTTTCAAATATATACATTTTGAGAAAAGAAAAAAGTTAATAATTTAATTTTAAATCTTATTATGATGAATATTTCTTGTTAATATATTACACTGCAAAGTTTTTTTTTGTGATGGGAGTTTACTAGACTGTTGTTTTGACATTGGTTTTGGTCTTTAGAAAACTTAAGCTACAATTCTCTAACACTCTAAATGCTATATTTTTGGGAGTGGGCTAAGTTTGATGTGGCCAGATCAATCAAAATAGTGAGATACCAGTTCAATATAAATAGATAAAATGATCTATGTGGATAATATAGACACTAGGATCATATGAAAAATATTATATCACAGAACTGTTTGTTACCCAAATCTTTACTTCAAATGATTATAAAGTCAATGGAGATAGGACCTAGGTGTCTGTCCCTAGCATGGTATTATCAAAGTGCGAATGTAGAAGTGTAAAGATTAGCATATATGAAAAAATAATAAGATAAGGTGCCAACAATATATCAACATTCAACAAGGTATATTAAGAAACATTCTTTATTACAAGATTATCATTAATAAATTGAGATACAAATTTACACAAGTATGTTCATGTATACTAGGGATCTTACAACAAGTACAACCAACATATCTCACCAAGCCCATCAACTTCTAAACATCTCTAAATCTATAAAATACGTGAAATAAGGCGGGCCAAGCTCATGAGGTGCTGAGTACAGGGCTAAAAGATACATATACATAAGCTTTGCATAATTTGAAAAGATTTTCGTAAGTAATGAACAATTATAAATAAGTTTAGTATTTAGCAAAGAGAGAGAACATGTTTTACATCATTTTATCCAATTATACCAACTATATAATATATCATAAGGCCTTTGACCAAATTCCCACAGGAAGGGTCTGTAAGGGTGACCAAGATTGGCTAACCCTTTTAACGACATGGTCCTCCTTATGTTGATAACTCAAGTAGGATGCCTATTCTCGTATCCTTACTCCGAGAATACAGGCAGGTGCACAAGGTTCATATAATCGAGTTTCTATATTATGATTGCAAGTTATATTCGAGACAAATATCGAGTACTACATGGAAATATTCGAGCAATCAACAAACATACATATGTATCACATAACAACAAGAAATCCATATTCATATAATTATTAAAGCTTGTACCTGGTCCACAGATTCATAAATTAACTTAACATTGACCTTCTAGCCACAAGAAAGACCTAATTAAGAAACAAGATTACATGCATGCATTAGATCCTCATCATTAACCCTAACTAGCATCATTTTAGGGTTTTGGACAAATTAGGTTCCAAGTTGCTTATTAGTGCATTTGGTGATCCCTTAATGATTTAGAGGTCATCATGAAGGCAAGTTTAAGGTTTCAAATAATTATAAGGCTACATTCACTATATATGACCATTACAAGATGCATGTTCGTCATGCACATTCTAGTCAAAAGGACTCACAAAAGGGCAAGAAGGGACATAGTTCATCAAGTCAATAGGTAAAAGTATAAGAGGTGAATTAGATCATGAAAGTACAGACATAAGAATCACGTTCTAATATGGTTGGATGTCCCCTATTGTTTAGGCATCATATTCCCAACCTTGGGTATCAACAAAATCTCACATACAAGAAAGTATCAATATAGTTCACATATAGCATTAGGGGATAACATATGGATTGGATGGAACATCCATATCAAGGAGATCATAAGGGATAGATCATCTTTAATTTGATAAGGTAAGATATTATATAAAGATCCACATAAATAAAATGAGCATGAGAGCATAAATCTTGTCACATATGTCATATAAGAGGGAAATTAAGGGTAAAATAGGGTGCCACACATCATATAACCCAAATGAAGCTTAGGCTTAGCCATTTAGGTCACAAAAAATCATTATAATACTAATTTAAAAGAACCACTAGAGTTGGATGCATGAAAAGGCTAGAGGACATCCTTTGCTCAAAGTTCTACATATATCATCATAAAGGAGTCACATTCAAGCATATAAAACCACATAAACACACATAGAAAATAGGGAAATTAGGGGCTGATATTAGAGTCATAAAGGAGTATAAGGTTAATGACCTTCAAGGTTAGGATGATTCTAGATGTCCATTAGAAACAAGATTAGAAAATATAGACCTAAGTCTCTCATTCAAGTTCCAAACAAGCCACATATGTGCGATAGAATTCATGAGCAATAGGGGTGATTTGGACCCTCAATTAGTTTGAAGGTACATAAAAGGTACATATATGATCATTAGATAGGTAGAGGTGTATCAAATTTCCAATCTTTATCATAATCATGCATTAAATGGAGTCATCATTGTCAAAAATTCATATATAGCAAAATAGTAGAAAAGGGAGAAGGTTTAAGGTCTGAAAGTATGTTCACTGCATAGAACTCGTCAAGATAATGAAAATGATATATTGGTTCACCTCCTTTGGTTAAGGTAAGAGAGATTAATGATTTTTTACAAGTTTTAAAACCACACTATAGAGGAAAGAGTGATATTATATGATATTATGTGACAATCTGGGGTCATGGATCTTTGATTTGACAGCAACATGAAGCCTGGCCGGTCTGCACCTGTCGCCCACCGCCACGGGTCACCCCCAACTGCCTAGTGGAATTTCCCTATGCTTTGTGGTCATGGGTCATGGTTGCGGGTTGCCAACGTAGGATCCCCCATAGAAGGTTGGCTATAAGGTGCCACTCACTTCTTGCCACCGCCCTCGCACCGTAGGGCCAAGCATCCTTGCCCTCGTGGCCTCCTGCCATTGGTGGACAGAGGAGTTTTCATTGACTATCCCCATCAGAGTGAGTGAAAGAGAAAGGGACCGAGGCCACAATTTTGGTTGTTGATGAGCAATCCAAGGGACAACGCTTTGTCTCCCTCGTGCAGACCCCCCTGGTATTCAAGATGCATCCACAGTAGCTAGGCCAAATGACGTCATGCCAAAAGGGTAGGAAGGGGTAGCCCTTTGTGTCGGAATGGTTCCGTCAAGACCTAGGAGTGTCCTTCGAGGTCGACCCCTCACTACTACAGAAATGGCTTATAATGTCACATTTAAAGGCGTAGGTTGTATACAACAACCGACGCCTAATCAGTACAATGTCAGTTAAAAAATGAAACTCACATCTATCTGTGAAGGGCAACCACACACGGGTGTCACTTTTTATTTAGCGTCGGTTACCAAATAACAAACTGACGCTAAAAATTGACCGCCAAATCCAATTTTTTGAGAGAAAAAAATTACCTCCAAAATTTAACATTCAGCGTCGGCTATTAACAAAGAAACCGATGACTAAAGTTTTTCTACAAAACAGAAATTTGACCAATTTTTGTCGTCAGTTTTCTTACAGTCACTGACGCCGATGTGTTTTCACGCGTTTAACTGTGGAAATTTTCATCACCATATAGCGTCGATTTTTACAAGGAAACTGACGACTATGATCTTAATTCGAGAACATTTATTTTTGTCGGCATATATATAGATGTCAGTTTTTCTAATTTGAACTGATGACTATAATCAAATGTAAGTGTCAGTTTGTTGTTGGTAACCAACACCGATAGTTTTCAGCGGTGGTTGCTACTAATAACTGACGCCTATTGTTAACTTTATAGCACACGCGCGAGCCAGACTTTCCTCTTTCCTTCTGTTTCATTCATTCTCTGATTAAGGGTTTTAGCCTCCGGCGATTCCTCTGCTCACCGCCGCTAGCTGCTCCTGTGCCGCCGCTAGCTGCTCCTGTGCCGCCGTCGCTTGCTGGTGCTCCAGCCGCTGCTCTCCAGACTGACCACCTCCACGAAGGCCCTCTCTGCTCGCCAGTCGCCGCCCTCCATCTTTGCTCACCCTCTCTGCTCTTCGACCCCTCTATGATCGCTGACGCCCTAGCTACCGCCATTCTCTTCTACCGCCGAGCCTGCTCTGCACCTACTAGTCGGTGCCACCACTCTCTGGAGCTCCTCGCCTGCTCGCTTCTCACACCTACTACTCTCCAGGTTGGCCGTGGCTCTCCTAGGCCTGCTCCCTACGCGCTCTGCTCCCTTCTCTCCAGAGCTGCTCCGACCACATCTCCTGCGCGCCTATTTGCCGCCGGCACAGCCACGAAGGCCTTCTTCCTCTTCTTCCTTCACCCTCAAGGTACCCTACTCCTGCTCGACCACCATTGGTTGGTCAGATTCACATTAATATTGCCAATAATGTAGGAAATGAATGCTAGTTTCAATTATATACATATTAATGTATATGGTTTTGATCAGAAAAATGCGTAGATTGTGAATAAAATATACTTAAAGCTCTATTATTCTTCTTGTTACAAAGGTATAGTTAGTACATGAATATTAGATGATTATTCAAGAAAACCCTAGTTTGATGAGCATGTTGTTAATCATGTTAATTATGATGTTTTTATATATTCTAATGTCAGTATATAATTATGTGATACCAACATCTTAAATTGAATTAGAATGATTTCAATGAATTATAGGGATTTAAAGTTGATAATCATGTACATGCGGAAATAGAGTTATTAAACCAATGGTTATAACATAGTATGATCTTAATCTGATCTGGATGTTCTTAATAACGTAGTATGTTAAATATGATGATTAGGGCTACATATAATGTCTAGTAAAGATTTATAGCCCTTTTGTCATTAGGGTAATTTTTATACATGTTTGAGTAAATTAGGGTTCTAATCTACCCTTTTGTCCTATATTTGATGCTAATTGTGCATATATGTTGAGTTTGGGACTTTAGTGATGGACTTTGTCCTAAGTTGTTATTTTTTCATCTAATATGAACTCTAGTCTCATCTATCCTATCTTGAAAATTAGTAGTACATTGATGTAATATCAACTAAGGGGCCAAGGTCAGCCCCACCCTCCCCCCTTTTCTATATTATCAATGAGCTTCATCTTACTCTTACCTATGAATTTTTTTTCTTAATCTCTTATACATCACTATATTTAAGGTTAGTCTATCTACTAGAGTGTGGGGATTAACCATGTTGCCTGTAGTTTATAACATTGCATTGTGAATTATTGCATGTTTGAAACTATTGATTTCTTGATTTATTATTTAATAATGCTCTATAGATTAGGATTAACCATGTTGTTTGTAGTTTATACACATTTATTATATATAAGAATGACATCACATGTATTTATTGGCCTAGAAACCCGTCCAAGATTTACTCATTAGGAGTAAATCTTAGATAGTCCCTGGTTTGGGATTGTTCTTGAACACCTAATCTCACTTAGGATGTAAGTGTATAATGTGTATTGGGTTTTCAAGAAAATTTCGGTTGCATTTCCCCGTTTGTTCTCTAAGTACATATGTACTTGGAGAACAGTGGGGAAATGTTGCCAAAATTTTCTTGAAAATGCAATACACATTATACACTTACTAGTGAGATTAGGTGTTCAAGAATGGGATAGGTGGTACACATTTATTATATATAAGAATGACAGCACATGTATTTGTTGGCCTAGAAACCCATCTAAGATTTACTCATTAGGAGTAAATCTTGGATAGTTCCCGGTTTGGGACTATTTTTGAACACCTAATCTCACTTGGGATGTTTCAACCATTAATTATATATAAAACCTTAAACCCTAAAGTTTTAACCATAAACCATAATATTTTAACCCTAGACCCTAATCTTGTTCTAATATACACTTGTTTTCTCTTTGATCATAGAATGGATAGATCATGGATGTCCATTCCAAATCGTTGCACCCCCGAGTTTATTTCTGGTCTTGACCAGTTTATTAGATTTGCTGAGGAACATAGGAAACAACCCGGAGATAGGTTCTACTGTCCATGTAGGCATTGCGGTAACAACTTGAAAGTCAGCACTGGTGACGAAATCAAAAGTCATGTCATGTGCAACGGGATTGTACAAGGCCATACATAATGGCACTGGCATGGAGAGATTTCAAACCCAAAATCAGTGGATGTCAATAGCAGTGTTTGTGTGGAAGAAGAAATTGCCTTCGACGATGTAGATGTGAACGAACCAGTTCCACTAGACATCGTTGATGCGATGCTAGATAGCTGTGGGGTAGAGCACACCGATCCACCTCCCATGTTTAGAAACATTATGCATGATGCTGAGATACCGTTATACACAGGTTGTAAGTTTACGAAGCTTAGCACTGTGTTGAGATTGTATAAAATGAAAGCTAACAATCGATGAAGTGACAAAAGCTTCACGTCATTGTTGTCTTTGTTGAAAGAAATTCTTCTTGAAGGAAATGAGCTGCCAATCTCAACATACCGGTTAAAGAAATTGTTGTACCCAATGGGAATGGAGGCCAAGAAGATACAAACATGCCCGAATGATTGTGTATTATTTCAAAAGGACTCTGTGGATTTGAAATATTGACCGAAATGTGGTGCGTCAAGGTATAAATTGACGACTTCGGGGGAGTCTAAAACTGGTTCTCCTGCCAAGGTGATGTGTTATCTACCTATAATACCATGGTTTCAACGTTTGTTTTCCAATCCTATAGATGCGAAGAATTTGAGGTGGCATGCAGATGTTAATAAAAATAATGATGGGATCCTACGACATGCGTCTGATTCCCCACAGTGGAAGAAGTTTGATTTATTATACCCTGATTTTGGTGAAGAAGATAGGAATCTAGGACTTGGGCTTTGTACAGATGGGATGAATATGTACGGGACATTGAGAAGCCAACATAGCACTTTGCCAGTTATGCTTGTTATATACAATCTTCCTCCCAAGTTGTGTATGAAAAATAAGTACGTTATGATGTCGTCTTTGATATCGGGCCCTAAACAACCTGGAAATGATATCGACGTTTATCTTGAACCTATGATTGATGACTTGAAGAAGCTCTAGGGTGAAGGTGTGATGACCTATGATGCTTCACAAAGAGAGACATTTCGTTTGCACGCTATGTTGTTTTGCACTGTGAATGACTTTCCAGCGTATGGGAATTTGTCTGGATATAGTGTCAAGGGATCTAAAATGTGTCGTATATGTGAAGAGAACACTGATTCAATATGACTAAAACATGGCGGCAAGACTGTATATCTTGGTCATCGAAGGTTTCTTCCAAAATTTCATCTGTATTGTAGGTTGCGCAAAGCATTCAATAGATGGAATGAGGAACAGAGTGGACCTAAACCTATATCAGGGGATGATGTTTATGAAAGAGTAAAAGACATCTCCAATGAATTTGGTAAGAGATCACAATGTATGATGGCCACACGGAGTGACAAGTCTTTATTCAAGAAGAAGTCAATATGTTGGGATCTTCCTTATTGGAGTTCTTTGACAGTCACACATTGTATCGATGTCATGCATGTTGAGAAAAATGTATGTGATAGCGTCATCGGTACTCTGTTGAATATACCAGATAAGACTAAAGATGAGATAAAATCTAGAATGGACATATGTGAAATGGGAATAAGGACAGAATTAACAGAAGTAGTTAGTAGCGATCGGAGAACATACTTACCTCTCGCTTGTTACACGTTGTCTAGAAAGGAGAAGAAAGCTTTTTGTGAATGCTTGGTAAATGTTAAGGTGCTATAGGGTTACTCATCCAACATTTGTACATTGGTATCAATGAAAGATCTGAAGTTGATAGATCTTAAATCTCATGATTGTCACACTCTAATGCAACAAATATTGCCCGTGGCAATTCGATTTATATTGCCGAAGCATGTATGGTTTGCAATCACCAGACTTTGTTTCTTTTTCAACAGTCTATGCAGCAAAGTTATTGACCCTGATACTCTCGATAAATTGTAAAGAGAAGTGGTTGTTACCCTATGTCAGCTTGAGATGTATTTTCTTCCTTCATTCTTTGATATCATGGTACATCTTGTTGCCCACTTGACTAGGGAAGTGAAAATTTTGGGACCAGTTTTCTTGCATTGGATGTATCCCTTTGAACGCTACATGAGCATTTTTAAAGGTGATGTTCAAAACTGTTATCAGCCTGAAGGGAGTATTATTGAGGGTTATGTGGCGAGAGATGTTATGGAATTTTGTAATTACTTTCTGAGTGCTAATGACGCTCCTGTGAATGACAAGAATATTGAGGAGCATTTTGGCAAAGGAATTTTGGGATCACGGGTGAAAGTAATCAGTCGTGATCAGTTGGAGCAAGGTCACTTGTATATTTTACACAACATCGATGAAGTGAGTGTTTATATCAAGGAACATACCAATTTCATCAAGAGACAATATCCTTGATCCAATTCAATGTGGCTTGCTAGAGAGCATAACAAGACATTTATTAAGTGGTTTGAAGATAAAGTCTTACATCAACTATCTCAAACACCAGATAATCTTACTGAAACCATCAAATGCCTCGCCTTTAAACCAAAATTGAATGTTATGTCTTATGAAGGGTTTGACATAAATGGATTCTCGTATTACATAAAGCGTCAAGATGATAAGAGTGTCGTCCAAAACAGTGGGGTCACCCTTCAAGCGTCTTCATTGTTTTTTGCAAGTGCAAAGGATAAGAGTCCACATGAAGCTAAAATGTCATATTACGATGTCATTGAAGACATATGGGAGTTTGACTATGTAGATTTCAGAATTCTACTCTTTAAATATAATTGGGTTGACAACAACAAAGGAGTTATAGTTGATGAATTCGGTTTCACGTTAGTGAACTTTGAAAATATTGGCGAGAAGGGTAAACCATTCATATTGGCATCATAGGCGAAACAAGTATTTTATATCAATGATCCTGTAAATGATAAATGGTCGGTTGTTCTTCATGGTAAAAGACAGTTCATTGAAGATCCTATAGATGAAGAAGAGTACTATGATAAGTATGATGACTCCAGTCCATTCTCAGTTGGGTTGCCAACACCACCAAACATTGAAGCTGGGGATCACAATGACTTGTATGTTCATAGGGATCACAATGAAGGATTGTTAATTGATAAAAGTTCACAATATTAGAGGCATGAATGTTTATATTTTTATATGTTTTATTTTTCTAAATGTGAACTTTACAATGTGAACTTTACAATGTGAATGTGGACTTTACAATGTGAATTACTTTACAATGTGAATGTGAACTTTACAATGTGAATTACTTTACAATGTGAATGTGAACTTTACAATGTGAATGTGAACTTTATAATGTGAATTACTTTACAATGTGAATGTGTGCTTTACAATGTGAGCTTTACAGTTAGTGTTACTTTACAATGTGAAATTTATAATTTGAATGTGAACTTTCACATGGATGAGCATTCCCATGATGACCGTGTTGATGATCACCGTGAGGGTGAGGACGTGCTTGCTCCGCCTAACAATGTAAGTTTTAAGAATATATCCCTGAGGTTTCTATCTATATGTTCATTTATAATTATATTATGTAAGTGTGTTTTTTTATCAATTTTCAGGTTGGTGATGTACCCCCTGAAGAAATTACAACACTTGATGAGCAGCAAAAGAAAATTGAGAAAGTGAGGGGCATCACAATGATGAACAAGTTAATACAGCAAAGGGGCAATGGACCCAAATTGGCTGTCAATTTCGATCATGCAGGAAATCCATATGGAGTGAACCGCAACTCATTTGTTTCATATCTTGGGGTTCTTACTCGCAGCCATTGCAGTCCTATCCTAGAATCATGGCATAAAGTTCCTAAGGGGAAGAAAGACCACATATGGAAGGAACTATGCACGAGTTATTATTATTTGTAATTCTATTTATGTAGATTACTAATTTTTAGGATACTAGTTAATAGTAATTCTATTTAATTTGAAGAGCATATTTGATCTGGATGAAAAGTTGCATCATAAATGTGTGATGCAACGTTGTGGGAGGGTCCTAAAGAACTATAGGACCAATCTCACCCGAGATTACATACACGATGCTGATAAGAGGTTCTTGATTGATTTCCAATTCTAGACATTGATCACTAGGGTGATTCCAGAGATGAGCGGAGCTAGGGCGATTCCGGAGGCAATCGAAGAGGCGACTCTGATGGCGGATGGGGAGGCCGCGGCGAGTGGATCCGCTCTTCCTGAAGCTCTGCAGATCGGAAATGTTGTGGATCTGAGCAATGTGGCAAAAATCAAAGATCCAGGGAAGCAAGGTAACACTCATGTTGGCTCGATCGGTGTGTCGTCACAACCGAGATCATGGGCAGATCTGGTGAGTTCAAAGACAGAATCCACAGGTAAGTCTTTCAGGAAGATGGAAGTCCAGGTTGAGAATGGAAAGCTCTTGTATCCAAAGTCCATTGCGGAGAGGAATGTTCAGAAGTGGAGGTTGGCAGCAGCAAGCTACATTGTCGGGCTCACGCCTCATTGGGCTTCTCTGGTGTGTTTCCTTGCACATCTATGGAAATTGAAAGGCTCATTGGAGATTAAATCAAGAGGAAATGGTTTTTTCGTTCTCCTATTCTCGAGTGAGGAAGATCTAGGCACTGTGATTGATGGAGGTCCATGGTTTATCGCCGGAAAGCCATTAATCATTAAGAAGTGGGAGAGGGGTGAACCAATGGAGAAAGTTAAAATGACTGAGATCCCGATTTGGCTGAAGATCTACGATCTGCCGTTGGAGCTATGCGATGAGGAAATGTTCTCTAGAATCGGGTCATTTCTGGGCAAACCGCTACGAACTGATACACTGACATCAGAGTTTGTTTGGCTGGAGTATGCTAGACTCCAAGTCTTGGTCGATACGGATTTCACCTTCCCAGAAGAGTTGGAGCTGCAAAGCGATGACGGACAAATGGATAGAGTTCAGTTTGATTACGAGTGGAGGCCGGAAATTTGTAATGAGTGTGGGACTTTTGGGCACGAAACTGGACTATGCTGGGTGAAGAAGAATAACTCTGCAGTGGAGGTAGTTCAACCGATGTTGAAGCAGGTTTGGGTGCCGAAGAAGAAGCTCACACCTATTCCAAATATAGAAGAGGAGGTGGAGGTCTTCAGTGATGCGGTTGAGGTCATCACTCTTGCTGGCGACAGTTCAGGGATCGTTGTGGAAGATCATGCTGTGGAAAGGAAGCGGAGTGATCAGTTAGTTGCCGTTACGCCTGCTTCCTCACCGGAATGGGTACAGCAGAGAAGAAGATCCAAGTCTCCTCCAAGAGTAGCTTTGAAGCCTATGTCCGGGGTAAGAAACATTCAGATGTCTCCGAATAAGTTTTCTCTGCTAGAAAATTTGGGAGAAGGAGTGGATGGGAACGACAATGAGGGAGGGGAAGGTCTGCTTCGTCCAAATGGATAGGCCCTTGTCGATTTGCGGCTGTAATGTGAGTGGGATTCACAATAAACTTCCCCGCATTCGAGGTGAGATTGGTAGGGTGAAGCTAGACATCATGATTATTCTGGAGTCTAGAACTAATAAGGAGGATCTGTTGAATGTTGTTAATGATCTGTGGATTGGTGCGTCCTTTATCTCAAATGAAGATTACTACTCGTACACTAGAATCCTTATTATGTGGAGAGATACTGATATCAGTGTTAAAAAGATTTTGGATAATGATCAGGTGGTTCATTGTCGGGTTGATGCTGTCAGCAGACACTCTGGTTTTCATCTTTCTGCAGTCTATGGTTCAAACGATGATGGTGATAGGGTAAGATTGTGGGAGTCCCTGAATTCCTTTTCTTGTGCGATGGATTTGCCTTGGTGTGCCCTTGGAGATGTCAATGCAGTTAGATTTGCATCTGAGAAGCTTGAGAAGCAACCACCTTCGAATAGAAGCATGAGGGATTTCAATGCCTCCTTGGAGTTCAATGGTCTCATTGAGATACCTACGAAGGGCCCGTTTTTTACATGGGACAGCCATAGTAAGAAGGGTGTTAGCACGTTCTCTAGAATTGATAGAATATTCTGCAATCTCAAGTTCCTTTCTCTCTTTCCTGCTATGTGGGGTGAAGTGGTATCTAACAATATTAGTGATCACTGTTTGGTGGTGTTACACCTGCAAACCCAGAAGAAGAAGGGTACTCCCTTTAGATTCATTAATAGTTGGATCACTAAACCGGGGTTCCATGGTGTGGTGGATGAGGTGTGGAATAATTTGTATGTGAAGGGTGCTCCTATGTTTAGAGTGTATAGAAGGTTGAATGATGTGAAGGATGCGCTGATGAAGTGGAACATGGAGCATGTAGGTAATTTCTCTTCTAAAACGAAGGAGTTGGAGGTTGATGTTTTAGAGTTGTAGAAGGCTATTGAGATATCTCCTAATGATCCTGGTTTGCATAATCAATTAGCATGGTTGAGGAAAGCTTTAAGTAAAGTTGTGCTGGATGAAGAGATTTTCCTGAGATAAAATTCTAGAGTTAGTTGGCTTAAAGAAGGGGACAGGAACACCTATTTCTTCTATGCTTCCCTGAAGACTCGAAGGATGCACAATGGTATTTTTATGCTTCAAGATGGTGACAAAGTCTTTTGTGAGGAGACTGGTATCTTTGATTGTGTTGTGGGTTTTTACAAGGAGTTGTTTAACTCCTCTGATAATAGTATGGTTGATTGGGAGGTTAATTGGGAGGTTCCTACTATCTTAGATGTGCAAAGAATGAATCTGAGAAGATGGGTTACAAGAGAGGAAGTTGACTCTGTGGTTAAAAGTATGAATGGGGATAAAGCCCCGGGCCCAAATGGCTAATGGAGCTTTCTTCAAGTGCTGCTGGCCGACTATTGGAGAAGAGGTTACTAAAGCTATTCTTAGCTTCTTTGACACAAGAAAAATTCTTCATGAATGTAATAGGTCATTTATTACCCTTATCCCTAAAGTCCATGGTGCGTCTAGTCTTAAAGATTTCCGTCCCATATCTTTATGCAATGTTATCTTTAAGATCATCACAAAGATCATGGCGAACAGGCTGCAAGATGTTTTTCCTAATCTGATTTCTAAAAATCAAGTTGCGTTTGTCAAAGGAAGGGGTATTATGGATGCCATTCTTCTAGCAAATGAATTGCTGAGTTCTTTTTCTACTCCAAAAGTCTTGCCTATGATGTGTTTCAAAGCTGACTTATCGAAAGCTTATGACACAGTGAGAAGGGACTATGTGATGTTTCTTATGGAAAAGATGAACTTTCCTTCTTGTTGGATTTCTTGGATCAGGGCATGTTTCAATACGGCTTCTTTTCAGGTCCTCATTAATGGCTCGCCTTCCAATCCTTTTGATGCTTCTAATGGGGTAAGGCAGGGGGACCCTTTAGCCCCCTATTTATTTGTGATTTCTATGCAGGGTTTCACCTCAGTTATGGAGTCTGCGGTTAAGGCCAATTGTATTACTCCTATTAGAGCTTCAGACAGTTTTGGGGTGTCCCATATCATTTTTGTAGATGATTTGCTGCTCTTTACCAAGGCTGATATTAATAATGCCTGTCATATTGTCAAAATCTTGGATACTTTCTGTCACATCTCAGGCCTTAGACTCAATAATCATAAGAGTCAATTGTTTCTTAGCAAAGGTGCTACTAGTATGGCTGATGAGTTGGAAAATGCTCTTGGTGTGAGAAGGCGTGATCTCCCAGTAAGGTATTTGGGTCTTCCTCTTTTTACAGGTCATTTAACTAAATCTATGTGTGTGCCTATTGTTGATAAGATCAAGAAAAGGTTGGATGCTTGGAAAGGAAAATTACTTTCTTTTGCAGGGAGGGTGGAATTAGTCATTTCGACTTTGTCCACTTATCATATTTTTTGGTCAGCTACGTTTCCCCTGCCAAAAGAAGTGATCAAGGATATTAAAGGACATATGAGAAACTTCATATGGGGTGATTCTTATGATCATAAAAAGTTACATACGGTCTCTTGGGAACAGATCTGTAAGCCCAAAGTTGAAGGTGGTCTGGGTGTTCGTTTGGTGGGTGATTGGTCGAAAGCTGGGCTTCTTAAAAACCTTTGGGATGTTGCAAACAGAAAGGAGATGCTGTGGGTCAAATGGTTGAATGAAAAGTATATTAGGGAGATATCCGTTTGGTCGATTGGATGTAAATCCACGACCAGCTGGGTATGGAGGAAGTTGCTATTTGTTAGGGGTCTGCTCCGAACAAACATTGACTTCTCTTTTGGAAATGGAAAAAAAAATTTATTTTGGTACGATCCTTGGATCCCTAGGAAGAAGACTCTGTTGGATATGTGTGATGATCATCTCATTCTCAGATTGGGGAAAGGACCTTTCCGTAGAATCCATGAGTGCCTACTGAGTGATAAGTGGGAACTCCCTAATATTCGGGGAGTGGAAATGATTAGAAGGGCGGTTTCTGTCATGAACGATCTCAATGATAAAGAGGACACTGTTCTTTATAAGGGAAGAAATGAGTTCAGGCTCAAGGATGGGTGGGAGATTGATAGAAGAAGTTCTGAAGAGGTGAGTTGGGCGAGATGGGTGTGGAAGTCTAATTTTCTGAGGAGTTGCTCATGTTTTCTTTGGAAATGCTTTTTGAGAAAGCTTACTACTCGCGATTACTTGATGAGAATTGGATTTTCCATGGTGCCTAGATGTGCTCTTTGTTATTCTGATAAGGAAGACATGGAGCATTTGATATTTGGTTGCTGGTTCAGTTATGAGATTTGGGCTTTCTTTCACGATGAGTATGGTGCTAATCCCCAGTGTTTGGAAGATATCTTGGGATACTCGGGGGAGAGGAAGACTGCTGCAGGACTTATCTGTCAAAGATTGTGGCATGAAAGAAATCAAAGGATTTTTTGCAGTTTTAGTTGGAGTGCAGGATGGATTTGGAAGCAAGTCTGTATAGATACAAAGTCGATACATGGATGATTGTGTACAGTTAGTTTAGTTTCATTTTACTGTTTTCCTTTTGTTTCTTCCTTTTGTTTGGGCTCTGCCCTAGGCATTGTACATACTCATTTCTTCTCATTAATGGAAATGGACACACGCTAGGTTCACAAAAAAAAAACTCTACACTAATAATTTTTATTTGTATTCTCTTTAAAAAATAAATTTAGGCAGAAGGAAGCCACAAAGCAATGGAACTACCTGGACCCCAAAGACTGGGAGGCATTTGTTACCAAAAGAACAACAGATGAATTCAAGGTATTAAGAACCACTCCCAATTTAATTAATATACGTTTTTATGTATTCACCTATTCAAGATTAACCTTTAGGTATTAAGCGATGCTCAACGAGCAAGGCATGCACTGAATGTGCACAACCACACAATGGGTCCAAGGGGATATGCAGGCGTTCGCCAAAGACTACTGTAGGATGAGTCTGCTCAGCCTACTGCTACTTAAGAGACTGCAGAGTCCTCTACTACTACTCCCGCACCTCTACCTCGCCATGCTATGTGGATATCTAGGAGGCAAAATAAGAAGGGAGACATACTGAAGCCCGCGACTGCTGAGGCGGCTGCAAAAATGGTGAAAATCAACTCTTAAAGCAATCGATCGATATTGATTATTGTTATGTTTAATTACTTACTAATTTTTGTTGATGGTGATTAGCGGGAGCTACACGAGTAGAGGAAGGAAGGCAATTTCATCCCTCAGGGCACAAGGGATGAACTGACAGTTGCTCTGGGTAACCCAGAGCATCTTGGACGTGTTAGGGGTGCAGGCGCTGGTGTGGGCATCAAAGCGTTCTTTGGGCAATCCCATCACAAACATGTCCCAAAAGTGGGACTTTCAAAAGCTTAGGTAACCTATTCTCTTATTTTAGAATGTTATTGTGAAAGGGAATTCAATAATCAGAAGCTAGTGTTTCTTTTATCCATGTATAGGTAGATTCGTTAATTAATAGGAAAGTTGAGGAAGTACTTGATCAGAGACTCCATGAAGCAATTAGTAAGTGGCAGGTATCTTAGACTGCCACTCAGACAGTACCTGTGGCGGGCCACTCTTCTCCTACTGCTCGTACTGTAGAGGTTGGGAGTAATCCTATAGACCCATCACCTAGCACGTCCTCTGTAAGTATTTTTATGACATAATAGCTAGTCTATTCAAGATGATATGTTTGTGTATATATGCATATAACATTCTTTACATAAATTTGTAGGGGTTGAAGCCATGCAGACTAAAAAGTCAAGAATATATTGTTGCAGAGGCGTCGACTTACCCACCCCTTAAAGGGTGCATGTTTCATGGGTATCCAGTACCAGATGGTGTGGTATGTGTGATCCCGATATGTGTAGTGCCCGACTGAATGGATCTTACACTACCTCATGCACACCCAGATGTAGGCGGAGTGGACTGTGGCCCAAAGTGGATGTCCTCTATACTGATATTGTATGATAAATTTCCATTACTTTAATTTGTTAGTGTGTATATATGAGTCAATTGATCTGAAATTATATATACATGTCAAAAAGATGAGACCCACTACATCTCATCCTCCACCTCCTTGACTACCAAGTTGGCTTCCAAGGGACCTACACGCCTCGATAGGTCCTAATTGTAGGGGTGTGGCAGTATGGATCGGCGAACATGATACAAATTGCCCTATAATTGTTACTATTCTGGAGGATGTTGCAGGTAAATCATACGATAACAATCTATTTATACATGTTTAGCATATGTATTAATGCATACATAATACAAGTTCTGCATACGTACATATTAATACATAGGTATTAATGCAGGTCAATCATACGAAAACAAGATATTTATACAAGATATTTTGGAGTTGTTTAGTTATGAATGGTTGAACACATCTATGATAGAGCTGTGGATATGGTGAGATCTTATTTATACATCTATATACCTTGTTTTATATATGGTGATCTGGTTTCTTATATATTAATGCATACATAATACATGTTTTGCAGCCACTTACACAAGATATGTACAGATTTTGGGTTTTCCCATGTGGGATTTTTGGTTCCATCTTTGATTAGTCTTGTAGATGCAGACCCATATTCAGTTACTTCATACTGTTGTGATGCTTTTCAATATTTTGGTAAAAATAATAAGACAGTGATAATAGATCCATTCAATGTCGACTAAGTTTACTTTGCTTATAATTTGAACTTAAGCAAATTACATTTTTATTGTGGATTTTGAGTTATTAATTTTCTACTTTCTTACCTGTAGTAGTAAGCATGGGGAGTTACTAGTTATTATCACCAATACGTTCACTGTCTATTATCTATGTCATGTGGAGAATGAGTTGGATACATTATATGGACATGCAATTAAAAGGCCATTATTCTCATGAGAAATATTTCATGTTTTTATATCTGTTAACATCTGTTACTACATTACTATTTAATTATGCAATTTAATGGGTTACATTAACATATGTAGGGCTTTATAAGAGTACAAAAAAGCTAGAGGAAAGGTCCCCAGGAAAAAGAATCGGTCACTAATTTGGGAGAATGTGAAAGTAATTTCCTGACTCCAATGTATATATTATTTATGTGAACTGTGCTTATTTGTATTTTTGAATATTTTTTATGTTTCAATTTATAGTGTGCTACACAAGACAATGGTTGGGAATGTGCCTACTATGTGATGCTATTTATGGACCTAATCGTCAAACATGCCGTAATGGAAATCGATAAGATACAGAAGGTATTATACATAGTCTCATTAGATAATATGAAATATATCAATCTTATTATATATTATTAATTATATATATACGTCATTCTCTTTGTAGGTCTTTAAAACTACTGACTTCAGCACAGGTGGAAAGCATTTTGATGTACATGCTCCCTATACGAGAGATGAATTAGATGTTGTAAGAGAAGAATGGGCAAAATCCCTACAAAGAGTTGGAATTTTTAGATATAATTTTATTGACAATGATGACAATGATGAATAAAGAATAACTTTGTTCTCATAATTATTTTTGTGTGAATGCGAATGAATTTTTATGAATTGTCATATGTGTGTGAAGATGATCAATACATAAATGTTTCTACATGTGTCTGAATGTGAAAAGAGATGAAATGAATGGAACTACAGATTGCTACTGGTTTCTACATGTGTGTGATGAAAAAATAATATGAATTAAATGTGCTTATACATGTGTGTGAATCACATATATATAATATTATCCATCTTGTTAATTTTGCAGGTTTGTGGCATGTTGTTGGTTGATATCAATGGATGTCGTAAACCTGCAGTTCAGAACTGAACTACAAGTTCTCATCCTAATGACCAGCCATACAGCAGGCCTGCAAACTGATAAGAAAAAAAATCAAAACATAGGCGTCGATTATTTGAACAAAACCGACACCTAAAACATACGTCGGCGGTTTTTGACCTAAAACTGAAGTCTATGTGACCAGGTACCACGACGGTGCTGGGAAGCATGACTGTGGTGGCTGGCAGGGGATATGGCGTCGGTTATTAGCACAAAACTGATGTCGGTTCAGATGATATGGCGTCGGTTATATTTAAAAACCGACGCCTATAGGCCCTTTGCTAGCACGTTTTTCGGTGGCGGGAAGCATTTTGACTTCAGTTATTTGAAAAAAAAACGAACACCTAAGGCATACGACTGTGGTTTTTGTCCTAAAACTGACGTCTATGTGACTAGGTACCACGGCCGTATTGAGAAGCACGGCTGTGGTGGCAGGTAGGGGATATGATGATATGGCGTCAGTTATATTTAAAAACCGACGCCCATAGGCCCTTTGGTAGCACATTTTTTGGTGGAGGGAAGCATTTTGACGTCGGTTCTTTTAATAACCGACGTCTATAACAATTCTATAGTGTCGGTTTTAGTAAACAACTGACGTCTATAGTCCTTTTACTGGCACATTTTCAGTGGCGGGAAGTATTTTGGCGTCAGTTGGGAACCGACGCTGAAGGGGTCCACCTTTAGCGGCGCCCACTTGGGTGTCCTTGGAAATCGACACTAAAAGCCCTTAATTAACTCACGCTAAAGGCATGTTCTGTAGTAGTGTCTGGCTCAGGATCTGCCGTTCATGGCTGTAGCAGCCCCTGTGAGCTTTGCCTGAGCTCCTAAAGCTTGGAGCTCAAGCTCTTTGTTGGGGGGCTCTAGACCACAAAAATGAGCAAGAAGGGGGTGACAGGATAGGGTAAGACAAAATGAGGAATGGGCTAGGGTTGTATGTGAGGGAGGAGGCCATCATAGGGGTTTTGGATGGGGACTTGGAGGTGGTAGGTGGTAGAAGAGCCACCTCCGTCGCCCCCTATACAGAGATTGGAGAGGGAATGGTAGTCATTGATCAGTGATCAAAGGACCAAGAATTTTCAATCCCAAGATGGGGGATCCAAGTGCACAAGAGGAGTTGAATGCATTAAATGGGCCACGTATTTGATTGTAGTCCCAAATAGGGTCAAAATTAGATTAAATCAGTTAATTCAAGTGAAAAGGAGCCTAAATCAAAAGATCATAACTTGGGCTATGAATGTCAGATTGAGGTGATTTTTTCTCTTACAACATGATACATATTTTATAATAGAAAGATCATATTTGTGAGTTTTAATTTATCTTGTAGTATGGTGACCCACTAAGGAGAGGTTGATAGTTCAAAAGGTATTATAATGTCATATTTACTTAAATTGAGCATACATGTGACCAAAGTGGAGTGTCATCACACTCGATCTATAAAATTGATATCCAAACTAGAGAATGGGTCATCATAGAGAGAGAATAGCATAAAAAAGAGAGAGAAAATTAGGGTTGTCACATCCTTCCCTCCTTAGAAGAAATTCTATCCTCAAAATTTTTCCAAGATCATGCTCACGAGTCAAAGTCAATATCCATCATGTCTAGGTATCCAACCTTTGGTGTCAAGGCATTCCGCACCATGGGATGCATACTTAAGTTGTCATCCATCGAGGGTGAAACCATCACCATTCATAGATTTGAGCATTAATTAGCTTATCATCATAGCACAACATCATTTCAACATTAGGATTCTACATCCCATATCCCTATTAAATTAGGATTTTTACATATTCATACGAGTTCAAAGTGCGACACTAGGATACATATCAAATTCTCGAATGAACATATTCATGACCATGACCTACAATTAAGGTTCTCATCATCCTTATACTTTCTCATCAAATTGATATTTGGTGCATGATTCATATTTCTCCAAGGTTCTACCAACTATCCACAATTATGTACATTACTTATCTTTTTGGTTATACAATTAAGATATTTACTCATTATGTTACTCGAGTTGAGACTCCAAGATTATTTTCATATTGAGTTCATCATTTTTTATTATTGTGTATGAAATTAAGCATTCTATTCTTAATCATTGAAGCTAACATCTTGAGGCATCATCATATAAAGTTTGTGATTTCAAAGCTACATCCTTCATGTACGGTACAGTTTCATGTTAGGTCTACCTTATGAGAGTGACTTATCATATATACATCAAACTTTAACTTAAGTGAGACATTTCTTATATCGACAATCATTCTAGGAACAACATCATCATTAACATCGAGGTTTCATAATCATCTCACTTGTATTTGAAAGGAGCTCTACAAGCTCAAGCCACTCAAGCTATGACCTACCTATGTCGAACAAGGCATGCCAACCACAATCATCTACCCATAACAAACTTTTATTTTTACCCAACTCTCAAGAAACAAGGGCAACCACTAGATTCCTTTACATACAACCACTAACCCAAGTATGAGGCTCATCATGGATATCACACACATGTACAACATCTTAGGGTCTTGGGATATCTCCCTCACCTATAAATCAAGCATTAAATTTTCAATTGCCTCTTTCTCTAGGGTTAGATATTTTTCATTGGAATTCTAGGGTTTAACATTTCTAAGAGAACCACACACTAGGTGACTTGACTCACATACTTAGAATTAATCTAGCTAGGGACTCATCATCATGTATTTCATCGTGCATATTTTGCAACATTTCACATATTTTGGAGTTTCATGTACTCTGACCTACTCCATGGCGGGTCCATTCATATCAAGAGGTCACCATTTTTCATGTGTCCCATGCTAGAGGTCCTCCTTTGTAAAGAGATTGAGGCCCATGTTGGTCCCGAACCATATGTCACAAATCATATCCCAGCACGTAGAAGACTATGCCCAAGCAAGCATGCCAACCCACAAGCTATGTTTAGCACATTAACTGGTACGCTCCTACCAATGGTGTTACAGACTACTCGATTGGAGTTTGAATAGATGCAACCCCACAGATAGAAGCACACAGTGGATTCACTTTCAAAATTTATAAATACCTAACTTAACACACTCTTAAAAACCAAAACACTACACCCCCAAGCGCACGGGGTTAGGTTCCTACAGCGGAGTCTAGGGTTGAAGGGTTTAAAGGTTGATTTGATTTTTAAACTAAGTTGAGCAAGAAAGTAAGTAAAGGAAAGCAAGAAAGAATAAAACCTAAGTTCACTTTAGACAAATAATTGTAATGAGCAAGAGAAGACAAGGCAAGCAAGAAGATGAGTAAGCTACACTAAAGCATGCAAAAAAGGGAACTACACTACACTAATCTATCAAATAGGGTAAAAGGGCAATTAAATACCTAAACTAGCAAGAACAAGGCGAGAATCTAACTAAGCAAGTAAAGAGCTAACTAAGATAACACTAACTAAGCAAGAAGGAAATTTTGATCATATGTGCAATTACAATTCTCTTTTTTTTCTTAATTGATTAATGTTATACAAGATTATTAGATTAGCACTACCAAAATTTATAACCTTAGTTTGGTCAAAAACACCAATTTATTCAATGTTTGTTTATAGATACCCTCTTTTATTTATCAAGTAATCTCTTGTACTTAATTAACTCATTACAAATAATCACCATTATTTTAGTGAGATTCAATTATCCAAAAATGTTTCAATCTTTTTACTGTTGTCTATGGTGGCCTACTAAGAAAGGGGATATGTTTACTTTAATTAGGTAGTAGCCATATTCACCTAGTATATAACAGGGTAGCTATTGATATACTTAGATCATTCCCTATTAAACTTAAGCATCCTTAAAGTTAAATTATACCTTTTTATGTTGAAGGGAATAAGAATTCATTCCTTACAAATGATTACCCTACAACCCAACTATCCACCTAAAGAGGTTGTAGGGGGTAAATCAAGTAAGTCATATACATTATAAAGCTTTCTTATCAATTGATCCACACTAAATTCTAGTGTTTAGGGATTGATCTAACCATTCAGGAAAATCTCTCTACCTATATTCCATGCTATTTCATCTTTACATATGTGATGAATGGTTTAGGAAAACATTAAGAAAATGTAAAACAAATTATATTTTGGTGCATATAATATTTTAAGGGAAATAAGTTCCATGGGGAAAACCTTGCAATCCAAGACTAAAAATGGCACCAACTGGTCCAAGAACCAAGTCAATATATCATCATGACACATAGACTAACTCTTATCTACCACTTAATTCAAATATGGGTCTCTAAGTTTCAAGCATTTAAAAGGCATACAATAGTATCTCAAAATATTGAAATTTGGATAGAGGAATAGGGTTCCTTACTACTCAATATGAAATTATCCATGGATCCTATTGGGTACAACCATCACTATGCATTACTCTAAACTAGTCATCACTAGATTCAACCTAGGTGTTTCGATCTTCCTTTATAGTAGTGTATCAACTTTTAGCAAGTACAAAATGCAACAAAACTTCCATAAGATGTGAGTTTAGTGTGCACAATACTTCTATCACTCTATTAACATGTTTAATATCTTCTTCATGTATAAAATAGGAACATCATGCATGCCTCTTAGCTGGGTCCCTATTAGTGATTTTTGGTGTTTTTCTATGGCTGGTGTTGGTGGTTTGACTATTTTGGCTAATGTGTTGATGGGTGGAGTAGGGACTATTATCACTGAAGCTATAGACCGTGAAGTGTGATATGCCTAGCTTGACCACACTGGTGGAAAATGAGTTATCTTTCACATCATTGAGTAGCCTTATTTCTAAAGGTCTTCCCAGTTAGGGTATGGTGTTGTATCTTTCATGAATATGCTTATCACTTGGGTTCTTCCTTTTGTTCTTACTGTGTTGGGTTACGGACTAGTAGCCTAGTTATGTTTCAAATGGTAATGCCTTGTCAATCGTATGATAGAAAGTGAGGGAGGATGCCAAATCAATGTGGGTCCCACTTTGTAATTTTGTCCCTTCAGGGTTACTTGTTCGACCTATTCAATAATGGTGGCATATGAATCTAACAACAAAATCTCTAGACTTACTCAGAATCAGTCAGGCCATGTTGATTTATGCTATAAAATGCATCATCTTTCTTCCTTAAATAAGAAAAATACATGTATTAGCCATGAAACAAAATTAGGAATTGATATAAAGGTATGGTAGAAAAATATAGGGTACATACAATGACATTCCAATATATGTATGTTGGCCATCTTGAACATAGGTAGAAAAGCAAAGTGGAGGGAAATCTATGCCCATAAAGGTGCACTCTAGGGAGAACAACCATACACCATATTTATTTACCATATTCATCTCACTCTTGACCTTGATCTAGGATGGCTTCATATTTATTAATCCCCTCAAGGAAAAGTCCTTTAGCTTGTCAATAGCAAGAGATGGCATTGATCTTTCCCAACATCGCAATGGTGACAAGATAGAAAAGAAGGATCAATTATATATAAAGAGGGGTGGACATATAAGGACTAGATAGGGTGATGAGGGGCTAAATAGTGATAGAATAGCTTCTTGGGGGGGGAGATGGGAGAACAAGGTACACAACAAGGGATACATAGGTGGCATACCAAAATGTTTATTATGTGGACTGGTGAAACCCATATTGTTGGTCGATGAATGTTCCTCTTGAGAAGAGTTTCAAGTATATTGAACACATATTGGATACTCTTAGATGGTTAGTTTACCAATTTCTATGAATATGATACCATACCTATGATGATTGGAATGTGCAACATGGTCCACTCATTACTTATTGGAAAAATAGGTTGCATTCATGTCCAAATAGCAAAAAAGATAAATTCATAAAGGGGAAAGCGTGCATTTCAAATTCTAATGTATGAGTTCCCATCATAGTGTACAAAATAATTGTTAACTTGAGAGTTATACATTGTCCATATTTTGATAATGACTTAACCATTCCATTCCTATGTATCTAATATGTTTGTTCAAGATTGATTTTTGGATTTAGGTACATGAAAAGGATCAAAATACACAAGCCCTAGCTTGTTCAAGTTCAAGTCAAAAGCAATGCAAGTGTGATTTTTGGGAAACCACTACAAATCACCATAGATTAATTTCTGAATCACTTGTACTAATGATATGACTTGTAACTAAGATGAGAAAAAATCAGGGACACTTAATTACAACGTTTGGTCACTCATAAATCAATTTGGAAAAAATTTCACAGGCTGTTTATTGGTCGAGTTGGAAACTCGACCAATCCAGTGATGGATTTTCTGGAATGATCAGTTGATTGAGTTATACACTCACAAAACTTGACCCACCGAACTACTGACCAAAACTGATTTTGGCTCATCGACCGAGTTTCCCAGAACAAACTCGACCGATACTTTGAAAATTGGCTTGTTGATTAGTGGATCGCTCGAGTTACCTTTATTGAAACTTGACTGAATGTACTATACGGAAAACATAGAAAAAGTGATTATGACCATTGCAGAGTTCTTGTGAAGAAAAATAGATCCGTTGCAAGTTATAAAATGACTATTTTTCGTTCTTAAGTGATCCCACACCTAAAGGTAAACCCCCAGCTATAAATAGGACCCCTTGGAGTTCATTCCAAGTTTGCTCATTCATGCTATCCTAAATCCTTTCTATAGTTGAGTGTGTTGCAACTCTTTGAGACCCTTTCTCTCTCTAATTTACAAAGAATTTTGTGATTATGAGTGAGTTAGGTATTTTGTAAGAGAGCTACCTCCATGTGCTTGTAAAGCTCTCATTCCTTCTATCTTCCCAATCCCCTTTCTCAAAGAGGTTGAAGCAAGCTACTCTAAGTGAAGGTGAACCTATTGGTTTTCTTCAAGATCGAAGAAGAGGTGAAGATCTTCTCTAGGTGAAGGAGAAGGGCAAGGCCAAGATTCAAGAAGAGTGGGTAATTGCTTCAAGGCCAAAGACTTGATGCAAGTGTGGGTAAGTCCTTGTTGAAGGTTGAAGATATCTTGGTCAAGTGGGTAAGTACTTGTGTACGTGACAAACTCTTGTCTTGAGTAAGTAAGTCCTTGGATGTATGGCGGTCTCCTTATATCTCTTATAATGGAATAAAAGTATACACGGATTGCAAAGTCCTAGAGGTTGACCTCTCTAGGTAGTGAATTGACTGTCTCCTAGTTTGGAGATTGGAACCACTCTAAACCACCTTGTCCAAGTGGATGTTTCAATCTCTCTGATCATTGCTTTGCTTGGTTAGATAGGACTTCAAATTGTTCTTAAGCTATTGGTTTTGATTGATATAATTGTTCTAAAACTAGCCCTAGTGTGACCTCCCTTGACCTCTTTCTCATCAACCCTAGGTGTTTGGTCAGTTTGTGGTGGTGTTTCCCACATTGTTTACCTCTCAATCCTCTTATCTCACCTCCATGGATTCCAATAGGATAAAGAAGATGCCCCATCTAGTGCACCATCCTCCTCCTCTAACTCACACCTTATTCCCTTTGATAATACCTTCTTTGTCTCCAATGATGCTCTAAATTAGGTACAGGGAGCTCCTTCCTAGGAACCCCTTTCCTTTTCATGCCCTTTTTGAGCGAAGCCCACATAAACAAAAGGTTATTCATCAAGTAGCCAAGTTGTTTTACGACTACCACCTCTCCGTCTTGAGTGTTGAACGTGCATGCTACCACAATTACATCATAAGCACATAAGCCATTCATGAATTCTTTGCAAATTTGCAATAGAATTACGACACTCTCTTACCCCCACCTAATGCTCAAGTAGTCCTTACTTCCATGATATCTGAAAAGAAATTCCATGTCTTTGAGGATACCTTGAATATCTTTTTCTCTGGTACTGAGGTGGTCTCACTCTCCCTAACATTCATAAATTCTTGAAGAAACCTCAATTTCCCTATTGGAAGAATTTTACACCAATTAAGGGAGATGTGGGTTGTTTAGGGGATGCACTTATCAATTAGGTTTGGGGTGACATGTGAGCATTATGATTCCATTTAGATTATCAAATCAAACAACAAGCTAGAGTCTAATGAATTAGTTTAAGCTACTAATTGGCCATGGATATGCTAGGTTGTGTATAGGGGAACTAGTCCCTAACACTCCCTAATACCTTTACGAGGCTCAATTGGGTTAGGGTTTAGGTGTAATTCAATTAGATTCTAAACAAGTCTAGGTTTCTAGGTTAGATGATCTTAGGATGATTAGGGGCTGAGATTAGTAATGGGAGTGGAAGTGAGGTTTTAGGCCTCCCATCATCCACATTCTAACCTTGAGAAAGCTACATGCTAAACAAACAAAATTCATCTAAACTAGCTACTTAGATCTCTCAACTAGGGTTAGGATAATTGATAAGAATGTAGGAGTATGGGTAGCTAGCTAGGGATCCAAGAATTATACCTAGGTGAAAATCCCAAAATTCACACATATTAGAAATTGCCCTAAATTCCTAGGTGATTTCAACCACAAACCAACAAGCAATTCATGTAGAGTGAGATATAACTAGAACATAATCATCAGAAGATGAAATTACAATGTTTACATGTCATTTTCCCCTAACATGGTATCAAAGTACCCAAATAGCCCACCCAAGGGACCTAGCTACTCATAACAATGCCAAAATACAAAAAGAAGGGAGAAAGAGATAGAAGAAGCAATGGAGCTCGGTGTAGATGGAGAAATTCTCCACTTCAGTTGCTGTTGGACATCCTCCTCTCTCCTCCAAGGTGCAATGGCATGGATGATGATGGAATAGGGGCAAAACACTAGAATACTAGGGTTTTGGTGGTGGAAATGGTGAAATAGAGTGGAATGGAGGTGGAAATGGAGTGGAATGGCTAAGGGGAGAAAATTGGGAGCTAAGAGGTTCTAGAAGGTAGCTAACCTTGTGTTGGTTCCACCACCTAGGTATATATAGGTGTGGGGGAAGCACTAGGTCAAGTAGGGGTAGTATGGGAAAAATAGTGTAAAAGTAGCAAGGTTTTTGTAGGAAGAAAGGTCGTGGTGGTCACCACAGCTGTGGTGGGGAGGGTTGAGAACGGTCGTGGTGGATGGGAACGACTGTGGTGAGAAATGGGGAAAAATCACAGAGACTTGGTGGAATTTGTACTGAAGGTGGCATGGCCGTGGTGGTCACCACGGCCATGGTGGGGCTATGGTAGCACGGCCATGGTGGTCACCACGCCTGTGGTGGATCGGATTGCTTAGCCCATAGCCATTCTACCTATACTATCACATGGCCGTGTAAGGCGGCACAACCATTCTGGGTCATTTCACCATGACCATTTTGTGTGGCATGGCCGTGGTGATTCCAGCTTTGCTTGGAGATGTTTCTGTTGATTTGCAAGCGTGCTAGCATGGCCGTTCTGTGGTACCACGGCTGTGTTGGCCTCTGGATCAGTACTTTGACTTGTTCCTTTGGATTTTCTTGGGACATCTTTGCTTCAATGGATCTTTGGCCACTAGGGGTAGGTTGACGGAGCATCCGACTTCACTTTAGGCTTCTCCAAGGGTAGAGAAACTCCAGGATCACTCCTTCTCTCTCTCTTCCATCAAGAATGGTCCAAATGCCTGAAAAACATGCAAATAATGTCCATAAGTGCATTTTATACAAATATTCATATTGAGGGGAACAACATATAATCTAACAGGTATAGATGCAATTAAAATGCAGTATGACACAAGACAAAGCCCTAAAATTGGGCTGAATCACCACCCCAAACTCAAAACATACTTGTCCTCAAGTATGCTCCAACTCAATCTCTTTGCAAATTTTTCCACAATCAAGAAATGACAAATGTAATGCAAAAGATGATTATTGTTGAATGGGATCAAAAATGACTAAGTTCATGTATTCCACCTCTCTCCTTTCCTACTTTCACAAACCAATCATGAAAAGAGTACAAAGCATATGAACTTCAAATATAGTGCATAAAACACACAAGCTATCTGTATTTCTTTCATGTAGTTCTGGGTAGACTATTTTATAATAACGTTAATCAAGGATGACTATTGTTTCACCTTCATGCATTCAACCTTATGTTTGAAATCACACCAAATGACCCACGTGACTGTGGAAAAGGCAAAATGATCTAGGTTTGATGTTTCCTAGCTCAATGGGTATGAAAATGGAAGAAAGGATTGCGGTAAGATTTTGGAGTGCTTTTACACACTCATCTTTTCTTTATTTAGATTATCTTAAATAGGATCATCTTTTATTTATTTTTTGTATTTTATTTTTTTTCTTTTTCTTTGCACTTGGAGTAGATAGGGAATATGGTGATGAGAGTGAAGCGGTGAGATGTAGATGTGGCCACCACAAACTTTTGGAGGTGGCCATGGCTAATATGTGCACTTTGGCATCCTTTCATGAGGCGAAGGGGTAAGAAGATGGTGAGTGAAGAGTGAGGTCAAAGAGGGGTCACTAGCATGATTCTCAACATAAGGTCTCCTGCATGAAAATTAATCCAACACTTCATCCAACAATTTCACACCACATGAATGAACAACCTTAAATTGATACTTCTATCAAGTAATTTCATAGGAACTAAGAGCTAATAGCTTGCTCAAGTCACATTTCAACCAAAACATTCACAAACACAAGAGAGGTGGTGCACATGTTAAAAGCCAAGAATTGATACCATTTAGCAATAAACAATGATAATTCACTTGCATTTGTCAAAGGACATCATTTTTAATCCAAAAGGTAGAGATTGGGTTGAAACACACTTTTAGGAAAAAATCTCAAATTTGGGCAAAATTGGCCAAAACGGTGCCAAGTTGCCTTCAATCACATCTAAGCCTATATTATAAAACTTAAAGTAGTAAACAAGCATATCCTAGCTAAAACGTTCAAAAATTACCACAAATTTATATGATACGCAATGCATGGCAACAAGGGCAAAAATTTTGAAAATTACACAAAAATTGCAAGAAAGCAACTACATGGCATGATGGTATGCAAAGCAGGTAAATTCTAAACTAAAACAAAAAAATTAAATGGTAGGTGAAATGCAAAGAGTGAAAATGAGAGAATGGCATACTGCCCTACCACCCCAAACTTTTGAATCACGTTGTCCTCGGCATGACACTAAAGTCTAGGAATGATAGTGTAGATGATCATTGTGGAGGCAGTGTTCCTCCCTGTGGTGGAGGATGCTGGTAGTAGGAACCCCAGTAGTCTGACTGTGGAGGTGGCTAGTTGTCCTAAAATGCTGATAGTGAACTCTAACAATCTTCCCCCCACTGGGGGTTCCTCTGGGACTGAGCATGCTAGAACTGATATAATTGGTTGACCTGATAATGCATCTACTGATCATCTAACCACATGGAATCCTGGGTGCACTGGAAGCCCTCCTGTGTCCTCAAAATACCCTCCTAGGTGCTCAAAATGCGATCATGAGTGCTTTGGATGCCCTCCAGTTGCGCATGTATAGTGGACATGTCATATGCGTTCATTGTAGGCTATTGCTTCTACTGTGATGTCTCTACCTCACGTCGCCTCACCCTATGATTCTCTGACTCCTCAGTTGTCCTCCTCTTGACAGTTGCCTGTGACTCCCTAAGCCCCTCAGGTATATTTTTGGGTTGCTGCTGCCATGTATCTCTATGATGCTCCTCTTCCCACCTCCTCAAGATGTCCAAAAAAATCCAGAGATGGACCACCTCTAGGAGATATGTGGCATGGTAGAAGAGTTCTAGTGAAACCCCTACATAAGGAGGGTTGATATGGTAGAAAATCTTCTGATCAACCACTGATATCATCGATGAGCAAGTCTAAGTAATGTAGGTCAACTAGCTTTCCTCCTTCTACCTTTGTGCAGCCAGATACATCATGTCCCAGGGCCAAAGCTATAAAGAAGTGAAAACACCTCCTTACTAAAAATTTGAACAATAAAACCTCCAGTCCAAACACACTCAGAAGATATGATGGAGTGGGTGTAAAATTTTCAAATCTTTATATAATGGTAACAAAAGACCAAAGCATAGCAGCAGAATAAAATCATGACTATATTCAATTATAAAACAAAGGGTTACAAGCTTACATCACAAGGATCCATGTAGAGGAAATCTAAACCACCTCAAGATTGTCTCCAAGCTTTAACTTCACAACGTATGTCCAGGTCAACATGCCTCGCATCCAAGTCCTCCACCTACGGTTGGAAGCATACCCCAGCAAAAGAAAAATAACAGGAGACATCAACAAAGGTTGGTAGGTGCATACTGAAAAGAAAATTGAGCAACTTATAAAGAATAGGGGACATCAAAATAAAAGGCTTCCCATGCAAGAGATAAGTCATACCCAATCGGGAATAAAATAAAAGAATCATCGACATATAAGAGAAGATACTTGCCATAATCAAAATAATAAAGATTGTGCAATACTGGCACATAACAAAAGTAGGGCACACACCCCATAATCAACATCAATAACTTGCATGCATGTGAGATAAGCATAGCCCTAGAAAAATATAAATACAAAGGTGGCCAAGCACAAACTTGAACCTGATAGAGAAAGGAATACTGCCAAGATCCTAAATATATAAAGTTGATTATGGATTAGTGCCACACTTGGGTATAGAGAAGTGGTTTACTGCCACCCTCCTTAATAAACAACAGGGGATTACTGCCCAAAAACCAAAGTAATTTACACTACTCTAGTGCTACTGAATCACATTGCATGTAAATATAGAGGCAAGTAAAAGTATAGTCAGAAGATGATACAAAGGTTGCCATCAAACAATGGACAACACAAACATATAACATCCACTTCAAAGTGGAACATATCAATATAAGAGACCAACATGCACAAAGGCATTGGAAAAAGATATCAAGAGAATATTCAAGTCCATAATAAGTAAGATAGTTCACATGAACCATGATAACAAGAGATAAGATTATTGTGTAGGCCAAATTCAAGAGAATGAAAATATAGGTGAATTTCTCATTATAGAGAAATAGGGGATACAACATACCTCAACTTCAGAGTCCAAAGTGTGAAGCACTCCTAGATCCAAGCCTAGGCTTCCAAAGAACCTATTATGCATATATGTGGAATTAGGGTTGGGTTTCCATTAATTATTCAAAACCCTAAAAATCACCTTTTATTATATGTGAATTAGGTCATCAAAACCACACCATATTTTAGGTTATATTTTCCTGAGTTGAAAACATATTTTATTATATTTTTTTGACCTATAAATATTTAGTTATGAATTATACAAGTTAATTCATCTTTAATTAGATCCATTGAAAACACTTGTTATTAATCTTTAGATTGAGTTATCAAAACATGTACCGTTAGAAATCCATTCTTTTTCTGAATCCAACGAATATTTATTTGTAATTTTTGTCCCAACAAATAATTAGTTATGTAATTTAGAAATTTGACCAATAAGAAAATCAGTTTAAGCCATGTAGGCGAGAAGTCGCGAGAAAGAGGGAGAGATCAGGTCCCGCTGACTTGGACCAATCCAGGATGGCCAAGTCATGTGGTCAAAGCATTTTTGAAGCTCTTCAAACAAAGGAATCAAAGGGGTAGAAAGATGATTTTACCCCCGATGACAAAATGCAACCCAAGAGAAAATAGAGGGTCAAGAGAGAGAAAGCATAGGGGTGTCACCCCCCCACCAGCACCAACCATGGCTGCCAGATCGCAACACTACAGCTATAGCCAATTTGGGGAATTTTGGTACGAACCTTCTTTAACTAAATTGATGTTGTAGAAAGCTCCTAGTGAAGTCGAGGAGTCGATCGAAGCTATCTCCCAGACCATCATGAGGCTAACAACCAGATCTCACCCCCAGACCTCCCTGTGTAAACAGAGTTGAGTTGGGGAGTACTCCTTGGGGTCGGCAAACACCCAACCATTGGCAAGAGATGGGACACAGAGTCCTACCGATGATCTAGGTCGCGCCATCCAGCATGATGAGACTCAGGGAGACGACAAAGGGAAAAGGAAGAAGAAAATAGATGGAAATAGGGGAACAAGGAAATTGGCTAGAAGTTGCGAGAAAGAGCCATATAACCCTATGTATATAGGGCTCATCAGGTGTGGAATACTGTTTGGAATCCAAAGGCGAACAAATCTCCAAAAAAGAACAAGAATTGAGAGAGATATCCACATATCAAAATTGCCAAAAACGTGGTATGTACTCCTACTCCGGCCTGAGCTAGGAGATGACCTCTAAGTCATTAGATCGCAGATCAACGGTCCAAAAACAAACTAAAATTGGGAAAAAGGAAAGCAGGTGTGACAGGGAGATAATATGATTAAAACTAAAGTTTTAATAAATTAATTTTCCTTTTTCTCTCTCCTATTTTGAGGGCTCAAACATTATCCAAATTAAGTAAAATTATGCACAGAGGTTAAATAAAGCATGTATATTCGGATTATGCACTTAGTTTTGCCTTTTGGAAACTTTTAATGGGTTAAATAAATAAACTCATGTTTTGTCTTTCCTCCTTCATTAATGGTATTATGATTATCCAAATTAGGTGAAACTTCATTCATACGTTACCTTAAGTGTGTTGAATATGAAATTGCCTTTATTTCTAACTTTTAGTGCCAAAACTTATATTTATTTATTAATTACACCTTTTAGGCAATTTCTCACTCCTAACTTACCATATTATTTCAAGGTTGTCAAAATTAAATGAAATTTGACATGTAGGCTTATTTTGATGTGTAGATTACGAATTTGAAGTCTATTATTGAATTTGAGGTTTTCTTACATCGGTTATATCATCTAGCCCATTAGAGGCCCATTAGCCATATTATGCATAAAATTAAGTTATTTATCATTTTATTATTACCAAACAAATTATATGACATATTATATTACATTATTCATGCATTATATTATTAGGATCATTCTAACCTCAACCTTGTTTGGTCAAACCCAAAAGATCAAAGTTCTAGGGTAGGGTTCTAGATCTGGTATGTTACAACACTCCACCCCTTAAAAGGATTTCGTCCTCAAAATCTATTGATCCAAACATCAATAACCAACTATTCTCCACCCCTTAAAGGGTTCAACCTAACAAGTCAAACTAAACAACTTTTTAGAGATACCCACATCTTTTAGTTATGAAATTTTTTAGAGATTTATGTCTCTCATGTATCGAACTAAAGTCAGATCCATCTAGGGATGATTTTTTAGGTCCTCATGTCTCTAACCTATCAACCCTACATGAACATCCAAAAGTCATAGGGTAGGTCAGTTATACCATTATATCAATCCTAGTCACAAAACTAGGGTTAGATTCTACTCAAACTATAGTTTCTCATCATTATGACTTAGTTCAAGAAAACTTTGATAAATCAATGAAACTTTTGTACATATAGTAGTATAAATGAAAATATGTTTTTGGCAATGAAATCTTTTTGAGATAAAAGAAAAGGTGGATCCAAACTCAATTGCGGAAACCAAGTCACAATTTCCATAATAAGACTTCTTAACATATACTCATCCTCAAACCAAACCAAGTTGCATAAAAGATCATCATTGATCAAATCTAGGATCAACATCTCACTTAAAGGTAACTAACTAAGTCAAGGGTTCTAAAAGGGAGACAAAATTGAAATAGTGAATTCTGACTACCATGGGCTCTGATACCATGTTGTAAAGAAGTGAAAACACCTCCTTACTAAAAATTTGAACAATAAAACCTCCAGTCCAAACACACTCATAAGGTATCATGCTGGGTGTAAAATTTTCAAATCTTTATATAATTGTAACAAAAGACCAAAGTATAGCAGTGGAATAAAATCATGACTATATTTAATTATAAAATAAAGGGTTACAAGCTTACATCACAAGGATCCATGTAGAGGAAATCTAAACCACCTCAAGATTGTCTCCAAGCTTTAACTTCACAACCTATGTCCAGGTCAACATGCCTCGCATCCAAGTCCTCCACCTAGGGTTGGAAGCATACCCCAGCAAAAGAAAAATAATAGGAGACATCAGCAAAGGTTGGTAGGTGCATACTAAAAAGAAAATTGAGCAACTTATAAAGAATAGGGGACATAAAAATAAAAGGCTTCCCATGCAAGACATAAGTCATACCCAATCGGGCATAAAAAGAAAAGGATCATCAACATATAAGAGAAGATACTTGCCATAATCAAAATAATAAAGATTGTGCAATACTGGAACATAACATAAGTAGGGCACACACCCCATAATCAACATAAATAACATGCATGCATGTGAGATAAGAATAGCCCTAGAACAATGTAAATACAAAGGTGGCCAAGCACAAACTTGAACCTGATAGAGAAAGGAATACTGCAATCTCACAAATATATAAAGTTGAGTATGGATTACTGCCACACTCAGGTATAGAGAAGTGGTTTACTGCTACCCTGCTTAATAAACAATAGGGGATTACTGCCTCAAAACCAAAGTAATTTACACTACTCTAGTGCTACTGAATCACATTTCATGTAAATATAGAGGCAAGTAAAAGTATAGTCAGAAGATGATACAAAGGTTGCCATCACACAATGGACAACACAAACATATAACATCCACTTCAAAGTGGAACATATCAATATAAGAGACCAACATGCACAAAGGCACTAGAGAAAGATATCAAGAGAATATTCAAGTCCATAATAAGTAAGATAGTTCACACGAACCATGATAACAAGAGATAATATTATTGTGTAGGACAAATTCAAGAGAATGAAAAGATAGGTGAATTGCTCATTATAGAGAAATAGGGGATACAACATACCTCAACTTCAGAATCAAAACTGCAAAGCACTCCTAGATCCAAGCCTAGGCTTCCAAAGAACCTATTATGCATATATGTGGAATTAGGGTTAGGTTTCCATTAATTATTCAAAACCCTAAAAATCACCTTTTATTATATTTGAATTAGGTCACCAAAACCACACCATATTTTAGGTTATATTTTCCTGAGTTGAAAAAATATTTTATTATATTTTTCTGACTTATAAATATTTAGTTATGAATTATACAAGTTAATTCATCTTTAATTAGATCCATTGAAAACACTAGTTATTAATCTTTAGATTTAGTTATCAAAACATGTACCGTTAGAAATCCCTTCTTTTTCTGAATCTAACGAATATTTATTTGTAATTTTTGGCCCAACAGATAATTAGTTATGTAATTTAAAAATTCGACCAATAAGAAAATCCGTTTAAGCCATGTAGGCGAGAAGCCGCGAGAAAGAGGGAAAGAGCGGGTCTCGCTGAATTGAACCAATCCAGGATGGCCAAGTCACGTGGTCAAAGCATTGTTGACTCGCTTCAAACAAAGGAATCAAAGGGGTAGAAAGACGATTTTACCCCCGATGACAAAACACAACCCAAGAGAAAACAGAGGGGCAAGAGAGAGAAAGCATAGGGGTGTCACCCTCCCACCGACACCAGCCATGGCTGCCAAATCGCAAGACTACAGTTGTAGCTGATTTGGGGAATTTTGGTACGAACCTTCTTTAACTAAATTGATGATGTGCAAAGCTCCTAGTGAAGTCGAGGAGTCGATCAAATCTATCTCCCAGACCATCACGAGGATAACAACCAGATCCCGCCCCCGGACCTCCCTGTACAAACGGTGTTGAGTTGGGGAGTACTCCCTGGGGTAGGCAAACACCCAACCATCGACAAGAGATGGAACACAGAGTCCTACCGATGATCTGGGTCGCGCCATCCAACATGATGAGACTCAGGGAGACGAGAAAAGGGAAAAGGAAGAAGAAAATAGACAGAAATAGGGGAACAAGGAAATTGGCTAGCAATTGCGAGAAAGAGACATATAACCCTATATATATAGGGCTCATCAGGTGCGAAATACTATTTGGAATCCAAAGGCGAAGAAATCTCCGAAAAAGACCAAGAATTGAGAGAGATATACGCATATCAATATCGTCAAAAACGTGGTTTGTACTCCTCTGACCCGAGCTAGGAGATCACCTCTAAGTCGTTAGATCGTAGATCAGCGGTCCAAAAACAAACCAAAATTGGTAAAAAGGAAAGCAGGCGTGACATGGAGATAAATTGATTAAAACTAAAGTTTTATTAAATTAATTTTCCTTTTCTCTCTCCTCTTTTGAGGGCTCAAACATTATCCAAATTAAGTAAAATTTTGCACAGTGGTTAAATAAAGCATGTAGATTCGGATTATGCACTTAGTTTTGCCTTTTAGAAACTTTTAATGGGTTAAATAAATCAACTCATGTTTTCTCCTTCCTCCTTCATTAATGGTATTAGGATTATCCAAATTAGGTGAAACTTCATTCATAAGTTAACTTAAGAGTGTTGAATATGAAATTTCCTTTATTTCCAACTTTTAGTGCCAAAAATTATATTTATTTACTAATTACACCTTTTAGGCAATTTCTCTCTCCTAACTTACCATATTATTTCAAGGTAGTCAAAATTAAATGAAAATTGACATGTAGGATTATTTTGATGTGTAGATTACGAATTTGAAGTCTATTATTAATTTGAGGCTTTCTTACATGGGTTATATCATCTAGCCCATTAGAGGCCCATTAGCCATATTATGCATGAAATTAAGTTATTTATCATTTTATTATTACCAAACGAATTATATGACATATTATATTAAATTATTCATCCATTATATTATTAGGATCATTCTAACCTCAACATTGTTTGGTCAAACCCAAAAGATCAAAGTTCTAGGGTAGGGTTCTAGATCTGGTATGTTACAACACTCCACCCCTTAAAAGGATTTCATCCTCGAAATCAATTGATCCAAACATCAATAACCAACTATTCTCCACCCCTTAAAGGGTTCAACCTAACAATTCAAACTAAACAACTTTTTAGAGATACCCACATCTTTTAGTTGTGAAATTTTTTAGATATTTCTGTTTCTCATGTATCTAACTAAAGTCAGATCCATCTAGGGCTGAGTTTTTAGGTCCTCATGTCTCTAACCTATCAACCCTACATGAACATCCAAAAGTCATAGGGTAGGTCATCTATACCATTATATCAATCCTAGTCACAAAACTAGGGTTAGATTCTACTCAAACTATAGTTTCTCTTCATTGTGACTTAGTTCAAGAAAACTTTGATAAATCAACGAAACTTTTGTACATATAGTAGTATAAATGAAAATATATTTTTGGCAATGAAATCTTTTCGAGATAAAACAAAAGGTGGATCCAAACTCAATTGCGGAAACCAAGTCATAATTTCCACAATAAGACTTCTTAACATATACTCATACTCAAACTAAACCTTGTTGCACAAAAGATCGTCATTGATCAAATCTAGGGTCAACATCTCACTTAAAGGTAACTAACTAAGTCAAGGGTTCTAAAAGAGAGACAAAATTGAAATAGTCGATTCCGACTACCATGGGCTCTGATACCATGCTGTAAAGAAGTGAAAACACCTCCTTACTAAAAATTTGAACAATAAAACCTCCAGTCCAAACACACTCAGAAGGTATGATGGAGTGGGTGTAAAATTTTCAAATCTTTATATAATGGTAACAAAAGACCAAAATATAGCAGCGGAATAAAATCATGACTATATTCAATTATAAAACAAAGGGTTACAAGCTTACATCACAAGGATCCATGTAGAGGAAATCTAAACCACCTCAAGATTGTATCCAAGCTTTAACTTCACAACCTATGTCCAGGTCAACATGCCTCGCATCCAAGTCCTCCACCTAGGGTTGGAAGCATACCCCAATAAAAGAAAAATAATAGGAGACATCAGCAAAGGCTGGTAGGTGCATACTAAAAAGAAAATTGAGCAACTTATAAAGAATAGGGGACATCAAAATAAAAGGCTTCCCATGCAAGAGATAAGTCATACCCAATCGGGCATCAAAGAAAAGAATCATCGACATATAAGAGAAGATACTTGCCATAATCAAAATAATAAAGATTGTGTAATATTGGCACATAACAAAAGTAGGGCACACACCCCATAATCAACATCAATAACGTACATGCATGTGAGATAAGCATAGCCCTAGAATAATATAAATACAAAGGTGGCAAAGCACAAACTTGAACCTGATAGAGAAAGGAATATTGCCAATCTCCCAAATATATAAGTTGAGTATGGATTACTGCCACACTCGGGTATAGAGAAGTGGTTTACTGTCACCCTCCTTAATAAACAATAGGGGATTACTGCCCCAAAACTAAAGTAATTTACACTACTCTAGTGCTACTGAATCACATTTCATGTAAATATAGAGGTAAGTAAAAGTATATATAGAAGATGATACAAAGGTTTCCATCACACAATGGATAACACAAACATATAACATCCACTTCAAAGTGGAGCATATCAATATAAGAGACCAACATGCACAAAGGCACTAGAGAAAGATATCAAGAGAATATTCAAGTCCATAATAATTAAGATAGTTCACACGAACCATGATAACAAGAGATAAGATTATTGTGTAGGCCAAATTCAAGAGAATGAAAAGATAGTTGAATTGCTCATTATAGAGAAATAGGGGATACAACATACCGCAACTTCAGAGTCCAAACTGCAAAGCACTCCTAGATCCAAGCCTAGGCTTCCAAAGAACCTATTATGCATATATGTGGAATTAGGGTTAGGTTTCCATTAATTATTCAAAACCCTAAAAATCACCTTTTATTATATCTGAATTAGGTCATCAAAACCACACCATATTTTAGGTTATATTTTCCTGAGTTGAAAACATATTTTATTATTTTTTCTGACTTATAAATATTTAGTTATGAATTATACAAGTTAATTCATCTTTAATTAGATCCATTGAAAACACTTTTTATTAATCTTTAGATTTAGGTATCAAAGCATGTACCGTTAGAAATCCCTTCTTTTTCTGAATCAAACGAATATTTATTTGTAATTTTTGGCCCAACAGATAATTAGTTATGTAATTTAAAAATTCGACCAATAAGAAAATCAGTTTAAGCCATGTAGGCGAGAAAGCGTGAGAAAGAGGGAGAGAGCGGGTCCCGCTGACTTAGACCAATCCAGGATGGCCAAGTCACGTGGTCAAAGCATTGTTGACTCGCTTCAAACAAAGGAATCAAAGGAGTAGAAAGACGATTTTACCCCCGACGACAAAACGCAACCCAAGAGAAAACAGAGGCAAGAGAGAGAAAGCATTGGGGCGTCACCCCCCCACCGGCACCATCCATGGCTGCCAGATCGCAAGACTGGAGCTGTAGCCGATTTGGGTAATTTTGGTACGAACCTTCTTTAACTAAATTGATGTTGTGGAAAGCTCCCAGTGAAGTCGAGAAGTCGATCGAAGCTATCTCCCAGACCATCACCGGGCTAATAATTAGATCTCACCCCCGGACCTCCCTGTGCAAATGGTGTTGAGTTGGGGTGTACTCCTTGGGGTCAGAAAACACCCAACCATCGGCAAGAGATGGAACACAGAGTCCTACCGATGATCTGGGTCGCGCCATCCAGCATGATGAGACTTAGGGAGACAAGAAAAGGGAAAAGGAAGAAGAAAATAGATGGAAACAGGAGAACAAGGAAATTGGCTAGCGATTGCGAGAAAGAGCCATATAACCCAATATATATATAGGGCTCATCAGGTGTGGAATACTATTTGGAATCCAAAGGTGAAGAAATCTCCAAAAAAGACCAAGAATTGAGAGAGATATCTGCATATCAAAATTGCCAAAAATGTGGTATGTACTCCTACTCCGACCCGAGCTAGGAGACGACCTCTAAGTCATTACATCACAGATCAACGGTCCAAAAACAAACCGAAATTGGGAAAAAGGAAAGTAGGCGTGACAGGGAGATAATATGATTAAAACTAAAGTTTTATTAAATTAATTTTCCTTTTTCTCTCTCCTCTTTTAAAGGCTCAAACATTATCCAAATTCACAGAGGTTAAATAAAGCATGTAGATTCGGATTATGCACTTAGTTTTTCATTTTGGAAACTTTTAATGGGTTAAATAAATCAACTCATGTTTTCTCTTTCCTCCTTCATTAATGGTATTAGGATTATCCAAATTAGGTGAAACATCATTCATAAGTTAACTTAAGTGTGTTGAATTTGAAATTGCCTTTATTTCCAACTTTTAGTGCCAAAAATTATATTTATTTATTAATTACACCTATTAGGCAATTTCTCTCTCCTAACTTACCATATTATTTCAAGGTAGTCAAAATTAAATGAAAATTGACATGTAGGCTTATTTTTATGTGTAGATTAAGAAATTGAAGTCTATTATTTAATTTGAGGCTTTCTTACATCGGTTATATCATCTAGCCCATTAGAGGCCCATTAGCCATATTATGCATGAAATTAAGTTATTTATCATTTTATTATTACCAAATGAATTATATGACATATTATATTACATTATTCATGCATTATATTATTAGGATCATTCTAACCTCAACCTTGTTTGGTCAAACCCAAAAGATCAAAGTTCTAGGGTAGGGTTCTAGATCTGGTATGTTACAGCACTCCATCCCTTAAAAGGATTTCGTCCTTGAAATCTATTGATCTAAACATCAATAACCAACTATTCTCCACCCCTTAAAGGGTTAAACCTAACAAGTCAAATAAACAACTTTTTAGAGATACCCACATCTTTTAGTTATGAATTTTTTTAGAGATTTATGTTTCTCATGTATCCAACTAAAGTCATAGGGTAGGTTCAGCTATACCATCATATCAATCCTAGTCACAAAACTAGGGTTGGATTCTACTCAAACTATAGTTTCTCTTCATTGTGACTTAGTTCAAGAAAACTTTGATAAATCAACGAAACTTTTGTACATATAGTAGTATAAATTAAAATATATTTTTGGAAATGAAATCTTTTTGAGATAAAACAAAAGGTGGATCCAAACTCAATTGCAAAAACCAAGTCACAATTTCCATAATTAGACTTCTTAACATATACTCATCCTCAAACCAAACCTTGTTGCACAAAAGAACATCATTGATCAAATTTAGGGTCAACATCTCACTTAAAGGTAACTAACTAAGTCAAGGGTTCTAAAAGGGAGACAAAATTGAAATAGTCGATTCCATCTACCATGGGCTCTGATACCATGTTGTAAAGAAGTGAAAACATCTCCTTACTAAAATTTGACCAATAAAACCTCCAGTCTAAACACACTCAGAAGGTATGATGGAGTGGGTGTAAAATTTTCAAATCTTTATATAATGGTAACAAAAGACCAAAGTATAGAACGCGGAATAAAATCATGACTATATTCAATTATAAAACAAAGGGTTACAAGCTTACATCACAAGGATCCATGTAGAGGAAATCTAAACCACCTAAAGATTGTCTCTAAGATTTAACTTCACAACCTATGTCCAGGTCAACATGCCTCGCATCCAAGTCCTCCACCTAGGTTTGCAAGCATACCCCAACAAAAGAAAAATAATAGGAGACATCAGGAAAGGCTGGTAGGAGCATACTAAAAAGAAAATTTAGCAACTTATAAAGAATAGGGGACATCAAAATAAAAGGCTTCCCATGCAAGAGATAAGTCATACCCAATCGGGCATAAAAGAAAAGAATCATCGACATATAAGAGAAGATACTTGCCATAATCAAAATAATAAAGATTGTGCAATACTGGCACATAACAAAAGTAGGGCACACACCCCATAATCAGAATCAATAACCTGCATGCATGTGAGATAAGCATATCCCTAGAACAATATAAATACAAAGGCGGCCAAGCACAAACTTGAACCTGATAGAGAAAGGAATACTGCCAATCTCCCAAATATATAAAGTTGAGTATGGATTACTGCCACACTCAGGTATAGAGAAGTGGTTTACTGCCACCCTCCTTAATAAACAATAGGGGATTAATGTTCCAAAACCAAAGTAATTTACACTACTCTAGTGCTACTGAATCACATTTCATGTAAATATAGAGGCAAGTAAAAGTATAGTCAGAAGATGATACGAAGGTTGCCATCACACAATGGACAACACAAACATATAACATCCACTTCAAAGTGGAACATATCAATATAAGAGACCAACATGCACAAAGGCACTAGAGAAAGATATCAAGAGAATATTCAAGTCCATAATAAGTGAGATAGTTCACAAGAACCATGATAACAAGAGATAAGATTATTGTGTAGGCCAAATAAAAGAGAATGAAAAGATATGTGAATTGCTCATTATAGAGAAATAGCGGATACAACATACCTCAACTTCAGAGTCCAAACTGCAAAGCACTCCTAGATCCAAGCCTAGGCTTCCAAACAACCTATTATGCATATATGTGGAATTAGGGTTAGGTTTCCATTAATTATTCAAAACCCTAAAAATCACCTTTTATTATATGTGAATTAGGTCATCAAAACCACACCATATTTTAGATTATATTTTCTTGAGTTGAAAACATATTTGATTATATTTTTCTGACTTATAAATATTTAGTTATGAATTATAAAAGTTAATTCATATTTAATTAGATCCATTGAAAACACTTTTTATTAATCTTTAGATTTAGTTATCAAAACATGTACCGTTAGAAATCCCTTCTTTTTTTGAATCCAACGAATATTTGTTTGTAATTTTTGGCCCAATAGAAAATTAGTCATGTAATTTAGAAATTCGACCAATAAGAAAATATGTTTAAGCCATGTAGGCGAGAAGCCGTGAGAAAGAGGGAGAGAGTGGGTCCCGCTGACGTGGACCAATCCAGGATGGCCAAGTCACGTGGTCAAAGCATTGTTGACTCGCTTCAAACAAAGGAATCAAAGGGGTAGAATGACGATTTTACCCCAGACGACAAAACGCAACCCAAGAGAAAACAGAGGGGCAAGAGCGAGAAAGCATAGGGGCATCACCCCCCAACCGGCACCAGCCATGGCTTCCAGATCACAAGACTATAGCTGTAGCTAGTTTGGAGAATTTTGGTATGAACCTTCTTTAACTAAATTGATGCTGTGGAAAGCTCCCAGTGAAGTCGAGGAGTCGATCGAAGCTATCTCCCAGACCATCACGAGGCTAACAACCAGATCCCACCCCCGGACCTCCCTGTGCAAACGGCGTTGAGTTGGGGAGTACTCCCTGGGGTCGGAAAACACCCAACCATCGGCAAGAGATGGAACACAGAGTCCTACCGATGATCTGGGTCGCACCATCTAGCATGATGAGATTCAGGGAGACGAGAAAAGGGAAAAGGAAGAAGAAAATAGACGAAAACAAGGGAACAATGAAATTGTCTAGCAATTGCGAGAAAGAACCATATAACCCTACATATATAGGGCTCATCAGGTGCATAATACTATTTGGAATCCAAAGGCGAAGAAATCTCCAAAAAAGACCAAGAATTGAGAGAGATATCCGCATATCAAAATTGCCAAAAATGTGGTATGTACTCCTACTCTGACCCGAGCTAGGAGACGACCTCTAAGTCGTTAGATCACAGATCAACAGTCTAAAAACAAACCGAAATTGGGAAAAACGTAAGAAGGCGTGACAGGGAGATAATATGATTAAAACTAATTTTTTATTAAATTAATTTTCCTTTTTCTCTCTCCTCTTTTGAGGGCTCAAACATTATCCAAATTAAGTAAAATTTTGCACAGAGGTTAAATAAAGCATGTAGATTCGGATTATGCACTTAGTTTTTCCTTTTGGAAACTTTTAATGGGTTAAATAAATCAACTCATGTTTTCTCTTTCCTCCTTCATTAATGGTATTAGGATTATGCAGATTAGGTGAAACTTCTTTCATAAGTTAACTTAAGTGTGTTGAATACGAAATTGCCTTTATTTCCAATTTTTAGTGCCAAAAATTTTATTTATTTATTAATTACACCTTTTAGGAAATTTCTCTCTCCTAACTTACCATATTATTTCAAGGTAGTCAAAATTAAATGAAAATTGACATGTAGGCTTATTTTGATGTGCAGATTACGAATTTGAAGTCTATTATTTAATTATGAGGATTTCTTACATCGGTTATATCATCTAGCCCATTAGAGGCCCATTAGCCATATTATGCATGAAATTAAGTTATTTATCATTTTATTATTACCAAACGAATTATATGACATATTATATTACATTATTCATGCAATATATTATTAGGATCATTCTAACCTCAACCTTGTTTGGTCAAACCCAAAAGATCAAAGTTCTAGGGTAGGGTTCTAGATCTGGTATGTTACAGCACTCCACCCCTTAAAAGGATTTCTTGATCGAAATCTATTGATCCAAACATCAATAACCAACTATTCTCCACCCCTTAAAGGGTTCAACCTAACAAGTAAAACTAAACAAATTTTTAGAGATACCCACATCTTTAAGTTGTGGAATTTTTTAGAGATTTATGTTTCTCATGTATCCAACTAAAGTCAGATCCATCTAGGGCTGAGTTTTTAGGTCCTCATGTCTCTAACCTATCAACCCTACATGAACATCCAAAAGTCATAGGGTAGGTTAGCTATACCATTATATCAATCCTAGTCACAAAACTAGGGTTAGATTCTACTCAAACTATAGTTTCTCTTCATTGTGACTTAGTTCAAGAAAACTATGATAAATCAACGATACTTTTGTACATATAGTAGTATAAATGAAAATATATTTTTGGCAATGAAATCTTTTTGAGATAAAATAAAAGGTGGATCCAAACTCAATTGCAGAAACCAAGTCACAATTTCCATAATAAGACTTCTTAACATATACTCATCCTCAAACTAAATCTTGTTGCACAAAATATCATCATTGATCAAATCTAGGGTCAACATCTCACTTAAAGGTAACTAACTAAGTCAAGGGTTCTAAAAGGGATACAAAATTCAAATAGTCAATTCTGACTACCATGGGCTCTGATACCATGATGTAAAGAAGTGAAAACACCTCCTTACTAAAAATTTGAACAATAAAACCTCCAGTCCAAACACACTCAGAAGGGAAGATGGAGTGGGTGTAAAAATTTTAAATATCTATATAATGGTAACAAAGGACCAAAGTATAGCAGGGGAATAAAATCATGACTATATTCAATTATAAAATAAAGGGTTACAAGCTTACATCACAAGGATCCATGTACAGGAAATGTAAACCACTTCAAGATTGTCTCCAAGCTTTAACTTCACAACCTATGTCCAGGTCAACATGCCTCGCATCCAAGTCCTCCACCTAGGGTTGGAAGCATACCCCAACAAAAGAAAAATAACAGGAGACATCAGCAAAGGCTGGTAGCTGCATACTAAAAAGAAAATTGAGCAACTTATAAAGAATAGGGGACATAAAAATAAAAGGCTTCCCATGCAAGAGATAAGTCATACCCAATTGGGCATAAAAGAAAAGAATCATTGACATGTAAGAGAAGATACTTGCCATAATCAAAATAATAAAGATTGTGCAATACTGGCACATAACAAAAGTAGGGCACACACCCCATAATCAACATCAATAACATGAATGCATGTGAGATAAGCATAGCCCTAGAACAATATAAATACAAAGGCGGCCAAGCACAAACTTGAACCTGATAGAGAAAGGAATATTTCCAATCTCCCAAATATATAAAGTTGAGTATGGATTACTGCCACACTCGGGTATAGAGAAGTGGTTTGCTGCCACCCTCCTTAATAAACAATAGGGGATTACTTCCCCCAAAACCAAAGTAATTTACACTACTCTAGTGCTACTGAATCACATTGCATGTAAATATAGAGGCAAGTAAAATTATAGTCAGAAGATGATACAAAGGTTGCCATTACACAATGGACAACACAAACATATAACATCCACTTCAAAGTGGAACATATCAATATAAGAGACCAACATGCACAAATGCACTAGAGAAAGATATCAAGAGAATATTCAAGTCCATAATAAGTAAGATAGTTCACACGAACCATGATAACAAGAGATAAGATTATTGTGTAGGCCAAATTCAAGAGAATGGAAAGATAGGTGAATTTCTCATTATAGATAAATAGGGGATACAACATACCTCAACTTCAGAGTCCAAACTACAAAGCACTCCTAGATCCAAGCCTAGGCTTCCAAAGAACCTATTATGCATATATGTGGAATTAGGGTTAGGTTTCCATTAATTATTCAAAACCCTAAAAATCACCTTTTATTATATGTGAATTAGGTCATCAAAACCACACCATATTTTAGGTTATATTTTCGTGAGTTGAAAACATATTTTATTATATTTTTCTGACGTATAAATATTTAGTTATGAATTATACAAGTTAATTCATCTTTAATTAGATCCATTGAAAACACTTGTTATTAATCTTTAGATTTAGTTATCAAAACATGTATCGTTAGAAATCCCTTCTTTTTCTGAATCCAACGAATATTTATTTGTAATTTTTGGCCCAACAGATAATTAGTTATGTAATTTAGAAATTCGACCAATAAGAAAATTCATTTATGCCATGTAGGCGAGAAGGCGTGAGAAAGAGGGAGAGAGCGGGTCCTACTGACTTGGACCAATCCAGGTTGGCCAAGTCACATGGTCAAAGCATTGTTGACTCACTTCAATGAAAGGAATCAAAGGGGTAGAAAGATGGTTTTACCCCCGACGACAAAATGCAACCCAAGAGAAAACAGAGGGGCAAGAGAGAGAAAGCATAGGGGCATCACCCCCCCACCGGCACCAGCCATGGCTTCCATATCACAAGACTGCAGCTGTAGCCAATTTGGGGAATTTTAGTACAAACCTTCTTTAACTACATTGATGTTGTGGAAACCTCCCAGTGAAGTCGAGGAGTCGATCGAAGCTATCTCCCAGACCATCACGAGTCTAACAACCAGATCCCGCCCCCAGACCTCCCTATGCAAATGTCGTTGAGTTGGGGAATACTCCCTGGGGTCGGCAAACACCCAACCATCAGCAAGAGATGGAACACAGAGTCCTACCGATGATCTGGGTTGTGCCATCCAACATGATGAGACTCAGGGAGACGAGAAAAGGGAAAAGGAAAAAGAAAATAGACGGAAACAGGGGAACAAGGAAATTTGCTAGAGATTGCAAGAAAGAGCCATATAACCCTATATATAGGGCTCATCAGGTGCGGGATACTATTTGGAATCCAAAGGCGAAGAAATCTCCAAAAAGGACCTATAATTGAGAGTGTTATCCGCATATCAAAATCGCCAAAAACGTGGTATGTACTACTACTCTGGCCTAAGCTAGGAGACAACCTCTAAGTCATTAGATCACAGATCAACGGTCCAAAAACAAACCAAAATTGGGAAAAAGGAAAGCAGGCGTGACAGGGAGATAATATGATAAAACTAAAGTTTTATTAAATTAATTTTCCTTTTTCTCTCTCTGCTTTTGAGGGCTCAAACATTATCCAAATTAAGTAAAATTTTGCATAGAGGTTAAATAAAACATGTAGATTCGGATTATGCACTTAGTTTTGCCTTTTGGTAACTTTTAATGGGTTAAATAAACCAACTCATGTTTTCTCTTTCCTCCTTCATTAATGATATTAGGATTATCCAAATTAGGTGAAACTTCATTCATAAGTTAAGTGTGTTGAATACGAAATTGCCTTTATTTCCAACTTTTAGTGCCAAAAATTATATTTATTTATTAATTACACCTTTTAGGCAATTTCTCTCTCCTAACTTACCATATTATTTCAAGGTTGTCAAAATTAAATGAAAATTGACATGTAGACTTATTTTGATGTGTAGATTATGAATTTGAAGTCTATTATTTAATTTGAGGCTTTCTTACATGGGTTATATCATCTAGCCCATTAGAGTCCCATTAGCTATATTATGCATGAAATTAAGTTATTAATCATTTTATTATTACCAAACAAATTATATGACATATTATATTACATTATTCATGCATTATATTATTAGGATCATTCTAACCTCAACCGTGTTTGGTCAAACCCAAAAGATCAAAGTTCTAGGGTAGGGTTCTAGATTTGGTATGTTACAAAAGCAATGGAAGTTACAATCCCTCCCATAATAAATGGATTCTTACTCTTGGACGGGATTGTCTTCATATGATCAATGATAAGTGACCCCATATTTACAAGATTTTCATGTACCATCCATCCCAACACAAAAAAGGTCTTTCCTGGTGCAACTGCCTTGATTTTCATATCAGGCGAAGATGGTGTTCATCAAGACCTTCTAAATGTATCTCAAGACGGGGTTGTGAAGTAGAATAGTCTTTGATTTACCTGCCACAAAATTTATTTTCCCTGTGAGTTTGTTCCACAATATAGTGTAGTTTGCATTAGTTTCCCAATCAGTGCTTCCTTGATCAAGTGATGATGTTGCCTCGGGAGTTGGAGTAAATATGCCATTTAGAAAGGGCATAGTGATGAGGTAGGTGATACTCCCTAAAGTGACACTGATGGCATCCTGTAAGACCTTCTCTAGTGTTGCAAAGAATTTTTGTGTAAGATCCACATAGGTCTCCTGTGTTGGTATGTATGCCCATATAGCCATCCTAATCGATTGCATGGATTCAGATATTAATTAATCAATTAATATGATTAATTGGTTAAATTCTAGAATATTCTACTTATACTAAAGGGTTTAGGAAACCCTACTTCCTTTTATCTCATATTTAAAGGGGCTTGATGACCAATGTCTTTATAAGATATCGAGAGAGGCTTTTCAGTTTACACACACATACATAAACCCTATCTGTCACCATCCCTAAGAGAGAAAGGAGAGCACCACGATGCTAGAATGTCATCACACACAGAGGCTACTCCTTCCTTCCATCTTACAAAGCGCGACATGGAGTTCCAGTCCATCCGCATGGACGAAGTAGAGATGCATACGTTGAGACGCCTACATTTAGAGGACGTTAATGACAATCCATATGTGCTACGAGTGGTGTACATCACCGCAGAAAAGGAGCACCACAATCTTCCTACGACAAGTTCAAAGGATGGGAGAGAAGTACCATCTGTGTAATCCAGGAGCGTTGCACACCATCATATAGTGGGATGTCACCAGACTTACTTCGTGACAAGGTATATATAACAAACACTCTTTGTCTATATGTTGTTGTCGACCAGATCCTATTGCGAGTTACATGAAATATATTTATTTTATTATTTCCTCCGCATATGTTTCCTCTACAAAACCAAATATCCTACATTATGGCCAACACCTCAAGTAGCCCAATAGGCTCCATGATATCCTTAAAAAAATGAAGATGCCCAAAGTTTTCATCCTCTCATGGCACGCATAGCGAGTGGCAATCATTCGGCTTGTCAAGCACTCTAGGTGTTTTGGCATCTTCCCTTTCTTGCTCTGACTGTCAGGTGCTGCCTCATGATGCACTTTAGGTGCATCCTCTTATTCTGCATCTGGCATTTCCTTATCTACATCATCTATCAATATCCATCATCATGCTCTCGGCGGTGGCTATGGTTGCGACTGTGGCACCATGGATGTTGAGGGTCGTGCAGCTGAAAAGGACAGTCGAGTTGTCAAAACTGATGGGTGAGCTTTCGAGACAAATGGTCAGGTTGTTGCCCTACCTCCATTGGGTTGTCTAGAAGACTCCTCCATCATGGGATCCACTTCCATAGCCGCATGGGGTGACTCCCCTTGTGAACCGGAGACTACCGATGGTGCCAGGAGGGCAAGAGGTGTCGATGGAGCCAAGGAAGATGCATTCTTGGGCCGGCTTCCTTAGGAAATGACCTTATTGGTCTTAGACACAGCCTTCTTAGCCATTTGCTTTATTTTGGATCAAAATTGGTGGAGAAAATGGGATTTTAGGTTTTCTCCAAAGAACAGGGCTATTGGGGCAGATTGGAGAGAAATGGGGTGTTTTGCGGATGAAAATAGGTGGAATCTAGATATTAAGGTAGCGAAAATGATGGGGGATTGATTGGGGGTGATTTGGTGGATATTTGAGGGTGGTGGAGCGGTTGGGAGGCTCTACATAGCTGTCGTTCATGGAGAATAGTTTTGGTGCTCGCAGAGTTGAGAATAGAAATGATTTGTGATTTTTGCAAAACACTGACTTAAGTGATGGAGTCGGGTTGTAGCACGGCCCTACTGTGCGGCATGACCATGTTGGCTTGCTCACTGCATGGTTGTGGTCCCCCATACAGCCACTGTGAGTGGATAGCTACACGATTATGCTACCTTACACGGCCGTGGTAGGTCTGTTCTTCAATTCAATTTTTCTTGATTCCCCTTTTGATTGTGAATGTACCACCATAGCAGTTCCATGCCAACACGGTCATGGTGAGTACTGTGGCTATTGTATCACACTTGAATCTCACCAAAACATCAAATCTTTGATCCAAAATGATTTTTTCATGGATTACTTGTCAAAAATTCATCAAATTTTCCTCATTTCACCCAATTTTCACATGCACGTCTTATAACTAAACAAAAACTGTTAAAAACAAGTATGTGTGTTTTTTTTCTTGGAAAAGTGTAAAAACAAAGAAAAAGTTAAAAAAAATGGAAGGTTGGGTGAAAAATGCCCAAACCTAGGCGGGTTGCCTCCCACAAGCGCTGAGTTTCATGCCTTCAGCTAGGCTTCTTGGAGATTCTTCAACCATTCATCCATTTAGCATTCTCATGTGCCCATTCTTGCAATAGATACATCTCTCATTTGAATTTAACCCATGATCGTCATCCCTTTGATTACCAAATCTATCATCAAATCCGTCTTGACCTTCTTCCCTCAAATGACCAATCAGACTCTTGAAGTGACCATATCTAATATCCTTATCTCAAACCCATCAGTTTGAAGACTTATATATGTTGATCTTTATCTTCATGTCCATAAAAGAGACTATCATTATGTCTTTGTGAACATGTATCTTGGCATCAGCTGTAGACAAGAATGGTCTCCCCTGGGGATCTTCCTATCATCTGTCTCCATGCCAAGAACAATGAAATCAGCCGGGAACACTTCTCCTCTTTCCTTGTCAATCATCACCAAGACATCATTCACTCCTCCTCTAGGCACTTTGATGGAGCGATCTGCCAATTGGAGAGTGCAATGTGCCAGTTTCAACTTTCCTAAACCCAGCTCAACATAGACACTATATGGTATCAAATTCACACTGTATCCCAAATCAAGTAGGGATTTGCCTATGTGAAGTCCCCCAATGTAGCTAGTTATGATTGATGCTCGTGGGTATTTTCTCTTCACGGGGAGTAATTGTTGGAGGATAGATCTCACTTGTTTAGTCAACTTCACTTTCTTTGGTATCATCCTCGTTGACCTTCTCTTCACAGTGCATAAGTTCTTTAGAAACTTGGCATATGATGGGATTTTCTTGATATCATCCAACAATAGAATATTGACCTTCACTTGGAGAAACACCTTAACAATGTCAACATTGTGATTTGTCTCCGCCTTACTTCTGATGGCTCACCTAATGCTTCAATGATAGGTGGCTCACTTGCTTTGGTCTTTCTTGCATCAATGTGAGTTCGAACACTAGGGATGGTGGTAATTGCAATTGGAGTGTGAGGTGGAGCGCATGGTATCCCAAAATCAATAGAATGTATCACATAATCATCTTTGGCAATCTCAATCATAGTATCACCACTTGGCTGCCTTTGCTTTGTTTTATCAACCTTCCTTTGACTAGTGGGTTGCTCAAGAGACTTTTCACTCCTTAGAACTGTCACAACACTTCCTTGCTCATGGTGGAGAGGGGGAGCTAGTTGTGGTTGAGGAGGAGCTGGAGATGACACTTAGTGTTGAAATTTAGGTGGAGGGGAGAACTGAGGTTGGAAGGTGAATTGTTGAGAAAATGGTGGTGATGGAGGGGGAGGTGGTGTATAAGGCTTGGGATCACCTTGGAAGTGGTATATGGGTTGCACTTGCATGGGAGGTGTACTATAGAAAACTTATGAAGAATGCATTGGTCCACTTGCTTCATTAAAGTTCAAGATGGGTTTTGAAGAAAAAAAATTCTTCTTGGAGAGAAATTATAGAAGATAGCTGCTCTACCCTCTCTTCTAGCCTTGTCACATTCATTTGTATGTCATCAAATCTCTTCAATCTAGAGAGGGCCTCTTCCTCAAACCTTGAGTTGTATCTTGGACTTTGTGGCTCTTGGTAGCTATAGGAGTGAGGTGTCTTCTTTTCATCATCATAGAACTCAATAGAATTGACTAAGTGGCAAGGAACATTTCTCACATGGTTCTTCATGAAGCTCACCATGTCACCAAGAATCTTTATCACTTGCAGGCTTGAGTCATTATGAGTAGGAGGTGTCACGCCAAAGGCATAGCCCCTGCCATTCATCTTGCTAGAAGCTCGAATTCTTGACCCGCCAGCCAACTGCTCAAACAAAGGCCATATCTCCTCACGTGGCCTAACAATGAAAACTCCCCCACAAGAAGAGTATAATGTATCTTGGTCCTTTAGTGATAGATCGGAGTAGAATGATTGAACTAGCTACCAAAAAGGGATTTCATGGTGCGGGCACTCTCTCAAAATCTTCTTAAATCTCTCCCATGCATTGTGAAACTATTCATTGCCCATTTGAAAAAAATTTGTCACGACACGCCACTTGCCTTAAGAAGGCATTCTTACTCATGGTGTCCCTCCTTGAATCATACCAATCTTTGGCTTTATCTTTGAGGGATAAAGAGAACAAGGTCAACCAGATTGTGTCATCACTAGTCGTCGACGTCCTGAAGGTGGAGCATACTTCAACAAAGGAGTCCAAGTTCTTGTAGGGGTTCTCACTCTCTGATTTATAGAAGATGGGCAGGAGCCCAAGAAGACCTGGAGGGATGTAGAATTTCTCCCCTAGCATTTGATCAACCCTACTAGCAATTGGTGATTTGTAGTTGCTAGGCATGAAATAATCTTGAAGTGGCTTGTGGGGTACATTTTTGCCTTCCATCTTATCTTTCCCTGAGTGGCTTGTCGCACGCACAAGGAACAACCAAACAAAAGAGGGCAAATTAGCAAACCAATATGCACAAAGAATGCAAATAATAAATAATAGCAATGATGACGGTAGTAGGAAAATTCAAAGAAAAACTAACTAGATAGGTCGAGTGCCTTTAATCCCCAGAAATGGCACCAGAAAGCTTGGTGTGTTTCTCAAACACAAACAAGTAAACTGGAAAAATATGGTACCAAAAGGGGAGAGTCAACACCACAACTACTAGGCATCTATGGCACTTTCTTTCCCCGAAAATGGCACCAAAAAGTTTGGTGTGCTCCTACCAATGGTGGTGCACACTACTCAGTTGGGGTTTGAATAGATGCAACCCCACGAACATAAGCACATAGTGGATTCACTTTTAAAATTTATAAAGACCTAAGTTAACACACTCTAAAAAACCAAAACACTTCACCCGCAAGCGCACGGGGTCATGTCGTAGTATAAGAGGGCGGAAAGTATAGGGTCGATCCACAGGGAGAAAAGGGGGCACTAAAGCTAGGTTAGTTTTTGGTTCTAGGTTCCTACTGCAGAGTCTAGGGTTGAAGGGTTTAAAGGTTGATTTTATTGTTAAACTAAGTTGAGCAAGAAATCAAGTAAAGGAAAGCAAGCAAGAACAAAACCTAACTTAACCCTACATAGTTAATTCTAATGAGCAAGAGAAGACAAGGAAAGCAAGAAGATGAGCAAGTTACACTGAAGCAAGTGAGAAAGGGAACTACACTACACTAAGCTAGAAAATAGGATAAAAGGGCAATTAAAGACCTAAACTAGCAAAAACAAAGCAAGAACAAGGCAAGAAGCTAATTAAGCAAGTAAAGAGCTAACTAAGCTAACACTAACTAAGCAAGAAGGCAATTAGGGTTTTATAGAAATTAAGGGAGATGTGGGTTGTTTAGGGGATGCACTTATCAATTAGGTTTGGGGTGACATGTGAGAATTACGATTCCATTTATATTATCAAATCAAACAACAAGCTAGAGTCTAATGAATTAGCCTAAGCTACTAATTGGCCATGGATATGCTAGGTTGTGTATAGGGGAACTAGTCCCTAACACTCCCTAATACCTTTATGAGGCTCAATTGGGTTATGGTTTAGGTGTAATTCAATTAGAGTCTAAACAAGTCTAGGTTTCTAGGTTAGATGATCTTAGGATGATTAGGGGCTGAGATTAGTAATGGGAGTGGAAGTGAGGTTTTAGGCCTCCCATCACCCACATTCTAACCATGAGAAATCTGCATGCTAAACAAACCAAATTCCTCTAAACTAGCTACTTAGATCTCTCAACTAGGATTAGGATAATTGATAAGAATGTAGGAGTATGGGTAGCTAGCTAGGGATCCAAGAATTGGACCTAGGAGCAAATCCCAAAATTCACACATATAAGCAATTGCCCTAAATTCCTATGTGATTTTAAGCACAAACTAACAAGAAATTCATATATAGGGAAATAGAAATATAACATATTCATTAGCAAATGAAATTATAATGTTTACATATCATTTTCCCTCAACATGGTATCAAAGTAACATTTTCCACCCCAAACATCCCACTCAAGGGGCCTAGCTACTCATAATAATGTGAAATACAAAAAGAAGGGAGAAAGAGATAGAAGAAGCCATGAAGCTCGATGTAAAAGGATAAATCCTCCACTTCAGCTACTGTTGGACGTCCTCCTCTCTCCTCCAAGGTGAAATGGCATGGATGATGATGGAATAGGGGCAAAACACTAGAATACTAGGGTTTTGGTGGTGGAAATGGTGAAATGGAGGTGGAAATGGAGTGGGATGGATAAGGGGTGAAAATGGGGAGCTAAGAGGTGGTAGAAGGTAGCTAACCTCATGTTGGATCCGCCACCGAGGTATATATAGTTTTGGGAGAAGCACTAGGTCAAGTAGGAGTAGTATGGGAAAAATAGTGCAAAAGTAGCTTGGGTTTTGTAGGTAGCATGGCCATGGTGGGGAGAGGTGTGAACAGTCATGGTGGATGGGAATGACCATGGTGAGAAATATGGAAAAATCACAAAGACTCAGTGGAATTTGTACTGAAGGTGGCACGGTCATGGTGGCTCAGATTTCTCAGCACGTTCTCTACTACACGGTCATTTTGCCTCTGCTGTCGCACGACTATGCAAGGTGGCATGGCCGTTCTAGGTCAGTTCAGCACAACCATTCTATGTGGCACATCCGTGGTGGTTCTAGCTTTGCTTGGAGATGGCTCTGTTGATTTGCAACTGTGCTAGCATGGTCGTTCTGTGGTATCACGGTCGTGTTGGCCTCTGGATCAACACTTTGAGTTATTTCTTTTGATTTTCTTTCACATCTTTGCTTCGATGGATCTTTGACCACTAGCGGTAGGTTGAGGGACCATTGGACTTCTTTTTAGTCCTCTCCAAGGGTAGAGAAACTCTAGTATGACTCCGTCTTTCTCTTCCATAAAGTGTTGTCCAAATGCCTAAAAAACATGTAAATAATGTCCATAAGTGCATTTTATACAAATATGCATATTGAGGGGAATAACATGTAATCTAATAGGTATAGATGTGATTGAAATGCAATATGACATAAGATGAAGCCCTAAAATATGGATGAATCATTAACCAAGTCATATCTATCATACAAGGTGCTACTTCTAGCTAGGGTTGAATGATAAAACTCATCTCATATTGTCAAACATGCTTGAAACTTCAAACATCAAACGTAGGCCATCAAGAAGCAAGCTCACTATATCAACATCAACATTAGCATCAAGATCAAGATCGACATCATCATCACCATCATTATCATATTTATCAACATAGGTCATCTAGGTTACTTACTAGTCTACCTTTGATCATGGATTTAGACAACTATAGATACTATGGATATCATCTAAACACTCTCGTATATACTTTATGTTACATCTCTTTCTCTTAGGTTACATGGACACTCAATACCTTTCTTCTTGTAGTAACATTTTTCATCTGTACAAATAATAATACTTGAAATAGGTTTTCTCCAATGTTGAAATGGGTGATGGAAACCACCATACTCCATTTGATCAAAACCAAAACCAAAATGAGTTACCACACTCATTAGGAAGTCTAGTTCTATGAAACCTAGAGAACTAGAAAGAACATGTTGCACACCTATGAAGATACCCCAAGAACATGCTTGGAACATATGTGTAGGATGGTAATACGAACTCCCTTTTCTCACCCTCCTAAACCTACAACCCATACTACAGGACCAAAAGAGGAGAAAAGAAGGATTCTAGGGATTTCACAAGTCGACACCTAGTTCTAGATCATCTAGGTTCTAACCTAGAGGCTGAGTCAACTTAGTTCACAAAGGACAACTCATTAAGTTTTTTAGTTTGAGATGTAAGGTGAGTTTATTTTTTGTTTCATGTGAGCAATGTTTGGTGTAGTTATTGTTCATGCTCTGATACTATCTGCCACGGAACCGTTTGTTACCCAAATCCTAACTCCAAATGATTATAAAGTCAATGGCGATAGGACCTAGACATCCATCCCTAGCATGGTATTATTAAAGTGTGAATGCAGAAACATAAATCTTAGCATACATGAAAAAATAACAAGATAAAGGAACCAACAATATCTCAACATTCAATAAGGTATATTAAGAAACATTCTTTATTACAAGATTCTCATTTACAAATTGAGGTATAAATTTACACAACTATGTTCATGTATACTAGGGATCTTACAACAAGTAGACCTAACATAGATCACCAATCCCATCAACTTCTATTCATCTCTAAACCTATAAAATACATCAAACAAGGTGGGTCAAGCACACGAGGTGTTGAGTACAGGGCTAAAAAATACATATACATAAGCTTTGCTTAATTTGAAAAGATTTGCATAAGTAACTGATAACACACAAATTTACATATTTATGCTAAGCATTTATCTATGGTTTTGTGTCACTATAGCCTTAATATGCCCAAAATATCCCATGTTTCTTATCTTTTAGTAATTTATATCATTTTACAGATAAAGTTGCAAAACTAGCAAATTTTGTGACATACAAGCACCGAACCGCGAACACACGGTTTTTGCAGCAGCTAGGCTTCCACCTATCTCAACTACAACCGCGATGAGCAAGATCACGGTTGAGGTGAGCAGGACTGCGACCGAGGTATCCACCTAGACCACGATCTGAAGCAATGTCTCGATCATAGGAATGACCGCGACCAAGGCCTACACTATGACCGTGGATCGAACCTCGACCGCAGTGAATCCTCGACCACAACGTGATAGTGACCACAAATGTGCACACCCAGACCACGAGTGCAGAGAAGACACCCCTCGACCGAGTCACCTATCATGACCATGGATCGAACCTCGACCATGGTGTGTCCTCAACCGCGGGGGCTGGTCTCACCTATAAATACCCACTCCTAGCGACCGGTCAAGGGGTTCATGAACGGGGAGTCCTAGGTCTAATCTAGGAGCCTCCACATCATAGTTCCAACCCCTCTTGGTTCCCAGAGCCTCATGGGAAGAGTTCTAAGGACCTGGAAAGGCATAAGAACTCGTCCTACACCTGCCTCTCCAGAGAGCTTCCATCCACCATCACACTTCCACCATCGTTCACCCACTTCCCACCATTTCCAACCATTTTCCACCTCTGCATATCCACCGAGCTGCTGTTTGGGGTGGAATCAAGGAGAAAGGAGGCTGAGGAGTCTAGAAGATCAAGGAGGGTGGCACAAAGATGAGATTCGGCCCATACGGAGGCTAAGGAGTGAGAGTCGCCCCTCCTCCACAGGCTAAATCTCTTCTTCTTCTCCTTTCTTCTACTATTATCCCTTGTTTTTGTACAAATGATGTTCTTCCATCTTTGTTCGGTGCCAACTATGCTTGTCCATGGCTAGTTGAGCTCCTTCTTGGCTATGTAGCCCATTTTGGGCATTCTTATGTATTTTTACCTTAAGCAAATAGTTTTAATTCAGATTTAGTACATTTTATGTTCTATCTCCTCCTTCTGGTTATGATTGCTAGTTTGGTTGATCTCTTTCTTGCTTGAACTGCTCTTTCTACCTATATCGAGAGATTCATTGTAGAAATAGACAAGAGAAGATAGTTTGGATCAGAATCTGAAAGGAGGTTGGTTCAAGGTCATTTGTTCCTAACATCCCAGAATATTCTAGACATGGGAGGGTATCTGGAATATTCTAGGTTATGGGTTTGTCATCCTCGATAGAGGTTTCATATCATTGATGGGTTTTAGTCACGCTATGTGAGAGAGAATGGGATGACCCCACAGGAACAGATACCACCGTACATACTATGTTTGGATGTAGGTTTCTTGTTCAGGTGTTTAAGGGTTTTCTACGCCTAAGAATGGGTTCATAGACTACCCAACTTGTGGTTACATAGCCAAGAACTCCTTCTCTCTGATTACTAGAATTCTATGGACTTTGTTTTATTTTTTTTTCTTTATGTTAATTCATGACAATCTGCTAGACTAGTTCTATCCCCATACTTTCCTCATCTATCATCTTGGATTATCTGACTTAAGAACGAAACCTCAAGCATCCTAAACGTCACCATGTCCCTGTGTTCGACCCCGTATATCTACTTTGACCCCGTAATAAAGTTGTGGGGGTCTTCAAAGGTTTCAGGTTATAAATCTAAAAGTTTGATTCCTTTTGAGTCTGCCTCCCTTCTGGACGCGCGATTCGAGCCGTTCAACCTTTTGGCGCCGTTGTCGGGGAGTTCTCCACATTTACACACCTAAAAGATTTTGTTCTGTCACTTTTAAGCATGTATATATACATAGTTTTTCTTTTGTTTTAAACATACTTGTTCATATATGTTGAATAGCTTTTCTTTTCCTCATACCTTTACAGCCATGGATCTTGCTTCTGTAAGACAAGTCATCTTGTCCACCTGTCCTACTGATTTTTTCTGCAAATCTGACTGTTGGCAAATAATTGAAAGGTGTGTCTTACAACTCTTCGAGCTATATTCACCCCCACCATCATCATATGTAGACGCTCCAACAACAGAGACTGCCAGTCATCCCTCAACTTCCGTGATATCATGGGATCAAGAACTGATTAAGGCAGTGGAGTTGGTCGGAGAAAGTGTACATGCACTCACCCCTTTAGCTCCTAATCTCCAAGAAAATGTCGATCCACTCCAACATCTACTAGAGAAGCAAGATCACCAACTCCAAGTAGCCACTAAAATTGCAGACTGAAATAGAAGTCTTCTTCAAACTACTGAGTAAGGATTCATCTAAGAACATCAGTTTGATACAATGAGTCTACAATATGAGTGCAAGGTGAAATTGACGGATCTCGGAAGCTTGGTTGCCCAAGTCCAAAAACTTCATGATAAAGATGTTGAACAGGGCAACAAGCTTCAAGAGCTAATCAATTTGGTTACCACGCAGTTGCAAGTGCCACTATTTTACAATGAAGACTTTAATCATCAAGACCATTCCATTATCTAAAGTAGAGTATGCCTCACCATCCAATTCAGACCATCAAGTGGATTCATCAGGATTTTTCTGTGAAGACCAACCCACCAGGGAAAGCCCTTCATTCTAACCAGATGACTTAGCTAATCAACCAATGGAAGATACAAGCCACGTGCATAAATGGTTTTATGATGACAATGGTGAAGACACTTGCCCTCATTTTAATAGCCAAACAACCTTGCACTCAGAAGGTTGGGTTGAGGAAATTGAGTCAAACATTGATCCAGACCAGAGTGATAGCCCTCACATTAAGACTTGTCATTTAGCCTTGAGCAGTACACCCATCATGGTTTGGAACAATTTGTTTGATGGCGACGACGACAACAACTGCTCAAATTGGAGCAGTGAATATACTGATGATGATGAGTTGGAGTAGCATGAGTTGACACTTACCACCATCCCCTTAAAAGGCTTGGGGGATATCGACAGAGCAGGATGGACAATCCACTACAACATGGTTGTTGAGCATGAAGACAACCTAGACCCCAAAGAAGACGACAAGCTTGGGGTGGTAGAACCTGGACAAACATATCCTTTCGGGGGTACTTATTCAGAGGATGATTGGATGACCCAGACTATAAATGAGAATTCTTCTGAGTATCCAACCTCAAGTTTAGATGTGGAGAGAGAAGAGAAGAGTCATCCAGAAGGCATCCAACCCCCCCTCCGTCTCATCTTGTGTCGACATCCTAGAACCTTCCTGTCCAGATTCATATTTTGAAAGCTACCTTGAAAATGAGTTGTTGAAGAATTCATCCCAGTGCGGTTCAAGTAAATCATAGCACAGGGATGACTTCACTGTGTCGCCAAATTTTATTCCTCTCTTCCAGAATCGGAAGGGGTCACATCTCTACATATTCTACCATTACATGGTGAGCCCGAGCAGCAAGATACAGGTAACTCAAACCCTAAAACTACATATTTGGGATCCAAGTGTAGGAGTTGTAGGGAAGCCACCCCCTACTATCTACACAATTTTTCTTTGATCTTTACTTTTCAAACATTACATAATAAAGTCAATTTAAATTTTATCTTCCCCCTAATTGCTAAAATTTAGTTTACCTTGCATCATCTAGTTTTCTCTTAAATTTACATGCACTTTCATTTCCCTCACCCTAATAGTTGCCTTTGGTCCCTATCTTGTAAGAAGTTAACTGACATTCCTTATTGCTCCTCTATGGTGTTTGATTTGGATTTTATCCTCTAAAGGCTTCCCATCCTCATCCTTCCTTGCGTGGCGGAGCTGGGACCACGACCGTGGTCTGAAGGGAAGGACTGTGACCGTGACCTGCTAGCTAGACCACGACCGCAGTCTGAAAGCCAAGACCGTAACTGTGGCCATGCCTGCGTTAGATCGCGACCGCAGGATAGTGAGACCGTGACCGCATATACACAAGACTCGAGTGTGCTTTTTTGGCCTGACTGACCAGCATGTCGGGTTGTCTCTGCCTTTTTGATGGATTGTTGCTCTTTTGACCGAGTTCTTCGTCCCTTTTGACTGGGTCTCCAGTGCCTTTTCTGGTTTTTGCGCCGCTCTGTCTATGACCTCACGCGATTTGGGGTGAGGTTGGGGCTGCGTGCCCGACCTATAAATACCCCAGGTCGAGGTGTCATCTCCTCGCCTAACCCCCAACTTCCCTCCACTACCGCGCTGCTCCCCACCCTTTTTTTATCTCTTCCCCTTTGTCCCCGTCGTTGACTAACTGGGAAGGAGTGTGTGCATCGGCACTAGCAGCAGCAGCCTCAGCTAGACCACGACCATGGTCTTTAAGAAGTGGCACAACAATTCCACCGACCGTATGCTTCAGGCTACACCAAGTCCTTCGATCTCAGTCGCAGTCTGGACACAGGTCGCGATTCACCTCGATTGTGGTCTCCTAAATCATGGTCTCCTCGGTCATGGGTGGATCAGTGCTAAAGACCACCTCAGTGGCCACGGTCATGATCACTACAGTTGCGGTCACCTGGTGAACCTCAATCACAGTGTCCAACCTACCCCGGCCGCGGTAACAAGGCCTGCTTCACGGTCGCATTCGCTACCGTGATCGCGGTCTTCACCACAGTCATGGTCCATACCGTGGGCGAGTTTGGAGTATCTTGGGATAGTAGCACCAACCTTCATCACAGTCAAGCCAACCAGATCTGCATCAGAAGAAGCAACACCATTGACACAATGAAAAATAGCTTTAAAAAGCTTAAAAATCTATTACGCAAAAGAAAGGGGAAGGAAGCTCCGCATCACAATCATAATATGGGAGCCTATACCCACACCATGCCACTCGAACCACAAACCCAATATATGAAGATGAGGCTATGCTTTATACTCCAGAGTTCAGGTCACAAGAGATCGGTTCATACTACCGCTACATATCCAAAACTCCTATGGATACCTATAGTGGTGAGTCTGTCCAGGAAGCCTCCAGTGAGAGAATGTGGATAGCACACCACAACGCTGAGCTCTAGACTTTGATGGGACATCAGGAGAGAAAATTGGTTTTGCATAAACCTTCATTCACGGGAGACCAGCGTCAACGGTTAGCATAACAGTTTACATCCTTGCGACATTCGACTTCCTCACATGATTCTATTCAGGGGAACAAATGCCACATCACTTATGGAGGTGTCAACCAAAGCTCACTCCCCTCTCCTTTATTCAAGAGTATGAAGTAAAAGCAAAACTTTGATACTCTAATCAGAGACAAGCACAGACTAGTGTGCCTGAGATATGTCGATCCTGGAACACTCCTTAGACTCAAGATCCGAGAGTAGGTCGACAGATATCTTGCAGTCGTTGGCCTATATGTCCTTGCATATGCATAGTACAATGCCTACCATAGACTCACTTGTGAGTTTTATGATACGCTAGAGACATCTAAGGACCACCAACACACCGCCTTGCATTTTCACCTCCTTAACCAGCCCCACAAAGTTACTATGAACCAACTCAATAGTTGGTTGTCATGCTCTACTGAAGACTATACTGAGATGTCTAGAGGCCGGCTGGAGACATGGGACCACAATTTTAATGTTGTCCAAGCATGGAAAATGCTCATAGGAGAAGACAAATATGCGACTAAGGGTGACAAAGCTTTGCACATCCACAACCCGGCAATTCGTTATCTACATCAGGTGATTGCAAACTACATCTTGGAAAAGCAAGACAGTCAAGGAGCGCTCAGTGTAGCTGACCTCTACATTTTGTGGTGTGTGGTAGTAGGAAAGAAAGTGAATGTGGGGAACTTCATTATCTGCCACATCCACAACTCTTTCAAGAAGCAAGTCCAATTCATGTCGATGGCGGGAATTGTCACTCTTATGGCACGCCATCTCAGAATTGGAGATGAATAGTTGGCACTTATACAAGAAACAACCGAGTGGTCCAAGTTAGACTTGGACCACTTGATCCGCTCAGGAGTGGTCAAACTTATATATCTTTGGTCACTACAAGCACAAAATACTACTACTAGCTAATGCAGAGTTTTCATGCCAGATGACATTCATGGACGTCTCTCTATTGGATGCCCATGGTAACGTTCATCATATGGGCGGAGCTGCAAGAGCCTCTACTTTAGCACCACCAGTGCCAAAAGCTCAGGAGGATGGACAGTAGATGGGGGCAACCTTCCATGACATATTGTATCAGGGAGGACCCTACATAGAGATGCCTACCGCAGATTACCCGCAACCTCTTCAATAGGAGCAATACGCACCAAATCCTAATGTGGGGAGCTTCTATGAGTTCATGACAGACTTCAGAGCTGACTCAGGTAGACGGTTTGATATGTTGGAGTAGGATGTGCAGTACCTCAGACAGAGGTTTGACATAGCCTTTCCTCCACCGCCTCAACTGAATTATCAGCAACCATTCCAGCAACCCCTCGGGCCCTACTACCATCCAACCCAAGACTTTGAGTAGTCATTTCATTTTCAACAAGATCTAAGACATAACTATGAGAACACATCAGGTGGCTTGAATGATCTGGATAAATTTTTAAATAGAGACTACCAATAGCAACTGCTTTCCTTACCATCAAAGGCTTGAGATTTACTCGGGGATGAACAAACAATTAAGCTTGGGGTGGTAGTCAGGGTGTGACTTCCACCTTTTCCTTTTTAGCATGCATGCATTATTCCTCGATGTCCCTTGGTTCTAGCGTAAATTTATCAAATTTTCAAGCTTTGCAAAACTTTTTTTCATAATTTGTAGCTTTGCAATTAAGGCTATGCAATAGCTAAATGCTTATCTTTATGCCTAAAATTTTTCATCTTAAACAACTCGACCTTTTGCTTGACTTGCTCATTGACTCTTTCCTTAAGTTTGGTAAGGAATCTAAGTATATGTGCCCTTTTCAAAGCCTAAAGCTTTATTTCCTTGATCTATGTTGTGAATGACAAATCCAAGGCATATGACCGTTGAAAAGAGATAAAGCATAATCAAAGACTCCTAGTTTTGGTTTCCCAAGCTTGCCTCTATTATAAGGATCCTTGAATCATAATTGCTACTTTTCACACTTGTATCAAATGGATCATGATGAGTTTTGACCTATATTCAAGTTGAAGTGTTTTCCTTGATGGACTACGTGCCCTCTCACCTTAGATTGAGTCAAAAAGATGAAAATTAAAAATTTGCAAAAGAGGCTTGGCCACCGACAAAATCCCAAAGATATCAAAAGAGTTCTCACCCAGGACTATAAATTAGAATGCAGTAAATAAAAGCCTAAGTGTGAATAAATGAGCGCTTGTTTTCTCTTTCAAGAGAGTTGAGGATGATGCCCAGTCGGTGTATGACTGCGCTCATGAACGTAGGTATGTCGAGATCGGTAGTATCACTCTGGAAGCTCATTAGAGAATCACTAGGAACCCCTACGAGACCTATGGGGCCATCCCAATAGAAGGGCTGGTTCGAGTGCAGTACCAGGAGTTTGTCTCACTGCTTTGAGCCAACTGGCTTGGATTGCAGGGACTGTTGCTCATTACATGGACTAACCTGAAGCAGATCAGGATCCTCAGAAGTCATTAGAGTCTTTTTTCTTATGTTGCTTCTTAGGATCTGAATGAGTGAGAGGCGTGTTGACCCTATTTGGTTTACATGGATACATGATGATGGCTCATTGCTCATCACCCATGTGATCATCTATGTGACAATGCTTTTATGTTGTATAATTATGATTCAAACCCTCATGAGTATTGACAGGTTACAGTGGACTAGCTTAATCTTGCCTGGTTGGACTTTGATTTTACTTTGACAGGATTGTTCTAGATTGGTGGGGGTTTGTTCTAAAACAACATGGATCAGGAGAATTGATGTTTTAGCTATTTTTCTTAACCTTAGCATTTCCCAAAAAGCTTAATTTGGATGTTATCTTTTTCTTCTTTGTGCATAGTCTTGCTTGATGACAAGCAAAGGTTTAAGCTTGGGGTGGTTGATAACACCCAAATTTACATATTTATGCTAAGCATTTATCTATGGTTTTGTGTCACTATAGCGTTAATATGCCCAAAATATCCCATGTTTCTTATCTTTTAGTAATTTATATCATTTCACAGATAAAGTTGCTCAACTAGTAAATTTTGGGACATGCATCCACAGAACCTGAAAAGACATCTATTCTCCAAGATTTCTTCCCCAACACACAGTTTTTGTAGCAGCTAGGCTTCCACCTATCTCAATCGCGACCGCGGTGAGCAAGATCATGGTCAAGGTAAGCAGGACCACAACTGAGGTATCCACCTAGATCGTGATCTGAAGTAACACCTCGATCACAGGAATGACCATGATCGAGGCCTACACTGTGACCATGGATCAAACCTCGACTGTGGTGAATCCTCGACCGCAACGCAACAGCAACCAAAAACATGCACATCCAGACTACGACCGTGGAGAAGACACCCCTTGACCGATTCACCTACCATGACCAAAGATCAAACCTCGACCGCGGTGCATCCTCAACCGTGGGGGTTGGTCTCACCTATAAATACCCTCTCCTGGCGACCGGTCAAGGGGTTAGGAAACGAGGAGTCCTAGGTCCAATCTAGGAGCCTCCACCTCGTAGTTCCAACCCCTCTTGGTTCCTAGAGCCCCGTGGGAAGAGTTTTAAGGACCTGGAAAGGCCTAAGAACTCATCCTACACCTGCCTCTCCAGTGAGCTTCCATCCACCATCACACTTCCACCATCGTTCACCCACTTCCCACCATTTCCAGCCATTTTCCACCTCCGCATATCCACCGAGCTGTTGTTTGGGGTGGAATCAAGGAGAAAGGAGGTTGAGCAGTCCAGAAGATCAAGGAGGAGGATGCAAAGATGAGATCCAGCCCATACATAGGCCAAGGAGTGAGAGCCACCTCTCCTCCACATGCTATATCTCTTCTTCTCCTTTCTTCTATTATTCTCCCTTGTTTCTGTACAAATGATGTTCTTCTATCTTTGTTCGGTGCCAACTATGCTTGTCCATGGCTAGTTGAGCTCCTTCTTGGCTATGTAGCCCGTTTTGAGCATGTTTATGTACTTTTACCTTAATTAAGTAGTTTTAATTCAGATCTAGTATGTTTTATGTTCTATCTCCTCCTTCTGGTTATGATTTCTAGTTTGGTTGATCTCTTTCTTGCTTGAACTGCTATTTTGCCTATATCAAGAGATTCATTGTAGAAATAGACAAGAGAAGATAGTTTGGATCGGAATCTAAAAGGAGATCGGTTCAAGGTTGTTTGTTCCTAACATCCCAAAATATTCTAGACCTGAGAGGGTATCTAGAATATTCTAGCTTGTTGGTTTGTCATCCTCGAGATAGGTTGCATATCATTGATGGGTTTTAGTCACGCTATACGAGAGCGAGTGGGATGACCCCACAGGAATAGATACCACCAAACGTACTATGTTTGGATGTAGGTTGATTTATCGGGTGTTCAAGGGTAGTCTACACCCGCGAAAGGGTGCATAGACTACCCAACTTGTGGTTACATAGCCAGGAACTCCTTCTCTCTGATTAGTAGAATCCTACAGACTCTGTTTTATTTTTGTTTCTTTATGTTAATTCGTGACAATCTGCTAGACTAGCTCTAGCCCCATACTTTCCTCAGCTATCATCCTGGCTTATCTGACTTAAGAATGAAACCTCAAGCATCCTAAATGTCACCACGTCCCTGTGTTCGACCTCGTATATCTACATTGGCGCTGTAATAAATTTTTGGGGGTCTTTGAAGGTTTCGGGTTATAAATCTAAAAGTTTGATTCCTTCTGAGTCTGCCTGCCTTTTAGATGCGTGATTCAAGCCGATCAACTTTTTGTTATACGGACCAAAAAGTTTTTCAGTCCAAATTTCAACAAAAAGTTTACCGGCCTAAATCGCATGTCCAAAAAGAGTGGATTCAGAGTAGTCGGACTTTTAAAGAGATAACTCGACTCTCAGGCCCCCGCAACGATAAACGGGGTCCGATGTAGTGATCTAGGTCGAACATAGGGATAAGGTTGGAAGTGTTAAGCTCACAGAATCTAACACTCTTATCCTCCAGAACATGCAGGTATATAAAAGCGTGTTCCCTAAGGAATGATGGCACACAAACAAAGGTTGGACAAGAAAAATAAGAATAAGAAGAACGAATGAAAACAAAAGAAACAAGTATATGGGAGGAAACTTGATCACACCCAAATTTATGCATTTATGATAAGCATTTATTTATGGCTTTGTGTCACTATATCCTTAATATGCCAAAAATAACCCATGTTTCTTATCTTTTAATAATTTATGTCTTTTCTTAGATAAAGTCGCTCGACTAGCCAATTTTGAGACTTGTAGGCACCGAACCTAAAAAGACATCTATTCTATATGATTTCTCCCCAACACATAATTTTTGCAGCAGCTAGACTCCCATCTGTCATGACTGCGGTGGACTAAGCATCACACTTTGTGCACAAGCTTAGGAGACGGTGGTCCCGCTAACTGACTAACGGGCCCAAGAAACTTTTGATATCTTGGACCCTATTTTTGATGGCTAGTCCTTTATCAGGATGCATCCTCGCTAATCAAAAGGGCTCATTGACGTGGGCCCCTCGACCACCAGTAATAGCCCCCCCCCTCGGGGTGGGTTCATTCCATAATGTCGCGACCGCGGCCAAGAAGAAGTAACCTCGACCGTGATCGAGGTACATCCTCCTCGACTGCGACCGTGACCAAGAAGAAATAACCTCAACTGTGATTGCGACCATGACCACGACCTCGACCGTGATCACGACCGTGATTGTAATGACCCCGCCTCCCAGTAACCCCCAATTAAGGGAGACCAAGAGGTCAGAGCCATTATCTCAATTAACAGGATCAAAGGTTTGACAAATAATCAATAACAATTATCAAATTTTACCAACTCAATTGAAAACTAGTATAAAATGAAACTTTGCATACCTTTTTAAAACTTTGGTAAGCTACTCTATCCAAAGCTTGGATTCATTCTATCTAATCCTCCTTGCACTTTATTTCTTATTTCCACAATGTGTCACTTTACTGTTTGTTCTTTCAATTGTTGTACCTAAAATGCCAACAAACAAAATGTCGATCAGCATATAGGAATATGCCGGTATGTGGGAACAACCAAAATTTTACAAATATGGCTAACAATTTAATTATCACAATCAGGGTAATTTGCAAACCAATTTACATTTTTAATGTGTCATTCTCCACTGCTTTTTCCCTAACCCTGGAATACCCCTCTAGGGTTTTTCTTTTGCCATTGACTTAAGGCCACCTTCTCAATCCCGAGCTTGGTGCCTGGGGTTCACCTCTCATGGTGCCCCATAGTCATGCAACATAGACCACCTTCTCATTCCCGAGCTTGGTGTCTGGGGTCACCTCTCATGGTGCCCATTGGTCTACCCTCTTATGCCTGACCTTTATGGCATCTTCCATCAGGGTGGCATGTAGGTGCGAGAATACACATGTATTTATATTTGTGATAACCATAGTGACTTTATGATTTGCAAGTATGAACATCCAAATAGTTAAGTTGCATTCAATGTGATTAACCATCTAGAAAACCTTCGGGAAAACTAATGTGATTAATAGTAATTAACCACATACATGTTAGGCTGAATTGAGATAGAATAGTCCAATCAATCAAGACATCCAATCAAGCAAGTACAAGAGTCCTAAAATTACATCCAATTCCTTTTTATCAAAATCTATTTAAACCATCTTTCTACTTAAGGTTTCTATTCCTTTTTAGGATTTCTACCTATTTTAGGGTTTACTTTACAATTAGGGTTTTTACTTCATTTTACTCTTTTAAACCCTAATTTCTCATCTATCCTTCATGAAAGTTATAAAGGTTACCTTTTAACAACACATAACCTTAATTTTAGAAACAGCATAATTAATAATCAATTAAGTCCTAGGGGAATCCTTATATAGGTAGGGGAGGCGGTCCAAATAGTTGTCATGTCAACCATATGTATCCCAAACGAACTGGTATTTAGGTACTTTCCATATACAGTATGACAACGGAAGTTCTATGGCTTGTCAAACTCGCCTCCCTCTCTCGATCTCAGCTCTGGGGAAAAAGACCAGTGAGTATAGGGGAGAGGGGTAGGATCGATCGAGTAAGTATCTCGGTCTTGTTCACAATGGTAACCTGACTGGTCGTGAGGTAGAAGATACAAGGGAAACCGTTCTTGTAACATCCCTGACCTGGGTTATGCTTTAACCCTAGGTGTTTTGATTAAGAAAGATGATTATATGCTTAATCTCATCTTGTGAAAAGTAATTAAGGCTCAAAAGGAACCTATGTTTCAAATTTGGTCCTGTTTGAACAATGTTGAAGCAATGTTTGCTTATTTTGGACTAAAGTGCAAATTACCCAAGTTGAGGGGTTAAATTGCAAATGTTGCATGATAAGATGTTCCTCTGATTTTAAGACATCATAATAATGAATATGATGTAGTGTTATGGTTTCCACAAGCTCGGACACCAAGATTAAGCTTGTAAAGCAATCCTTGTGCATTAAAACCTAGTTTTGGTGTAATGTGCAATTTACCCAAAATCTAGGGTTCAATATGCAAATTACCACTCCCTAATGTTTCTTAGAATAATTTAGAGCAAATAAAATGAGGGGGACTCCTCATTTGAATTAAGTTGTAGGAGAGAGAATCTTGACATTAAAATAATCAAGAATAATGCCTAATTGAAATCCTAATTCGATTTAGGGCAAAAATGAATAAAAATAATTGAAGGGATTTCAACCAAAATATTTTGGGTTGATTTTGAATAAGGATGGACGTTCCTTTAACAAGATAAGGAACGAAAATATCTTAAGTAGGTGAAATGCCACTCACCTTTTTATAAAGAAAAGTAATATCCACTCACATGTGGGATAATATATTATAAGCATTAAGGTGCTTCATTTTCTTTTCTTTAAATTGAGGATAATGAAGGAGAATTAAAGGCAAGGAAGGTGCCTCGTACCCAAGGTAGTTGAGGGGGAAGAGGCGGCCACTTTATTGGGATTAATTGGATTTTTATAAGGCATTTTCTCTCTCATCAATTTCCTTATAAAAGTGTCATTTCCAAGCCCAAACCAAGGCCTTTTTCGGATTTTCTTCTTCCCCTTGCTTGCAAAACCGACCAAGGAGCTAGGGAGGAGCAGGGAGCACGTCCCCAACCTGTGGGTAAGCCCTTCACCTTCGTTCTCCATGATTTCATGGTGGAAATCGAAAATAAATTATGGATTCCTTCTTATTTCGATCTCCTCTTCAACCCTAGCCAACTTTTACAATCAAAAAGTTGAGGACGAACATAGGGGGAATTGCAAGAGCTTCATCCACCATTAATGGCGTGAGCTTGGAGCTTTGGAGCTCAATTGGAGGCGGGTTTTATAACTCAAACCCTTAAACATTGCTATTGCATCAATTCTCTATGCTTTATTGATTGATTTCTTCAATTTGATACACTCTTGTTTCTTTGCTGCAATTTCCATCAAGAACGGTTGCTGTTCTTGGTTGTTCGAAGGAATGGGATGATGACATCATCTTAGATTCTTATCCAAAGAAAATTACCAAGCCAAATGGTTTTGATAGCTACTCCAAATCATTTTAATTTGATTGGCTATGCGGTTTCAGCAAACCGTTTAAGGGCAAACGGTTTGAAACCGTTTGGGAGAAAACGGTTTCAAGACCATTGGAGATGGTTTACCAAGCATTGACCGTTTGGGAATCTTGTTCCTAATTATGTATAATAATGACCCTCCAAATTTGAGGGGTTAACGTCAAAGGAATCGTGAGTTGAAGGACAATCAATTAGGCAAATCAAATTGAATTAAATGCTGATTTTCAACCTGATTAACTGGACCTGTTTGGGAAAACGGTTTCAAAACCGTTTGATATGGTTTACCAAGCATTGACCGTTTGAGATTCCTGTTCCTAATGATGTTGTTTAATGACCCTCCAAATTTTAGGGGTTAACTCCAAAAGAATCATGAGTTGAAGGCTAATCAATTAGGTAAACCCTAATTGAAAACAGTGCTGAAATTCCAATGAGTTAAGTTGAGATTTTGGGTTGATTAGCCCAAACGGTTTCAAGACCGTTTGGGGATCACCCAAACGGTCTCAAGAACGTTTGGGGATCACCCCAAGACCGTTTGGAGGTCTGGGGTCAAGTATAGTTGACCAATTGAAGGTCCAAAGGTACTAATCATATTGCAATGTAGTGCTGATTTGTTGATCAACTCGATAGACCAATCCATGATGAATTTTCACTAGAGTCCAAGGGTTGGATGGGCAAACGGTCTCAAGACCGTTTGGAGCTCATCCAAACGGTCTCAAGACCGTTTGGTGGTCACCCAAGACCGTTTGGAGGTCTAGGGTTGAGTATGGTTAGGTGTTTGAAGGTCTAAAGGTACCAAGTTGTTAAACAATGTAATGCTGATTTGGTGATCAATCCAATGAACCAAACCCTAATTGGATTGCTTAGATTTGAGTGATATGATGGGAAAACGGTCTCAAGACCGTTTGGAGGTCATCCAAACGACCTCAAGACCGTTTGGGGTCAGGTTATACCCAATTTGGATGATGGTTCAATGGTTTCAAAGCAACTAGTCTTACATTGATTAGTGTTGTTGAATCATCGATTCCAAACCCTAATTCAATTGAATCAAACCCTAATTGATGATCAATTGAGGGTCAATTGAGAGTCAAATTAGTTGAATGTTGACCTATTAAACTCAATTGAAGTATGAGGGTAGGTCCAATTGATGACTGGTTCCATGAATTCAATGATTGAAGGAATCAACATTGAAAACCCTAATTCAATTGGATACCCTATGTAATGGAGGTCCAATGTGATAGAATCTCTTGAGAATCAATATGATGAATGATCCATTGATCCAATGTTGATTAGTAATGATAATCAAAGAAGGTACAAAGTTTGAAACCCGAATAGTACCTAAGGGATTAGTGCCAATTAAGGGATGAATTCCTAATTGCTTATAGGGTCAATGACTTGATACACTATGTTAATCATAGTTGTATGTACTCAACTAAAGGGTGATATGACCTATTCAAGTTGAGAAGTTGATAGCATGAATTAATACATGAATATGATTCATGTGGTGGTTAAGAGTTATGATCCTTAAGTAAAGAGATCATGAAACCCTAAACATGAACATAAACCCTAATTGACAGGGTTATTGAACTCAAACCCTAGTTGAGGGTGTATCCTTATGAAACCCTAGTTGAGGGTGTATCCATGTGAAACCCTAGTTGAGGGTGTATCCATGTGAAACCCTAGTTGAGGGTGTATCCATGTGAAACCCTAACTGAGGGTGTATCCATGTGAAACCCTAGTTGAGGGTGTATCCATGTAAAACCCTAATTGAGGGTGATTTCATGAGAAACCCTAATTGGGAATGATTAGCAAACCTTGAATATGGGAAATGTGATATGAAACCCTAATGAAGGGTGATGTTATATGTAATCCCTATTCTAAAGAAGGGATATGGTATGTGAAACCCTAATCCCTAATGAAAGAATAGAATTCATACTTGAATATGATCCATGAGGGGAACTTCTGTAGCACGACCGTGGTAGCTTCACTTTGCACGACCGTGCAAGGTAGCACGGCCGTGGTGGCTTCCCTTTGCACGGCCGTTCTTGGTTGCACGGCCGTGGTGCTCTATGCTTGATTTAGATGTGATTTGAAAGTGACCTCATATGATCGTATACCTTGATATGATTATAAGTCCAATATAATTGGATGAAGGATACATAAGATATGTGATGAGAAACCTTAGTTGAGGGTGTATCATTGTGATTGTTTATAAGCAACTTTATAATAAAGTCATGCCTTAAACTAAGATAAGTCCATATCATTGTGAGATAGTTGTACAATTCTAATGTGTGGCCTTTGCATTATATGATAAAGGTAAGAGATTAGTGATGGAATGTATTAAGAGGGAAATACCTTAATACAATATAAGATGGATAACTCAACAGAGTTTGAAATGATGAGAAAGTGATACATCAAGATATGATAGTTATCACATTCAGCATTTCAGGGTTTATATGCCTTGATGTACTTCAAATCCAATATAATTGGGTAAGAAACATATGAAGTGTGTTATGCAACTATTACAATGAAATGTAATGAGTTGTTACACCTTGATGAGTGTTAATTAATGTACCTTGAGAATGGGGTTAAGCCCAAATGATGTGTATGATATAATCATACCATGATAAGGATGAGAAATGAACTCATACCTTGAATTGATGATCATTAATGCTATATGATGAAAGTAGTGTTCTAGAATAATCAAATATGATATCCTTGAATGCCCTAGAGGTATGGAATAATGTATTAAGGGTTGGACAGATAATGAGATCATGAACTCTTTATTAATGAGAAATGGGGAACCCTAACCCTAATTTGGGTAAAGGGAATGAAAATCCCTATTTGATAGTAAACCCTAATTCCTGGTAGAGGAATAATGGTGTTACTATCACATCACATGATGTGATGAATATCTTGTATGACTGTTATCATGCCTAATAACCATACAGATATTATGAGATGATGTATATAACTAGTGTGAGCTGTGACATTTATATTATAAATGTTGATTGGCATTATGTGCCTTAATGTTGTTGTTGCTTAGTAAAAGAAGCAATATGCATGGACTTTTATGAGTCACATGAGTAAGTTGTTACCTAGTGAGAGGTGACAAGATATTCCATGGCCTCGTGAGCCAGATGTGATGCTTGTGTAACAAGTATCATGAATGCCTTGGTCAGATGACCTGAAGGTGGTAGTTACCTGAAAAAGGTATAATAATGATCAATGATGAGTTAAGGGTTTGAATACCCAGAACCATATGATTATGGTGATGAGAAAGTGAAGGGATGCTAATTCCCAGTATTGAAATGAGGGACTGAGTTCCCAGGGTCTTTGAAAGACTGATAAATATCTGATAAAAGGTGTACATGTCTCTTTATAGCATTGTTGTAATAAGTTATGTTTGAGAACTTGGTTGATGCTAAAAGAATATGAGAATGTACTTAATAAATCAAGTGAAATCTATTCATGTAGTGCTCTGACCATAGATCCATCATCGTCAGGAATACGTGATGGTGAAACGGGTGCCCGCGGCAAAACCCGGAGCACTTATTTTGAATATGTGGGGGTAAATGGGCGAAAATATCCTTACGTCCTCTTGAAGAGATTGTTGGAAGGTAAACAAGAAACCTCTCAATCCTTCATGAATATGTCGGGATGGATGTATCATGAATTCCCAATGATACTTAATGTCGGATCGAGGAGATAAATAAGAAATCTCTCGATTGGCGATGAGAGTGTAGTTGACGATGTAACTCTGTAGCGAAGGTGCCAGAATACCCTGGCTAGCTAGTTAGCAGAGACACGAGATGTCCTGCATGTGGTCTCGTACTGACCGAGACAGATGAGGTCATAAGAATCCGGCTCTTTTGATGACCTATGTATGGTACCGAGGTGATTTCGTAATGGTCGGTTGGAGTATGAGCGGTATATCTCATCTCCTCAGAGCATAAGTGTGATTGTAAAATGTAATCAGCCGTATAGCATGTTTGCTTAAGGATTGAATACGGAGATTCATTGGCTGATGTTGCATTTCTTTGTGCATTCCTTAGTAGATAAATGTTAATTATGTTTCTTTATATTCTCTGCAAAGTAGACAGATGAATTACTTATCTACCATGGGTAGATGCAATGACCTCCTTGAGAATGGAGATTATCTTATTCTGTTCTATGATGAATAATTCTGCCTGATAATGTAAAAGTAACCCCTACTCAGTTTAATTTGATAAACTGCAATAACAATGTTTTTGGCGGAGAGTTATATCTCTCGCTGGGGCAATTTTCAATTGTCTCACCCCCGTGGGAAACATTTTTAGGTATGCATGGAAGGCAGAGTAGAAACCCTAGAACAGGGAAAGAGCAGCAGCAACAGCAGGGACAGCAATAAGATCTCAGGTGGAAATATTGTCTGTCTAGTCATATAGATAGTAGTCTTATGTGTCGTCTATGTACTCTCAGGTCCTTGGAGTTTTAAATGTATCAATCTGAGTTTTTTCTTAGTGCCTCGAAGTTTTTATACTGCCTGTGTATATTTGTTAACAGGGCAGTCAATGTTGTAATCCTTGAAAAGGAATGGTACAGGTTGTGTACTTGTGAACCAGGATGAATTTGGAATACTTTGGTTCATGGTTAAAGAGTTTTCCTGTGAATGGATCTCTTTGCAAAAAGTTTTAAATTTTCAGTGATTTTCAGTAATCTGCTGCAAGTAATTCGCTTCTGCATTAGTTAATCCTGTTTTCGCGAGATGGTCGTTACAATTAGTGGTATCAGAGCTCTAGGTTCGTTGAGTCTACATAGACATAGGACTAAGTTGTTGAGTCTGTGTTAGTGTCCTCCAGTATACCCTATAATGATTTCTGCTTGTGCAGAGAAAGGGTAAAGTTTAAAATGACTGGAGAGCACAATGAACACATTGCTTAGGGCAATGTTGTTGCACCAAGAAGAGGTGCAAAGGATCATGCAAGAATAGAATGAGTGCCTGAGAATCCCCATTAAGACCTGATCAGGATAGAGAATCCTATGATCATGCTCTTGTTGGGAAGATTAGGGCAACAGTAATGCATATGAGTGGACTGGATGCCAGGCTTACAACCTAGGTTATCAGTCCTTAATACAGAAAGCTTGAGCTTTAAATGAGTTCCTAAATGACTTAGTCATGTTGGAACAAGGGAAAATATGGAAAAGATTAACTTATAGCAAGAAAGTGGACTCTGCCATGAGTTCAGACAGATAATAAATATGTGATGGTAGTGCCCAAGAAGGGGCAATAAGCTGAGAAGTAGGGAATGGTCTCTATAATTCTAGAGACATTTGCCTAATGGTTTTAAACGGCCAAGTTTTTGGTACTAATAGTGAAATAAATGCCTAGTGTACCAGGGAAGTAGCCACTAAGTAAGTGCAAAGGTCTTAACCTTTCACCTGTAAGATTCTATGGCTTAGTTTTTGCTTCAGCAATAAGACTAGTAAGACCATGATATGAGTACAAGGTATGTTATAAATGTGTACATGTTGAGTACACTAAACCCTTTTTGTTATAAAAAGGATGATTGTTGATATTGTTTTCCCCATTGGTTGCTATATAGGGATGAAATGATGAGAACTATAATTTTAATTATGTTCAGTATTCTTTTAAATGCTCTATATTGATCTTACCTCCATGAAGGAGGAAGAGGTATAGAAGAGATGCCTGGATAAAATCCAGGGATGTTAAATCTTATGTTATGGTAATATGAAAAGAAAGGAATATGATAGCATGTAAGTGCATAATACTTGATCTCAGTACTTGTAAACCCTGATCAGGTGTACAACTATTCATGATAAAGTGAGTATGGAAACTCTTAGATTGATATCTTTTTGATTGCCCTGATCAAGCAATCATTCTGATACAATCTAAAGAGTATCATGAAATTGGAAATATGATATGGATAAATGTATCATATCTTAAGAACAAGAAAGAAGGATCTGATAGGAATTCAGATCAGTATGTGTATATGAGGAAGTAAAAGTATGACCCTCATATGATGAGAAAGAGAACAAGGGAGGTGATCCCTATTCTATAAAGTTGTAAATATGATAAAAGAAAGATGAGAATATAATGTGTTTTCAACACATGCGACTGATACCAAGGTAAGAGATTCTGGTATCTGAGAATTATCAGATGGTTTAGATTGGATACCTGGAATGGTCAACTATGAAATCAGTTTGATTATATAAAATGATATGAACATCATATGTTAGGGGTTTATGCTTTGCATAAACATAACAACTAAATATGTCTTTAAGATAAGTTCTCATTTGACTCTATGAGAATATTGTGTGAAGGAACTTTGTGCTGATCAAAGTTCTATGATGTCTACATAACAATGAGGTCATATGAAGAGACATGATGATATGATGAATGAATAATATCTGTTCCCTTTATCTGGGATTTCGGGGACGAAATCCTTGTTAGGCGTTTATAATTTGTAACATCCCTGACCTGGGTTATGCTTTAACCCTAGGTGTTTTGATTAAGAAAGATGATTATATGCTTAATCTCATATTGTGAAAAGTAATTAAGGCTAAAAAGGAACCTATGTTTCAAATTTGGTCCTGTTTGAACAATGTTGAAGCAATGTTTGCTTATTTTGGACTAAAGTGCAAATTACCCAAGTTGAGGGGTTAAATTGCAAATGTTGCATGATAAGATGTTCCTCTGATGTTGAGACATCATAATAATGAATATGATGTAGTGGTATGGTTTCCACAAGCTTGGACACCAAGATTAAGCTTGTAAAGCAATCCTTGTGCATTAAAACCTAGTTTTGGTGTAATGTGCAATTTACCCAAAATCTAGGGTTCAATATGAAAATTACCACTTCAACAAGGTCCCTAATATTTCTTAGAATCATTTAGAGTAAATAAAATGAGAGGGACTCCTCATTTGAATTAAGTTGTAGGAGAGAGAATCTTGACATTAAAATAATCAAGAATAATGCCTAATTGAAACCCTAATTCGATTTAGGGCAAAAATGAATAAAAATAATTGAAGGGCTTTCAACCAAAATGTTTTGGGTTGATTTTGAATAAGGATGGACGTTCCTTTAACAAGATAAGGAACGAAAATATCTTAAGTAGGTGAAATTCCACTCACCTTTTTATAAAGAAAAGTAATATCCACTCACATGTGGGATATTATATTATAAGCATTAAGGTGCTTAATTTGCTTTTCTTTAAATTGAGGATAATGAAAGAGAATTAAAGGCAAGGAAGGTGCCTCGTACCCAAGGTAGTTGAGGGGGAAGAGGCCGCCACTTTATTGGGATTAATTGGATTTTTATAAGGCATTTTCTCTCTCATCAATTTCCTTATAAAAGTGCCATTTCCAAGCCCAAACCAAGGCCTTTTTCGGATTTTCTTCTTCCCCTTTCTTGCAAAACCGACCAAGGAGCTAGGGAGAAGCAGGGAGCACGACCCCAACCTGTGGGTAAGCCCTTGACCTTCGTTCTCCATGATTTCATGGTGGAAATCGAAAATAAATTATGGATTCCTTCTTATTTCGATCTCCTCTTCAACCCTAGCCAACTTTTACAATCAAAAGCTTGAGGACGAGCCTAGGGGGAGTTGCAAGAGCTTCATCCACCATTAATGGAGTGATCTTGGAGCTTTTGAGCTCAATTGGAGGCGGGTTTTATAACTCAAACCCTTAAACATTGCTATTGCATCAATTCTCTATGCTTTATTGATTGATTTCTTCAATTTGATACACTCTTGTTTCTTTGTTGCAATTTCCATCAAGAACGGTTGCTGTTCTTGGTTGTTCGAAGGAAGGGGATGATGACATCATCCTAGATTCTTATCCAAAGAAAATTACCAAGACAAATGGTTTTGATAGCTATTCCAAATCGTTTTAATTTGATTGGCTATGCGGTTTCAGCAAACCGTTTAAGGGCAAACGGTTTGAAACCGTTTGGGAGCAAACAGTTTCAAAACGTTTGGGAGCAAACTGTTTCAAGACCGTTTGAGATGGTTGACCAAGAATTGACCGTTAGGGAATCTTGTTTCTAATTATGTATACTAATGACCCTCCAAATTTGAGGGGTTAACTCCAAAGGAATCGTGAGTTGAAGGCCAATCAATTAGGCAAATCAAATTGAATTAAATGCTGATTTTCAACCTGATTAACTGGACCTGTTTGGGAAAACGGTTTCAAAACCATTTGAGATGGTTGACCAAGCGTTGACCGTTTGATATTCCTGTTCCTAATGATGTTGGTTAATGACCCTCCAAATTTGAGGGGTTAACTCCAAAAGAATCATGAGTTGAAGGCTAATCAATTAGGTAAACCCTAATTGAAAACAGTGCTGAAATTCCAATGCGTTAAGTTGAGATTTTGGGTTGATTAGCCCAAACGGTTTCAAGACCCTTTGGGGATCACCCAAACGGTCTCAAGACCGTTTGGGGATCACCCCAAGACCGTTTGGAGGTCTGGGGTCAAGTATAGTTGACCAATTGAAGGTCCAAAGGTACTAATCATATTGCAATGTAGTGCTGATTTGTTGATCAACTCGATAGACCAATCCATGATGAATTTTCACTAGAGTCCAAAGGTTGGATGGGAAAACGGTCTCACGACCGTTTGGAGCTCATCCAAACGGTCTCAAGACCGTTTGGTGGTCACCCAAGACCGTTTGGAGGTCTAGGGTTGAGTATGGTTAGGTGTTTGAAGGTCTAAAGGTACCAAGCTGTTAAACAATGTAATGCTGATTTGGTGATCAATCCAATGAACCAAACCCTAATTGGATTGCTTATATTTGAGTGATATGATGGGAAAACGGTCTCAAGACCGTTTGGAGGTCATCCAAACGACCTCAAGACCGTTTGGGTTCAGGTTATACCCAATTTGGATGATGGTTCAATGGTTTCAAAGCAACTAGTCTTACATTGATTAGTGTTGTTGAATCATCGATTCCAAACCCTAATTCAATTGAATCAAACCCTAATTGATGATCAATTGAGGTTCAATTGAGATTCAAATTAGTTGAAGGTTGACCTATTAAACTCAATTGAAGTATGAGGGTAGGTCCAATTGATGACTGGTTCCATGAATTCAATGATTGAAGGAATCAACATTGAAAACCCTAATTCAATTGGATACCCTATGTAATGGAGGTCCAATGTGATTGAATCTCTTGAGAATCAAGATGATGAATGATCCATTGATCCAATGTTGATTAATAATGATAATCAAAGAAGGTACAAAGTTTGAAACCCGAATAGTACCTAAGGGATTAGTGCCAATTAAGGGATGAATTCCTAATTGCTTATAGGGCCAATGACTTGATACACTATGTTAATCATAGTTGTATGTACTCAACTAAAGGGTGATATGACCTATTCAAGTTGAGAAGTTTATAGCATGAATTCATACATGAATATGATTCATGTGGTGGTTAAGAGTTATGATCCTTAAGTAAAGAGATCATGAAACCCTAAACATAAACATAAACCCTAATTGACAGGGTTATTGAACTCAAACCCTAGTTGAGGGTGTATCCTTATGAAACCCTAGTTGAGGGTGTATCCATGTGAAACCCTAGTTGAGGGTGTATCCATGTGAAACCCTAGTTGAGGGTGTATCCATGTGAAACCCTAACTAAGGGTGTATCCATGTGAAACCCTAGTTGAGGGTGTATCCATGTAAAACCCTAATTGAGGGTGATTTCATGAGAAACCCTAATTGGAATGATTAGCAAACCTTGAATATGGGAAATGTGATATGATACCCTAATGAAGGGTGATGCTATATGTAATCCCTATTCTAAAGAAGGGATATGGTATGTGAAACCCTAATCCCTAATGAAAGAATAGAATTCATACTTGAATATGATCCATGAGGGGAACTTCTGTAGCACGACCGTGGTAGCTTCACTTTGCACGACCGTGCAAGGTAGCACGGCTGTGGTGGTTTCCCTTTGCACGGCTGTTCTTGGTTGCACGGCCGTGGTGCTCTATGCTTTATTTAGATGTGATTTGAAAGTGACCTCATATGATCGTATACCTTTATATGATTATAAGTCCAATAGAATTGGATGAAGGATACATAAGATATGTGATGAGAAACCCTAGTTGAGGGTGTATCATTGTGATTGTTTATAAGCAACTTTATAATAAAGTCATGCCTTAAACTAAGATAAGTCCATATCATTGTGAGATAGTTGTACAATTCTAATGTGTGGCCTTTGCATTATATGCTAAAGGTAAGATATTAGTGATGGAATGTATTAAGAGGGAAATACCTTAATACAATATAAGATGGATAACTCAACAGAGTTTGAAATGATGAGAAAGTGATACATCAAGATATGATAGTTATCACATTCAGCATTTCAGGGTTTATATGCCTTGATGTACTTCAAATCCAATATAATTGGGTAAGAAACATATGAAGTGTGTTATGCAACTATTACAATGAAATGTAATGAGTTGTTACACCTTGATGAGTGTTAATTAATGTACCTTGAGAATGGGGTTAAGCCCAAATGATGTGTATGATATAATCATACCATGATAAGGATGAGAAATGAACTCATACCTTGAATTGATGATCATTAATGCTATATGATGAAAGTAGTGTTCTAGAATAATCAAATATGATATCCTTGAATGCCCTAGAGGTATGGAATAATGTATTAAGGGTTGGACAGATAATGAGATCATGAACTCTTTATTAATGAGAAATGGGGAACCCTAACCCTAATTTGGGTAAAGGGAATGAAAAGCCCTATTTGATAGTAAACCCTAATTCCTGGTAGAGGAATAATGGTGTTACTATCACATCACATGATGTGATGAATATCTTGTATGACTATTATCATGCCTAATAACCATACAGATATTATGAGATGATGTATATAACTAGTGTGAGCTGTGACATTTATATTATAAATGTTGATTGGCATTATGTGCCTTAATGTTGTTGTTGCTTAGTAAAAGAAGCAATATGCATGGACTTTTATGAGTCACATGAGTAAGTTGTTACCTAGTGAGAGGTGACAAGATATTCCATGGCCTCGTGAGCCAGATGTGATGCTTGTGTAACAAGTATCATGAATGCCTTGGGCAGATAACCTGAAGGTGGTAGTTACCTGAAAAAGGTATAATAATGCTCAATGATGAGTTAAGGGTTTGAATACCCAGAACCATATGATTATGGTGATGAGAAAGTGAAGGGATGCTAATTCCCAGTATTGAAATGAGGGACTGAGTTCCCAGGGTCTTTGAAAGACTGATAAATATCTAATAAAAGGTGTACATGTCTCTTTATAGCATTGTTGTAATAAGTTATGTTTGAGAACTTGACTGATGCTAAAAGAATATGAGAATGTACTTAATAAATCAAGTGAAATCTATTCATGTAGTGCTCTGACCATAGATCCATCATCGTCAGGAATAGGTGATGGTGAAACGGGTGCCCGCGGAAAAACCCGGAGCACATATTTTGAATATGTGGGGGTAAATGGGCGAAAATATCCTTACGTCCTCTTGAAGAGATTGTTGGAAGGTAAACAAGAAACCTCTCAATCCTTCATGAATATGTCGGGATAGATGTATCATGAATTCCCAATGATACTTAATGTCGGATCGAGGAGATAAACAAGAAATCTCTCGATTGGCGACGAGAGTGCAGTTGACGCTGTAACTCTGTAGCGAAGGTGCCAGAATACCCTGGCTAGCTAGTTAGCAGAGACACGAGATGTCCTGCATGTGGTCTCGTACTGACCGAGACAGATGAGGTCATAAGAATCCGGCTCTTTTGATGACCTATGTATGGTACCGAGGTGATTTCGTAATGGTCGGTTGGAGTATGAGCGGTATATCTCATCTCCTCAGAGCATAAGTGTGATTGTAAAATGTAATCATCCGTATAGCATGTTTGCTTAAGGATTGAATACAGAGATTCATTGGCTGATGTTGCATTTCTTTGTGCATTCCTTAGTAGATAAATGTTAATTATGTTTCTTTATATTCTCTGCAAAGTAGACAGATGAATTACTTATCTACCATGGGTAGATGCAATGACCTCCTTGAGAATGGAGATTATCTTATTCTGTTCTATGATGAATAATTTTGCCTGATAATGTAAAAGTAACCCCTACTCAATTTAATTTGATAAACTACAATAACAATGTTTTTGGCGGAGAGTTATATCTCTCGCTGGGGCAATTTTCAATTGTCTCACCCCCGTGGGAAACATTTTTAGGTATGCATGGAAGGCAGAGTAGAAACCCTAGAACAGGGAAAGAGCAGCAGCAACAGCAGGGACAGCAATAAGATCTCAGGTGGAAATATTGTCTGTCTAGTCATATAGATAGTAGTGTTATGTGTCGTCTCTGTACTCTCAGTTCCTTGGAGTTTTAAATGTATCAATCTGAGTTTTGTCTTAGTGCCTCGAAGTTTTTATACTGCCTGTGTATATTTGTTAACAGGGCAGTCAATGTTGTAATCCTTGAAAAGGAATGGTACTGGTTGTGTACTTGTGAACCAGGATGAATTTGGAATACTTTGGTTCATGGTTAAAGAGTTTTCCTGTGAATGGATCTCTTTGCAAAAAGTTTTAAATTTTCAGTGATTTTCAGTAATCCGCTGCAAGTAATTCGCTTCCGCATTAGTTAATCCTGTTTTCGCGAGACGGTCGTTACAATTAGTGGTATCAGAGCTCTAGGTTCGTTGAGTCTACAGAGACATAGGACTAAGTTGTTGAGTCTGTGTTAGTGTCCTCCAGTATACCCTATAATGATTTCTGCTTGTGTAGAGAAAGGGTAAAGTTTAAAATGACTGGAGAGCACAATGAACACATTGCTTAGGGCAATGTTGTTGCACCAAGAAGAGGTGCAAAGGATCATGCAAGAATAGAATGAGTGCCTGAGAATCCCCATTAAGACCTGATCAGGATAGAGAATCCTATGATCATGCTCTTGTTGGGAAGATTAGGGCAACAGTAATGCATATGAGTGGACTGGATGCCAGGCTTACAACCTAGGTTATCAGTCCTTAATACAGAAAGCTTGAGCTTTAAATGAGTTCCTAAATGACTTAGTCATGTTGGAACAAGGGAAAATATGGAAAAGATTAACTTATAGCAAGAAAGTGGACTCTGCCATGAGTTCAGACAGATAATAAATATGTGATGGTAGTGCCCAAGAAGGGGCAATAAGCTGAGAAGTAGGGAATGGTCTCTATAATTCTAGAGACATTTGCCTAATGGTTTTAAACGGCCCAGTTTTTGGTACTAATAGTGCAATAAATGCATAGTGTACCAGGGAAGTAGCCACTAAGTAAGTGCAAAGGTCTTAACCTTTCACCTGTAAGATTCTATGGCTTAGTTTTTGCTTCAGCAATAAGACTAGTAAGACCATGATATGAGTACAAGGTATGTTATAAATGTGTACATGTTGAGTACACTAAACCCTTTTTGTTATAAAAAGGAGGATCGTTGATATTGTTTTCCCCATTGGTTGCTATATAGGGATGAAATGATGAGAACTATAATTTGAATTATGTTCAGTATTCTTTCAAATGCTCTATATTGATCTTACCTCCATGAAGGAGGAAGAGGTATAGAAGAGATGCCTGGATAAAATCCAGGGATGTTAAATCTTATGTTATGGTAATATGAAAAGAAAGGAATATGATAGCATGTAAGTGCATAATACTTGATCTCAGTACTTGTAAACCCTGATCAGGTGTACAACTATTCATGATAAAGTGAGTATGGAAACTCTTAGATTGATATCTTTTTGATTTCCCTGATCAAGCAATCATTCTGATACAATCTAAAGAGTATCATGAAATTGGAAATATGATATGGATAAATGTATCATATCTTAAGAACAAGAAAGAAGGATCTGATAAGAATTCAGATCAGTATGTGTATATGAGGAAGTAAAAGTATGACCCTCATATGATGAGAAAGAGAACAAGGGAGGTGATCCCTATTCTATAAAGTTGTAAATATGATAAAAGAAAGATGAGAATATAATGTGTTTTCAACACATGCGACTGATACCAAGGTAAGAGATTATGGTATCTGAGAATTATCAGATGGTTTAGATTGGATACCTGGAATGGTCAACTATGAAATCAGTCTGATTATATAAAATGATATGAACATCATATGTTAGGGGTTTATGCTTTGCATAAACATAACAACTAAATATGTCTTTAAGATAAGTTCTCATTTGACTCTATGAGAATATTGTGTGAAGGAACTTTGTGCTGATCAAAGTTCTATGATGTCTACATAACAATGAGGTGTTATGAAGATACATGATGATATGATGAATGAATAATATCTGTTCCCTTTATCTGGGATTTTGGGGACGAAATCCTTGTTAGGGGTTTATAATTTGTAACATCCCTGACCTGGGTTATGCTTTAACCCTAGGTGTTTTGATTAAGAAAGATTATTATATGCTTAATATCATCTTGTGAAAAGTAATTAAGGCTCAAAAGGAACCTATGTTTCAAATTTGGTCCTGTTTGAACAATGTTGAAGCAATGTTTGCTTATTTTGGACTAAAGTGAAAATTACCCAAGTTGAGGGGTTAAATTGAAAATGTTGCATGATAAGATGTTCCTCTGATGTTGAGACATCATAAGAATGAATATGATGTAGTGGTATGGTTTCCACAAGCTTGGACACCAAGATTAAGCTTGTAAAGCAATCCTTGTGCATTAAAACCTAGTTTTGGTGTAATGTGCAATTTACCCAAAATCTAGGGTTCAATATGCAAATTACCACTTCAACAAGGTCCCTAATGTTTCTTAGAATCATTTAGAGCAAATAAAATGAGAGGGACTCCTCATTTGAATTAAGTTGTAGGAGAGAGAATCTTGACATTAAAATAATCAAGAATAATGCCTAATTGAAACCCTAATTCGATTTAGGGCAAAAATGAATAAAAATAATTGAAGGGCTTTCAACCAAAATGTTTTGGGTTGATTTTGAATAAGAATGGACGTTCCTTTAACAAGATAAGGAACGAAAATATCTTAAGTAGGTGAAATTCCACTCACCTAATTATAAAGAAAAGTAATATCCACTCACATGTGGGATATTATATTATAAGCATTAAGGTGCTTAATTTGCTTTTCTTTAAATTGAGGATAATGAAGGCGAATTAAAGGCAAGGAAGGTGCCTCGTACCCAAGGTATTTGAGGGGGAAGAGGCGGCCACTTTATTGGGATTAATTGGATTTTTGTAAGGCATTTTCTCTCTCATCAATTTCCTTATAAAAGTGCCATTTCCAAGCCCAAACCAAGGCCTTTTTTGGATTTTCTTCTTCCCCTTGCTTGAAAAACTGACCAAGGAGCTAGGGAGAAGCAGGGAGCACGTCCCAAACCTGTGGGTAAGCCCTTGACCTTCGTTCTCCATGATTTCATGGTGGAAATCGAAAATAAATTATGGATTCCTTCTTATTTCAATCTCCTCTTCAACCCTAGCCAACTTTTACAATCAAAAGCTTGAGGACGAGCCTAGGGGGAGTTGCAAGAGCTTCATCCACCATTAATGGCGTGATCTTGGAGCTTTGGAGCTCAATTGGAGGCGGGTTTTATAACTCAAACCCTTAAACATTGCTATTGCATCAATTCTCTATGCTTTATTGATTGATTTCTTCAATTTGATACACTCTTGTTTCTTTGCTGCAATTTCCATCAAGAACGGTTGCTGTTCTTGGTTGTTCGAAGGAAGGGGATGATGACATCATCCTAGATTCTTATCAAAAGAAAATTACCAAGACAAATGGTTTTGATAGCTATTCCAAATCGTTTTACTTTGATTGGCTATGCGGTTTCAGCAAACCGTTTAAGGGCAAACGGTTTGAAACCGTTTGGGAGCAAACGGTTTCAAACCGTTTGGGAGCAAACGGTTTCAAGACCGTTTGAGATGGTTGACCAAGCATTAACCGTTAGGGAATCTTGTTCCTGATTATGTAGACTAATGACCCTTCAAATTTGAGGGGTTAACTCCAAAGGAATCGTGAGTTGAAGGCCAATCAATTAGGCAAATCAAATTGAATTAAATGCTGATTTTCAACCTGATTAACTGGACCTGTTTGGGAAAACGGTTTCAAAACCATTTGATATGGTTGACCAAGCGTTGTCCGTTTGAGATTCCTGTTCCTAATGATTTTGGTTAATGACCCTCCAAATTTGAGGGGTTAACTCCAAAAGAATCATGAGTTGAAGGCTAATCAATTAGGTAAACCCTAATTGAAAATAGTGCTGAAATTCCAATGCGTTAAGTTGATATTTTGGGTTGATTAGCCCACACGGTTTCAAGACCGTTTGGGGATCACCCAAACGGTCTCCAGACCGTTTGGGGATCACCCCAAGACCGTTTGGAGGTCTGGGGTCAAGTATAGTTGACCAATTGAAGGTCCAAAGGTACTAATCATATTGCAATGTAGTGCTGATTTGTTGATCAACTCGATAGACCAATCCATGATGAATTTTCACTAGAGTCCAAAGGTTGGATGGGAAAACGGTCTCAAGACCGTTTGGAGCTCATCCAAACGGTGTCAAGACCGTTTGGTGGTCACCCAAGACCGTTTGGAGGTCTAGGGTTGAGTATGGTTAGGTGTTTGAAGGTCTAAAGGTACCAAGCTGTTAAACAATGTAATGTTGATTTGGTGATCAATCCAATGAACCAAACCCTAATTGGATTGCTTAGATTTGAGTGATATGATGGGAAAACGGTCTCAAGACCGTTTGGAGGTCATACAAACGACCTCAAGACCGTTTGGGGTCAGGTTATACCCAATTTGGATGATGGTTCAATGGTTTCAAAGCAACTAGTCTTACATTGATTAGTGTTGTTGAATCATCGATTCCAAACCCTAATTCAATTGAATCAAACCCTAATTGATGATCAATTGAGGGTCAATTGAGAGTCAAATTAGTTGAAGGTTGACCTATTAAACTCAATTGAAGTATGAGGGTAGGTCCAATTGATGACTGGTTCCATGAATTCAATGATTGAAGGAATCAACATTGAAACCCCTAATTCAATTGGATACCCTATGTAATGGAGGTCCAATGTGATTGAATCTCTTGAGAATCAAGATGATGAATGATCCATTGATCCAATGTTGATTAGTAATGATAATCAAAGAAGGTACAAAGTTTGAAACCCGAATAGTACCTAAGGGATTAGTGCCAATTAAGGGATGAATTCCTAATTGCTTATAGGGTCAATGACTTGATACACTATGTTAATCATAGTTGTATGTACTCAACTAAAGGGTGATATGACCTATTCAAGTTGAGAAGTTGATAGCATGAATTCATACATGAATATGATTCATGTGGTGGTTAAGAGTTATGATCCTTAAGTAAAGAGATCATGAAACCCTAAACATGAACATAAACCCTAATTGACAGGGTTATTGAACTCAAACCCTAGTTGAGGGTGTATCCTTATGAAACCCTAGTTGAGGATGTATCCATGTGAAACCCTAGTTGAGGGTGTATCCATGTGAAACCCTAGTTGAGGGTGTATCCATGTGAAACCCTAACTGAGGGTGTATCCATGTGAAACCCTAGTTGAGGGTGTATCCATGTAAAACCCTAATTGAGGGTGATTTCATGAGAAACCCTAATTGGGAATGATTAGCAAACCTTGAATATAGGAAATGTGATATGAAACCCTAATGAAGGGTGATGCTATATGTAATCCCTATTCTAAAGAGGGGATATGGTATGTGAAACCCTAATCCCTAATGAAAGAATAGAATTCATACTTGAATATGATCCATGAGGGCAACTTTTGTAGCACGACCGTGGTAGCTTCACTTTGCACGACCGTGCAAGGTAGCACGGCCGTGGTGGCTTCCCTTTGCACGGCCGTTCTTGGTTGCACGGTCGTGGTGCTCTATGCTTGATTTAGATGTGATTTGAAAGTGACCTCATATGATCGTATACCGTGATATGATTATAAGTCCAATATAATTGGATGAAGGATACATAAGATATGTGATGAGAAACCCTAGTTGAGGGTGTATCATTGTGATTGTTTATAAGCAACTTTGTAATAAAGTCATGCCTTAAACTAAGATAAGTCCATATCATTGTGAGATAGTTGTACAATTCTAATGTGTGGCCTTTGCATTATAAGCTAAAGGTAAGAGATTAGTGATGGAATGTATTAAGAGGGAAATACCTTAATACAAGATAAGATGGATAACTCAACAGAGTTTGAAATGATCAGAAAGTGATACATCAAGATATGATAGTTATCACATTCAGCATTTCAGGGTTTATATGCCTTGATGTACTTCAAATCCAATATAATTGGGTAAGAAACATATGAAGTGTGTTATGCAACTATTACAATGAAATGTAATGAGTTGTTACACCTTGATGAGTGTTAATTAATGTACCTTGAGAATGGGGTTAAGCCCAAATGATGTGTATGATATAATCATACCATGAGAAGGATGAGAAATGAACTCATACCTTGAATTGATGATCATTAATGCTATATGATGAAAGTAGTGTTCTAGAATAATCAAATATGATATCCTTGAATGCCCTAGAGGTATGGAATAATGTATTAAGGGTTGGACAGATAATGAGATCATGAACTCTTTATTAATGAGAAATGGGGAACTAATGTTGTGAGCTGTGACATTTATATAACTAGTGTGAGCTGTGACATTTATATTATAAATGTTGATTGGCATTATGTGCCTTAATGTTGTTGTTGCTTAGTAAAAGAAGCAATATGCATGGACTTTTATGAGTCACATGAGTAAGTTGTTACCTAGTGAGAGGTGACAAGATATTCCATGGCCTCGTGAGCCAGATGTGATGCTTGTGTAACAAGTATCATGAATGCCTTGGTCAGATGACCTGAAGGTGGTAGTTACCTGAAAAAGGTATAATAATGCTCAATGATGAGTTAAGGGTTTGAATACCCAGAACCATATGATTATGGTGATGAGAAAGTGAAGGGATGCTAATTCCCAGTATTGAAATGAGGGACTGAGTTCCCAGGGTCTTTGAAAGACTAATAAATATCTGATAAAAGTTGTACATGTCTCTTTATAGCATTGTTGTAATAAGTTATGTTTGAGAACTTGGATGATGCTAAAAGAATATGAGAATGTACTTAATAAATCAAGTGAAATCTATTCATGTAGTGCTCTGACCATAGATCCATCATCGTCAGGAATAGGTGATGGTGAAACGGGTGCCCGCGGCAAAATCCACCTTTGGATTACATACTTTTTCCTTCTAGAGGTTTCTACATTTTTCTTTTCTCCATTTCTTATTAATAATGGAGTTCCTTATGTCTTTTCCTTGTTATTGGGCCCATTAGCCAATAAATCCCACAAAACAATCATCAAGGCTATTGTAAACGAAATCCATTTATTCAAAACAAATTATAAATTTATTTGTTCAAATATCTTTAATATGAGAAATCACATTTCTCACCAAATGAACCCAAAAATTGGGGTTGTAACATCCTTCCCCTCTTATAGGAATTTTGTCCTCAAAAGTCCACCAGGCACACAAACAAATAGGGTAAGCCTTTCTTATGTCCATCAGGGCTCCCATGTGGCTTCACCCTTTCCATGGTGCTTCCCAAGAACCTTCATTATCTCATATTCTTCCATCTGAGTTCTTTCTTACCTCGGTATATCGTACCCTCATAGGTGACTCAGGACATTTCATCCTCTCAAAAGCTTAATAGGTTCAGGGCTCAGCACATGGCTTGGGTACCTCACATAGTGCTCTAGATCAGACTCATGGAACACATTATACGTCATGTCATCCTGAGGGGTAAGGATAAATACAACCATCTCCACCAATCCATCTCAAATGGACCCATATATCGGGGACTCAGCTTTCTCAGTTATAGCTTAGAGGGGTCGGATTTTCACATCACATACTCTCCCACAGTGAACTGCATGTCAGTCTGCTTTGCATCAGCTCACAACTCATGTTGCCTCTGGCTCCCTCTCAGCCATTGCATGATCAAAGTGACTTCATCTACACACATTGTGGTTCTTTTCTGACCTTCGTGAGGCCTCCTTCACCAACATCATCATAATGAAGTGGTGACCGACACAACCTCCTTATAGAACTTCTTTCATCCCGATAAAGGATATGGTGGTTAACATCACATCTTAAGAATTGTATCTATGTATCACCCTGAATGAGAGAATGTGCTCTCATCAGACCCTCTAGTCTGGATCATACTGACCATTAGTATGGGGTGATAAATTGTACTGCCATCGAGTTCTTCATGTATCTACTTCCACCTTATGGAAATGAATCTTTACATTAAACTCAAGAACTCGCATCATGGTGTAGTTGAACTAACTCTCTCTCATATGTAGTTCAACCAGATCTGTCTCTTGACAATACTCTTTCTTTCTCATGTCATCTAGGTGAGGAGGTCTATCCTAACCCATATTGTATCTTAACCTTCCTTGGTCCATGGGAGACTTACAACATCCATAGTGATGAACTCCCTTTCCCTCTCAGGGACTCTTTATCCCCCTATGTTAAAGTACTGGGTTACTGGTGTTCGTCCTTCACCCCCAGATTGCATGGCCACATGCCACATGCAACTTCATATCAAGCATCCGAAGTGCTACTATCACTTACTATCTTTGTAGTATCATGGGGTATGGTGATCTTAAAACCATGATCTCCTGTATGTCATGATTCCTTAAGATCGATTCCTCAGAATCCCTAAACCACTCTCATCAGGGTTTTATTACCTTCCTATCCAAAGAAGTGTATCTGAAGTTCTACCACCATCCTTTCATTGCATCAGGGACTAGGCTGTCTAACCAAACAACCTTTATCTTGATCAATCGGTATTAACACATCTGAGTGTTAGCCAAACTTATCTCTTTTTCCCAACTTAAGGTTAGCCTAACAACCTCAACTTCTTCTAGCCTCTAGCTAAACTAAGCAGCTATATCTCAACTAGAGCACCCATTACCACTTCACATCCTTAGGTGTTAGGTAATGTTGAAGACATACTCCTTCACTTATTATCTCAGCTCAGACTCTAAGTTTATCTTTACCAAGAAAACTCTAAACTCATCCTCTTGGTTTTCGAACTCAACCTTATAGCTCATGATCAAACATCCTCATAAGATGACTATTTATTCCTCTTAGTGTTGGTAAACCATCCATGTATCATTCACTCCACAAGGGTATGTTATCATATCTATCCTCATATCTCATAACAACGTTCCAACTCCCATCATCTTTATCTTTGGTGTATGGCATGTGTATTGTCCTATCTCTCACTCCCATAACAAGAGGAAATAAGCATTTGGCTGAAATCCAAATACAAAATTCTTCCCATTCCAAGAATTGAGATGGAACATCCCACCTTGCCAGTACTCCTTCAAATCTAAGTTGAAATGTGCAACATATGTCTCTACATCACAAACACCATGATATCAAAGTTACTTCCATGGAAAACTGGTTTTGAACCTACTTGGGTCCACATACAATCCTTGGTCATCTCTTCTGGGTCTATAGGGTGCCGACACTTTTAGGGTCATCCCTCTTCCCTCATGCATCCAGAGAGTGCCCTACTCATCTGCCCTTTGGGTCCCATGAGTTCATGAAAGTGATCAATCTCCTAACCCATGGCCTTCAGACAATGATAGCTGTTACCTCCTGACCCTATGGTCATGTGCAATTAGGGAATTAGGCAACTCCTACTTCCATCGGTCTTATCCCTACCTAACCCTAGGATAGACTTAGGATTCTATTATATTACATTTCCAACTGGGAACCTTACCCAAGCCTTCATCATCTCTCTTTGCATTCATGGACTGACTTTCATCCTTTCATAGGGGTCATGGCAACCTACCTACCTTAGTCAGACCCCATACCAGTTACCTCCATGGTAACACATCCACATGCAAATAGAGATGGTTATCTATGAGTCTACAAGTTCATTCTCTTACCATGTACTCTTCACTTAGCCTCTCAAGATCCTATGAGACCTCTTTAGGTTTCCTCAAAACCCACAAAACTGGTATACACCCTACCAAAGGGTCCCTCTCCCAGGATGGGAGGAAACTACAACCCTTCTCTACAAGGTCACAAACATCCTTATGTTTAAGGTATGCATCCACATGAGCATGCTTGGCCCTAGCGAGATACTAAGGCACAAGAAGACACCTATAAAACCATGCTAGGTCACACTTGTTCTCATACTCAACATTGGATCAAAATCATACCTTCCCATGTCATCCACTTAGTTGTGAGGGGTCCATTCTATTCTATCTTCTCTTTGTGGTTATGATTGCTAGTTTGGTTGATATCTTTCTTTCTTGAACTGCTATTTCTACCTATATCGAGAGATTCATTGTAGAAATAGATAAGAGAAGATAGTTTGAATCGAAATCTGAAAGGAGGATGGTCTAAGGTCGTCTGTTCCTAACATCCCAGAATATTCTAGACCTGAGAGGGTATCTAGAATATTGTAGGATGTTGGTTTGTCACCCTCAAGAGAGGTTTCATACCATAGATGGGTTTTAGTAACACTACACGAGAGCGAGTGGGATGACCCCACAGGAACAGATACCACGGTGCGTGCTATGTTTGAATGTAGGTTGCTTGTTGAGTTGTTTGAGGGTTGTCTATGCCCGAGAATGGGTGCATAGACTGCCCAACTTGTGGTTACATAGCCGAGAACTCCTTCTCTCTGATTAGTAGAATCCTACTGATTATGTTCTATTTTCTTTTCTTTGTTTTGTTTTAATTCGTGACAACCCGCTAGACTAGTTCTAGCTCCATACTTTTATAGACTATTGTCTTGGCTTATCTGACTCAAGAATAAAACTTCAAGCATCCTACATGTCACCACATCCCTGTGTTTGACCTCGTATATCTACTTCGACCCCTTGATAAAGTTGTGGGGGTCCTTGAAGGTTTTGGGTTATAAATCTAAAAGTTTGATTCCTTCTGAGTCTGCCTCCCCTTCTGGATGCGCGATTCGGGCCGATCAATTTTTTGGCGTCATTGATGGGGATGTGGTTTTCCATGTTTACACGCATAAAAGATTTTGTTCCGTCATTTTTAAGCTTGTATATATATATGTGCATAGTTTTTCTTTTGTTTTAAACATACGTGTCCATATAGATTGAATATCTTTCCTTTTTCTTATACTTTTTCAGCCATGGATCTTGCTTCTGCAAGACAAGTCATCTTGTCTACCTACCCTCCTAAATTTTTTCGTAGTTCTAACTGCTAGAAAATAATTGAAACCCGTGCCTTACAACTCATCGAGCTATATTAACCCCCACCATCGTCATATGTAGACGCTCCAACAACGAGACTGCCAGTCAGCCCTTGACTTCCGTGCTATCATGGGATCAAGAACTGATGAAGGTAGTGGAGTTAGCTGGAGAAAGTGTCAACGCATTCACCTCCTTAGCTCCTCATCTCCAAGAAGACGTCGATCCACTTCAACAGCTACTAGAAAGGCAAGATCATCAACTCCAAGTAGCCATCGAGATTGCAGACCACAGTAGAAGTCTACTTCAAACTATTGAGAAAGGATTCATCCAAGCACATCAGTTTGATACAATGAGTCTACAACAGGAGTGTAAGGCAGACTTGACAGATCTCAGAAGCTTGGCTGCCCAAGTCCAAAAGCTTCATGATAAAAATGTTGAACAGGGCAAGAACCTTCAAGAGTTCATCCATTTGGTTACCACACAGTTGCAAGCACCACCGCTTTACAATGAAGACTTTAATCATCAAGACCATTCCATTGGGTCTGAAGCGGAGTATGTCGCACCAACTGATTTAGACCATCAAGTGGATTCATCTGGATATTTCTATGAAGACCAACCCACCTGGGAAAGCCCTTCATTCTATATAGATGACTCAGTTGATCAACCAATGGAAAATACAAGCCACGTGCATGACTGGTTTTATGATGACGATGATGAAGACTCTTGTCCTCACTATAATAGCCAAACAACCTCGCATCCAGAAGGTTGGTTTGAGGAACCTGAGTCAAATTCCAGACCAGAGTGATAGCTCTCACATTAAGACTTGTCACTTAGCCTTGAGCAGTATGCCAATCATGGTTTGGAACAATTTGTTCGATGATGATGACAACAACTGCTCAAATTGGAGCAGTGAATATACCAATGATGACAAGTTGGAGCAGCATGAGCTGACATTTACCACCATTACCTTAAAAGGCTTGGTGGACATCGAAGGTGCAGGATGGACAATCCACTACAACATGGCTGCTGAGCATGAAGATACCCCAAACCCCATAGATTGTGACAAGCTTGGGGTGGTAGAACCGCAATTAAATTCACCCGTAGATACTTCTTTCTCAAAAAATGATTGAATGACTCAGATTGTACATGAAGACTTATTTGAGCATCCAACCTCAAGTTCAGAGGTGGAGAGAGAAGTGAGGGGCCTTATAGAAAACTTTCAACCTCTCCCCTCCATCTCATATTGTGTCGACATCCTAGGGCCTTCCTATTCAGATTCATATCTTGGAAGGTACCGTGAAGATTATTTTCCAAAGAATTTACCCCAGTGCAGTTCAAGTAAACCCCAGCATAGAGATGACTTCAATGAGTCGCCAGATTTTATTCCTCTTCTTCAAACTCAGAAGGGCCCACATCTCCGCCTATACTACTATTATGTGGCGTATCCCTTTGGCAAGACACAAGTGACACTAGTCCCAAAACTTAGGATTTGGGATCCCAGTGTTGGTATTGTGGGGCAGCTACCCCCTTTCTCTTACCCCTTTCTTTTCTCCTTTTTGTTAAAATAATTTTTGTTTTTCATGTTCTTGCTTAGATAGTTTCTTTCCTCTAATTGCTTTTATATATCCTTGCATGCATGCATCATTTTAGGAATTTAATAAGATTTCCCACCCTAACTTCCATGCATTCCCACCCTACTATACTAAGCTTAGGTCTTGTTCGAGGACGAGCAAAATTTTAAGCTTGGGGTAGTGGTAGGGCTATTCGCCCTTCTACCTTTTCATTCTTCACGCATGCACGTTTACTTAATGCATTTAGGTGTAAATCACTTTCGTAATTTGTATCCTTGAAATTAAGGTTATGCAATGCAAATCTTATAGCTAAATGCTTATCTTTATGCCTAAAAATTTTCATCTTAAACTGCTTGATCTTTTGCTTGACTTGCTCATTGACTCTTTCCTTAAGTTTGGTAATGAATCTAAGGTTATGTGACTTTTTCATAGCTTAAAATTGTGTTCCCTTGATCAATGTTGTAAATGACAAATCCAAGATAGGGGACTGTTGGAAGAAGTTAAAGAATGATCAAAGACTCCTAGTTGTTGTTTCATAAGCTTGCCTCTATTCTAAGGACCCTTGAATCATAATTACTATCTTTTTACACATGTATCAAGCGGATAATGATGAGTTTTGAGCTATAGTCAAGTTGAAGTGTTTTCCTTGATGGTTTACGTGCCCTCTCACCTTAGATTGAGTCAAAAAGATGAAAAATTAAAATTTTACAAAAGAGGCTTGGCCACCCACAAAATCCAAAAAAATATCAATATAGTTCTCACCCAAGCCTACAAAATTAGTATGCAAAGAATCAAAGCCTGAGTGTGAATAAATGAGCACTTCTTTTCTCTTTTAGGAGAGTTGAGGATGGTACCCAGCTAATGTATGACTACGCTCATGAATGTGGATATGTCGTGTCTGGTAATGCCACCCCGAATGCTCATTAGAGAGTCACTAGGAACCCATAGGAGACCCATGAGATCATCCCAGTAGCAGGGTTGGTTCGAGAACAGTACGAGGAGTTCATCTCACTGCTCTAGGCCAATTGGCTCAGACTGTAGGGACTTTTGCTCATTACATGGACCATCCTGATGTAGATCGGGATCCTCAGAAGTCATTAGAGTCTTTTCGCTTTGCTTCTTACTGCCTGAATAAGTGAGAGGCATGTTGTCCCTGATTGGTCTACATGGATACATGATGATTGCTCATTGCTCATCACCTGCGTAATCATATATGTGATAATGCTTTTATATTGTATAATTATGATTCAAACCCTCATGAGTATCGATAGGTTATAGTGGACTAGCTTAATCTTGCCTAGTTTCTCTTTGATCTTACTTTGGAAGGATTGTGCTCAATTGGTGGGGGTTTGTTTTGAAAAGACATGGATCGGGAGAATTGATGTTTTAAACTATTTTTCTTAACCTTAGCATTTTTTCCAAGCTTAATTTGGATGTTATCTTTGTGTTCATTGAGCACAGTCTTGCTTGAGGACAAGCAAGGGTTTAAGCTTGGGGTAGTTGGTGCTATTCCCGGGGACATGGGCAAACCAAGCTTCTTCGTTGTTGCTTCACGATAAAGATGTTGGACTTTGGTAGCTAAGCTTCTGAGATCTATCAATTCTGCCTTGCACTCCTGTTGTAGACTCATTGTATCAAACTGATGTGCTTGGATGAATTTGTTGGTATGTATGCCCATAGAGCAAGTCATATGATGATTGTAATGGGATACTTTGTAAATGATTTGAATAATAATAAAGGCAATTTCCAATCTATATGTTTAAACTGTTTCTGAGATGATGGTGTAACATGATAGATGTCTAAAGATTGTTTTACTCAATGACGTATGCTTTTGGGTTGAGGACCTAAACGATGAGATCATACGGATGCTAAGAGTATTCTTTCTTGTATAGTCCCTAGTCGGTTGTTATTGTGCAAATAACCATAGACATCAATAACACTAAAGACTAGATTGTGTGTTGGTTGATGACAGAATCTCATTAGTCATGATATGGTGATATCAAACCAAGCACATAGGTACTTGTTAGAGAACAAGGTACCGGACAGACCCACCGTGAGAGTGACACATGGAACCATGACTTGGTAGTCACAGTCAGCTCTCACAGTGATGGTGGTGATTGTGATTCTTAGACCTGAAATCACTACACTCAACACATGTCGTTGGGTACACTTTGACATCATCAAACACAATCCTAAAACATGGATTGTTATAAAGGTGATGATTGGGTGGCTTTGACACATGGGGCTTTTGAGGGGTGAGTGATAGATATGGGATTTGTCCCTCCTAAGGGAGTTTGATATCCTTGGCCACTTGATGAGTAGGATTGAGAAAGGCATGCGCATGCACGTGTGAATCAATATGTGATATTGATGTCATACACATCTCACTCGGTCTACTCTGATATCAAGGAAATGAATGAACATTGACAGGATGATTGTTCCATGCCTCGAGTTCATTCTGGATATCAGTGGCAAAGGAATTATACATTCACTGTAACACCATTCACGGATTGTAGGATGAAAGTTGTTCTCCAACTTTCTACTTTCACTTGGGTAGCAATGATGTGTGACTAGGCACCGCTCTTTGCTTGTGAAGTCATAAGTGTTATGGACTTTCACTGCCAACATGAAATAGACCTGCAGGGTCACACACATAGGATTTAACCTGGAAGAGGAGTTTTGTCCACAAGTAATGTTTAGATTGATTACTAAAGGAGTTTAGTAGTTCAATTAAACACTCAATTAATTGATAGCTCAATATCATAATGTTCAAGGTGTTGGACGCATTGATTGGAGTATCGGATTGATTGAAATCGCATTTGACTGATTCTGCACAATCTGCATTCCCAACCGATCAGTTCATGTGATGAACCGGTCGGCTGAGGTTGCTGAACCGGTCGGCTCAATTGTTGAACCGATCGGCTCATGCACAGAGTGAAACGACCGGTTCAAGTGTTGAACCGATCGGTTCAACTGGTGCAATCGAGCAACTTGGAAAGTAGGATTGGTGAGAATTTTCCTTTCGTTTCAAATTGCCCAATTCGATTGGGAATAATATTGGTATTCGATACCAATTGGGAAAGAAACAAGGAAAGTCAATCGGGGACCAACCTGGAACCCCAACCGACCGGTTCATAAGTGAACCGATCGGTTCAAGGGTCCCAAACGATTGGTTCAGTGGTGAACCGATCGGTTCAGGTCCCCAACCGACCGGTTCACTTGTGAACCGATCGGTTCAGGTTGCGAGATGGTTGCTTTTTGTGGAAAATCCCGAACCCTTCTACTCTTGCTTTTTTCCCGTATTGCCGGGCACTAAGAACCATGTCCCATGACCCGCCTATATATATAGGGGTATTGGGGGCTTCTCAGAATATACAACTCAGTGCAAGTTGATTGCTCTGCAAAGTTGTCGTTCTCTCTAGTTTTGGTAACCGAGAGAGAGCCCGAGCAAGTGCTTCCCGCAAAGGGAGGTGCAGCAAGGGAAGGACAACTGCAGTTGCAATTGACAGCAGGAGAGTGTGTTGGCGACTAGTACGTCAACAGGAGGGTGTGACTCCTTCCACTTCCTTGTGGGACAAGGAGAGTGGAGTTCCGGGTGGTCCGTGTGGACTACTTCAGAGGCGGGAGGACACTGCCGCTCAGGAGGACAACTGTCATTCGACAGTCCGGTAGGAGGAGGAGTCTTCAGTCCCAGTGCGACCAGGAGCTGCACATACACCGTCCAAGACCGGAGGTGAATACCACGCAATGCGCGTGGTATTGTCTCCGAGCAAGCCTCGGGACAAGGTATGATTCACAAACCATCTTTCCTATTATATAGATGTCGACGCGATTCCTTTTGTTCCGGGTTTGGGGAGAAAATTTTTTGTTTCCGCTGCTTCTCTGCCTCCTCCAAAACCCAACAGTGGTATCAGAGCCACGTCAACCTCTCTATATTTTAGGATTATCGATATGATCGATTTTGGTTTGTCGCCTTTATTTATTGCATGCGATGCGAATAATATCGGCTTTATACATGTCCAATCCACAAATCCCTAATATACATATATGATATGTAATATTAATGCACTCGATACGTGTCGCCCTTAAACGAGTTTTGTGGTGGATGTGTAGCATGATTATGGCCTATAAACCCCTATATCTGTGTGTGGTTGTTTGTGTGGTTGCTTGCATCTCGGTCTGCGCACTGATTCCCTTTCTCATATTCCTAATGTAACTCGAAATAATTCGAGAATTCTTTTCCTACTTTTGCTCCCCCCAAATGTAACTCGCGGTTTCACAATTCAATTGTAAATAGGATAGATTTATTTCCTTTATGTCAAAGAACGGCGGACAGCCTGAAGACGATCGATTCAAGGAGTGAACCGATCGGTTGGTGATCCAGACGGCCGATTCGAGGAACGAGATGAGCCGGTGGCGACCTGAAGAGATGCACGATGACTGGTGAACCGATCGGCTGGAGGCGCCAGTCGATCGGCTGGTGGCACCCGAACAACCAACCTTATGGCGAGTCGATCAGTCATGGAGATGAGCTGATCAAACCCAGAAAGGCAGGCACAGATTTCATCTTGTACAGGTTGCATGTGATGTAGACCTAGATGACCGTGATTCCTCTTGGCTCGAGGAATCACAAATAGGATGGCCATAATCATTGCTTTTTATCGTTTATTTATGTTTTCTGTGGGATATAGCATGTATATGATACGTACTATATATTGTGGTGATTGGATATGTATATGTATATAAAAACCAAATCCCTCATTAAATATTAAGTTTTAGATGCCTTCCAAATGCGACACATGTGAAAAGCTTGATCGACCAAGTGTGGGCACGCCCTAGCGTGGTGCACCGTCTATCTCGTGGAAGCGTGAAGGATGAATGTGTGGGTCTGCCCTAGCAGGGTGCATATTCATCATGTTGGCTTTGGGTCGAACTTAACAAGGTGATCTAGATGGGATCTAGTACCTTGAGGCATGGAGATGATCATGGCAAGGAGTTGCATATGACATCTTTCAAGAGTTGCATATGATGCAATTGGCAAAAGTTGCCTACCTGAGAGATCTGAGTTGTGGGTGACAGCCCTAGCTGGTCCATGGCTCAGAGGATTTCAGGATCTTGACCCACTAGAAGATTGTACGCTGCAATCTTCCGAATTGATGGTGAGGGCTATCAATTTGAGTCAAAATAGTGGGAGCGGTAATTAATTAAAGGCATAATTAACTATCGTCAAATTTTATTCAAATCAAATCAAAAGGGTTTTGACAAATGCAAAATTTTCTCTTGTAGAATGGCAAAAGAATCATCTTGTAAAATGGGAAAATTAATTGAGAATAAATTCCATAACTAGTTGAGGATTGTGGGAAGTGTTCTGCACAATCCAGATATACCAGGAGCCTTAGAATCCACTCTATGTACGCTTAATGTGTTGGTGAAAAGGAAAGTAGGTAAGGGAGAGAAGTGTTCTCTCGCCAAACCAATTTATTCTACATGGAGAGGATGGAAGGAACAATGGAAGAGGAAGTCAGAGATAGAGATCTCTACTTCTGGTGTATACGTTATAGAGATTAACTTCACTACTTCTTCGTCATGGGTACTTGATACCGGATGCGGATCTCACATTTGTTCAAATGTGAAGGATCTTAAGAGAAGTAGGCCTTTAGGGAAAGGCGAGGTTGAACTACGTGTTGCTAATGGGGAAAGAGTTGCCGCCAGTGCCGTAGGAACCTATGAGTTAACTCTACCTAGTGGGCTAATAATAGAGTTGAAGAACTGCTATTATGTACCTGCCATAAATAGGAATATCATTTCCGTCTCTTGTTTGGACAAAGATGGATTTGAATTTCTTATTAAGAATGGAAAGTGTTCCATTTCTAAAGATGGGATCTTTTATGGCAGTGCCCCTATGTCTTATGGTCTATACTTGATAGACTTTGAGACAAGTGTATACAACGTAAACACCAAAAAGCAAAAACTCAACGACTCAAACAAAACATATCTCTGGCATTGTCGTCTAGGGCACATAAATGAGAAGCGCATTTCTAGACTCCATAAAGATGGTTATCTAGAATCTTTTGATTATGAATCAATAGAGACATGTGAATCTTGTTTGTTGGGCAAGATGACCAAGACTCCCTTTTCAGGTAAAGGTGAGAGAGCTAGTGATCTATTAGGACTCATACATACTGATGTATGTGGGCCTTTTAGAACTAATGCCAGAGGTGGGTATCAGTACTTCATTACCTTTACTGATGACTTCAGTAGGTATGGCTATGTGTACCTGATGAAACATAAGTCAGAAACCCTTGAAAGGTTCAAGGATTTCATGAATGAAGTACAGAACCAGCTTGGTAAAAGTATTAAGGCACTTCATTCCGATCGAGGTGGAGAATACTTGAGCCAGGAGTTTGAGGACCTTCTGCGAGCCTGTGGTATTGTATCACAATGGACTCCGCCTGGAACACCACAGCATAATGGTGTGTCTGAAAGAAGGAATCGCACATTGTTAGATATGGTGCGATCAATGATGAGTTTTGCTGATCTTCCAATTTCTTTCTGGGGTTATGCTCTTGAAACCGCCGCGTTTACACTTAACCGTGTACCATCTAAATCGGTTCAAAAGACACCATATGAGATATGGTATGGGAAGCGTCCCGTTTTGTCTTTTATGAATATTTGGGGTTGTGAGGCTTACGTTAGGAAAATGTTTCCTGACAAGCTTGGACCCAAATCAGATAAATGTTATTTTGTTGGATACCCCAAGGAAACGAGGGGATATTACTTATACCACCCTACTGACAACAAAGTGTTTGTTGCCAGGGATGCTGTATTCCGAGAGAGGGAATTTATTTCCAAAGGAAACAGTGGGAGGAAAATAGAGCTTGAAAAGGTTCAAGCCCAACAAGAAAACATTGAACCGGTAGATGTACCAGAGGAAAATGTAGATTCACAAGGTGTTTTGGAATCTCAGTCTCCTCAGGTAACACAAGGACCTCGTAGATCTAGTAGGACTCGCCTTGAACCTGAGAGGTTTGGATACCTTGTAACTCAGGAAGGTGGAGAGTTGATCATAGATGATAATCCAACTACCTACGTAGAGGCTATGGAGGGACCAGATTCTGAGAAATGGCTTGAAGCCATGAGATCCGAGATGGAATCCATGTACTCCAACAAAGTATGGACTTTGGTGGAACCACCCGAAGGGGTAAAACCCATAGGGTGCAAGTGGGTCTTCAAGAAAAAGACCGACATGGATGGCAATGTGCAAACTTATAAAGGTAGATTGGTTGCAAAGGGATTTCGACAAGTTCAAGGTGTTGACTATGACGAAACCTTTTCTCCAGTTGCCATGATTAAGTCCATCAGGATCATGCTTGCTATTGCAGCTTATTATGACTATGAGATTTGGCAGATGGATGTTAAAACTGCATTCCTTAACGAGAATATACATGAGGATGTGTACATGACACAGCCTGAAGGTTTTGTAGATCCAAAGAATGCCAATAAAGTCTATAAACTACAAAGGTCAATCTATGGATTGAAGCAAGCATCTCGGAGTTGGAATCTTCGATTTGATGAAGAAGTCAAAGTGTTTGGCTTTATTCAAAATGAAGATGAACCTTGTGTGTACAAGAAGGTTAGTGGGAGCTCGACCACGTTCCTCATATTGTATGTGGATGACATACTTTTGATGGGGAATGATGTCTTAGCCTTAGAGAAGGTAAAGACTTGGCTTGGGAAAACTTTCTCAATGAAGAACTTAGGAGAAGCATCCTATATTCTAGGAATCAAGATCTATAGAGATAGATCCAGAAGGCTTCTCGGACTAAGTCAGAGCACGTACATTGACAAGGTGCTGAAGCGGTTCAGCATGGAGAACTCAAAGAGAGGCAACGTCCCTATGCTACATGGAGTTACTGTCTCTAGAGCTCAATGTCCCCAATCTTGTGAAGAGAGGGAGCATATGAATGGGATCCCATATGCATCAGCCATTGGATCCATCATGTACGCTATGTTGTGCACACGCCCAGATGTCTCGTATGCTCTCAACATGATGAGCAGGTACCAGTCAGATCCCGGGGATGCTCACTGGACAGCCGTGAAGAACATCCTCAAGTACTTGTGAAGGACTAAGGATCAGTTTCTTGTGTACGGCGGCGAGGAAGATCTGGTTGTAAAGGGTTACACCGATGCAAGCTTCCAAACCGATAAAGATGATTACAGATCGCAGTCAGGATTTGTGTTTTGCCTTAATAATGGAGCTGTGAGCTGGAAGAGTTCCAAGCAAGAAACAGTTGCCAATTCTACTACAGAGGCCGAGTATATTGCTGCTTCGCATGCAGCAAAGGAGGCTGTGTGGATCAGGAAGTTCATTTCTGAACTTGGTGTAGTTCCAAGTAGTTGTGATGCAATTGAGCTTTATTGTGACAATAATGGAGCTATTGCACAAGCTAAGGAGCCCAGATCACATCAGTAGTCCAAGCACATACTGCGGCGCTTCCATCTCATACGAGAGATCGTACAGCGAGGAGATGTGAAGATTTGCAAAGTACCAACTGAAGACAACATAGTTGATCCACTCACTAAGGCCCTTTCTCAGCAGAAGCATGATGGTCATGCTAGGTCACAACGACTGCGTTTCCTTGGTGACTGGCTCTAAGTGCAAGTGGGAGTCTGTTGGTATGTATGCCCATAGAGCAAGTCATATGATGATTGTAATGGGATACTTTGTAAATGATTTGAATAATAATAAAGGCAATTTCCAATCTATATGTTTAAACTTTTTCTGAGATGATGGTGTAACATGATAGATGTCTAAAGATTGTTTTACTCAATGACGTATGCTTTTGGGTTGAGGACCTAAACGATGAGATCATACGGATGCTAAGAGTATTCTTTCTTGTATAGTCCCTAGTCGGTTGTTATTGTGGAGATAACCATAGACATCAATAACACTAAAGACTAGATTGTGTGTTGGTTGATGACAGAATATCATTAGTCATGATATGGTGATATCAAACCAAGCACATAGGTACTTGTTAGAGAACAAGGTACCGGACAGACCCACCGTGAGAGTGACACATGGAACCATGACTTGGTAGTCACAGTCAGCTCTCACAATGATGGTGGTGATTGTGATTCTTAGACCTGAAATCACTACACTCAACACATGTCATTGGGTACACTTTGACATCATCAAACACAATCCTGAAACATGGATTGTTATAAAGGTGATGATTGGGTGGCTTTGACACATGGGGCTTTTGAGGGGTGAGTGATAGATATGGGATTTGTCCCTCCTAAGGGAGTTTGATATCCTTGGCCACTTGATGAGTAGGATTGAGAAAGGCATGCGCATGCACGTGTGAATCAATATGTGATATTGATGTCATACACATCTCACTCGGTCTACTTTGAGATCAAGGAAATGAATGAACATTGACAGGATGACTGTTCCATGCCTCGAGTTCATTCTGGATATCAGTGGCAAAGGAATTATACATTCACTGTAACACCATTCACGGATTGTAGGATGAAAGTTGTTCTCCAACTTTCTACTTTCACTTGGGTAGCAATGATGTGTGACTAGGCACCGCTCTTTGCTTGTGAAGTCATAAGTGTTATGGACTTTCACTGCCAACGTGAAATGGACCTGCAGGGTCACACACATAGGATTTAACCTGGAAGAGGAGTTTTGTCCACAAGCAATGTTTAGATTGATTACTAAAGGAGTTTAGTAGTTCAATTAAACACTCAATTAATTGATAGCTCAATATCATAATGTTCAAGGTGTTGGACGCATTGATTGGAGTATCGGATTGATTGAAATCGCATTTGACTGATTCTGCACAATCTCCATTCCCAACCGATCGGTTCATGTGATGAACCGGTCGGCTGAGGTTGCTGAACCGGTCGGCTCAATTGTTGAACCGATCGGCTCATGCACAGAGTGAAACGACCGGTTCAAGTGTTGAACCGATCGATTCAACTGGTGCAATCGAGCAACTTGGAAAGTAGGATTGGTGAGAATTTTCCTTTTGTTTCAAATTGCCCAATTCGATTGGGAATAATATTGGTATTCAATACCAATTGGGAAAGAAACAAGGAAAGTCAATCGGGGACCAACCTGGAACCCCAACCGACCGGTTCATAAGTGAACCAATCGGTTCAAGGGTCCCAAACGATCGGTTCAGTGGTGAACCGATCGGTTCAGGTCCCCAACCGACCGGTTCACTTGTGAACCGATCGGTTCAGGTTGCGAGATGGTTGCTTTTTGTGGAAAATCTCGAACCCTTCTACTCCTGCTTTTGTCCCGTATTGCCGGGCACTGAGAACCCTGTCCCATGACCCGCCTATATATATAGGGGTATTGGGGGCTTCTCAGAATATACAACTCAGTGCAAGTTGATTGCTCTGCAAAGTTGTCGTTCTCTCTGGTTTTGGTAACCGAGAGAGAGCCCGAGCAATTGCTTCCCGCAAAGGGAGGTGCAGCAAGGGAAGGACAACTGCAGTTGCAATTGACAGCAGGAGAGTGTGTTGGCGACTAGTACGTCAACAGGAGGGTGCGACTCCTTCCACTTCCTTGTGGGACAAGGAGAGTGGAGTTCCGGGTGGTCCGTGTGGACTACTTCAGAGGCGGGAGGACACTGCCGCTCAGGAGGACAACTGTCATCCGACAGTCCGGTAGGAGGAGGAGTCTTCAGTCCCGGTGCGACCAGGAGCTGCACAGACACCGTCCAAGACCGGAGGTGAAGACCGCGCAATCCGCGTGGTATTGTCGTCGAGCAAGCCTCGGGACAAGGTATGATTCACAAACCATCTTTCCTATTATATAGATGTTGACGCGATTCCTTTTGTTCCGGGTTTGGGGAGAAAATGTTTTGTTTCCGCTGCTTCTCTGCCTCCTCCAAAACCCAACAGAATCCTTGCTCAACAGTTTGATGTAGACTTCTACTGTGGTCTGCAATCTTGATGGCTACTTGAAGTTGATGATCTTGCCTTTCTAGTAGTTGTTGGAGTGGATCGACATCTTCTTGGAGATGAGGAACTAAGGAGCTGAATGCGTTGACACTTTCTCCAGCTAACTCCACTGCCTTCATCAGTTCTTTATCCCATGATAGCATAGAAGTCAAGGGCTGACTGGCAGTCTTCGTTGTTGGAGCATCTACATATGATGATGGTGGGGGTGAATATAGCTCGACAAGTTTTAAGGCAGGGGTTTCAATTATTTTCCAGCAATCAGAACTGTGGAAAAATTTAGGAACGCAGGTGGACAAGATGACTTGTCTTACAGAAGCAAGATCCATGGATGAAAAAGTATAAGAAAAATGAAAGATATTCATTATATATGGACAAGTATGTTTAAAACAAAAGAAAAGCTATGCATATATATAGTCTTAAAAGTGACAGAAAAAAATCTTTTATGCATGTAAATGTGGAAAACCACATCCCCGACAACGGTGCAAAAAAGTTGATCGGCCCGAATCGCACGTCCACAAGGGGAGGCGGACTCAGAAGGAATCAAACTTTTAGATTTATAACCCAAAACCATCAAGGACCCCCACAACTTTATTACAGGGTTGAAGTAGATATATGGGGTCGAACACAGGGACGTGGTGACGTGTAGGATGCTTGAGATTTCATTCTTGAGTCAGATAAGCCAAGACAATAGTCGATAAAAGTATGGAGCTAGAAGTAGTCTAGCGGGTTGTCATGAATTAAAACAAAACAAAGAAAAGAAAATAAAATAAAGTCAGTAGGATTCTACTAATCAGAGAGAAGGAGTTCCCGGCTATGTAACCACAAGTTGGGCAGTCTATGCACCCATTCTCAGGCATAGACAACCCTCAAACACCTCAACAAGCAACCTACATTCAAACATAGCACGCATCGTGGTATCTGTTCTTGTGGGGTCATCCAAACTCGCTCTCGTGTAGTGTAACTAAAACCCATCTATGGTATGAAACTTCTCTTGAGGGTGAAAAACCAACATCCTAGAATATTCTAGATTCCCTCTCAGGTCTAGAATATTCTGGGATGTTAGGAACAAGCGACCTTGGACCGTCCTCCTTTCAAATTTCGATTCAAACTATCTTCTCTTTTCTATTTCTACAATGAATCTCTCGATATCAGAAATAGCAGTTCAAGCAAGAAAGAGATCAACCAAACTTGCACTCATATCCACAAAGAGAAGATAGAATAGAAAATGTACTAGATTTGGATTAAATCTACTTGCTTAAGGCAAAAGTACAAAAACATGCCCAAAACGAGCTACATAGCCAAGGTGGAGCTCAACTAGCCATAGACAAACATAGTTGGCACCGAACAAAGATGAAAGAACATCATTTGTACAAAAACAAAGGAGAATAGTAGAAGAAAGGAGAAGTAGAAGAGATTTAGCCAATAGAGGAGAGGTGGCTCTCTCTCCCTAGACTCTGTATAGGCCGGATCTCATCTTTTGGGTCGTCCTCCTTGATCTTCTGGACTCTTTGGCCTCCTTTCTCTCTAGATTTACCCCGAACAACAGCTTGGTTGGTGGGTGGGGGTGGAAGGTGATGGTGTGGACGTTCTCCTTTTCTCGAAGAAGATGGATCCTTAGTCTTCTCTCTCCTCAGCTTTCACCTTTGGAGACCTCAAACCGGAGGTGGAAGATGGTGGGGAATGGAAGAACGTTGAAGAGATAGGCGTAGAACAAGCACTTTGGCCTTCTCAGACCTATGGACTCTCCCACGGGGCTCTGGGAACCTCACTGGGTTGGAACCAACAATTGGAACCTCCCAAAATGTGGAACCACTCTCCAAGTTGCAGGGGGTGTGTATTTATAGGCGAAATGGTCGAGGTACTTGTTGGCTATTTAGGCTAACAAGTTTCAATCCTAAAAAGGAATGTTTACCCAACTTAACCAATCTCCGCAAATATACAGAGATAGTGTAGTCGAGGTCGAATACAAGGAGATTAAGTAATTAATTGAGTGCAACAAAACTAAAGTTCAACAATCTAGATCAGTTTAAAAAGGATGGTAATGTTTATCTAATTGCAAAAATTCAGATTTAAACAAGCAATAAAAAGATTGCTAGAAGGGTTTAGATTCAGAAATTAATGGATCTTGGACATTATAATTTCACTAACATATAATAGCACATCATATGAACATGAAAATCTAAACATACATAAGCACTTGTTTTAAAGGAAAAGTTGTGTTGCATTTCACCTCCCGGTATAAGGGAAACGATATAAACTCAAAGCCACATTCTCATGCATAAATTTCATTTTTTATCCCAACCTATTCCTCAACTCAATTACCTCCACTCTCATGGTAGAAAAAGAGTTGCCAAGAAGGGCACCTCCATACATTCCTACTTATCTTCTCAGATCAAGCAAGAAAGCAGAACACATGTATATAAAGTGGACAACAATAGATACAAGAGATGATAAATCCAGTGTTTTCATGGTAGAAAAACAAGCAACATAGTATTTAGTACGAAATTAACGTGTTCCATACATTCTATGACATGGGAGCTACTCTCCCATACCCAAAATAGGGGAATTACTTGTCTATAATCATGCTTTGTAGATTTGCCAGAAAATTCCGGTTTTAACATGATCTAGAGGAGGAAAAACAAGAAGATCTGAAAATGTAACCACAAGAAGGAGGAATTCCGGCTTGGGGAGGAAATTCTCCTCTATAATCTACTCCAAAACGAATTTGATCCTCTCCCGAGAAGGTGCACAACGTTTGGGAAGCTTGGCTGCAACTTGGAGAAGACAATGGAGAAGAAGAGAAGAAGAGAATGGGCTCATTTGGCAAGAAACCACCTCCTTTCTCCTCAAAATTGCCCTCCTCTGCTCTAGCCATGCTTTGGGATGAGAGAAATTTGAATTATGACCAGTGGTAACCGCCCATTAAGTTCCCTCTTCATTTTAAACAAAAACTCATATTTTTCAAAATGCTAAAACTACTAGAGACACGGCGTGCGTCCAGAGTGCAGGTCGTGCAAAGGATTCGACAGTTGCTCCAGAATGCACTGCGCACGACATGCGCAGTAGTAATGCACACCGTGCAACTTTCCAAAAACTTTCAATCTACTCCAGAATGCACTGTGCACGGCGTGCACTAAAGGAATGCACGGCGTGTGACTTTCTAGAAGATTTTTGGTTAGCTTGACGCTCCAGGTGCACGTCGTGCATTCAAGTGCACGCCATGCATTTGCTTTTCTGCACTTTTCTAGAAATACACACGTCGTGCTTAAGGCTTGAACACGTCGTGCATTTTGCTATCAAGGTGAAATGGAAATTCTTCTGAAATTTTGCACGCCGTGCATTCATCCTGCACGTCGTGCATTATACTATTTCGGCATAATTAAACTCTGCAATTCATTCTTATTTGGAGCATATCTGCAATGCAAGTTATGCGATAAGTAAAGTAACAAAAAGATGGCAAAAGTAATATGAAAAGAGGCTAAATAATATCAGAATGAACCAAATGTGTGTGCGATAGCATGTGAAAAGATGATGTAGAAATCACACAACAAATCCCCCTAAGCTTGAACTATTACTTCTCCTCAAGCAAAAAAGAACATGGATACAATCAAAGCGAAAGAGTAAACAAGCTCATGCATGGATTAAATGAAAATGAGATATGCAATTACCTCAACCAATCAAGTACATTGTGCTTGTGTTCATTGTTATCATCTCAAATTGTCAACATCCAAGATAGAGAAATTAAGTTTAGCAAGGTTGGTTCCAAATCAAGCAAAATGATCAACTAGACAACAATAAATAGAATTTGGATAATCAAGACAAACAATCAGTGCATGTACATTACAAAATTTTCATCTAGTATGGATGTAAGATGATGAAATTAGTGCTAACATTAACAAACTTAGTTGTACTCTTTTTCTCAAGGATATGATGATGGAAATTTTTGGGTTTCCGGCATTCAGCTGCTAATTTAGGCTTATGCTCACGTGGAATGCCAGTTGGGGTGTTGTTTTTACCCTCTTTTGATATTCATATCACCTAACCATCATTGCCAGATCGGACTCACACTAGGCTATAATTATATGTGGGCCATTTGTCATCTTTTATTGGGTAAGGGTGAACAAAGGATAGCAGTATTCATTATTCAACACCAAAGAGTCAACAAGAATGTTAACGTAACAAGATTTCCGTCCTTGTTTTGTAAATTTTTCACTGAAAAATTTATTATAAATGCACTAAAGTTTTGGCAAGAGTATCTCGTATTCTATTAAATGTTGTAAAGTTGATTCATTCGCTCAAAAATGGAAATACATGTATTGACTAAGCAAAGATGTAAAAAGATTTTGAGATTTCAACAACAAACACAAGGCAAAATCATGTACATGGGGATTCTCAATTTCCATTTCATTCATACATGCTCTTGATTTTTCTTTTCATGTAGCCAAGAAACATAAAGGACAAAATAATTCAAGCATACAAGGGGGTTTCATTCTAATAAGATAGCCTCAAATCATATTAACTTTACCATCAAGGAAACTAAACATGGAATAAAATGGAAAACAACTAACACAACTGACTCAATTAAAGAAAAACTTAATGAAAACTACAAATATCAGTCGGTTGTGCCCCACCTAAGCTGGAAGTCAGCAGTGTCCTCACTGTGTCAATCAAACCTAAGGAGTTCACAATCGGGTACCTTTCATGGATCAAAATAAAAAAGGAGGGCCACCGCCCTGATCCGGGAAAAACTGGCTGACGAGATCTGGAATGTCCATGGGCTAGTCTGTGGAATCATGTTGTTGGGGAAACTGGGGTGGTGGAAACTATAGTGGCTGTTGTGTGAACTCAGGTGGTGGAAACTTGGGCTTCTATGGTGGTGGTGATTGATACGGAGGCAGGATAGAGTAATGACCCTGAGCGATATGCCAAGCATCCATCCGGGTGACCATGTTGTACATCACAGTGTACTACGTGCCCATCTTGTCTAAAAGGTTTTCGATGTGGTCAAACTGTTATTGAACATAATCGTAAAGGTGCCTCACATTAGGCATCACCCAAGCGTACTCCGTCTGAGTACTAGTGGAGGGTGGAAGTGGTGTTGTAGCTGTTGTTGTAGATGTGGCGGTAGAGTTCTTGGGGCCATGGGTGGGTGTCTCCGCTTCATCCTCGGGTTGTAACTCCACCTTGCAACTTACTTTGTTGATAAGTTCATTGCGGGTTGTATCGGGGATGACAATGAATTGTTTCTTTATAATAAAAACCTTGAACTTTTTGGTGCTATCACCATGCCTTAATATTAGACCACAAGAAATAAGATAATTGATATCTACAAGGTTTTTATCTAGTGCATGTTCTAAATCAGCCACATCCAACCCTAGTTGCATTGCTAGTATAGTGATCAGCCCACCACACATGATATCCCCTACCTCTCTTTGCTTCTTCTTCTTGGTTTCTAGAAGTTTGTTTACAATGTAATAACCAAAACTGATTTTTTCATTTTTGACCATACACCACAAGAAGAAAAGGTCGATTTTCCCCACGACCCCTAGAGTTTCATTTTTGGCAAAGGGACATGTGCTTAGAAGGCGATGCACAACTCTAAAAATCGGATTATGGAGTGATGAAGCTCGGGCATTCCTAGACTTGAGCACCGGTTCACTAGTAATTTCATACCAAAAAGTATCACTATGGAAGGCGAGTGGAAAATCACTATAGCCTCCATAGTTGCACCCAAGCAAAGCACAAAACCGGCGGAGATCCATAGAAAAGCATTTGTTTAGAAGACAAAAACTGATCTTTGGATAGGTGTCACCACGATTTTGGGGGTCGTCTTCCACCTTAAAGGTGGTCAAAATTTCATATACGAGGCGGGGGTAGGTCTTTGTGACTCTAGTGCAGAGTAGATGGAGGCCTAAAAATCGAAGATACCCCATTATCTCAATCTTGAAACCCAGCTTTTAAAGTGTTTCCTCACAAACATAGCGGGAAGGTAGAACACGCCTAGTGATGAGAAACTGGTAATCTACATCCTCCTCTGGGGTGACTCAGAACTGAGTGGAGGGTACAAAAGCTGTTGATTCGGATGGTGTCATGGAAGATGAAACTCTACCATGGCGTCTGCCCGAGCCTCTCTTGATTGGTGTCATAGTCTCTGTAGTAGTGCACGATGTGCAAATCTTGATCACAGTGTGCACTTAGAACGTATTACTGAAGACCTGAACCTAGAATGCATGGTGTGTATTCTGGATGCACGGCGTGTACCTATAGATTTTATGTAATCTGAAAATAGCACCGCGGGTGGAAAACGGAGGTTGAACAATGAAATTTGGGGACGGAAAATGGATGGCGGTGCTGCACAGCGTCACTGCTGCTGCTATGAGAGGTGGAAGTTGTCGATTAGGTGTTGACTTGTCGATGGATCCAGTGGTAGTGTTGGAGCTTGGGCGGCATCGCAGATGACGGAGGGTTGGTGGCTTCATTGGCATTGTTGTCGGCTGCTAGGGCTACGACTAGGCAGCTACTTAGGACAGTGGCTAGGTGCGAAGCAGCAGGTGATGGTGTGCAGTTGTTTGCAGAGCTAGAGTAAGTAGAGGCTGAGATGGCGGCGGTCGGTGGAGGTGCGAGCTGGTGGCGTGCAGATGTGCACAGCTTGTGGGAGGAGGAGACGGCGTGTAGATATGCACGGCGTGAGTGGGGAGGAAGGCGGCAGCGCTGCTGAGGGCACGACTGCTAGGGTTCTCTTTGCATGGCTAATTTCTCAAGAAGTGGGAAGTTAAGTCTTACACCCCTCTTTTAGTTCAAACTTTATGAAAAAAATACACGGCATGCATATGATATGCACGGCGTGTTCCTCTTCAGTTTCCTCTTTTCAAACTACCTTTTACACTCACGGCGTGCTTTGATTTGAAATCACTTTGTAGACCTGATTTTGTTCCCAGATGCACAGTGCATGTCGGATAAATGCCCAGTGTGTGAGTTTACAGAAACTCTTACTGCTCAGTTGAAAGATAGAAGCATGGTGTGCATCGAGTAAATGCACGTCGTGTAAGATTCCAGTAACTTATTGTACATTTGTAGCTCCCAAGTGCACGTTGTGCATTTGAAAGTGCACGTCATACAACTTTCCAGAAGGTTTCTGATCTTCTTCCACTCTCCAAGTGCACGGTGTGCATTTAGTAAATGCACGCCATGTTAGTTTCCACAAACATATTCGTGAATAGAACACAGTGTGTTAGCGAAAAACATGTCGTGTACCTGGAGATATATCCCGATTAGAGTATATTTTCTGATGAGGTGCATGCCATGTCAAATAAAGACACGCTATGCATTTTCAAATTTATACAGAAAATAGCAGTCAGTCAGCACGAAATAAAGATAGATATGGTGGCAATCAAGTCTAAATTATTGTATTCATCCATGACATGCTTATTGATGAAATTTAAGAATGTTTTTTACTCAAATAACTTTAAAAGAAATCTATCCTAATGTGGGGTCAACTCCCACAAGGTCCTCCATTTAGAGTCCAGAGTGAGACTCTTCAATTCCTTCAAGCATCTTGGAGGGAGCAAGAGGTTCCCTTGTCCACTTCATCTCCACAAGAATAAAGATTGCAACACTGTCCATTCACTTTGAAGGTGTCATCTTTGCCTTGGAGTTCCACAGCTCCATATGAGAAAATCTTAAGCACAAGAAACGGGTTGGACCACTTTGATTTCAGCTTCCCTAGAAATAGCTTTAATCTTGAGTTGAATAGCAAGACATTATCTCCATCTTGGAAGTCCTTCCTTCACATTCTTTTGTCACGTCAAGCTTTTATCCTCTCTTTGTATAACCTTGCATTCTCATAAGCATCAAGTCAGAGTTCCTCAAGTTCCTACAGCTATAAAAGGCGCTTCTCCCCTGCCTTCTTCGTATCAAAGTTCAAGAATTTAATGGCCCAGAAAGCATGGTGCTCCAACTCTAGCGGAAGTTGACAGGATTTTCCATAGATCAGCTTGAATGGAGTAGTCCCTATGATAGTCTTGTAGGTTGTACGGTACACCCATAATGCATCATCAATCTTTAAAGCTCAATCTTTTCTTGAACTAGAAACAATCTTTCAAGGATGTTTTTCAGTTGTCGGTTTGAGACCTCTACCTACCCAGAAGTTTGAGGATGATATGGCGTAGACATCTTATGAGTTACACTATATTTAGAGAGAAGGTTATTGAATTGTTTTTCCGCAAAATGTGTACCTCCATCTAAAATTACAGCACGAGGAACTCCAAACCAAGGAAAGATGATCTTTTGAAAAAGCTTTACTACATTTTTGGCATCCGGCACTTGGGTTGGAATGGCCTCAACCCATTTGGACACATATTCACAAGCAACAAGAATGTATTGATAACCGCAGGAGGATGGGAATGGTCCCATGTAATCCACTCCCCATACATCAAACACCTCAACCTCTAAGATAGAGTTGAGGGGCATGTCGTCACGGCGGGATATACCTCATGTTCTTTGACATCTATCACAAGATTTTACAAATAGATTGACATCCTTGAATAATGTGGGCCAATAGAAGCCAACTTGTAGTATCTTAGCAGCAGCCTTCTCTCCTCTGAAGTGTCCTCCATAAGGAGAGGCATGGCATTCGGCAATAATGTTTGGGATTTCCTCTTCAATAGCACATCGGTGGATCAGCCCATCACTTCCATGCTTGAATAACAATGGATCATCCCAATAATAGAATTTCACATCCTGAAAGAATTTCTTCTTTTGTTGATACGTCAAATCAGGTGGGAGTTTTCTGGTAGCAAGAAAGTTAGCAATATCCACAAACCATGATGCTTGAGTAGATGACAACGCATACAGTCTTTCAATGGGCAAATGATATTCAATGGGCAATGGATCTCCAACCTCTGTGGTTAATCTAGAAAGATGATCAACTACATTGTTTTCTGTACCTTTCTTATCTCGGATCTCAACATCAAATTCTTGTAGAAGAAAAATCTAGCGAATAATATGTGGTTTGGCATCTTTCTTGTTCAACAAATACTTTATTGCAGCATGATCAATATAAACAATAACCTTAGATCCTACTAAATATTGTTGGAACTTGTCAAAAGCATATATAATGGTTAGCATTTCCTTCTCTGTGGTTTTATAGTTGATCTGTGCTTCATCAAGGGTTTTTCTTAAATAATAAATGGCATTGAGTTTCTTATCCTTCCTCTATCCTAGAACAGCTCCCACTGCATAATCACTTGCATCACACATTAGCTCAAAAGGAGAATCCCAATCCGGAGGTTGAATAATTGGGGCTGAAATGAGGGCCTCCTTGAGCTTAGAAAAGGTTGCATGGCAATCATCATCAAATACAAACTCGGCGTCTTTTGCAAGTAGGGAACACAGTGGCTTGGCAATCTTAGAGAAATCTTTAATGAATCTTCTATAAAAACCTACATGGCCAAGAAATCTATGGATGTCTTTAAATGAAGATGGAGTATACATCTTCTCAATGGCTTCAACCTTTGCCCTGTCCACTTCAATACCCTTGTTAGAAACAACATGTCCTAGTACTACAGCGGATTGTACCATGAAATGGCACTTCTCCCAGTTTAGCACCATGTTAACCTTTTTACAGCGGGCTAAGACAAAAGATAGGTTCAATAAACATTGATCAAAGGAATCATCGTATACACTAAAGTCATCCATGAAAATCTCCATTATATTTTCAATAAAATCAGATAATATGGCCATCATACACTACTGGAATGTCATGGGAGCGTTGTAAAGACCGAATGACATACGGAGATAGGCATATGTTCCATAAGTACATGTGAATGTGGTTTTCTCTTGGTCGGGTGGATAAATAGGAATTTGAAAAAATTTGGAATACACGTCCAAGAAACAAAAGTAAGAATGCTTTGTGAGGCATTCAAACATCAAATCAATGAAAGGAAACGGAAAGTGATCCTTGTGGGTTTCCTTATTCAAGCATCGGTAGTCAATACACATATGCCAGTCGGTGACCATGCGTGTTTGTATTAACTCATCATTGTCCCTTAATGACAGTTGCACCCCCCTTCTTAGGAACCACGTGAATGGCACTAACCCAGGGGTTGTCACTAAGGGGATAAATGATTCCAGCATCAATTAATTTGAAAAAAAAATTCTTTACCACTTCCAGCATATTTTGATTCAGGCACCTAGGTGGTTCAACTATTCGTTTGGCATCATCTTCCATATTTATTCTATGCATACAGATTGAAGGATGAATGCCTTTTAAATCATCTATGGAATAACTAATGACATCTTTATACAAACACAGTTCGGCAAGTAATTTATTTTCTCAGTCATTGGTTAATTCATCATTTATTATAACATGGATGTAGAATTAGGGTCAAGAAAGACATACATCAGCTCAGTTGGAAGGGCTTTTAGTTCTACCTTTTTCCCTGATGTATCTTCATCAACTTTGTCATCAAGAAGTGGAGCATCTTCATTAATAGCTTGTTCTTTGGAGATAGAAAATTCTCCAAAAATTTTAGATTTGTTGATTTCGGCCACATCATTATCACAAAGATTAATCATCCAATCAGCAATATCCTCTTCAATTGGATCTATAGTATCTAACAAACATATTTTTTCAACATGTGTAGGTGCTTTCATGGCATCATAAATAGAGAATTTCATTGCTTCCTCACCAACACGTAGAGTAATATTTCCATCCCGAACATCAACAAGACATCTGGAAATCCTCCAGAATGGTCTTCCAAAAATAATAGGATTGGAAGGGATCTCCACCATATCAAGAATGAAAAAATCACATGGTATATATAACTTTCCAATCTACACTAGTACATCCTCCACTTTACCTTTGGGGTATTTAATAGAATGATCGGCCAATTTAATAACCATCTTTGTTGGCTTCAAATCTCCAAGATCCAGTTCTTGCCATAAGGTAAATGGAATGAGATTAATACTAGCACCAAGGTATACTAGACCCTTGTCAAAAGTGGTATTGTTGATCTTACATGGCAGTGTAAAATCTCCCAAATCAACAAGCTTTTGTTGAAGGTAGTTTTGAATAATAGAACTCACTCTCTCCAAAAGCATTATTGTTTCAACTTGATCAACCTTTCTTCTTTTAGTTAGGATATCCTTTAGGAACTTAGCATAAGAAGGAATCTCGGCAATAACTTCAGTAAAAGGAAGATTGACATGTAGTTTATTGAGAATGTCCATAAATTTCCTAAACTTGAGGTCTTCCTTCTTGTTGGCAAGCCTTTGAGGAAAAGGTGTGGTGGTCTTGAAAGAAGGTAGTGTTTTGGACATACCTTTCTCCTTGCTGCAATTAGGAGTTTTGGACTCATCTTCATCGGCTACCTCCATGTTCTTCTCTTTGGGTGGAGAAGGTCTCTCGATTTCAGCTCCACTTCTTAGAGTAATTGCATTAGCTTGTTGCCTTGGGTTCACTTCTAGTTGACTTGGAAGAGAACCGAACTAGGATTCTTTTGTTGTGCTAGAGCTTGCTGTGCTATTTGGTTCTCCAACATCTTGGTATGAGTGGAAATACCATCCACTTTTGTAGAAAGTTGAGCAATAGCATCTTTCAATATCTTGTCATTTCCCTAGAGTTCTTCATTCTGCTACATTTGTGTAGACATAAATTTTTCCATCATGGCTTCTAGAGAATAACTTTGGGGTTGTTGTGTCTGTTGGTAACCCCTATTATTAAAACATGGCAGATTTCCTTATCAATTGAAATGTTGTTTTTGCTACGACTGTTGATGTCCTTGTTGGAAGTTCTGAGTGTTGCTTGTGTTCTGGTAGGAGAAATTAGGATGATCTCTCCATCCCAGATTGTATGTGCTAGAATAGGGATTGTATTGCTTGTTCCCTTGCATTCCAATGGCATTGACCTGTTCAAAACTCCCTTCAATTGTATTAGGAGCAAAGCATGAAGAGGAAGTATGCCCTTCATTGCCACAAGCTTCACATATAACGTCAGCTGATTGGATTTGCAAAGTGGTCATCTTCTTGAACTTATGTGTAAGAACATCTAGTTTGGAAGCAATAAGATCAACGGCATCAAAAGTATGTTTCCCTCCTTGCTTCCTGGTTGAAAAACTAGTTGTAGAGGCTGATTTTACTCCCCTATCTGCTCCCCATTGACAGTGAGTTAGCGATATTTCTTCAATGATGTAAAAATCATCCCTATAAGACTTAGTCATCAATGCTCCATTAGTTGCAGCATCCAGTGTCAATCGGGTGTTGTAAAATAGTCCATTATAGAAAGTTTGAAGTAGCAGCCAGTTGGTCAATTTATGGTGCAGGAAAAGGCGTTGAAGATCCTTAAATCGTTCCCATGTGTCATATAGAGTTTCTCCTTCATTTTGAGAGAAATTGGTGAGCTGATTTCTTAATTGGGCTGTCTTTCTAGGCAGGAAATACTTTGCAAGGAAAGCATTTAAGAGTTGATCCCAGCTTTTGATTGACTTCTTTGGAAGAGACAAAAGCCATGTCTTGGCTCTATCTCTTAGGGTAAAAGGGAATAGCATAAGTCTTACTCCTTCGGCAGATACTCCATTGATTCGTAAGGTATTCAGATATTCCAAGAACTCGGCAACATGAAGACTTGGATCTTCATTAGCTGTACCTCCAAAACGATTCTACTGTATCATCTGCATCATAGAAGGAGTAATAGAGAAATTGTTTGCTTCTACTGCAGGAAGGTCAATGGCCCCACAAATGTTTGTGGCGACTGGCATTGCGAAGTCCTTCAAAGGATGGTCGTCCTCCATGATTGGATCTCTTGGTGTAGCTTCCTCAAGGTGTGAAGAAGATGGCGATGGTGATGATTGTGAAGTACCTCATAGCAGTGGTGGTTCTACTCTCCTTGCTCTTCTTAACCTTGAAAGGGTACGCTTGATTTCAAGGTCTAACAACGTAGATGTTTGAAGACCCCTTTGTGAGTGACGCATACAACCTAAAAATATCAAGAGGAATTAAGAACACAACTACAAGGTACATGAAATTCAAAAATGGAAATGGTGATCTAGTCCTGAAAACTAATTAGCACTTATTACTCTAATTAAATTACCGTAGCTCCCCGACAACGGCACTAAAAACTTGTTGGCTGTTTAGGCTAACGAGTTTCAATCCTAAATAGGAAAGTTTACCCAACTTAACCAATATCTGCAAGTATACGGAGGTAGTGTAGTCGAGGTCGAACACAAGGAGCTTAAGTAATTAATTGAGCACAACAGCACTAAAGTTCAACAATCTAGATCAGTTTAAATAGGATGGTAATATTTATCTAATTGCATAAATTCATATTTAAACAAGAAATAAAAAGATTACTAGAAGGGTTTAGATTTAGAATTTAATGGATCTTGGACATTAGAATTTCACTCACATATCATAGCACATCATAGGAACACGAAAATCTAAACATACATAAGCACTTGTTTTAAAGGAAAAGTTGTGTTGCACTTCACCTCCCAGTATAAGTGCAATGATCTCAACTCAAAGCCACATTCTCATGCATAAATTTCGTTTTTTATCACAACCTATTCCTCAACTCAATTACCTCCACTCTCATGGTAGAAAAAGAGTTGCCAAGAAGAACACCTCCATACATTCCTATTTATCTTCTTAGATCAAGCAAGAAAGTAGAACACATGCATATAAAGAGGTGATAAATCTGGTGTTTTCATGGTAGAAAAATAAGCAACATAGTATTTAGTACGAAATTAAGCTGTTCCATACATGCTATGACATGGGAGCTACTCTCCCATGCCCAAGAAAGTGGAATTATTCGTCCATAATCATGCTTTGCAGATTTGCTACAAACAATTTAGGTTTTAACATTATCTAGAGGAGGAAAAATAAGAAGATCTGAAAATGTAACCATAAGAAGGAGGAATTCCGGCTTGGGGATGAAATTATCCTCCTTAAGCTGCTCCAAAATGAACTATCTCCTCTCTCGAGAAGGTGCACAAAGTTTGGGAAGCTTGGCTGCAACTTGGAGAAGATAATGGAGAAGAAGAGAATGGGCTCCTTTGGCAAGAAACCACCTCCTTTCTCCTCAAAATTGCCCTCCTTTACTCTAGCCTTACTCTGGGACAAGAGAAGTTTGAATTATGACCAGTGGTAATCGCCCATTAAGTTCCCTCTTTGTTTTAAACAAAAACTCATATTTTTCAAAATGCTAAAATAGTAATGCATGTCGTGCAAAGGCTTCGACAGTTGCTCCAGAATGTACTGTGCACGGTGTGTGCAATAGTAATGTATGTCGTGCAGCTTTCTAGAAACTTTCAATCTTCTCCATAATGCACTGCGCATGGCGTGCGTTGAAGGAATGCACGCCGTGCGACTTTCTAGAAGATTTTTTGTTAGCTTGACACTGCAGGTGCACGCTGTGCATTCAAGTGTACGCCTTGCATTTGTTTTTCTGCACTTTTCTAGAAATGTGCATGACGTGCTCAAGGCTCGAACACGCCGTGCATTTTGTTGTCTGGGTGAAATGGAAATTCTTCTAAAATCTTGCACGTCGTGTGTTCATCTTGCACACTATGCATTATACTGTTTCAGCAGAATTAAACACTGCAATTCCATCTTATTTGGAGCATATATGCAATTCAAGTTATGCGATAAGTGTAAAGTAACAAAAAGATGACAAAAGTAATATGAAAAGAGGGTAAATAATATCATAATGAAATAAATGTGTGTCTAATAGCATGTGAAAAGATGATGTAGAAATCACACAACAGTACTGATCCAGACAGCGGTCTTGCTCGGTTGCGGTCGAGGTGCACCCCGCGGTCGGGGTCGTGGTCTTGGTCGCGATCGCAGTCGTAGTCGAGGTCGGGGTCGGGGTCGTGGTTGTTGTCGCAGTCGTGGTCACGGTTGTAGTCACGGAAGATGTACCTCGATCATGGTCACAGTCACGATCACAGTTGAGGTCATGGTCGAGGTTGTGGTCGAGGTTATTTCTTCTTAGCCACAGTCGTGGTCGAGGAGGATGTACCTCGATCACGGTCGAGGTTACTTCTTCTTGGCCGCAGTCGCGGCATTATGGAATGAACCCACCCAGGGGGGCTATTACTGGTGGTCGAAGGGGGCGCATCGATGATCCCTTTTGATTGGTGAGGATGCATCCTGATAAAGGACTGGCCATCGAAAATTGGGTTCAAGATATCAAAAGTTTCTTGGTCCTGCTAGTCGGTTAGCGGGACCACCGTCTCCTAAGATGGTGTACAAAGTGTGATGCTTAGTCCACCGTGGTCGTGACGGATGGGAGTCTAGCTGCTGCAAAAATCGTGTGTTGGAGAGAAATCATGGAGAATAGATATATTTTCAGGTTCGGTGCTTGCGAGTCCCAAAATTGGCTATTTGAGCAACTCTATCTAAGAAAAGGCATAAATTATTAAAAGATAAGAAAGATGGGTTATTTTGGGAATATTAAGGCTATAATGACACAAAGCCATAAATAAATGCTTAGCATAAATGCATAAATTTGGGTGTTATCAACTACCCCAAGCTTAAACCCTTGCTTGTCCTCAAGCAAGATTGTGCTCAAAGAACAAAAAGATAAGATCCAAATTAAGCTTGGCAAAAAATGCTAAGGTTAATAAAAAATAGTTTAAAACGTCAATTCTCCTGATCCATGTCATTTCAAAACAAACCACCACCAACTGAGCACAATCCTACCAAAGTAAGATCAAAGAGAAACCATGTAAGATTAAGCTAGTCCACTGTAACCTGTCGATACTCATGAGGGTTTGAATCATAATTATACAGCATACAAGCATTGTCACATATATGATCATGTGGGTGATGAGCAATGAGCAATCATCATGTATCCATGTAGACCAATCATGGATAGCACGCCTCTCACTTATTCATTCCCTAAGAAGCAAAGCAAAAAGACTCTAATGACTTCTGAGGATCCCGATATGCGTCAGGCTGGTCCATGTAACGAGCAACAGTCCCTATAGTCTAGGCCAATTGGCCCAGAGTAGTGAGACGAACTCCTCGTACTATGCTCGAACCAACCCTGCTACTGGGATGATCTCATGGGTCTCCTATGGGTTCCTAGTGACTCTCTAATGATCTTTCGGGGTGGCACTACCAGGAACGACATATCCGCATTCATGAGCACAGTCATACACCAACTGGGCACCATCCTCAATTCTCCTAAAAGAGAAAACAAGTACTCATTTATTCACACTCAAGCTTTTATTCTTTGCATACTTATTTTGTTGGGTTGGGTGAGAACTATATTGATATTTTTTTGGATTTTGTGGGCGGCCAAGCCTCTTTTGCAAATTTTTTATTTTTCATATTTTGACTCAATCTAAGGTGAGAGGGTGCGCAGATCATCAAGGAAAACACTTCAACTTGACTATAGCTCAAAACTCATCATTATCTGCATGATACATGTGTGAAAAGATAGTAATTATGATTCAAGGGTCCTTGGAATAGAGGCAAGCTTGTGAAACGGCAGCTAGGAGTCTTTGATCATTCTTTAGCTTCTTCCAACGGTCCCATATCTTGGATTTGTCATTCACAACATAGATCAAGGGAAAAGAGTTTTAAGCTATGAAAAAGTCACATAACCTTAGATTCATTACCAAACTTAAGGAAAGAGTCAATGAGAAAGTCAAACAAAAGATCAAGCAGTTTAAGATGAAAAAATTTAGGCGTAAAGATAAGCATTTAGCTATAAGATTTGCATTGCATAGCCTTAATTGCAAAGCTACAAATTACAAAAGTGATTTACACCTAAATGCATTAAGTAAATGTGTATGCGTGAAGAATGAAGAGGTAGAAGGGTGAATAGCCCTACCAAAACTCAGGTTGGGGTTCACCTACTAAGGCTTCTCACCAACATGAAATATCATCTCTCTCTCTTACATACTCTTACCAAGATTACAAGAAACCATCCATAGCATCTTTTCCACTCTCTCTCAGAATGAGGATAGAACTAAGTCTAAGGGTAGCCTCTCTCTCGAGACGACTACACGTAAACATCATAACATAACATATGGTTTTAAAGATTTAGCATTCCAACACTCTCGTGCATTCGTACTACTCCATAATACATGATAAAAGTGATATTAATCTCTCGATATATCAACTATCAAACATCATAAGATGGTAGCTAAGCATATAAGTGAAGCATTAAAACAGGTGCATGGAGATAATCTTGATAAGAATATATATATTCAACTAGAAAGAGACAATATACATGTTGGGAGAGCCTTAGTGGCTACTCCCAACCCAAGTTAAGGTGTTTAGTCACTCATGCTTGTGGACAGCATAACAGCATTATAGAAAGATGGAAACATGAAGTCCCACAAAGAGAGGAGGGAAGTACTATGAAATGGAATGATAGATCTAGAGAGAGAAGAGATGTGATATGACATAGTACTTCTTTAGATCTGGATCTAACACATCGATGGCGTGGATGATCTTCTTCTCTCAAAGAAGGAGTTTTCAATCTTCTCTCTCCTCAACTTCTGCCTTTAGAGATCTAAGACTGGTGGATGGGATGGTATGGAATGAGTCTGGGATGCAGTAGCACTTCGTGGTCCTCGGGATCTGATCTATGATCTAATGATTTGAAAAGACAAGTGGGTGTGCTATTTATAGACACATTCCACCGACTTAAGCCTAGACCACGGTTGCGGTCTTGGTTGGGTGGGGTGTGAGACCACAGTCGCGGTCTGCTCTTTATTCCTCTTTTCATCGTGGTCGATTGAGTCGTGGTATGCAACTTGCTCGTGGTATGGCAATGATCGTGGTCAAGGTTGATTTGTGTGTTGCTTTGGAGAGGTAGAGTTTGAGGCTTTCTCACTCGGTCGCAGTCTGCAAGAATTGCGGACTTAGAAATGACCGCGGCCTCCACATTGGTCACGGTTCGACTTGATTGCGGTCTGTAGGGATAGAAATCCCATATGGATCACGACCTTATTTGAGTCACAGACAAACTTGATGTTTGTGGTCATCCAATACACCGCGGTCCTTGGCTTGAATGGTGCCTTTGTACTTATCATGACCTCCTTGTGATCGCGGTTTAGCGGTGATCGTGGCCTCAGTATGACCGCAGTCTGGCTCCAATGCATGATGACTTCAGTCTTAAAGCGGTTCAGAGACCTCGACCATTGTTGTTGGATGAGTGGGTCGCGGTTGAGGTAACAACCGCGACTTGGGTTGTAAATGCACCTAAAATCATGTAAGTGAGGTTTTAGTCAAAAAGATGGTAAAATTGTGGGAAAAGCTAACAAAAGATACACTAAAAGAGGTGTAAAATATATACAAAAAGTATATAAAATAAAGTGTTATCAACTCCCCCTAACTTAGAATCAAGCATGTCCTTAGGCTAAGTGTAGGTTTGAGAACTCAGAGTGAGAAAAAGCAATCTTATGTGACAAAGTTATAGAATATAACATTACTAAAATATCTCATTCTTGCATCAAGACTGTTGTGGCATGTTTTCTATCCCTTAGGTATCATTCCTCCCTTTCAACTAGAGTTGCATAACTTCATTTTCTTGCCATTGCCTTTAGTTGTAAAAGGTTCCTCCTTGTCAACTTATCACTCCTTTCCCTTAGGAAAATAACCATGCTATACAAGATCTTTTTCAAGGGGTAGCTTCCGCACCACCTCTTTATTATCAGTTGGCCCTATGCTAATGTGTTCAGGTAGGCTTAAGGCTTCAAGTGTTTTCCTCTTCTCTCTAAACTCTTCATCCAAAACTGTCGTAAGGATAGTGTTGCCTTTTTGGGCTTCGGACTTTAAGTCAGGTGGTTTTGTGAGTTTCATTCAGGATTAGAGGTGTGTACGCTTGGCTTCAAGATTCCACTTACGGGCACGACATATCTGCATTCATGAGTGTAGCAATACACCGACCGTGTGGAAATTTTTGGCATCTTTTGGGCACAACTCTCATTATTTTTTTCTTTCTTTTGGCTTTTTACATCTCCTTTAAGGCATGGGTGTGAGGGACTTTTATGTGGTCTTCTGGGTGGCCAAGCCTCTTTTTAGATATGCCTTGAAAAGGGCAGTTTTTCCCCTCTCTACGGATATAAGGATTTTCTGGTCAAAAGCGTCAGGTGAGGGTGGTTGGTTAGGAGTATGGCTAGGTGAAGTTCTCTACTCTCCGAGGGTTTCATGAGTTAAGGTTGTCCCACATATAATGTCTTATTGCAAGAATGAGATAGAGCAGTATTGATATGATTCTTGTTTTACTCATATATATATATATATATATACATATATATACATATATATATATATATTTCTCAATTATTTCTCTTTAGGAGAGCAAAAGTATTACAATTCGAAAATTTAGCAGGAGAGGAGGCTAGATTCTAAAATCAAAAGGTATATTTAGCAAAACGTTTGAACATTTTGAGAATTGTTTTAGAGGTAAAAAGATGGTAAATGTACCTCTGTAACCCGTTAATGACTCCTCCCCCAAACTTATCCTGCACCATGCCTTGGGGTGTCAAAATTGAGTGAGATGTATAAACGGGCTTTCTTTATTTATTTTTATTATTGGTGGAGGCCCACTCGGACTCTAGAAGCATGCTTGCGTATACTCCTCGTAGTGCGTGGTATAATTTGTACTGCATGCCCTCCACTTTGACATCAATATTGGGAAGGGACACCATCCAGGCTAGACAAAAGAAGCCACAATCATTTGATAGGGTCACCTGTTGGGGGCTCCTGTAGCAGAACTGTGTCTTTTTGAAGTCTTTGACTGTTGTAAGCTTGTACCCTTTGTCATGGCTTTTTATCATGTCAACAATTGCCTCGGCGCATGTGTTGGCCTTTTCTTATGTGGGAGTCTTTGTTGTAGTCATTTTAGTCTTCTTATTAAGTGTGAAGGTTGCATCTGAGTTGTTGTAGAGGACTACAGTTCTTTTGGTGATATTGACGACCAGCAAAATCCAGTGATTGTCATGAAGAATTGTCAGAAAAATATAGTCTAGTAGGGATGTGGCCAGGCGTTGTTGCAGCCACTCATTTTCACCTAATCTTTTGTCTTTTAAGATGTCATCTACAAGTAAATAGTATGCCATGTGAGTATTTGGCATGATGTCGCCTAGTAGCACCTAGTAAGCTGACATTGTGCTTACTAAAAGATATCCTCCTATTTTCAACATTTCTCGAAGGTCATCCTTTAACACGCAATTTTCATCTCTTTCAAAGATGGCATCTCCTAGCAAATCATCTTCTTCCAAGGACCTCATGATTATAGTCAGTTCTTCTAAAGACAGACTAAGGCAGCTCCATCTGTCAAAGTCCTTGAAAGAAGGTATAACTTCTCCTGTCAGTCTATTTGGCTTTACATTGATCAGGTCTTCTTCTTCAACCTCTCCCTCCTCAGGTTGTTCCTTTGAAAGTTGTTCTTTAGGAACTTCTGCTACCAGAGGCTACTTTGTTTCTCCATCTGACGCATGTTTTATAGCTTCTCTAGTGCTTTGATGCCAGCCTTCTTTCCAAGCCGCAGCCCTAGTTGGCTCTGTCGGATCCACCCATATGGTCTTTAGTTGCTCCCTCCAGGTGACCTTTTTAGGTAGAGGGATATCCTTGTGAAGCCTCCCGGGTACATCTTCTGAAGGCATCGTCGGGTCGCTGGAGAATCGACGATCATAGATGACCTCCATAGCATACACACCCTGCAGTCCATGCAGGTCTTCATTGTCTAGATCTTCCAGGGGAAAGCCCTTGTTGATGGCTTCCATCATTCTCAGCACTATGAAGGTGCAATCCCCCGAACCAGCCTCATCTTGAGGGACTTTCTTATTGACGGATAAGAACTTCTAGAATCCCTGAAATTTGTCATCTGCATCTTTGATTGCTCATTGTAGACGTTGTGGTATCTTTAGGGCATCTTCGGCGTCCTTCCTTTTGTAGATTAGTGAAGTGTTGTCCAGTTTGGCTACACAGCAATTGAGAACAATCATTTTCCACTCATACAGGTCGACGACTATTAGTGCCCAATGCTTTACATTCCTTATGGGCAGCACTACATATCTTGTTTCCTTTCTTCGAACTGCTGCCTTCAGTTCGGAGACATCTATTTCCATGTAGTCTTCTTTGTAGAGGAGGATAGCGAGATGTGTCGTCCCATTGAAGACTGGTTGCGGCTTGTCTGGGTGCATAAATTCTTCCAGGAGGGTGGCGCAGAGTACCTTAAACAGCCTTTTATGTACTCGTGCCTTTTTCAGGAAGATCCCTCAAAAGTGATCTCTGGTTAGACGTCTACCCTTATTATTATATAATATGTTTGACATGGGTAGATCATCGCTGGAGGACGTCTACCAAGATGTGGATGTTTCAGCATGTGAAATGTGATACTCCAGACATGTCTATCTCTTTCATCTTGCATGGCAGAGGGGGGACTACTCCAAGCATTTCTATTCTAGCTGGCGCACTCTACTTTCTGTCATTCTTATTATTATATAATATGTCTGACGTGGGTAGATCATCGTTGAGGACATCTGCTAAGATGTGGATGTCTCAACATGTGAAATGTGATACTCCAGACATGTCTATCTCTTTCATATTGCATGGCAGAGGGGGAACTACTCCAAGCATTTCTATTCTAGCTGGTGTACTCTACTCTCTGTCATTGGGGGAGCTCGATTGTTGTGGAGGCTCATTCTTTTTCTGCTCAGTTGTTGGTGCCATCTTTACATTGGCACTTTCTTCTTTCAGCACCTCTGCTCCCATGTCGGTCCCTCTCGCATTTTCTTCGTCGTTGTTGTCATGGCTGGAGGGGGTCAATGAGTAGTGTGATGGGCTTGTTGAGCGTTTCGCCTTCTTTTTCTTCTGTCGGCCCTCAATTTCTTCACGTTCCTTTTCAAGCTTTCGGCAATCCTCTTCTAGGTGTTGGCGTTCCTCCTCAAGGCTGGCCATCGCCGCGTCGTAGCCGCGACGCATATGTTTATTATCGGCATGGATGGCGTGCCTCTCCTTCTTTAGGTCATCCATTCCGTTTTTCATTTCTTTCAGCACTTCCATCATTATCCATTGGTTGCTTAAGGCTTCTTGGAGGAGGTTAGGGGGTGCTCTAGTCCTTTTGTCGAGGACATGTACCTGTGTTGTTAGCGCAGACAAAGAAGAAGAAATGCTTGTATTTATTAAAGTGGTTTGATGCATGTGTTCCCACATGGCATCAAACCTTGTACCTAGTACACCCCCGAAGGAGGGTGTATGTTGGCGTTGTTGGTATAGTTGTTTCTCCATGCACTTTGTTGACGAGCTGGGCATGTTTTGTTGTGGAGGTGGTGGAGGTGGACCTTGTTCTTTTTCCTTCTGCTTGTCATGTGGGTCCACATCCGCTCCACGGATTTCTGGTTCTGGTACGGCCTAGGAGCCTTATCCTTCTGGCTTAGCCTCTGGTTCTATGTCGGGCTGTAGGTTGGCAGTTGTGCCTTCCTCTTTTGCTGCCTCTGGCTCCACTATAGCCATTTCCTCATGTGGCTCTAGGGGTGTGGGTTCTTCATTCCCCATTGTTTCTTCTGGAGGTGGAGTCGTGGGGGTTGGTGGTTCTGCAGCTTTTGTCTTTGTTGTTGGTGGGGTAGTTGTATCTAATGTCTTCTTCTTCTACACTATAAATTTCTTTCATTGCTCTGTGCTCTTTTTCTCCTTTAGTTCAACTTTGGCATTGTTCTCCTCAACTATTTTTTCCGATTCAGTGTCAGCTAGCAGTGCTCCGAAGCACATCTTCTTAATGTCGTCTTGGGTCTACCATAATTTGTGGGCATCGTAAAATGCCATCTCTGGAAGAGGGAGGATCCTCTTTAATCATCTCTATTTGAAATATAGTTTCTCCCCCTTCTGTGCCAGAATACCCGTGATGATGAGGGACTTGATATCTATCTTTTGTTGTCCCTCCATTTCCTTACACTTCATGACCTCTTCTGCGTCCATTAAGTATTCAACAATCTTTGTTATATGGTCGCCCATGCAGTATGCAAAGTTCCTTTTTGCTTCCCTGCCTACTGTCATTGATAAATGTTCGATTAATATCTTTCTGATATTTACTAGCTTTCTGTTTATCATCGACCAGATTAGGAACAGATTCCCCTTGCTTACTATTCCTATCTCCCACCTCGTATAAATGGTGTAAGATATAATTTTTAGGATCGTGCGAATGAAGCATGAGGTGATCAGTGAGGCCTTTGAGTTCTTTCAGCTATGCTCTTCTTCTCCGATCAGCTCTTCCCATAGCTGGTTATTGTCATAGGTGACAGATTCCTTCTGACCTGGGGTGGTGGAGCAGGCTTTTGCTTCTTCCTCTGTCTTCATAAATATCATATTCAGCATTGCCTTAGTGATCGTGTAAGACTCACCTCCTAGCCTTACTTGTAGTTGATAATCCATGTCGCCCGCCTTTCTTGTCTCGCTACTTGTAGTAACCTTTTTTAGCAAAGACAGGAACTCTACAGTTAGCCTTTTGTAGGTTTTGGCCTCGGACGTGCATAAATTGCATAAATTTGCACCTTATAGGAATTTTACTATCCTTTCGCAGATTCCCATCTTCTAGATATCCTCTACGTCCAGGTAAGTCTGGCTGAATTCTTTGTTCAGATACATCCAGTCATAGGTAGACTGGTGTATGAGGTTTCTTGGCATGAACGGGGGTTCGTTGATTTATGATGATGTCTCTCTGATGATTTCCTTCTCTTGTTTGGCTTTCTCTACTCCCTACTCCCTTGGTTGCTCAGTAGTGACTAGCTTTGCCTTCTTGCTGCTCTTCGTTTCCTTGGGTGCATCTTTTCTCTTCTTCCCATGTACTTTGCTCTCTGACTCTCCTGGTTGGTACTCGGAGGTCTTCATCTTCTCTGGTTGTTCTGTTTCTTATGGGGATTCCTTCGGTATTAGGTGACCCGGGATTCTTTGATATTGTTCGAGTTTCAGTTGCAACTCCACTCATTTGGACACCGGCAGAGAGGTGTTCTTTGTTAGTGTTGTTGTCAGGCTCTCCATTATCTTCTCTGCCTCCTTCAAGGATATTGTCTGCCCATAAATGGGGTCATTGGTTGCTAGAGAAGACATTCTGCAAAGTTTTAATAACGAATTAGTTTATAGTTGATTTTATAGAGACTAGTCTTCTTGCAATTATTTGGAGAAGTCATTCCACAAAATTTTTAATAGTAAATTATTAAGTTCAAGCGTGTATATAGGGACCACGACCCGTGGTCTTGTTAGTGATTCAAGAGACACCACAGTTGTGGTCTTCTGAAGGAGGTCACAGTTCAAAAAAGAGATAATAAGAAACTGTATAGTGGTAAGTATTCCCACCTGTCACGCAGGTGACCCGAGTTTGATCCCCGGCAACGGCACCAAAAGTTGACCAGCCCGAAATGCGCATCCGAAAGGAATGTGGACTCATAAGGAACAAAACTTTTAGATTTATAACCCAAAACCTTCAAAGACCCCCTCAACTTTATTATGAGGTCAAAGTAGATATACGGGGTCGAATACGGTGACATGTAGGATGCCTGAGGTTTCATTCTTAAGTCAGATAAGCCAAGACAATAGTTGAGGAAAGTATGGGGTTAGAACTAGTCTAGCAGATTGTCATGAATTAACATAAAGAAAAGAAAATAAAACAGAGTATGTAGAATTCTACTAATCAGATAGAAGGATTTCTTGGCTATGTAACAACACATTGGGCAGTCTATGCACCCGTTCTCAGGCATAGACAACCCTTGAACACTCGAGCAAGCAACCTACATCCAAACATAGTACATACAGTGGTATCTTCTCCTTTGGGGTCATCCCACTCGCTCTCGTGCAGTGTGACTAAAACCCATCAATGATATGAAACCTCTCTCGAGGATGACAAACCAACAACCTAGAATATTCTAGATACCCTCTCAGGTCTAGAATATTCTGTGATGTTAGGAACAAACGACCTTGAACTGACCTCCTTTCATATTTCAATCCAAACTATCATCTCTTATCTATTTCTACAATGAATCTCTCGATATAGGCAGAAATAGCAGTTCAAGCAAGAAAGAGATCAACCAAACTAGCAATCATAACCAAAAGGAGGAGATAGAACATAAAACGTACTAGATTTGAATTAAAACTACTTGCTTAAGGTAAAAGTACATAAACATGCCCAAAACAGGCTACATAGCTAACAAGGAGCTCAACTAGCCATGGACAAGCATAGTTGGCATCGATCAAAGATGGAAGAACATCATTTTTACATAAATAAGGGAGAACATTAGAAGAAAGGAGAAGAAGAAGAGATTTATCCCATGGAGGAGAGGTGGATCTCGCTCCTTAGCCTCCATATGGGCTGGATCTCATCTTTGCGTCATCCTCCTTGATATTTTGGACTCCTTATCATCCTTTCTCCTTGATTCCACCCCAAACAGTAGCTAGTGGATATGCGGAGGTAGAAATGGCTGGAAATGGTGGGAAGTGGGTGAACCATGGTGGAAGTGTGATGGTGGATGGAAGCTCGATGGAGAGGAGGGTGTAGGATGAGGTCTTAGGCCTTTTCAGGTCCTTAGAACTCTTCCCACGGGGCTCTAGGAACCAAGAGGGGTTGGAACAATGAGGTAGAGGCTCCTAGATTGGACCTAGGTCTCCCCGTTCGCGAACCCCTTGACCGATCACCAGGAGTGGGTATTTACAGGTGAGACTAGCCCCCGCGGTTGAGGATGCATCGCGGTTGAGGTTCGATCTGTGGTTGTGGTAGGTGACTCGGTCGAGGGGTGTCTTCTTTGCAGCCGTGGTCTGGGTGTGCACGTTCGTGGTCGCTGTCGTGTTGTAGTCGAGGATTCACCGCAGTCGAGGTTCAATCCACAGTCGTGGTGTAGGCCTCAGTGGCAGTCATTCCTATGATCGAGGCATTGATTTGGATCGCGATCTAGGTGGATACCTCGGTCGCGGTCTTGCTTACCTCGACTACGATCTTGCTCATCGTGGTCGCGGTTGAGATAGGTGGAAGCCTAGCTACTGCAAGAATCGTGTGTTGGGGAGAAATCTTGGAGAATATATGTCTTTTCAGGTTCGGTGCCTGCATGTCCCAAAATTTTCCAGTTGAGCAACTTTTCATGTGAAATGATATAAATTACTAAAAGATAAGAAACATGGGATACTTTGGGCATATTAAGGCTATAGTGACACAAAACCATAGATAAATGCTTAGCATAAATATGTAAATTTTGGTGTTATCAGTAACGAACAAGAATAAACAAGTTAAGTATTTAGCAAAGAGAGAGCTAGTGTTTTATATCATTTACTCCAATTATACCAACAACATCATATATCATAAGGCCTTTGACCAACTTCCCATTGGAAGGGTCCATAAGGGTGCTCAAGATTAGCTACTTTTATCGACATGGTCCGCCCTTTCTTGACAACTCAAGTAGGATGCCCAGTCTCATGTCCTTACCATGAAAATACAGGCAGGAGCACAAGGTTCATATAATGGAGTTTCTATATTATGTTTGCAAGTTATAAAACAATGGTATGGGACAAACATTGAGTACAATACTAGAGTACTACATGGAAATATTTGAGCAAGTGAACAGGCATACATATGTATCACATTTCAAATAAGAAAGGCATAGTCATATAATTATTAAATCGTGTACCTTACTCAAAGATTCATAACTTAACTTAGCATTAACCATCTAGCCACAAGAAACATCTAATTAAGCAACAAGATTACATGCATGCATTAGATAATCATCATTAATCCTAACTAGCTTGATTTTAGGGTTTTGACCAAATTAGGTTCCAAGTTGCTTATTGGTGCATTTGATGATCCTTTACTGATTTAGAGGGCATTGTGAAGGTGGGGTTCAAGTTTCAAGTCATTCTAAGGTTCCATTCACTACATATGGCCATTACAAGATTCATGTTCCTCATGCACATTCTAGTCAAAAAGACTCACAAAAGGGCAAAAAGGGACATAGTTCATCAAGTCAATAGGTCCAAGCATTAGAGGTGGTTTAGATCATGAAAGTATGGACATAAGAATAACGTTCTAGTATGGGTGGATGTCCCCTAGGGTTTAGGCATCATATTTTCAACCTTGGGTATCAAGAAATGTCACATACAAGTAAGTATCAACATAGTTCACATATAGCATTAGGGGACAGCATATGGATTAGATGGAACATCCATATCAAGGAGACCATAAGGGATAGATCATCTCTGATTTGAGAGGGTAAAAAATGAGATAAAGATCCACATCAAGAAAATGAGCATGAGAGCATAAATCAAGTCACATATGTCATATAAGAGGGTAATTAAGGGTGCAATAGGGACACACACATCATATAACCCAAATGAAGATTGGGCTTAGCCATTTAGGTCACAAAAAATCATAATAATATTGATTTAAAAGAACCACTAGAGTTGTATGCATCAAAAGGGTAAAGGACATCCTTTGTTCAAAGTTCAACATATATCATCCTAAAGGAGTCACATTCAAGCATATCAAACCATATAAACACACATAGCAAATAGGGAAATTGGTGGATGATATTAGAGGCATAGAGGAACATAAGTTTGTTGACCTTCAAGGTTAGAATGATTCTATTTTTCCATTAGAAACAAGATTAGGAATGTAGACCTAAGTCTCTCATTAAAGTCCCAAACAAGCCATAAATATGAAATAGAGTCATTCATGAGAAACAAGGGTGATTAGGACCCTCAATTAGTTCAAAGGTACATAAAAGGTACATATATGGTCATTATATAGGTATAGGTGTATCAAAGGTCCATATTTATCATGATCATGCATTAAATGGAGTCATCATTGTCAAAAATGCATATATAGCAAAATAGTAGAAAAGGAAGAAGGTTTAAGGTCTGAAAGTATGTTCACTGCATATAACTTGTTGAGATGATGAAAATGATATAATGTTTCACCACATTTGTTTAAGGGAATAGTGAGTAATTATTTTTACAATTTTAAAACCAAACTATAGAGGGAAAAAGTGACATTATGTGATTATTATGCAATGGTCTATGGTCGTGGATCTTTGATCCGGTAGTCACGTGAAGCCTGGTCGGTCCGCACCTGTCGCCCGCTGTCATAGGTCTCCCCCAACCACCTAGTGGTGTTTCCCTATGGTTTTTGGTTGTGGGCCATGGTCGCCGATTGCCAACATTAGATCCCCCTCAGAAGGGTGGCTACAGGGCTCCACTCACTGCTCACCGCCACTCTCACACTGTAGGGTTGAGCATCCACACCCTTGTGGCCTCCTGCCATTGGTGGACCAAGGAGTTTCCATTAACTACACCCATTGGAGTGAGTAAAAGAGAGAGGGATTGAGGCCACGATCTTGGACGTTGGTGGTCGATCTGAGGGACATCTCTATGTCTCCCTCGCAAAGACCCCCCTTGGTGTTTAGGATGCGTCTGTGAGGCTAGGCCAGCCAGTTTCAGGCCACAAGGGGAGAAAGGGGTATCCCTTTACTCTGGGATGGTGTCGCCCAGACCCGAGGGTGTCCTCTGAGGTCGACCCCGAGCTTGGGTTTTGCCTCTCATGGCCGTAATAGCCCCTTCAATCTTTGTCGGAGCTCCTAAATCTTGAAGCTCGAGCTCTTTGGGGGGCTTCAAGCTGTTAAAATTCAGCAAGAAGGGGGTGAGAGGATATGGAAAGATGAAATGAGGAAGGGGATAGGGTTAGATGTGAGGAATGAGGCCACAATGGGGGTTTTGGATGGGGTCTTAGAGGTGGTAGGTGGCGGCAGAGCCACCTCTATCAGCCCCCTATACAGATATTGGAGAGGGAATTTTAGTAGTTTATTAGTGATCAAAGGGCGAAGAATTCTCAATCCCAAGAGGGGGGATCCAAGTGCACGAGAGGAGTTGAATGCCTTAAATGGGCCGCACATTTAATTCTGGAGCCAAATAGGGTCAAAAGCATATTGAATCAGTTAATTTGGGTGAAAATGAGAAAAAATCAAAAGGTCATACTTGGGATATGAATGTATGATTGATGTGATTTTTGTGTGGTTAGATTCATAATTATATTCTCTACAACATGATACATATTGTATAATAGAAAGATCATAATGATGAGGTTTAATTTATCTTGCAATATGGTAACCCACTAAGGAGAGGTTTATAGTTCAAAAGGTATTATCATGTCATATTTAGTGAAATTGAGCATGCATGTGACCAACATGGAGTGTCATAATACTTAATCTATAAAATTGATATCCAAACTAGACAATGGGGCATCATAAAGAGACAAAGATCATAAATAAAGAGAGAGAAAATCAGGGTTGTCACATATTGTCACCAATCTGGTATCTTGAAATAAGTCTATACATTTATGGGATTTTCTCAATGTGATTAGTTGTCAAATGGGCCAAGGAAGGGGTTGGTGATGGCATGTTGATGCAAATATTTCAAGGCACGTATACATACATTGCATTATGGGTATTTATGTTGATGCCTAGCACCCTAATACCATGTGTATATATCATGCAAATGGTTTTCTCCCTTCATATATGTTATAGTGACACCCCTTCACACCAAACGAGAGCACTAAAAACAAAACACATGATCATCATTAAATAGATGAGAAGATTCATCTAAATGAATAGTTTAAGCAAGTTGAGCAACTAAAATAGGTAAGTCATGTCTAGTACAGTATATAGGGAAACATGTAAAGCTATCACTTTATATACTATTTGTGGCGTCCAACTCGCGAAAATAGGATTAACTAATGCAGAAGCATATTATTAGCAGTGGAGTTACTGAAAATCACTAAAAATTAAAACTTTTACAAAGAGATCCATAAACTGAAGAACTCGTTCATAAAGAACCAAAGTATGTTATTTACATTCTGGTTCATTAGTACATCTCTGTATCATCTCTTTCTCGAAAGTTACAAGCATCAACTGCCCTGTTAAGATATACACAGTCAGTATACAAAAATCTCGAGGCATCAAGCCAAAGTCTCAGTTCAATATCAAGCTATCTACTGACTCCTAGGACCTGAGAGTACAGAGATGGCACATAGGACTCTCTATATACAGAACCTAACAGACAGTGTCTCCACCTGAAGATCACTGTTGTCCTTATTGATGTTGTTGTTACTGCTCACCCACTGAAGGGTTTCGTCTTCCTCGGCATCTACCTAAAAAGTTGAATCCCACGGGGGTGAGACAATTGAAAATTGTCCTAGCAAGAGATATAACTCTCCGCCAGAAACATTATTATTGTAGATAATAAAATAACACTGAGTAGTAGAATTATAAATATTCAACAGTAGGTAAGTCTTTTATTAAACTAAGTAGAGCAGTATTCTTTATATAGTTCATTTCAATTATATCTGAATGAAGCAACATGTCATTTATCCAAATAAGGAATATGAAGAACATGTATAACATTTATTCAACTAGGTCATACTAAGAAATGTATAATCAACCATTGTTTCTCATATTTCAACCTTAAACAAATATGCTACACAGTTGATTACATTTTTCAATCATACTTAAGCCCTGAGGAGATGAGGTATACCGCTCATGCTCCAACCGACCATTGCGAAATCGAAATTGGTACCATACATAGGTCAATAGAAGAGCCAGATTTATATGACCTCATCCTCCTCAATCAGTGTGAGGAAATAACTTGAAGGACATCTTGTATCTCTTGTCAAATAGCTTTCCAGGGTATACTGGCAACTTCGCTATTAGAGTTATAGTGGCATGCAGTACTCTCTTCGCAATCGAGAGATTTCATGTTTATCTCACATCGATTCGGCATTAACCTCATCATCGGGAGATTAGTGATACATCTATCCCGACATATACGTATAATGAAGGATTGAGAGATTTAATGTTTATCTCACATCAAATCCTCCATTAGGGCGTAAGGATATTCGCACCCATAACCCCCACATACTCAAAAGTATGCTCTCTAGGAGTTCCCTTAGGAAAACATGTTTCACCATCACCTAACTACTGACGATGATGGATCTATGGTCAGGGCTCTACATGATATCATTTCACTTGATTATTTAAGTACATTACAATATTCTTTTAGCATCAGGCATGTTTTCAAACATAAACCATTATAACAATTGCTATAAAGAATGAGTACCATTTCTATCAAGTTCATTTCACAGCTTTATTAGCATTGGGATCTCAATCCCTTATCATCTCATCATCATGATTCAAGATTAGGGGTGTTCAAACCCTTAGATCATCAAAATACTTATTACCACTTTAACAGGTAACTCGATGCCATCAAATCATCTGACAATGTAAACAAGATAATTGCAATACAGATAATTCACATGGCTCTTAAAGCCTCTTAATCTTCTTTTGTTACCTCTCACTCGGCAACATAGCATGTCATTTCTCACAAGGCTCATAAAGTAATTTCAATAAATAAAGCATCACAGCTCTTACCTAGCTATGTTCAATATCTCCTAAAACTTGCATGATTAGTACAAATGATAATAGTTACATCAATCTCATATCAGCACAATGCAAAACAATTGTAACATCACTATTCAAGGGTTACACCACTATGCCCTTGCCAGGGTTAGGGTTTCCATTTTCATTTCAATTAGTGTTAATCATCCCCTTAGCTCAATTAGGTTTAATAAATCATCATTTCATTGTCCAATCTTAGAGCTTCATGCTATATAGTATAACCCAAAATTAGGGTTTCACATATACCTTCACCTTATTTGAAATTAGGGCTTACTATTCACATTGCATCACCCTAGATTAGGTTTAATGTTCAATAACCCACAATTAGGGTTTACTATTCACCCCAATTAGGATTAATCATCAAAATACCCTGAATTAGGGTTTCTCATGTCATTGTCCTGAATTAGGATCACACCATTATCATGTATTAGGATTTCACCTACCAATGCCCTCAATTAGGGTTATGATTCATTAACTTTCATAATTAGGGTTCCATGATCTCACTATTAAGGATCATACCCTAATTAGACATACATCCATAATGAAAGTGTTAAGACTTGACCATTAACATGGTTATCATTCATGTAGTAAGTCTTCTCTCTCATCTTTCTATAAGATGATGCTTACTTTAGCCCTGATTAGACTAAGTCAACTCAACTTGAAAGAAGAATTGACACCATGAGTTATACCATTACCACCATCATCATTAAAGCTTATTCATTCAAGGGTAGTAATCACCCTATCTCATTAAGGTAACCATTATTATAATCACCCTTGGTTTACATCATGTAATTGTTCAATTAACCCATTGACCTTTAACCACCTTAAGTGTCCATACGATTTAATTGATTAACTTCCAAACAATCTTGACCTCTTAAACCTCAAATGGTCTTGACCAATCAGACCTCAAACGGTCTTGCTTGAGACACCACCCAATGGTTTAAAACCATTTCGACCTCCAAACGGTCTTGAACAAATCATTGAAACCTTTTGGTAAAGTTGCTCTTTGAAACCGTTTGCTAAAGTGAACCCTTGAGATCGTTTGCTAAAGTGATCCTTGAGATCGTTTGAGCTTCAACTAGTTTGGGATTGTTTGGTCCCAAATGGTCTTGACACCATTTGGTCCCAAACGGTATTGATACTGTTTGGAATCAAACCTCCTCAAAACTGCATGGACCAAAAAGGGTCTCAACCTTTCTAATCGATTTAGGGTTTCCAAGATTAACTCCCTCATCAATTGAATCTATGGAACTACTCATCAACTGAACCTAACACCTTACTTCAATTGATCTAAATGGATCATCCATAAACTGATTTACCCTCAATTTATCATCAATTAGGTTTTGAATCAATTGGATTAGGGTTTGGAATCGATGATCCATCAATGTTAATCATTGTGAAACTAATTACTTGAAACCATTAGACCACCATCCAAATTGGGCATGACCTGACCCCAAACGCTCTTGAGGTCATTTGGATGACCTATAAATGGTCTTGGGTGACCACCAAACGGTCTTGAGACCATTTGTGTGATCCCCAAATAGTTTTGAAACCATTTGGGTCAATCAACCCAAGTTTCTAACTCAATTACTTATGAAATCAGCACTTAACCCGATTAGGTTTTGGTGATTGATGGACCTTCAACTCATGAACCAATTGGAACTAATCAATTATAATTAGTGGGCCATTAGCCAACATCATTATGAACAAATCTCCAAATGGTCAACCCTGGTCAACACCTCCAAACAGTTTGAAACCGTTTGCTCTCATGCGGTTTGGTGAAACCGTTTCCCCTCAAACGGTTTGAAACCGTTTGCTCCCAAACGGTTTGGGAAACCGTTTGAGCTCATAACTTGAAACCGTTTGGACTGGAATTTCTTTGGATAAGTATCTATTATGTTGTCATCATCATCTTCCTCCGTTCATCCAAGAACTGTTGCTGTTTTCATGGGAATTACAGCAATGAATCAAAAGAGTATCAAAAAGAAGAACATAACCGACGCTTATTGTAGAATGGAATGCAATATCAACATTTAAGGGTTTGAGTTATAAACCCACCTCAAAATTTGATTCCAAGCTCCAAGCTCCACGGCTCTAATGGTGGATGAAGTTCCAGCAACTGCCCAAGGTCCGTTCTTGAGCTTTTGGATGAACAAGTTGGCTAGGATTAGAAATCGAGTGAAGAAGACAAAGAATCAAGCATTGATTTTGAGTTTTCACCACGAATCCAAGGTGGAAGATGATCAAAGGCTTACCAACAGGTTATGGTCACCCTTCTCCTGCTCCTGATCTCTCCCGTGGTCAGCCAAAGCAAAGTGAGAAAAGAAATCCAAGGAAAAGATCCTTAAGTGTATTGGAAAAAGGATATGTATAAGGGATTTCAAGGAAAGAGAAAATGGGATTATTTTCTTTTAATTCCAAAATTATTTCCACCACTTAGTCTTAATTTCTTGGAAACGAAGCCACCTTCATAATCTTGCAAAACCCCTTCATTATCCAAGGATTAAAGGAAAAGAAATTAAGCACCTTAATGAATTTTATACTAATATTCAATCTTTTATTGGATATTGCTTTTTATTATATTAATGTGAGTGGCTTCCACTCAACCAATATCTTTTTGTGCCATATAAAGGCACAAGCTCGTACAACACTATTTCAAACACATCCTTCAACTTTTGGTTGAAAGGCTCCTTAATTATTATATTTCTTTTTGCATTAAAAAGAATTAAAGTTCCATTTATGCTTAAATCTTGATTATTTTAATATCAAGATTCTCTCTCCTCCAAGATAATTCAAATGAGGCGCACCTCTCAATTTATTTTCTTTACTTGATGCCAAGGAACATGAGGGACCCTCTAGAGGTGGTATTTTTCATATTGAACCCTAGGTTTTGGGTAAATTGCACATTACACCAAAACTAGGTTTTAATGCACAAGGATTGCTCTACAAGCTTTATCTTGGTTCCCAAGCTTGTGGAAACCATACCACTACATCATATACACTCTTATGATGTCTCAACATCAGAGGAACATTTTATCATGTGAAATTTGCAAGTTAACCCCTCAACTTGGGTGATTTGCACTTTAGTCCAAAAGTAACAAAATAATGTTCCATCATTATTCGAAAAGGACTAAAATTGAAATATAAGTTCCTCTTGAGCTTAATTACTTTTCAAAATATAAGAGCAAGCATCTAGTCAACTTTATTAGGAAAAACACCTAGGGTTAAGATATAACCCAGGTCAGGGATGTTACTCTGTTGATTTCTCTTACCGTATTAAATAATAACTAAACATTATAAAACAAACAAGGCAAGGTTTAACATCTAATAAGAAGTGTATTTAATCCTAAACAAATATACTACACAGTAGGATTACATATTTTATTAAGCCCTGAGGATTTGAGGTATACCACTCAACTCCAACCGACCACTATTTAGTCAAAATCAGGACCATACACGATTTGCAGGAAAGTCAGAATCCTAAGATCTCATCCGCCCTCAGAAAGTATGAGTCCACCGCATCAACACATAAGGTCAAACTACAAAATAGCCTAGTCCTCCCTTCATATATAGGTCGTTTCACTAGTGAACAGCCTAGTTCGTCCTTAAAAGGTCATGGTACTAGTGAAAATAGGGTATACAAAACCCAAATATCTGAGGTACAACCACAACTATCCTCAAATCACATCATATATAAAAAAATTGAGATATGATTACAGTCGTTCCCCTATCAAGTATGACCATAGCCATCCTTGTGAACATGCATATTCTCAACAACATATGAATCCAATATTCCACCAAAGGAGAACTCATTACACCATCCATCCAGTCCTAACACCAAAATGGATCAATGACACATGGCACTACAAGGTTAGGGTTTCACTTGATTAGTTTAGTTCATTCAGTGATTTAAGGCTGCATCAATCAAGATATGTACAAACTCTAAAGAATTATACAAAATCATGGGTAGATTACAACCTCAAAACATATAAAATGTAAGAGATGTACAGTTTATCACATCATCACATGGTACTATTTACTGCCATACAAGTAGCCATATTGATATCATAATATGACAAGATTTCATAATCTTGTCACATTATAAATAGGATAACACCTCACATAGAGCACAAAGTCATGTCCAAGGTCATAAGACCATTCTCGTCATTCCCTACAAGAACATCATTATCTTTTCATGCCTCGTCAAGGCTCATCATTCCATCAACACACATGTGATACATAAGTTGATGCAACACTATATTCAAGAGCCATAATGTTCATAAGATAGCAAATTAGAGTTACAACAACATAGAGAGAGAAGTGCACCATTAACATACTAATCACACAAGAAGGTATGTGTCATCATCACTTACTTGTAATAGGATTAAGTTAATTGATAATAGTTGGATTAACATTACCAAACAACAATTTTTCAAAACTTTACGTTTGTATTCATTCGAGGGAAAAGGTAAGACTATTAGATCATGTGAAACCAATCACCAAAAAATTAGGGTTATTAGATAGTAATAAAGATAAACCCTATTCTTCATCATATCCTTCATACATGAAGGTAACTAGGTCAACCGTCACTATCATGGGGTCAACAAGACATGAAAACCATATAGGTTAGAAAACTTCATCGACCACTTAGGTAGGGATGCCATCGACCATTGAGGTCACCATCTTTGGAGACCACTAAGGGTTAGCCAGTTTAGTGACCTCTAGGGATAAGTGACCTTATCAATCGTTGAAGACACAAGCATGGCGACAGAAGGAAACATGGAATGTTGGCTACCAAAGAGAATCATGAAACTATAGTGACCAAAGTAAATTAGGGCATCAGTAACCACTATGAAACCAAACCTTCATCATCCACATATAAAGGAAATCAGTCTTAGCGACCATATATGTAAATCTCTGTTAACACTCAACATCAAGATCTCATTGGCTACATAAGGAGTCAGTCCTCTTAGAGACTAAAACAAGATGTCAAATATGGCAACCACACAAGATGCAAAACAACAACAAAGTCAAGTCATGAATTGCACAAGGAAGTCAAGTCAACTAAACCAAAGCAACCCATCAGGTACCATGCCAAGAAGTTAAAACCAACTCAAAACCCTAGAAATCTAAGAGAAAAGTCAATGAATTGCATGTGCATGCAAGCACCAAAACTTCCATCACCAAAGAAAAACTCAAGCACAAGAGTTAGGGTTCGTCTGAAAGAGGTATCCACACAAGCTCATCATGTAAACACAACCCTAGATAGGGGATACTATCTTTGAACATATAACCACGTTTTAGAACAAGATTATGTGCATGCAAGGTAGAAGTAAGAAATAACAATGGAGAAAGTTATATAATTCACCTTAGGGTTAATGTAGAAAACTCCAAATAGCAAGGTAGCTTGAAGGAAAGGGGGAAGAAACCCTATCTTGAGCACTCTTCACATCCAAGCTATCTCCACCTCCAAGAAAGAAGAAAACCCTAGGTCAAAGAGAAAGAAAGAGAGCAGATCCTAGGTATAAAGGCAAAGAAGAGAAGTTCTTCAAGATCTAACTCAAGCACTACCATGGAAAACCATGGGTTTGGCCAAGAAGAGAAATAAGAAAGGTAGGATAGTAAGGAAAACGTAGGTAAAGAGGAAGATCTCACTTACCAAGACCAAGAAGAACAAGGTAGCACCGAATGATCTTAGGGTGGATAGATCCAAACCCTAAACCAACATGCAAGGAATATCGTCCTTCTTCTCCTTCTTTGGCACCTCCTTATCCACTAAGCACCAAGGGGGCGAGCTCCAAGAGAAACCAAGAAAGAATAGAGAGGAGACTAGGTGTGTAAAGATCTTATTTTCATGTAAAGGGAGGGGTTTATATAACATAGGGTTGAAGAGAGAGAAGGGGTTAGGTGTCATGCTAAACATGCCATGTGTCCAAAGGATCTCGTCCATGCAAGAACCACACTCATGCATGCAACTAAGGGTGACAAAAGCAAGAAAACCAAGTGACCACTAAGTCTAGACAAGTAAATGACTGGTGAACATTCTTTGGCGACTAGGATGATCAAAACTCAACCGATCGCCAAAACCAACCCTAGGGATTCTTGTCCACCTAGAGGGGTCATAATCCTTATAGACCGCCAATAATAGAGGGTACACTTCAAAACATCATTGACTGCTAAAAACATGAATCATAAGATCCTTGGCAATCGCCAAAACTAGGACTCATCGATCAAACATACATCAAGGTCAAACATCCACTTAGGACATCCATGCAAACCCCAATTCTTAACACATGATGTCACCACTCAAACCAAGGTATGACAAGGTGCCTCAAAGATCAACCAAAGCCAACATGATTTGGAAATATGTGAGGCACAAAATCATGTGGCAAACTAGTAAGAAAAACATTTAAGTTGGTAAATTGCAATTAGGTCCAAACAAGCACATCACAAGTTTTTATTAAGGTTCTAAGCACCTAATTATGTTAAGTAAGCATGATCAATTAGAAAGGCAAAATATGAGGTCTTACAAGCATTAACCCCTAACAAGGATTTCGTCCCTAAAATCCTATGCAAACAAAGACGTGTACTCCCTATGCCTCTCATCCTCTAACTCCCACATGGATTCCTCCACACCATGTTGATGCCCCCAAAACCTTAACTAAAATTATATACTTCTTCTTCAACTTCTTCTCCCTTCTATTTAAGATCAACACATGACTCTACACATATGACACATCATCTTCCTACTCAACCTCCATTGGCTGCATCATCAGTTCTAAATTGGGGTGACACTTCCTCAACATGGAAACATGGAAGACATAATGCAACATGTGAAACTCTAGCGGTAACTCCAACTTGTAGGCCACCTTCCAAACGTGTGCCAAAATAGGGTATGGTCCCATATACCTAGGAGCCAACTTACCCTTCTTACCAAACCTCAGCACACCTTTCCAAGGAAAAACCTTAAGATACACTCAGTCTCCAACTTGGAACTCAAGCAGACTATGACAGTTATCAACATAAGATTTATGCCTATCCTATGATGCCTTCAACTGTTGTTGTATTACTTTGATCTTTTATGCAGTCGATTGTACAAGCTTAGGACCTAAAAGTTGATACTCGCCTACCTCATACCAACAAAGTGGTAACCGACAATGTCTTTCATACAATGTTTCATATGGTGTCGTGACTATACTCCTCTGATATTTGTTGTTATAGGTGAACTCTATCAAACTCAGATGCACGTCCCAAATACCTAGAAATTGCAAGACGCATGCTCTCAACAGATCTTCCAACGTCTGAATGGTCCTCCCAAACTGACCATCTATCTGTGGGTAAAAGGTTACACTAAACTTCAGTTGTGTCCCCATGGATGTATGTGGATGCTCCCAAAAATGACTCGTGAATTGTGGACCTCTATCAGAAACTATGGTAGTTGGGATACCATGAATACTAACTATCTCATCAACATATATATGTGCCAACTTATCTTATGTATATGTCACATTGACTGGAAAGAAGTTAGCTGACTTGGTCAACCTGTCAACTATCACCCAGATGGAATCATGACCTTTGGCTTTCCTAGAAAGTCCAACCACAAAGTACATAGCCATATGATCCCATTTCCACTGCGGTATTAACAAAGGTTGCAAAGTTCCTGTAGGCTTGTGATGCTCAGCCTTAACCTATTCACAAACTGGACACTTCACAACAAACTCAACCACATCAAGCTTCATATCAGGCCACTAATACAGATCCTTGATGTTATGGTGCATCTTGGTACTGCCATGGTACATCGTCTACATCGAGTAATGAGCCTACTCAAGAACCATCTTCCTCATACCATCAACATCTGGAACCACTGCCTTATTATGAAAGCAAGCTGACCCATCCTCTGACTCTTGAAAAACAGCATACTTCTTAATGCCAAACTCATCCTGGATGTTTTATATCATGGTATCATTCTTTTGTGCCTCTCTGATCTGTTGCATCAATGTAGGCTTAACCTATAATTGTTCTAATAAGCCTGTCAACAAGGAAACATCTATCTAGTACATTCATCTGACATAATGACATTAACATATCCCTCTTATAGCACACCAAAGCATGTAACTATGTCTTTTCTGTAGATGATGACGAAGATGTCTTCTTGCTCAAATCATCAGCCACCATATTTTTCTTCCTTGTATGGTAGTCTATCATGCAATCATAGTGTTTGATCAAGCCCATACATCTCCTCTTTTACATTTTCAACCTTGCTTCAAGAAGGTATATTGAAGGTTCTTATGGTCGGTGAAGATCTGGCACTTCTCTCCATACAAGTAGTGTCTCCAAATCTTCAAGGCATGGGCCATGACTGCAAGCATCAGATCATGTGTCAGGTAGTTCTCATCATGTTTCTTAAGTTGTCTCAAAGCAAAGGAAATCACATTCTTGTCCTACATCAGCACGCATCCCAATTCATTGTTTGAAGCATCACAGAATATGATGTAACCTTTCCCTTGCTCTGGTAAGACTAATACTGGAGCACTGGTCAACTTCTCCCTCAAAAACTAGAAAGAACGTTGGCACTCGTCATCCCAAACAAAAAGAACACCTTTCTTTGTCATCTCTGTTAGGGGCAACGCCACCACACTGAAATTCTTGATGAATCTCCTATAGTAACCTACCAAGCCTGGGAAACTTTAAACTTACATTGGTGTCTTGGGTTGTTCCCACTCCATCACTACCTATACCTTCTTTAGATTCACATAAACACCTTTAGCATATATGATGTGACCCGAAAAATATACCTTTGTCAACCAGAACTCGCACTTGCTGAACTTGGCATACAACTAGTGTTGCCTCAACAACGTCAATGTGTGACAAAGACGTTGCTCATGTTGTTGACTATCCTTAGAGTATATCAGGATATCATCTATGAACACTACCATGAACTAATCTAGATACAATCTAAACACTTTGTTCATCAAGTCCATGGAAGTTGTTAGTGTGTTGGTTAGCCCAAACGGCATAACCACAAACTAGTAGTGATCATACCTAGTAATGAAAGATGTCTTACGTATTTCATCCACCTTGATCAATATTTGGCGATATCCTGACCTCAAATCTATCTTAGAGAACATTGTGTCACCTCTCAATTGATCAAACAAATCATCTATCCTCAGCAAGAGGTACTTGTTCTTGATTGTGACCTTGTTAAACTATTAGTAGTCTATACACGACCTCATGAAACCATCCTTCTTCTTCATGAACGACACAGGAGAACCCCAAGGGGAAGTGTTCGGTCTGATGAAACCCTTCTTTAATAGCTCATGTAACTATTTATTCAACTCTTGCATTTCCGTCGGTGCCATCATGTGGGGTGACTGCGCCATAGGTTGTTTTCCATGAACAAGATGGATCTCAAACTCAATATCTCTAGGAGGGTACACTAGGAAACTCTTCAGGAAAGACATCGTCAAACTCACACACTACAGGTACCTTCTGGATACTAGGACTCCTCACCTTGTTTCCACAACATGTGCCAAGAAAGCCTCACATCCTTGTCTGATCATCCTCTCTGTTGTCATGGATGACACCAAATATGTAGGAAGAATATTCCTATCTCCTTAGAAGATCCATGAAACATCTCCATCATGAAACGCCGCCACCTTATAACTACAATCCAAAAAAACCTTGTACTTATACAAGGTATCCATCCCTCATATCACACCAAATATATGCATATCAAGGGCATAAGGTCTACTTGAATGTTGCATCCTGAGAAAAGAAAGAACGTAAGATGGAAACACCTCTAGAAAATCAACAGAACCAACAAGAGGGGTTTCTAACTAAAGACTATTAGATCTACTACAAAAAGGTAGATAACAACTATTTATCACCTTTCTGGTTATAAAATAGTGTGTTGCACGTAGGTCAACCAAAATAGATACAAATGCAGATGTAGATAACTCAAAATGAAAAAGTTCCATCTGACTTATCACGACCCATGATTTGACCACTCCCTACGACAAACTCATAGCATAGAATCTATCCATCTCCTATTGTTGTCCACGTCCTCTACTAGTTGGTCCAAAAAACCCCACATGTGATGCCTGACTGCATCCTCTACCACCACCACTATTGAAGTTTTATTGTTGAGAACCTCAGTGACTCTGCCTCTCGTGTTGTACCACCTCTTCATCCTTCATAGGGAGATCCCACCTAATATTCCCTACTTGTCCACATTTGAGACTAGTCCTCGAATCATATTGTGGCCTACACGACCATGTCACTGACACATACACCATATTGCAAGCTCTTGTTGGCAGAAAACTACAACCTTTGCCCTTACTCAAGGACCACTGTGACAGCACACTTGATCTCGGCTCAAAAAAAATGGTCTCTATTGTGACTATAGTGAATAAAACATTGGCTTCTTAAAGCAACCAGATGACTACCCCTAAAACTGAGTTGGCCTCTTCTTAGCGTTGGCTTCACGCTTCTTGATAGAATACATTTCTAACCTCCATACGGACTCCAAAAATGTAGAGAACCCCTTCTTGTTCTCCAAAGTAGACATTGTCATAGACAACTCTGTTCTCAGACCCTTCTCGAACCTCTAAATCCTCTCCTTCGCTGTCACTGCCATATGAGGACAGAACCTCAAAAACTCCATAAACTTCACTTATACTCATTGATGGTCATCAAGCCCAGGCGTATATTCTCAAACTACACTATCTTCTCATCCAGATATGTCTTCAGAAATTATTAGCCCACAAACTCCCGCCAAAACTCTTCCCAAATAATCATGACCTTAGATCTCTTCTCCTCCTCTATGGCCCACCAGTGGCCAGCATTTCCCTTCAGTAGATAGAAAACATGCTTCACCTTGTCCTCTTCTGGGATATTGATGATCTAGAAAGCCTTCTCAAGCTTTGTTAACCACATAGCTGCATCGGTCGCGTCTGTTGTACCCCACATACTCAACTGCTCCAACATGTCTCAGCCGCTCAAACATCTTCTCAGAACCTAGAGATTCCACATTAGGGACAGTAGCCCTAGCTTGAGGTAAGGGCGCTCTATCCGCTATATGCATAATCATCACCATTAGTTGTCCAGACATGGACTGAAAGGTAGGATTTGCCATGGTTGTAGGGTCAAACACTGAGGCATCACGGGCTGCTTTAGCCATGTCTCAGGAACTCTATCTTCATGTGCATGCCTCCTTGCACTACCTCCTGGATCAACATAACTACTCTCAACATGTTCTTCAAATTCTCTAGACATAGCATAAGCATAAGCTACAATCATACATGTTAGATTACGTAAGAACAGACACAAACCTAGTCATATGTCCCTATAGTCTTAATGAACCTGGGGCTTTGATGCCAACCTGTTAGAGTGATACCCCTCCACACAAAATAAGAGCACTCAAAGCAAAATGCACAATCAATTACTAATTAATTGCATAACCAGAAGATAGGGTAAATTGAAACTGATTTAAGCATTGCTATCATGTCCAAAAAACATTACATATGGATCCAGAAATCTGTTACATATCACATACCAGACCAAGGATTTACATATCTAAATAGTGGCATCAACCACAGCCTGTATACAAATGAGAGAGATGTTCCATACATATACAAGCCATATACAAACTACTGCATACTTCCAAAACCATGTGTCGACATATATCACTTACAAAACAACCCATGCCCCGACTTGAGGGTACAAGGACAATTCTAGGACTCTACAACAACTACTATCCAACCTTCTACCTCTACTGCTCTCAAAGTTGTTCCTCCTCAGCACCATGATCCTAACCATGCCACTGACGACCACATAAAAATATGTGGTGACCCGTGAGGTGAGACCCACGTCCCAACTAAAGATATAACTCTCAACCATCGGTTATTGATTACATCAAGTATCATCATTAAACAGGATGAGAAGATTCAGTTAAATGACTAGTTTAAGCAAGTTGAGCAACTAAAATAGGTAAGTCATGTCTAGCACGGTATATAGGGAAAAAGGTTAAGCTACCACTTTATATACAATTGATTTCTCTTACCGTATTTAATAACAAATAAGCATTATAATAATTAAGTCAAGGTTTAACATCCAATGTGAAGTGTATTTAATCCTAAATAGATATACCACATGGCTAGTTTACGTCTTTTATTAAGCCATGAGGAGTTGAGGTATACCACTCAACTCCATCTAACCATTGCTAAGTCAAAATCAGTGCCATACAAGATCTGTAGGAGACCTGGAATCCTAAGATCTCATCCACCCTCAGCCAGTATGAGTCTGTTGTAGTGACACATAAGGTCAAGCTGCAAAATAGCCTAGTCCACCTTTGGTACATAGGTCACAGCACTATTGAACGACCTATTCCATACTTAAAAGGTCACAGTATAGTGAAATGAGGGTATACAAAACTCGAACATCTGAGGTACAACCGCATATGTCCTCAAATCACATCATATATACAAAACCTGAGATATGCTCATAGCCATTCCCCTACCAAGGTATGACCGCAACCATCCTTGTGAACATGCATATACTCAACAATATATGACTCTGAGCTTCCACCAAAGGAGAACTCGTTTAACCATCCAACATTTTCTATCACTAGAATGGATCTATGGCACAAGGAACTACATGGTTAGGTTTTCACTTAATTAGTTAAGTTCATTTAGTGATTTAAGTTTTCTTCAATAAAGTTACATACAAACCGTAAAAGAATTCTAAAAAGCATGGGTAGATTACAACCTCAAAACATATAAAACGTAAGAGATGTAAAGTTTATCACATCATCACATGGTATTGTTTACTACCATACCATACATGTAGACATACTCATCATTATACCATCATAGGGATTCAAATTCTTGTCATATTGTAGAGAGCATGACACCTCACATAGATCATAAAGGCATGTCCAAGGTCATAAGACCATTCTCATCATTCCCTGTAAGAACATCATTAACTTTCCATGCCTCATCAAGGCTCATTATTCCATCACCGCACATGTGATACATAAGCTTATTCAACATTATATTCAAGAGCCATGATGTTCATAACATAGCAAATTAGAGTTACAACAACATAGAGAGAGAAGTACTCCATTAACATACTAATCACACATGAAGCTATGTGTCATCATCACTTACTTGCATTAGTATTAGGTTCATTAAGAATAGTTGGATTAACTTTACCAAGCAACACTTTTCCAAAACTTTAGGTTTGTATTCACTCGAGGGTAAAGAGAGACTACTAGATCATGTGCAACCAATCACCAAAAAATTAGGTTTACTAGACATCAATATAAATACACCCTAATCTTCATCATATCCTTCATACATGAAGGCAACTAGGTCAACCATCACCATCATGGGGTCAACAAGACATGACAACCATATAGGTTAGAAAACTTCATCGAACACTTAGGTAGAGGATGTCATCAATAGCTGAGGTCACCTTATTTGGTGACCTAAGGGTTAGCCAATTAAATGACCTCTAGGGTTAAGTGACCTCATCGAACGCTGAAGACACAAGCATGGCAACTGAAGAAAATATTGAACGTTGGCGATCGAAGAGAACCATGAAGCTACAACAACTGAAGAGAAATCCAGGCGTTTGCGACCACTATGAAACCAAACCTTCATCGACTGCATAGAAAGGGAATCATCCTTAGCGACCATATAGGTAAATCTTAGTGACCACTCAACATCAAGATCTCATCATCCACATAAGGAGTCAGTCCTCTTAGTGACTAAAATAAGATATCAAACTTGGCGACCACACAAGATGCAAAACAACAAAAAAGTCAAGTCATGAATTGAACAAGGAAGTCAAGTCAACTTAACCAAACCAACCCATTGGGTACCATGACAAGAAGGGAAAACCAACTCAAAACCCTAGAAAGCCAAGAGCAAAACAACAATTTGCATGTGCATGCAACCACCAAAACTTCCATCACCAAAGAAAAACTCAAGAACAAGAGTCATGGTTTGTCCAAAAGAGATATCCACTCAAGGTCATCATGTAAACACAACCCTAGATAGGGGATACTATCTTTCTACTTGTAACCAAGTTTTAGAACAAGATTATGTGCATGCAAGGTAGAAGTAAGCAATAACCATGGAGAAATTTATATAACTCACCTTAGGGTTAATGTAGAAAACTCCAAGAAATAAGGTACCATGAAGGAATGGGGAAGAAACCCTAGCTTGAGCACTCTTCATGGTCAAGTTAGCTCCACCTCCAAGAAAGAAGCAAACCCTAGGTCAAAGAGAAAGAAAGATAGCAAACCCTAAGTATAAAGACAAAGAGTTCTTCAAGATCTAACTCAAGCACTACCATGGAAAACCATGGGTTCAGCCAAGAAGAGAAAGAAGAAAGGTAGGGCAGCAAGGAAAATGTAGGTAAAGAGAAAGATCTCACTTACTAAGACCAATAAGAACAAGGTGGTACCAAACGATCTCAGGGTGCATAGATCCAAACCCTAAACCAACATGCAAGTAAGATTGGCCTTCTTCTCCTTCTTTGGCACCTCCTTTTCCACCAAGCACTGAGGGGACGAGCTCCAAGTGCAACCCAAAATTAACAGAGAGGAGACTAGGTGTGTAAGATCTTATTTGCATGCAAAGAGAGGGGTTTATATAACATAGGGTTGGAGAGAGAGCAAAGGGGTTAGGTGTCATGCTAAACATGCCATGTGTCCAAAGGATCTCGTCCATGCAAGCATCACACTCATACATGCAACTGAGGGTGACAAAACCAAGAAAACCAAGCACCCACTAAGTCTAGAAAAGCAAACGATCGATGAACATTATTTGGTGACCAGGATGATCAAAACTCAATCGATCGTCAAAACCAGCCCTAGGGATTCTTTGCGGCCTACAGGGATCATGAGCCTCATCAACCAACAATATAAAGGGTACACTTCAAAACATTATCGACCGCCAAAAGCATGAATCACAAGATCCTTGGCAATCACCAAAACTAGGGCTCATCGATCAAACATACATTAAGGTCAAACATCCACTTAGGGCATCCATGCGAACCCTAATTCTTAACACATGATATCACCACTCAAACCAAGGTATGACAAGGCACCCCAAAGGTCAACCAAAGCCAACATGATGTGAAAACATGTGAGGCACAACAAGCATGTAACAAACTGCAATAAAAATCCTAGAAGTTGGCAAATTGTAATTAGGTCCAAACAAGCACATCACAAGTTTTGATTAAGGTTTTAAGCACCTCATTATGCTAAGCAAGCATGATCAATCGGAAAGGCAAATTATGGGGTCTTACAATATATTTTAATGTGTTAGTCATTGCTAAGTTAAGGGGTAGGAGCGGTGCTAAGGGTTGAGGTCCCCCTTAGGATGGAAGGCACTGTAATGCACAAAACAATATTTCAAGATTTTGTCTTTTTGGTTCTTTATATATTGATGAACCACTAAGGACCATTCTTGACTTGTTTCACCAAACTAATATGCATACACTTTGTTATAGGGTTAGGGGTCAATATAAGAGCCGCATTCCTATCTAAAACCATATCTAACCTAGCGAACTATCATTATGTCATCGCTTCTGTATGTAGCTCACTTTTGGGTGAATCAAGTAATTTTCCCTGTCGTTTGTTGACTTCTTCTCTTGAATTCCTATTTCGAATAGAACTACCCTTTTTATTGGTTTTATCTCTGCAAGAAAAGAATTCTCATCATACCCACTCTTAAGTCAAAGATTACCTCAGCGCCTGTAGACTTCTACGAAGTATGCGACAGAGTACAGCTGCCGACTTTTGTTTATCCATGCTCGCCATGATTTGACTTTACACACTAAAGTAACCGTGAGACTTATCTTACCACGACAGGCTCTTCTTCGTGTGGTTGGCCACATCCTGATGATCTACGCAGAAACCATACCTCATCATGCATGCGTCTAATGGACGGGAATATTTCTATTTATCGGATAGTCGTTAATGAGTTTTCCAAGTATGATACATGTCTTGTCGACTCCTTAAATTATTGCTGCATAAGCCACCTGGAGCGGGTGCTTGCTTTCTTAATGGCCAAAACCGTTTTGAAACGTCGATCTTTCATATAAGCTACCAAGCGCTTACTTTTTTAATGGACAAATCAGTCTTGGAGCGCCCATCTTTTCGCATAGGCTACTCACAGGGTCACTTTTTATCTGTAAGTTAAATCTACTTTAATCACGTCTTCTCTGAACTAGAGGATTTCATGTTTAAATGTTCATTTATCCCTTCTAATTCACCCTTATACTCGTGACACATATTTTTCAGTCCTTAGATAAAACAAAAGTCAAAGTATCCATTGTTACAATTTCTAATTAAGATCCTCATCAGATCAAATTATTGACATTTGCTGTCGTAACCCTATGTTTCAGCTAACTTCAAACTTCTAACAAATAAGAGCCCCGTCCCTCAACTTGTTAGCATCACTTCGGAAAGGGTAGTTTATGAGATTAGTCCTAACATTGTTTTTAATAGATGCAATTGTCTCTGTTCTTCCGGTACTTCACGAATAAAACAAATGTCTCGAGATAAGGAGGTTTCATTTTATTTTTATGACATAATTCCTTTCAGGACTGGAAACAATACCCATATTTAAGTAACGTGATCGGGAGCCTGATAATGGAATCTAGCTAATCAATCTTACATCTGAAATTTTACATAATACACACATCGCTTGATTATTTGAAAGACAATTTTGTATTTCAACTTATTTTCATTAACGCTAACCGACGACATGCTCTATTGTGTCAAGCTAACTACTTACAACATTCTTATAACATATACAAGTATAAAGCAGATTTTGTAAAATTCTTTAAATATTTTGGTACAATATTAAAAGTATTTTTAGAACAAAATGCACTACTCTTATTACATCACATGAGAACCTTAAGTAAACAAGGATTTAGACTATTAAAGCATCATCACTAAATCCACTACATGACTCCATTGAAGAAGATTTAGTGTTTATAGCTTTGGGGCAACATAATAAGTATTTTAGTAGAGGGGTACGGTACTGACTCGGTGAATGGGGAATTTCACTCAGTTTGGACAACCCTTCTTTACCTAAATTAATTCATGCTTTATATGGACAACTATATTTTAGATAACTAAAGGATAACATATATGGATAGATTCACAACTAAAAAGTAGCAGTGATATCATCAAAAGATTTTAAAAACTGTTTGCCAATATTGAAGGAAATGAATGTATTACATTAATATCAAACACTTTGTTTTGAAGCATTACTTTATGTAAATATTTTGACCTACTTCTATGTGATTTTGATTCTCATATTGCTATGAACTCTTTCATTGAACTTTTTCTAGAACCCACTTAAATCATACTATCTTTGCAAATTTCTCTCATTCATCATGATGACTCAACATATAAGTCTTAAGGTAAATTCAGGGTCTTATGAATAATTCAATAGCACCATAGTCTGCAACTTGGTTCACCACCTCTGGTCTTAGTGCCTAAATAACTAGGTGATAAAAAAATTGACACGTCAACTAGCCTAGGTACTGAGGTTGAGTGTCAATGTTCTCTAAACAACTAAGCAAAATGTTTGGGTGTAGTGGTTTGGATGGCCCATTGCACGATAATTAAGTAGTAGGATTTTATCATCCTCTAATTACACTAACTCACTAAAATTGCATAACATCGAGCTCTGGTTTATGTTAAGTACTTCATGAAGAAATTCAGCACAACCTTATGTGATTGTCACTAAGTATCACTAAATTTGATGTTTATATTGGATACCTCAAACATATTAAGGATATTATTCCACCCTATTCCAGATGCCTTGTATCCAGCTAGAGAATCTGACACACCTGCACCATCGACTCTGCAAATGAGAAAGTTATTCCCTCCATCACAATATAGGGCTCTAAGATAGATCTTACAGTGCTCAAGACTTTACGCACTTTTATTCCATATTTAACTCATACTACCAAATGAGCATCATTCGGACCTAACTAGTTTGTAATTTTCATATTAAATAATCGAGAATATATAAAATAGGTCACATTTACTTTACCAAATCTCATAGTCACTTCACATGTATCTTATTTCTACTTATTCATCTTGTAAAAAATTCACATGTTTGTTCTCATCATGTATTTGTCTTCCATTTAATCTTCTCAAAATATAAACAAATCTGTGTTTTCTCACTTAACTGACTATCCTAGACTCTATTTACCCTAAATGGTTTTTCTTCCCATTTTATATTATTTGACTTAGACTTTCTATTGATACTTTCAAATCATGTAACCAAATAATTCAATTCATAAAAATATATATGCATTTTAATACATCCAACTGACATGTCACTTATACATCCCAACAATACTTCTCAACAAGATAAGAATATATAATATATATGTCATAATTCAACACCCCTACCTAGGGTTTCATTCAAATCCAAATGATTTCTAAACCAATAACATGTATCGTGAACCTTCTTAACATCAAATAGTTGTTGTTACAATACATTAATGAGGTCATATAAATCATTTCAATAAAACATGAATATCCATCCAAATTCATATTTAATAAAATGAATTGTGACTCAAAATTATCTTTTCCAATCCAATTCAATTCAGACAATAGAATGATTCATTATACTTCAATTTAAACCATAACTCGACTTAAGAGCAATATATTATGTAATCAATTTCACAACTCAACTATTCCAATTAGGACAAATTGAAGAAAGTTAATTTGCTTAAGCTGGAATTCATATGATGAACTAATTTATTGAGTAGTTGATGTAGAGAACAAAACCTACTCACTAAAATATCCTTTACATGGCCTCTCATCTGATATCATCCAAGTATATCGTTAACAACTAAAAGTGTGTATTATGATCCTTTCTACTCCCTTACATTATAATTAGACTAAGATAAGGAAAGAGCATAAACTACCACCAATATATTTTGATTTAAAACCAAGGTAGAGGAAGAATGTCAGCATCTAGTAGAAAGAAAGAGATGAGAAGATGATGAAAATTAGATCCTTCTTACCAATGATGAGTTGGGTTATTTAGAACCACCCTAGAATAGAATTTTCATTTTCTCACTGTTTAAAAACCATATAATTTCCTCTCTCTCCATATCTGTTTAGATTCTCTAGGGTTTTGACATATGTTGAAGATGTTAACTGTTAATAATGAAAATAGGTGTTAGATCTATAATTTGGGTAAATTGTGATTTGTTAGATTTTTTACATTGTTGGACTCCAAAGGACAACCATTTTACTAAAGGTACATCTGAACTTTGGCTCCTAGAAACCTAAGTTCAGTTACTAAAGGTCTTCTCAATCTCTAGTGATAAACCACATGAGAGTGTATGACCTTTATAGGTCAAAAACCTATCGGTAGTGAACCCTAGTTGATTACCACCAATATAAATGTATCTCTATCGATCCAGTCCATCATTGTAGCAGTGAGAGATGGGTCCAAACTCTCAAGAGGTCAGGTGACTAATTAGGCTAACAAAAGCAAAATCTATCTTAATGTTGATATGGTCCTTCTATCACAATCCAACCTCAAATGAATAGTGTAATATGTCTAATATATTGATTATTGATATTTTTAACATGCCATTTGACCTTCAACCATTAGTAGATCTATTATACATAACTATGCAAAGTAGGTTCTGCATATCCAAATATTATCCAACTCAATTGTATCACATGATAACAGAATTTGACTTGAGCAATTATCAAGATTATGTAACATCAAATATTAGCATAATAGTTTATTAGAATTATCATGTAATTAATATTACTTTTGTAGTCGTTGTCCAACACTTCTATTATTTCTTAGAAAATATCTATGAAATATTAATTCAAGAAGTCAACATGAAGTAAGGCTTCACCAATGCTAGAATTATAGGGTATCTTAGGTTTACATTTTAATAACATCTGCCTTTTCAATAGTTTTGGCCTGAAAATGGATATAAGAAATTTTTTTGTAGATTTTTTTGTTATATCATATACTTAAATGTTTATCTACCTCACATCTTTTTTTAATATCTTATCATCATAAAATTTCTTTGACCCATTACCTTAACTCACTTTTCATATATGTGGAAACATCTCCTTATCATTCACGATTTATAACCACATGTATTCTAACCCTTGAAATTTTCAATAGAATCTACTAAAATTTATCATGACTACCATTTTATTTTACTTACACATGTTTTACTTTAGTTTTTATTTACTTGTCTCTAATATTGTCTAAAATTTTAGTCTTCCCTTTAGTCTCATTTATATTTGTTCTCTTTCCTATTTTATATCTATTACTTATCATGTGATAAAATGCCTCATATATTAAATTTTATAAATATATCTTCTTTCCCTTTTCCATTTATCTTTGCTTCTTAACCTTAAGATCTTAGCATCTTCTATTTTTACATTACCAATTATCCTTTCCAACTAAAGATTTTGTTATGTCAATATGAATGGGATAAGTTTCATAGAATCAAAAGAATGGTTTGTAACTTGTATTACATTTGTATCCCGTTTTATATCTTTCTAGAAGGTAAAAATTGTGCAATGATTTTACATTATATTTCAATCAAAAGATTGACCAGGTTAGCATTGATATTTATAATAAATAAGAGTTAACAAATATATCATTCATCTTAAAAGTTATAGAAAAAAATATTTTGTCTTTATTTTTGTGTGTCAAGAATAGACAAAATATGTTTTATCTTGAAGGATGTACCATCCAACATGCTTCCTTTATCTAAATACATCCATTTCAACATCGATACATGCAATATCCATCCTTTGTATATAGTTATATCGTTCGTAATCTCAATGATACTTATGACGTCTCAAAATGAATCAACACAACTTTTTTCATACTCGGATGATCTCAATACTCAAACTTTTACATATTTTTAGCACACAACATGCATCCACATTCCTATTGTACAAAATAGGGAAAGACAAAATCTTTATTTAACATCAAACTTTCAAAACTTGAACATCTAGTTAGAATAGTTATTTATTTCTCACACAAGTTAGCTATTAAGAACTTCACATTATTTAGAAATAAGTGATAGGAATAAATGAATAATCAATGTTAACAATGAACTTTCCCTTATAAAACATTATGACCGAACATTTTAATAGAAAAACTAGTAGGTATGTTAAGGCATATTATATCCAATATCTTATGTCACCATTTATCCTCTCACATTTAGCATAGTAATGCTTATTAGTTCTCATTGTATGAATTATCTCGAATTAGACTTCATATCTTGGTATTTAATCGACAATATTTCTCTAGTATTTTGATCATTGTATCATTATATACATGAATCTTAGAAGTCATTCTTTCAAAATGTTAAATATGATATATTCCTATTATTTCATATGTTTCATTCCAATTTTGTGATGTATTTTCATATTCATTTATCATAAAGAATGATAACTAGTCTATCTTGGTCAACACTATCCATAGAAACTCATGGTGCAAGCTCCTTGTCAACCCACTTTAGGTCAATATTAACCTAATTCACTAATAACACCATCTTTAGGTCTCTTTCTATATACAAACAGACAAGATCAATTTCCAACCATATGGACCCCTTCTAGGCTGGTGTGACCAAAAACATCATCACTAATAACACCCTCTTTAGGTCTCTCCTTATCAATCATTTGTTTTGCATGCCTCCCAAGTTAACCTGCTTAGCCCTGAAGATGAGGCTAAAGAAGAAAACCAACCACACACACAGATGAAACTTGTTGAAATCTCAATCAATTAATAAAACTAAGTGATAAGCACTAAAATCCAAACTATCAGGATATGCTCAACATATATAATTCACATTCTTACATTAGATTTAACAAGATGAACTTAATTTTCTAAAGATCTCACAGATAAAGAGTGTGGTTTACTTGTCATAAGGTATCCCATTGAGCATCACTTATGATCATCAAAGTCTTTAAGCATGCTAGATTTTACAAAATTCACAAGAAATCAAACATGTGACAAAACTACCGACACAATCCATTTTATGAGAACTTGACAATGTATGGACTCTATCTATATATCACATCCTCCAAAAGGCATCACACCAAGAACCGCACATGCTATATGCAATTCTAAAACTTGAAAAATATTTCCAACGTATTTTTTGGGTGTTGCCTCCTTAGTGAGTGGGTACTTCCTACCCAACAAATAAGCATATCCAGGGGGTGTTCCTAATGTATTACATGAAGTTCTAGAAGATAAATACATAACATGACATGATATAACTATTTAGATGTATATGAATAACCACTCTTGCTTACCACATATAGTCATACAATTCAAACATCTTTGTTTAATACATTTTATCAGCATTAAACTTATATCTCACTCATGTCAAACTCGTTTTGGTACCAACATCCATCTAGTAGGATACAACCAAGGCTTGACATCCCATACCCTTTCAAGTAATGGAATAAGGGTCCAACTACTCAAGGGACATGACAAAAGTTCAACATACCGAAATGGAGAGGAGTGTGCAATATGTAAGTATGATACATATTGACTCATAATTTGCCTCATATATCACAAGATTGCAGCATTTCTTCCAACTTATTGGGTCACTCTAATCCTTCCACGTCATACAAACCATATTCCATATCCATGTACCACTTATTTTATCTCATGGCCATCATCATTACAAGTACACTTCCGTCATTCTATTTACCTCCATACATCTCATGTTTCATATTTATGTATTTTGGTTAAGAACTACATATCACATGACGTTAACAATGAGCATCAATTCAAATTAAGAATTTGAAGTGTCATTCATGATGCATTTCAGGGCTTCCTTTTTTCCCTTAATAGGAAAATCAATGTCTATAATTATTCTTCTCATTTTGAATTCCATCCTCATATTGGGTCATCTTCTTAATGATAATTACCCATTCATTTTATAAGATATTTGTATTTATATCATTCATGGCCATATGTTAACCATACAACGATGACACATTATCAAAATAAGAAACACACACCATTAAGGACTATAAAGATAATACATCATAATTAGCATTATATATACACTTACTAATAGACATTATTGTTATTATGGTGTACTAAAGAATGATTCTTTATTCATTTTTTAATTAAATCATGGACATATATATCATTTCTAGGGTTTTCTAGGAAAGTTCCTCTAAGCATAAGCATATATGAATGCACACGAAAAAATAGTCAATTTCAGAATTCCTAGATTTACTTTAATTTAAAGGAATCTGATTAATCTAGATAGACATGGCATCCATAATCCAATAAAAAGTCTATCAAAACTAACATGTTACCCTCGTCCTACCCCCACTAACTACATAATCAGTGGTAGTAGGGTTAGGCGTTCATTTGAATTTTGGCACAAATATTTCACACAAGAAGTATGTATTTAAAAGCAAGATCAACACGAGGTAACAAGATACATAAGAAGATAGAGGAACATGTATCAAATTCTATTTCAAGGATATCCCGTGTGTTTATTTTAGAGAGTAGTTACAACGGGTCTTCATTTGGCATCTAAAAATTCGATAAATGAAATATATTAATGATAAAGCATTAAGTACACTATAAAATGTAAGTAAGCATAGTTTAAGAGTAATATATAAGTTCTTGGCTAGAAGAATCATATTAAGAAACAAGGTGAGAACACTTAAAACTACAATTCCATTTCTCCTTGTGTTTTTCTTCCCTTATCTTGTGATGATCGGTCCTTTTTGCCTTGTGGGCAATCTTCCTTGAAGTTGCCCTTCTTTCCACATTTGAAGCATCAGCTGGAGGAATAATACTTGCCTTTGTGAAGTCTACCTTTGGAGTACATAGAACCTTCTTCAAATTGAGAGGATGGAGAAAGCTTAATTAACAATAGATTCAACTTGGGCTTTGATTTCAGCCTTCTTCATTCTCTTCAACTCTTTCTCTTCTTCTCTTTCTTCTTTATCTTGATTGTCAAGTTTAACTTCATGTTCTTGTAGATTTCCTATGAGCTCTTCAATAGGAATATCACCAAAAGAATTTTTTTCTTCAATGAAGGTCACCTTGGATTGCCACCTCTTGGGGAGAGTTCTAGGTATCTTTGAATGTATCTCTCCTCGATCCATAGGACGGCCTAAAATGGAAAGACCATTCACAATGGTGTTGAGTCTTGAGTACATCTTGGCTACCCTCTCCTCCTTTGCCACCTTGAATTTTTCAAGAAGCCCTTTGAGCATATAGACCTTTCTTTCCTTCAGTTTCTTTGTCCCCTCATAAGTGACACATAGCTTTCTCCATATCTCATAGGCCTCTCACATGAAGAAATCTGGTTGAACTTGGTGCAGGGAAGGGAGGAATAGAGAATGATGATGGCTCTTGCATTCAAGGTTACTTTCTTGAAAGTATCCTCATCCCATTCTTCTATCTTTGTATCTGGTAGCTTGTATGGAAGATACACAATTCTCCATAGCTCAAGACTTGATCCTTGGATGTAGTATTGTAACCTTCTCTTCTAATAGGGGAAGTTTCTCGCATAATAGATTGGAATGTTGATGGAGTATCTCCCACCTTGATAATCGCCCATCTTCTCCTACTTGTGGAAGTATGCTTTAAGAAAACCCGCTTTGTACCACTTTTTGGATCAATGATGGGCTCTAGAGGGGGGTGAATAAAGCTAAAAGCACTTAAACAAAATTCATTATACCTTCAAGATATTTCTAAGATAATATGGCAAGTATGAACTTTGAGTGCAACTCAAACATACATAGAAAGGGAGAGAGAGATTAAACAATCACAAGAACACCAGCTATATATAGTGGTTCCAAACTCCAAACTAGGAGAGTGTACATCCACTACCTAGAGAGGTCAACATCTAGGATTTTTTCAACCATGTCTCACTCCTTATATTCCATTATAAGAGTTGCAACATTGACCTTCCTTTTCCAGAACAAGGATACCCATCCCTTTGATGACAAGGGAGCCAATAACCTCAGGAAGGACTTACCTATCCATGACCAAGAGTATTATACCTCACCAAGGACTTACCCACTTTTGCAACGAGCATTCTGCCTTCACCAAGGACTTACCCACTCTTGCAACAAGTATTCCACCATGAAGGAATTACCCACTCAATAAAATAATAAAAGTCTTCAAAAAAATACCAAATTCATGTTCTACATGTTAAAATAGACCTTTGAGAGAATTTTCATCCAATTTGGAAAGTATTTGATGAGAAGGTGAATTTAGGAGAGAGAAAGTGTGTAGAACCTTCAAAATATTAATTTAAAATAACAAACAATTTCAACAAATAGAAATAATGACAAATTCATATCCAACACACTTAATATGACTTATAGGTGAAGTTTTATTATATTTGGAGAATCCTAGAGTCATTAATGTACAAGGAAAGAGAAAATAATATTTGCTTAAATAAAATAGTAAAAGATCTTAAAAAGATAAATCTAATTTTATATTCGGATTCCCCACCCCAAAATCAGTTAACATACCAAATTTGAGTTTATTTGGACTTCGTTTATACCCTCAAATAATTATAGAAAATTTTATACATTAAATTCATCAAAAGACCAAAGTTAGAAAGTTGTATGTTCGGAGTCGTCCCCTACCGCTAGCCGCGTGAATAGTAAATTTACAAATTTTTTTAATTTTCTAATGGCTATATCTCCCTCATTTCTCAATGAAACTTTGTGAAAGAAGTTGTATTGGATTGCAAATTGGATTTCGCACCGTTTGATATATTATTTTTGTATTTTGGTCGAGAAATTTGGAAACCTCCAAACCTTGGGCTATAAGCAATGGCAGCCACTTCCCTCCTCGCCACAACTCTTACCCTCATCTATATATAACACCACTAAAACATCCCTCAGCCCCTATGCAACCTTCCTCTTCTCCTAATTTCTCTATTTCTCACTTGTGTGGTTGTCGGCGTGCTTCGTGGGACCTTGGGTTTGTGGCGGCTAGTTCCCCTTATCCTCACCTCCAACCAATTAATCCTAGTAGTAAGTCTATCTCCCTCTCCTCTATCTTTCTATGTTCTTGATTTCTCAAATCATCATGCTATGTAATTTTCCCCAATCTTGGTCAAAGAAGCTGCTTCAAGCAGCCATGGTTTGTGTGAACCTAGAGGATGAATCCCCATTGTGCAATCTCGAGTTTACCCTCCTCATTTCCTCTTTCTTTTAGTTTCTCGCTCGTGATCATAACCGTCTTTTTGCTTGCTTTCGTAGCTTGTATGACCAAAGCCACACGGGCTTTGACCCATGACTTGGCCACCTATGATTGTGCCAAGTCACGCAGGCCCGACTTTCTTTTCCTTTTCTTTTTCGCTTATTTCTCGCTTACTTAGAGTTTTGGGATTTTCTTATTGGTCAAAATTGTAAAAAAATCATATCTTTTGATTCGTTTGTCTAAAAATAAAAATAAAATATGTTTTAAACTCAGAAAAATGTGCTCTTTCTAAAAATATTTTCAAATGTTGATTTTGAGTTTTTTCGAAGGTGATTTTCTAGAAAATAAATTAATTAGTTAAAAATCACCAAAAATGCATCTAAAAGTCCATATCTTCAAAATGCATAATATTATATGTTATTTTGATCTGGAATACCCTAACTAAGACAGTAGTGATAGTTTTAAGACCTAAATTGATGGTTTGTAGAAAAAGTTGGTAACTTTGGGGTTTAAAATCCTTAATGAATGAATATAGTTCTAATGTATGAATATGGTAATGATGTTACGACAAGTGGACCCTGGTCTTGTTTAAAGGTTCTAAAAAGTGGTTTATAGGACTCTAAGGAAGAGGTATGTGCATATAACACCTTAGTTGGGAAATTGTATGCCTTAACCTACTTTTCCCTAATGAGGCTTTATTGAACCCTAATTCCTCTGTGGTTGAATCTTTTGTTATACTCCTCATAAATCAGTTTTGGAATATTATTCTTGGGTCTTGGTACCCCACTGCCATGTACTATTTATATGATGCTTTTACTTACCATTATTTCTAGAATGATGATTTCATTAGACTAACTAGCTATAGTAGTGGTACTTATGTACAACCACCCATAGTAGGACATGTATTTATTCACCCTGGGGAACGTCTTATTCTCCCCCACACATGAAATATGTGTAGGTGATTGGGAATGTGTTATTCTCCCCTGACCTTTTGGTTGAAAGTCTGGTAGGTTCCTCAACCCTACTTAGTTAAGGTAGTCAATATTAATCATGCATGCAATTCTTTTGTATTATTTTTTTATGGCAAGCATCTATTAAAAGTAGCCTCATTCTCTCATTATCTTCATCTTATGATGAACCCTAGCCCATTTTTATTTACTTTTCTTATCTTGTTATCTTAGACTAGTTTTTGTGATACATGCTTTTTCTTCCCTTTTCCATTTGCTGGGTGCCTTCCCAACCACCCAGGTGTTGGTGTTGAGCAAGGTGATGGATAAGACAAGAAGATCTTATCTTTTGGCTTGGGCTTGGTTGATGGAGATGTTGCTTTGGATACAAGATTGTAGTAGTTAGACTTCCCTTTATCTAGATCCTAATTGTTGTATCTTGTTGTAAACTCTAAAGGGAGAATGATGTATTCTTGTATAATCCTTTATGAAATTGAATATAGTCAGTTATTCTTTATTCCGCTTCTTTCCAATGGTCTTTTGTATACCATATAAATAAAGATTTGAAAATTTTACACCCTTTTCAACATATCTTTTGAGTATGTTGGGAATGGAGGTTTGATATTTAAAATTTTTAGTAAAGGGGTGATTTTACTTTTTTACAACATGGTATCAGAGCCCATGGTAGTTAGAATCTGACTATTTCAGTTTTGTCTCCCTAATTAGAATCCTTGCATTACATAGTTCCCCTTTAAGTTACATGCTTATCCTAGATTTGATATATGTTGATGAAAGGTTGATTTAGGATCTTATAGTTACACATTAGAATCATGATGAATAAACCCCTAAATATTTATTATTGAAAGATGCTTAAGTAACCATGGTAACTCAATGTTGTGTAGGTTTGCCCTTAGGCTACTATTAGGGCATGAAGTTGAAGAAAAGGTGTCTAGAAAGGATCAGGTTATGGGGGTTGGAAATATTTTTCTCTACGCCACTAGCTTGGTTTATGAGGACTCCCAGATCCATATGATATCGGTCTGGCCTGAGCTGATATGGATTGTCTGAAATAGTATGCTTTTAGGCAATAGTGACCTTAAACATCTATGTTATATATCTTTGGAACCCTAATATGTTGACCTAGTCTTTTAGGTGTTGTGACTTGTTTTGAGTATGGATACACTATATAGTTCCCTTCTATCCATTAGGACCATATGTTTGGTTATCCTAACCCTAAAATCTAGACTTTGAAGTTTGGTGTTTAGTAAGCTATCAGAGTGAACAGTAGAAGTATGATGGACCTTAAACATGGTTTAGTTAGACTCACCCTTTTACCTATAGTTTAGTTTGGCTTAGTATAGTGCAGTTGATCGGGTTAGAAACATTTTTCTATACATTATGTATAGTGCAGTTGATCGGGTTTACTTGTGGGAAATTCGATCAATACCACTACATGACAAATCAAATTTGAGTTGTTGTTCGAGTTTATCATGGATGAATCCCAGTCGACAGCTTAAATTTGGTTTGCATGTATAGGATGTTAGTCGCATTTATCCTAAGGTAAACTCATCGACCCTAGCAGTTCCTAAAATCCATTAAGAGTGTTAGTCGAGTTTATCCTAGATGAAACTTGATCGACAAAAGTCCCTATGATGAATTTTGGAAAGTAGTATAAAAGTGCTTAAATATTCAATTTAAGTGATCTTGATTTTTTCTAAGCTTAATTGCAAGTCATATAATCATTACAAGTAATTTACAACATGATTCTAATAGATTGAGGCCTTTTCCACAAAAGTGCACTTGCATAGATTTTGACTTATTTTTCTCCAAGATGGGATGCACAAGTTAGGGCATTTGGAGTGTGTCTATACCTAATCTAAAATCACTCAAGTAGGAGTATTAGACACATTTAATTGGAATGGTTAGTCATCGTCAAAACAAGGGTTTAGTCAAGTTAGACCCTGAGTCAACACACCCAGAATGAGATGTAGGATATTCAGAAATATCACTTGAAGAATTCAGCTTATTACAAGAAAGATGGGGACCTGCATGGAGCACCTTTTCATAAATTCTATGATCAATGGGATAAGGAACATATTTTGAATGAAAATGAGAGATACATCTACTTCAAGAGTGTACACACAAGACTTCACAACAGTTGATTCATTGAGAGAACTACAAGAAGCTTGGATGAAGACATAAAACTTAGTGCTAGTGGGAGGAAATGCACCTTGATTTGAGATTCTTTCTATCAAGACCCATTCAATGTTGTAATTTTGTTTTTAATTTCCAAAATAGGAACACTACTCTTGATGGTTTTTCTATCTATGAATCTTGTTAGAACAAGTATATTGATGTACGAATAATGCATGGAGGAGACAGTCAAGGAGAAGATCAAATATTGAGAAAGTCGAGTGAAAAATCTAGAGGAAAGTAGCCACCACGGTTGTTTGAAGCAGCACGACTGTGTTTCCAACAAGACAACATGGTCGTTCTTCCTAGAACAGTCGTGTTGGCTCTGTCCTATCCACTAGATGATGATATTGATCTATCCCCCACTCCATGACTCTCCACCATGACTGCGTGCCCATTATCCTACTATTTCAAACTTCTACATCATGTTGGGGATAGCATAGTTTAAAAGTTTGGGGTGTTAGGACAGTAAACCCTTGATTGACCCCCACATTCATCTATGCTCCTTGATCTAATTTTTTTTCAAAATGATTGAATAGTTTGACTAACCCTTATAATTGTCTAGCCATTCTTGTAGTATTTTCTCTGCATACATGCATATCATGTAGTTTATCTTCTTACATTTTTGCATAAATTAAAAAAAAACTCTTTTTGTCTTCTCATGCCATATATTGCATTTTGGTGTAGTTTTTTACAGTATTTTTAAAACTGAACCGGACCGGCCGATCCGACCGGTCAGACCGGTGAACTGATAGCTGGCCGGTTTGGAAGCCTAAAAACTCAATTATGTGTCTTTTTTCGATCCAATCAGTTCGAAATACAGTCCAAACGGTCCAACTAGCTTTTTGGACTGAACTAGATTGAACCAATGGTTCAAAGAGAAGAAAAAATAGAAGGTAGAATACATATAGGAATTTACATATATGTATATATATGTATATATATGTATATAAATATGGCATATATATATGTATGTATTTATATAGAAAATATGCATATAAGGTAGAATGCATATATATATATATATATATATATATATATATATATATATATATATATATATATATATATATATATATATATATATATATATATATATATATATATATATAATTTATTTATTTATTTATTTATTTATATATATGTATATATATATTTATATATATGTATATATATTTATATATATGTATATTTGTGTATGTATATATATATATATGTATGTGTACATCTACATAATAATATATATGTATACATCTATATATATATTTAACTATATACATATATATACAATGTATATATATTCAAATATATATATATACATTGATATAATATATATTTATAATATATATATGTACGTATGTATGACTGTATACATCTACACAATAATATATATGTATACATATATATTTATATATATTCATATATATATATAATATAGATGTATATATACAAACAATATATATAAATGTATATATATAATATGCCCAGTTTGACCGGTCCGACCGCTAATTGCCTTTCATCATGGTGACCGCTTCAATTTTTTCGGTTCAATTTTTTTATGTCATATTGACATCATTTTCGATCCAACCGGTTCAACCACTCTGGTTGAACCTGACTCAATCCAATCTGAGTCAGTACCGATCCGACCACCGGTTCGGTTCTGAAAACATTGGTTTTTTGTAGTTACTTGTGTATTTTTAGCTAGAATTTTCTTGTTTGTTGTTTATTGCTTATTGGTGTAACTTTAGATTTTCTTTGACACCATTTGGCACCATTTTGGCAAAAATTTTCAAGCTTGAATCTACTTGCCTAAATAATCGATTTGAACTCCATCACTTCTTATTGTGATGTGAATTATTAGAATTGGGATAATTAATCCCTTTGATGATGTTTTTGGCTACATGAGCTCCATGACGGAATTTTACAAGTGTTGCAAGCCTCTTAAAAGTGATTGACTATTTTAATTAAAATGTGATTCTTGCAAAACGAATGGTTGATATTATTACTTCCATGTGAAAGGGTGTAATCTATCATATTTTTCATTTTATGCATGGTTTGCCTTTTTGGTGAAACTTATAGGGATTATCTTGCTTGATTGAAACTAGACATGGATCTTCATCACTTATGACCCTTCTTTGACCCAAAATTTCTTCTATCATCTTCTTACCTCTCTACCTCATGAAAGGATGACAAAAGTGGTCACCCTCCAAAAGTTTGTGTTGACCATATCCATACCACCTTGTATCTTCCAATCACCATATGCCCTCCTTACATATACGGAAGAGAAAAGAAAATGAATAAAAATAAATAATGGATGGATTTATGTAATAGCCTCTCAAGAGAAGAAAAGAATGGGTGCTCCTATGTAATGGAACCCCACTCCCTTCCAAACCATTTCTTCTCCTTTTATACCTAGTGGAGCTAGGGTGAATTAAATCTAGCCCTCACACCCCTACACGAGCCAAGTGGGTCATGAGAGATGGAATGAAATGTATGATGGAGTTATATAAAGTAAAATAGAAACTCTAACCATTTGAATGCATTTCATGCATGATACAGTCTACCCTAAGCATTATGAAAGTTACATCACTTACATATGTGATTGGTATCCCATATTTGAAGTTCTTGCATTCTATTATTGAATCATGTTGAAATAAAGAAAGATGAATGGAGAGTTGTAGATTGCAAGCCTAATTCCACGATGAAATTTCTTGAGTCAATGAACATCATGGTTATTGAATTCTCCCATGTTTTTCTTGGCCAAAGTGAAAGAGTAATTGAGATGGAGAAAACTTGAGGATAAGTTTGTTTTAAGTTTGGGTGGTGATGCAACCCAGGTTTAGGGCTTCATATTGTGTATTTCTATACTTTAATCACGTCTTAACATGTTAGAATGGATTCTACTTCCCCCAATATATGGTTTACTATCAAATTCACTTATGGATGTTCTTTTCATGTTTTTCAAGTACTTGGACCAGACTTTGGGTGCACAAGAGATAAGGAGGAGGATGTAAGGGTTCCTCTACCTTTGGATTATCTGAAGAAGGGTCCAAGAGCTTCTTCAACCTACCCTAGTGGACAAGAGTCAAGCCTAAGAAACTAACACCATGGATGGTGAAATTGAAGTTCAAAGTATAAGCAAAAGCCCCTATCCCAACCATGGTGCCATAGAATGGTCGCGCTAGCAATGCAAAGATCATAGCAAAAATCACATACTTGAAGTAGCTCTAAGAAAGTTTAGTTGTAGGGTCATGTTAGCTAGCAGGCTCATGTTTCCCAAAGGTAAGAAAAACTATGCTAGCAAGTAGACTCATGTTGTCCAAAGTCAAGTAAGCATGTGTTGCCCAGCACGGTCGTGCTACCAGCCCCAAAACCCTAGAATTTCATAATTCATTTGATTATTCCATCATGGTCGTTCTCATCCACCATGAACATTCCCACTCACTTCCACCACTTACGTTCTTCCCAGAATGGTCTTGCTACCTACCAAACCTACTACTTCCCTAGTATCATCTTACCTAATTGCCCCCACTTAACTCTAGACCCCCTACACCCCTACATAAGCCATGGAATTGGTTGGAGATCGAAGTTTAGCCTCCTTGAGCATTCACTTCACCTCTCCATCTCCCACCTACTCCACTACACTTCCATTTCATCATGTTCCACCCCAAAATTCTTCTTTTTAGGATTTTGGTCAGTTTCCATTCCATTTACATGCCATTCCACCTTAGACTAGGAAAGTGCTCAAGATTGCATCTTTTGTAAAAGAGGATTTTAGACACTAATTTGAGTTACATGGCTCCTTCTACCTATTTCTTCTCCCTTTTTGTATTTTCCATTTATATGAGTAGCCAAGCCTTGCTAGGTGGGTTGTATGCGGTTAAAATGTGACTTTGATACCATGTTGGGGGAATGTAATGTGTAAACTCTGTAATTTCTTATGATAATGATTATGTTCTGTTTTTATCTAAATTCCCACGAATTTATTATTGTTTTATGCTTTAAATAACCTAGGATTCTAGGGAAATGTCTTGTATGTAGCTAATTTGGGGGTTTGCTTTTAGGTCCAACTAGTGGATCCCTAGTTAGCTACCCATATGCCTACATACTAATCCATTATCCTACTACTAGGTCAGAGATTTGAATAGCTAGTTTTGAATCATTTAGTCAATTTTCTTAGAGCCACCTAGAGGCTAGATGGTAGGTGATGTGAGGTGTAAAACCCTAATTTTCACCGTAGTTACTACCCTTGGCCTTCAATTGTCCTAAGAGATTCTATCCTATAAACCTAGACTTGATTAGATCCTAGTAAAATTGCATCTAAACCATAATCCAAATGAGCCTCGCAAGGGTGGATAGTGAGTGCTAGGGAGTAGTTCCCCTATACACCCCTTACTCTATCCTAGAAACCTAGACTTGATACTACCCTTGGCCCTCAATTTTCCTGAGAGATTCTATCCTAGAAACCTAGACTTGATTAGATCCTAGTAAAATTGTACCTAAACCATAATCCAAATAAGCCTCACAAGGGTGCATAGGGAGTTCTGCTGACTCAAGGTCAATTAGGTCAATGTTGACTCACGTCTAAATTGACTAAACCCATGTTTTGATGATGACTAACCATTCCACATATTGGTGTCTAATGTCTCTACTTGAGTGATTTCAGATTAGGTATAGACACACTCCAAATGCCCTAACTTGCGCATATCAAACTGGAGAAAAGACAAGTCAAAGTCATACAAGTGCACATTTTTGTAATATGATGTATATCCATTAGAATCATGTTGTAAATCACTTGAAATGATTGTATGACTTGTAATTAAGCTTAGAAAAATATCAGGAGCACTTAGATCGAATATTAGAGCACTTTAGATGCAACTTTGAAAATTGATTACACGCACTTTGTCGGTCGAGTTTCCCAGCTTGAAAACTCGACCGATCATCCTTGATCAATTTTCTGAAGATTGCATCGGTCGAGTTGTGTTTACACAGAACTCGACCGATGGAGTAACTGACCAAATCAATTTTCATTGGTCGGTCGAGTTTCCTCAGGACAAACTCGACCGATGGTCTGAATATCGGCTTTGTCTTTTACTCTATCGGTCGAGTTACCCTTATAGAAACTCGATCGATTGCACTGTACAGAAAAGTGCACCGTTGTGGAGTTGCAACAAGTGAAAATAGATCTGTTGCAAGCCACAAAATGGATAGTTTTCATTCACAAGTGTTCCCAAAGGCTAAGAGGCATCCCCAGCTATAAATAGGACCCCTTGGGCTTCATTCCAAGGTTGAGCATTCATTGCAAACTCTATGTGAGGTTCCTATTCTATAGTTGAGTGCTTCCTACAGCCTCATCTCTCTCTCTAAGCTTAATCACTTGCTACATCCATTAGAGTGAGTAGGAAATCTATAAGAGAGCTAGTCCTACATGTATATCTTGTGAGGCTCTCACTTCCACCACCTCCATTTCTCTCATTTCAATCATGAAGATGAAGGTTATGTCTCTTGTCCAAGAGAGGTGAAGAAGAATAAGGGAAGGAGTCCCTTGGTGAAGATCAAGGCTGGAGACTTGGATCTAGAGTGGGTAAGCCCTTGGTGAAGGCAGAAGACTCCTTTCTCAAGTAGGTAAGTCCTTGGTGGAAGCTTCTCCGAGTGAAGGTGAAGTCAAAAGCTGAAGATCCAAGAAGAGTGAGTAATCCCTGCAAGGCTGAAGACTTGTGCTAGAGTGGGTAAGTCCTTGGAGAAGGCCGAAGACTCTTGCAAAGTGGGTAAGTCCTTGGTAAGGTTGAAGACTCTTTGTATTGGATAGGTAAGTCTTTTGTTAGGTCATGCATTGTATGTCTTATGAATGAATATAAGAGTGCAATAGTTTGGAAGTCCTAGAGGTTGACCTCTCTAGGCAAGTGGACTGACACACTTCTAGTTTGAAGTGTGGAACCACTCTAAATAGCTTGTCAAATTGGTGCATGTTCAATCTCTCTCTCCCTTGCTATGTATGTTTTAGTTGCACTCAAATTACCTATTTAGAAACCATATCTTGTCATATATCTTGAAGGTTTAATGAGTTTTGTTTAAGTGCTTTCAGCTCTATTCACCCCCCTCTAGAGCATCTAATCACCCATCTAGGATCCAACAAGTTCTAGGGAGTAGTTCCCCTATACACCCCTTATTCCATCCATGGGAAATTAGTAATTTAGGGCAATTCTCTAGCATTTAACTTGTTTTTTGGTTTGATGATCTAAATGAATGAAAATTTCTTGCATGTTAAGATCCCCCAACCTAGGTTCTAGTCACCCTACCTCAAACGGCCCACACTTCCCGTTAATTTCTTAAAAGCCTAATTGTTTCTTTGTTAATTAATGCTTGTTTAGTTAGTTGTTTTACTTTCTTCCTTAGTTAATTGTATTATTCATGCTAGTTTAACTTGCTAGGATAGTAAATTTTCTCATGAAGTTAGTTTATTTTGTTCTTTCTAGCTCTTACTAATCTAGGTCCTTAATTGCCCTTTCTGCCTAATTTGCTGGTTTAGTATTCTATATGGCCTAGTTTAGCTAGTTGCCATCTCTAGGTTGATAATTAGGATTGCTTTCCTAGTCTAGTGCTAGTGTTAGTTACTTCTTTACTTGCCTTAGTCTAAATTTCTCTTGTCTTATTTAACTAACCTTTCATTTCTGATTAGAACTTAATTGTCTAGGATTAAAATAGGTTTTGTTCTTTCTTTTGTTTAATTGCTTTTCGACCACCTTATTGTAATAAACCAAATCAAAGCTAAACCCTTCAATCCAAGACTCTGCATTAGGAACCTATCCTAAATAGACAAAGAACTAGTGCCCCCTCTCTCCCTTGGGTTTGACCCCGACTTACCGCTCCTATATTACTCATGAACCCGTGTAGTTGTGGATTTGTTTAGAAGTGTGTCTATCGGGTCCTATAAATTTGAAAGACCATGTAGTGTGTCATCAGGTGCATCTAGTAAAGTCATTTGATTGATGTCTTGTAGACGCACCAAAACTCCACCAATTTGACCATTGATTGGATCCTTAAGCTCATAGGAGGGACACTAACTCAAATAGACAAACAAATATTAGAAATTTAGGTTTTGTTATGTTCTTCTATTCATTATTCATGAAAGATGATGCAATAATGACTAGATTTATATACGATCATAGACCACTTAGTAAATCTATATTAGTTTGTGAATCTTAGGATTATATATAATTTCCTTGAATGATAAATAAAAACCTGCAAGTTGTCCCAGAACAATCACCTCCTATATCAAACCATACTCATTTAACTTCTCCTGCTTCATGTACAGCAATCCTGACATGAGGTTAGCCAACAACTATTGATCAATGAAATAATTAGTTGAAGCACCAAGTAGACTCAAAATGCCATGTTCCTAGTATGATAACTTAGCATAGCCTTAGTATATGAAATCTATAAAATTAATGTGAAACTCAAAATATTTCCCTCCATCCATTATATTGTACTAATATACCCTCTAATGACCTAACTTTCATATGAAACAAACGTAGATATGTATTATATATGATTTGGAAAATAAAATGATCATACTCATCTATATTTAAATAACACCATTAATCTATATTAAAATAGCACCATAATTATTACACCCAATGTCCTTGGAATACGCCATTTGTCTCATATACACCTAAAAATATTGTCTTTCATAATTTACACATGTCTTCAAATCTAGTGAGTTTGTTAGAAAGATATCACCTTTGCAAATCATGTGTTTGTTATTACTAGATTTTTTATAAATGTGATTATAAGACATACAAAGGTGGTTAGTTAAGGAGATAGAAGAACATGACATGTTTGTTATGTGAGAGGTACTTTACATCTTAAGATAATAACAAGTCTTTATTTCTACATTCCAAAAATTATATTTCATTTATCATCTTTTACACAAACATGTAGGCAACTGGGTAATTGAGGAAGGACATATCAAGTACAAAGTAGGAAAGGTAGATATAGTTTTTGGGAGAGGGAGGACCATTTTTAGAGGATTAATAATGGAGAAGTTAGCATAGATAAAAAATAGAGAAAAAAGAGCCTCAATGAAAATGAAATGGGAGAGTAAAGTTATTAAAGAGTGTTTATGGAAAAGAAGAGAATTAGGAAGAGATATTTGGAGGAAAAGAGTGAGAATAAGGAAAGGCTGCAAATGAGGAGTGTGAGGAAGAAACAAAAGGAAATATATATATGAGATTATATATATATATATATATATATATATATATATATATATATATATATATATATATATATATTAGTTCAAAGATACTTGAATAATATGAGTTCATGGATAAATTTTATAGATATAAATCTTCATATGTGTAATTATTAGATTTCAATATTCTCATGTTTATTTTATTTACTCTCGTGTATAATGCTATTGAAAAAAATGGGAATCAGTAATTTGACTTGAACTTCTATACGGAGGTAATAAATAAAAAGATTATGAAGAGGATATAAAAGATAGATATGAAGCATTTATGAACGGAATCAATCAAGTATGTAGGAAATTTGAAGAATTTATTGAAATCATTCCTTGTCTAAGTAATCATTTGTTCCAATTTATTGATATAAATACTCTAATTAGCCTAAAATGTGTAATCATCCTTATAATAAACTTTTGACACTATACATTTTATGAAACCAAACAAACGCATACATGATGAATTGATCATGGTCAAAGTCTAATCCTACAATGAAAATACTTCTTTAGAGGAAAATCATTCACCTCTTAACCCATTTAAGTTTTTGTTTACAAAAAAATGAAAATTTTCAATGTTTGTTTGGGTATGTCAATCTACACTATAAAATTTACTTCTCATCTACCAGTCATAAAAACTAGAATCAGCACAATTTAATAGTCAAATTTAGAATTTCCACATCATTCAGATAAAATTATCTGATTTTATTGAGCTATTTTCTTATTTGGAAATCACGTAGAAAATTTACTTTTGAAGCTTAATCGTCCAAGTGTTGAGAGGTCAATCACTGTCAAGTTAGTTAACTGCAAAGAACTTATGATACTTGTGTTAATTTCATTATGTCATTTAATATACAAATCATATAGATTCATTGAAATAGAAAATAAGCATGTCATAAATTGACTAGGAATTCAATAGTTTTACTGATGAAACTAGATATTATATCTTATTGTCATAGTTGGTGAGTAATATTTAAGAGAACCGCTCCTATGCAACCTCAAGGTTTTGTTATTTGGTCTAAGTTATGTCATGAGAAGATTAAATTTTCTGAGAAAATGTTTATAGGATAAATGGAGTCTAATTGGTTGGCTAAACACACATAGGAAAGTGACAAACTACAAGGAATATTATTGAGTATGAGTAATCTTTACCAAAGGCAAGGCCATGGATATAAAAAAAACTTTTTAGAGTAGATACTTGCTAATGAAAAAATTTATGGAATGGCTCGATGTTAAGTATTTTTTAGTAGTAATGCCATGAGTTCATGTCATCGGTTAGAGTATTGATAAGACAACCCTCTACCACCCAATTAGAAATGAAGTAGTTAACGTAAATGATTCCTTAGGTCGTTTGAATTACGTCTTGCCACTTCCAAGAGAGTAAAAAATTTAGTCATACATATACTTCAATCCTAGTTCTTATATGTATGATATCATAAATTATAACTTGAAATAGATGGCCATTATTATAATACATTGAGTATCTATTCATTATTTAAAAGTTGACTTAGTAACCATCTAATATTCTCCTATGTAAGTATTATGAATTTCCATAGATAATATATTAAGGTTGCTCCTACACAAAACAAATCATCAAGCAAGGACCCTAGAAGATCATCAAAATTATTATGGTTAGAATATTACATTATGATGTCATTTGTTTACTCATAACAGAGATGTATTATCATATGAGTTTCAAAAATATATGATATTTCTTGTGTCACTTATATGTATGACAGATTAATCTTCTAGGTGGTTTTACACAATCATGGAAGACTCATACACTAATACGTCATTCAGCAATGCATCAAGTTAGAATTGGGAAGTTGTGCCACACGTTCGCATGACTAGGTTAGAGCTGAAATGCTTGAATTGAAACATAGATTGATTGCCACTTTATTTTTCTATTGAGATCTTCATTTCAAACATTGGATGGTCACTCAATTCCCAACGCATTTTTTCAATGTCATGAAGTGTTGACAATCTTTGGTAAGCCATTGGTATTTCCAATTTACAAAATAGCACATAGGTTCACATTCTTCTTCCTTTGTGACATTCTTTTCTTGTCAAGTTATCCTCCTTTTGAGGTGGCAGACTTTATCAGAAGTGGTGTATGGTAAAGGGTGATAGAAGATTGGACATGCATGTATTTTATTCATGCTAGCTGGCAGTAGAGATGGATCTAGGACTAGAGCAAGATGATGATGTAGATTATGATATGAATTGTTCATTTCGTATCATACTAAGGATGGTCATTCCATAGACAATAAGAGGTGGTGACAATATAGTGCAACAACTTGCTCTAATAAAGAGTATGCCTTAAAAAGGAGCCTTTTTTGATAAAGTTGGAATATGAATGCATAAGAAGCAAGGGATGGAAGTGATACCAATGATGGTCATACAAAATTTGGTGTGTATAGAGGGCATGTATTTGTAAATAATTTCTAACAATATTGTATTTGGTTGAAATTTTAATATGAGTATGGTTTAACTTAAGAAATGTTGTAGAAGATGTGGATGCATATCTATATTTATGAAGCTAGTATGCATAGATAAAGAAATACTATGTTGGTATTGATAATTTAGATTGAATGTAACCCATTTGATGAATATGAATTAGTACATTTAAGATTTATAAAATTGGGAAATCTATGTATCGTGAAACCTTTTATCATAGTCATACTAATATGCAAGGAATCATGTTGAAAAATTTTCCATTATTTGAAGGTTGTTTGGGCTCTGACTTACGACTATATCAAAAGTAATTAATAGAATAAGCATATTTAACATAAGCTATTATTGGAGGTTTGTGTGTGAACTTTCGGAATCATTTGAAGATATATATACTTTTATGAGATAAAATTTTGATAAAAATAGATTAAATAAAATTTGTAGTTATCGAGAGAGTGTGGAGGAGAAAATGGACTTGTTATCAATAGTACTACAACTACATGGCATATATGGGTGTATAAAGATGAATTATGTATTGTTTAGGGTATGAGAAGTTGTATGGTCATAGGGTACAATAATAGGGAAATCAGATCAACTTTTCATGGATTTCAAAACATGAATTATACTTCATAAATTTTTAAGTAAATTCTTATTTATGCATATAATTAGTTCTTTATGTCTGTAATAGCCTTTCCAATGGTCAATTAATCCATGTACTAGTCCTAGTAGTAAACCCAATCTATGATATAGTACTTATAGGACAATGTAAAACATACCATATTTCCTAAATTGTTAAGCAATTGAAAAGTGTTCAAATAATAAAACTTCATTTTAAGAATTAATAAACATCAAATCCTTGTTCTTTCTCATCATCTCTCAGTTTTTCTTTATATTTCTTATCGATATATATATATATATAGGGTATATCTTTGCTACCCGTGCGGGTAACTAAGATTCACTACCCGTGCATCACTTTTGTAATGGGAAGGTATGCATTTGTAATGAGACAATCTAAATTTGTAATGAGACGACCGAAATTGTAATACAAAGACTCGTTTTGTATTATAGCGCTGTTATAGTAATAAATATATATTTATTACTGTAACAGCGATGTAATACAAAACGAGTTTTTGTATTACAATTTCGGTTGTCTCATTACAAATTTGGTTGTCTCATTACATATATGTGTCATCCCATTACAAATTTGATGCACGGGTAGCAAAATCTTAGTTACCCGCACAGGTAGCAAAGATATATATATATATATATATATATATATATATATATATATATATATATATATATATATATCAATATTATCTCTAGGAGACTTATAGTTCGATACTTGGGTCTCAGGACATGCATTTTGGTACATGAGTCATATACCATGAAATAAATCATTTGTTGGGTTAAACTATATGAAAGAAAACTATCTATGTCATGATTTTAATTCATAATAAACTTGAAATAACTATAACTAGAAGCATCACTAAATGAAAATAGGTTCATTTTAAAATTAAAATTATAGATGTCCATTAGTCATGTTTCTTTCTTGAAAATGAGCTTTACATAGATTTACAAATCATTACCATTACTTGGTCAACATCAAAGTAACCATGTATGTTATGCAAATTGTTGCTTAAAGGACTGGCCCACTTACATAATAGAATAAAACCATATTGTTGATCTTTGAACCCTTAATAAAACCCTAGACCCTTAATTAAGCATCACAATTCCATGATTTCACATGTTAAACCATTGTGTTCGATTTCCATTCAAATAAGGTGTTGTTTTTTTCAAACGTGGTTCAAAAACTAGTTAACAAGCATTACATAGGTCAAAAGGATTACTATTGTTCTCTTTTTCTTCGCATTAACCAAATTAAAAAAAATATTATAAATACTCATTCATTTGGGAACTCCAAAAATAATTACCATATTGTTTGTTTTTCTCTTTACACCTTAATTTTTTACTAGGCTTTTGTGTCCGTGAAACTTCTTCAAAGTTGTCATTATGCATTTGGGCCCATGTTTAGCCCTTCACAATCTAGGGCTAGACCAAATACTTAGTTATTGAACAGCTTTGGGATGCCACTAAATCTTGCCTAATTTTCCTCATACATGTCTCTCCTCTCTATCAACATCCTTGTAAGAGGTGGAACCCGAAAGGGGATCCACTCAAATGATATAATACAAGAGCCATGTAATAATAAAGCATCGGAAACAAAACTATTATAAAGTTACAATGGGTATCATTATACAATTGCTCATCACCATAAAAGGTGATATTACAAAAACTTGAACAAACTACAAATAAGACCAGCAGTAGAGAGTAACCTAGCCATTCCAAGCTATCCTTAGGTACAATTCTCTTTATATGATCTTCGAACAACCTTGATCTGTAATGCACCTAAACCTGGGTGGAAGGGAACATCACCCAGAACATAGGAAACAATATATAAGTCAGCAAAGGCTGAGTATGTACATATATAAAACATTCTGGGCATTACATAAGGTTAAAAGTACAAAAAGAGATGTTCCCACAATAAGAGGGGGCTATTTGCAATTAGGTATGTTCAAGAGGAAAGTAATAAAAGAAATGAAGCAAAAGAAATGAGGCATATTAAATTCAGATTACAAGCATGATAATATAAGAGTGTCTTGCCATAACATTCATCCACAGATTCTTTCTAAAACAAGAATATTTGCATGCATAACTATGTAGACTAAATATACCTAAAATAGGGCCATAACACCATAGGATCATGGCCTAAAAATAAACAAGGGTGGAAACGCACACCCCGAGCGGAATACGCATGCCCTAAATAAATATGGTTGTACATAAGTACCACTATTCTATATATTCTAGTCAAACATGTAGCATGCATAAATAGAGTGGCAAGACTATCATTTTAGTCAATATCGAACAAAAGTCAACAAGGCAGGAGGGGCCTAAAGACCCCTATAACATTTCAAATTTATAATCACAACAGTAAAAGAGATTTATATCAAGAAGTAGAAATGTCCATGAGTATTATATTTCCAAGAGAAACAATATTTCAAGAGATGCCTCATTAAAAGAAATTAGGTTTTAGTCAAATAATGCCCAAAGTAAAATAGAGGATGTACATACCTGATTCTCATGACTAATGGCTACTCAGTTGATATATTTGGTCCACGAAGTCAGGTTTTCACCCTAAGAGTATATTAGGTATGTCAGTAAAACCAAAATGAATGTGTGTACACCATATTATAGCTATACATAGCTTGTATCCAAATTATTATCATCTAATTGCGTGTTAGGGTTTTCAATATTATTATATGGATATATGACTCAATATGTATCACTATATTGCTAGGGTTTATAACATATGTGGATTATATTGCTTGTCCATTGGTTTCAAGTGACTGATTCATTTTCCTAGAGTTGTCCTAGACATCTTCTCCATATACTTCTAGGGTTATAATTTTCCAATGGAGTATACTAGCCATATCATTATAAATTATAGGTTCCCATTTACGTGATGTTGCCATTCTACCTCTAATGCATTAAGGCCTTAATATGTGTCTTTGGTGGTTGTTACATCCCATTAGTTCATCAGATTCATAAATGTATTAATTGACTCAAATTCTCATTACTAATAATCATTCCTGGGACCTGCATTATTCATACCAAAATTCAAGTCAATTTCATGTGTATCCTTATGTACTTATGAATACTTTCTAGTTTAATAATATGAGATTTATAAAGAAAAAGGATTTTATCTACATTAGTGTAGTTTCCATTATTATGACCATGTACGAAATTATCTTTGCATATTGTCCTCCTATATACCGACCTATGCAAATTTTGTTCAAACTAAATGACCATACAACCTAGATAATTTTTCCTTCTAAAGTGACGTTTAGTGTATGTATGCATAATAGTATCATAGCTTTAGGATAACACATCCTACCAATTAATATTATACTAACATGCTTTATCTTAAAGGTACTCTAATCAACATTATTGTATATTATGCCATTAGGTATAGTAATCTCATCTATCGTTTTCTAAACTCTAATGTGTAGAAGATTGTTTACTGACCTGTGTACTCTGGAGCATTTCTGATCTCTATCGTATCTGATGGATTGCATCAAGGTACAGTGAACTACCCCGGTATTTATCACTTAATTCTTGCGGACCTAGACGAAGTGGGAAGCCCTCCTCCAATAGGAAATCACATTTGGATCCAGGGAGACACCATGCCATCCTGAATTTGTAGGATCTTCAGCCTCACAAAACCTCCAGGATAGAACAGTAGGTCATGGTCATAGAGGAGATGGGATCATGACTGGTTATGATGGGATATGTGAGGTATACAGATCGATTATGAACCTGGTAGGCTTTGGTTGTTGGTCTGGTTCAGTAACTGAAAGCAAACTCACGCATTCAACATTCGGTGCCAAGAAGAAGAGGATGTGAAGGCTTGTGGATAGGTTCAAGATCGGGTGTTTGGTTAAGGACGGATCCTCCATTGCAGGAGGCACCTACCACTTAAATGTTGAAGATGGATGGTGTGTAAGCAATGGTGTGTGGTGAAGTTGTGGGAGTCAGAGCAGGGTTGGCAGCATAGCACTGGTGAGGAAGAAGACTGCGGTCGCTGAGTTTGAAGCAGATCGGTGGTTAGGCAGAGGTTGAAGATGGTGAATCCCGACCATGTCGCGGGAGGAGGAGGAAGGAAATAAGCAAAGGAGGAGGAAGGAGGCAGAGGAGAGGTGCAGATGTGAGGACGACGTGGTTGTAGAGATGGTATAAGTCCAGCAAGCAGCAACACATCTGTTGGGCGGTGGAGCCGTTCTGCAGGTGTCGAGCACCACCTTAATGCTCTTGGGCGGTGGGGAAGTTGCGCACAGCGATAGAGAGATGTCGATGGCTATGGGTTAGAGGTGAGAAGAAGGACCGAGGACGAAGAGGAAGAGGTGAGGCAAGCGGCATGGCAGTCGATCGGCTACTAGAACCCAGCAAGGTGTTGGAGTCTCTGATTGACGGATGTGAGAGGGAGAGGGTTGTGCAGTTAGGGCTTCCAAGGACTAAAGGTGGAAGAGAGAAACTATGAAGTGCTGGGTGGCGGCTAGGTTAAGGAAGAGAAGAGGAGGAGACGGCAGTGCTGCCTGGGGATGCTAGGCTCTGTCTGGTGTTGTTGGGCGCAGGTGGAGGACGATCAAATGGAGGAAGGGCAAGGGAGAAGAGGAGGAGACGGCGGCACTGCCTGGAGATGCTAGGCTCTGTCTGGTGTTGTTGGGAGCAGGTGGAGGACGATCAAATGGAGGAAGGGTGAGGGAGAAGAGGAGGAGGATTGGAGATGTTGTACTAGAGAGAAGAGGTAGGAAGGATCTGTTGGCCGTGGCATCTGTTGCAAGGATGAAGAAGTCACAGGGGCATAAGCCACGTGACCGGGTCCAAAGGGCGGACAAATTAATGGCAATCAAATGTAATTAACTTATTTGATTAGAAACTTAGTTCATTTGATTAATTTCTTTCCTACATCAAATTGAGAGGGCAAACACTATCCAAATGACTTTAAAATCTTTAGGTAGGCTAATTTGGGTGTGAGGAACATGAATTTGGACTTATTTTTAGTAGTTGAGATTGTTTGTGTCATATTTTTCACATTATATGCTTAGTCATATAATTAGGGTTTTAAACTTATACTAATGGTCAAATTGAGTAAACCCTTTGTAGTTATATTCATTTCTCTCACTCAATATCTAAACGTCACACTATGGTATTAAATCCATATCAAGACAGTAGTGTGGTATCACTATACACCAATCTCCCATAATTTAATTATTAGGGCTATAACATCATAAGATTTATGTCAATGGGGTACAATAGAGTCAATTAGGCAATTAGGTCCCAACAAGGTCTAATCTATCTTAGAATTAGGGAATTGTGCACGCTAAAAGGTACCTAAAACAAGAGGAAGGAAAAAGGGATACTAGATAACAATATAATCGAGTAGGGGCCTAGAAGAATGGAGGATTAGCCTGTGTGTCTAGAATTGAGTATGTTACAACACTCCACCCCTTAAAGAGGATTTCATCCCCGAAATCCTTCCACTACTAGACCTGAGTGCTAGCTTGTTCTACAAATACCCATCATCCACATCATCATGGTTACCATCTTCTCATCTACTCATCATCATCATCATCATCATCATCATCATCATCATCACCACCACCACCACCACCATCATCATCATCCTCATCATCAACATATTATTATTTAAAATGGTCACATGGGAAGGCTCAGAAATTCCACCATCCTAAGTATGTTCATCCTAGCCTATACTATATAGTCATCCCTACCATTAAATTATTAGCGGTTTGGGTATAGAATATTGATTTGAGCTTTTAAGTGTTTTTTTTTCTTATCCCTACCTGACATACATACATCCTTCAAGGATAACCTAAGATAAAAAATTTAAAAATCTATTTTAATTGTCGAGGTAATTCTTATGATGGTATAATTAGCAAGGCTCGTCTGGAATTCTCAGTTTGGTAGCCTCCACATATGTTTGACTTTAATACTAGGATTTATCCAGGTTTTACTTATTATAACCGCTATTAAACATGGTCATGCCTACAGCTAGTTTGATTACTAATGAATAAATTGTATGAAACTCCAACCCTTAAAAGGTTTAAACTATAACTTTGTACATGATCTAGAGGGGCGAAAGGGTGGATCCACTAGGTCTGATATATACATATGAAACTAACTATGTCAGTCTTAGGCCTAGGGTATTAGGGTTGAACATACCAATCAAGGGTACTTCACTAAAGAGATCCTCAACCTCTCAACTTTCATGTGATGGTGACTCGGTTCCAAAAACCATTGATAAAATCTGAAAACTTTTCTTTTGTACATATAAATTGATAATGAAAATAAGTTTGACGATGCAAAACTTGCGGTGAAAAATCCCAAAATTGGTGCCAAATTCAAATAGAGAACCAATTCAACCACCACATACTATTATTTTATCATCACATCCTTTTGCTTAAAGGGTCTAATCCTTCAGATACCACATAGGGCATTTGACTACACCTCTACTATGTTTTTACATGGAAGGGAGAAGAGTTTCCTATTACGCATGGTCAAATTCATCAAACCTTAATGAGGTAAGACATCCGCCATTCCCCAGGTCACTCTTAAGCATAATTGACACAACCTCATCACAAGACCTAAGGGAGTCATAAGATCATCCAACAATTATAGCAAGGTATATGTGTTCTTCTACACTTCACGATTTACTACCATAGTCCCATCACAAAACAAGATGAACTATATAGTAGATTTACCAATGACATCATTCACTGGGTAATCTAATTGCACCATGGAGGAAAAAGAGGCAAACTACTAAGAATATTATACAAAACTTAATAGCTTCTACCCACTAAACCTCATGTATTAGGCATAAAATCTAATCTAACATGGTATCCAAACCTTAGACAAGTGGCCTTGGCACAAACCTGTGTTGAGATTCTTCATATTGAAGGCAAGGCATTCCTAACAATAACTAAGCTCGTTCATACCATCACTTAGTAACAAGGGAATCATCTAAATTTCTAAGATTTACATCGAAATTTTGTATTTATAGTTCATGTGTCCTCAGCACCCCCATAATAGGTTATGCAAGGCGTGCTAGAGAACAACAAAGGTAAAGGGATTTAAGGTGAGAACTAAAATATGTTGATCTATGATTATTTAAGTCAATCTGCACTTCATAGCTCTTAGGCTAAAATCCTAGAAAATTATGAGATGTAAACCAAACACTACAAGAGTCGGTTTGATGTAGCTTCATCCCACTTCCATAAAGAAGGCGTGGGTGTCAAGGGTTACTAACGACTAACTCATATTCACATAGATGGGTTGAGGAGTGCAAGTGACCAAATTAGTCAGGGGTTGAAAACCTTAATTGGTTTTGACTACTAGGAAATAGGTTTACCAATAACCTCTAAGGGACACCCATCTAATTAATGGTCAACCAAGGACAACTTGAAATAGTCAAGTTACCGACTGCTTAGGCTCTGATACCATTTTGTAAGAGGTGGAACCCGAAAGGGGATCCACTCAAATGATATAATACAAGAGCCATGTAATAATAAAGCAGCGGAAACAAAACTATTACAAAGTTACAATGGGTATCATTATACAATTGTTCATCACCATAAAAGGTGATATTACAAAAACGTGAACAAACTACAAATAAGCCCAGTAGCAGAGAGTAACCTAGCCATTCCAAGCTATCCTTAGGAACAATTCTCTTTATATGATCTTCGAACAACCTTGATCTGTAATGCACCTAAACCTGGGTGGAAGGGAACATCACCCAGAACATAGGAAACAATATAGAGGTCAGCAAAGGTTGAGTATGTACATATATAAAACATTCTGGGCATTACATAAGGTTAAAAGTACAAAAAGAGATGTTCCCACAATAAGAGGGGGCTATTTGCAATTAGGTATGTTCAAGAGGAAACTAATAAAAGAAATGAAGCAAAAGAAATGAGGCATATTAAATTCAGATTATAAGCATGATAATATAAGAGTGTCTTTCCATAACATTCATCCATAGATTCTTTCTAAACCAAGAATATTTGCATGCATAACAATGTAGACTAAATATACCTAAAATAGGGCCATAACACCATAGGATCATGGCCTAAAAATAAACAAGGGTGGAAACGCACACCCCAGACGGAATACGCACGCCCTAAATAAATATGGTTGTACATAAGTACCACTATTCTAGATATTCTAGTCAAACACGTAGCATGCATAAATAGAGTGGCAAGACTATCATTTTAGTCAATATCAAACAAAAGTCAACAAGGTAGGAGGGGCCTAAAGACCCCTACAACATTTCAAATTTATAATCACAGCAGTAAAAGAGATTTATATCAAGAAGTAGAAATGTCCATGAGTATTATATTTCCAAGAGAAACAATATTTCAAGAGATGCCTCATTAAAATAAATTAGGTTTTAGTCAAATAATGCCCAAAGTAAAATAGAGGATGTACATACCTGATTCTCATGACTAATGGCTACTCAGTTGATATACTTGGTCCATGAAGTTAGGTTTTCACCCTAAGAGTATATTAGGTATGTCAGTAAAACCAAAATGAATGTGTGTACACCATATTATAGCTATACATAGCTTGTATCCAAATTATTATCATCTAATTGCGTGTTAGGGTTTTCAATATTATTATATGGATATATGACTCAATATGTATCACTATATTGATAGGGTTTATAACATATGTGGATTATATTGTTTGTCCATTGGTTTCAAGTGACTTATTCATTTCCCTAGAGTTGTCCTAGACATCTTCTCCATATACTTCTAGGGTTATAATTTTCCAATGGAGTATACTAGCCATATCATTATAAATTATAGGTTCTCATTTACGTGATGTTGCCATTCTACCTCTAATGCATTAAGGCCTTAATATGTGTCTTTGGTGGTTGTTACATCCCATTAGTTCATCAGATTCATAAATGTATTAATTGACTCAAATTCTCATTACTAATAATCATTCCTGGGACCTGCATTATTCATACCAAAATTCAAGTCAATTTCATGTGTATCCTTATGTACTTATGAATACTTTCTAGTTTAATAATATGAAATTTAAAAAGAAAAAGGATTTTATCTACATTAGTGTAGTTTCCATTATTATGACCATGTACGAAATTGTCTTTGCATATTGTCCTCCTATATACCGACCTATGCAAATTTTGTTCAAACTAAATGACCATACAACCTAGATAATTTTTCCTTCTAAAGTGATGTTTAGTGTATGTATGCGTAATAGTATCATAGCTTTAGGATAACACATCCTACCAATTAAGATTCTACTAACATGCTTTATCTTAAAGGTACTCTAATCAACATTATTGTCTATTATGCCATTAGGTATAGTAATCTCATCTATCGTTTTCTAAACTCTAATGTGTAGAAGATTGTTTACTGTCCTGTGTACTCTGGAGAATTTCTGATCTCTATTGGATCTGATGGATTGCATCGAGGTACAAGGAACTACCCCGGTATTTATCACTTAGTTCTTACAGACTTAGACGAAGTGGGTAGCCCTCCTCCAACAGGAAATCACATTTGGATCCAGGGAGACACCATGCCATCCTGAATTTGTAGGATCTTCAGCCTCATAAAACCTCCAGGATAGAACAGTAGGTCACGGTCATAGAGGAGACGGGATCATGACTGGTTATGATGGGATATCTGAGGTATACAGATCGATGATGAACCTGGTAGGCTTTGGTTGTCGGTCTGGTTTAGTAATTGAAAGCAAACTCATGCATTCAACATTCGGTGCCAAGAAGAAGAGGATGTGAAGGCTTGTGGATAGGTTCAAGATTGGGTGTTTGGTCAAGGACAGATCCTCCATTGCAGGAGGCACCTACCACTTAAATGTTGAAGATGGATGGCGTGTAAGCAATGGTGTGTGGTGAAGTTGTGGGAGTCAGAGCAGGGTTGGCAGCATAGCACTGGTGAGGAAGAAGACTGCGGTCGCTGAGTTTGAAGCAGATCGGTGGTTAGGCAGAGGTTGAAGATGGTGAATCCCGACCATGTCGTGGGAGGAGGAGGAAGGAAATAAGAAAAGGAGGAGGAAGGAGGCAGAGGAGAGGTGCAGATGTGAGGACGACGTGGTTGTAGAGATGGTATAAGTCTAGCAAGAAGCAACACATTTGTTGGGCGGTGGAGCCGTTCTGCAGGTGTCGAGCACCACCTTATTGCTCTTGGGCGGTGGGGAAGGTGCGCACAGTGATAGAGAGATGTCGATGGCTATGGGTTAGAGGCGAGAAGAAGGACCAAGGACGAAGAGGAAGAGGTGAGGCAAGCGTCCTAGAAGTCGATCGGCTGCTAGAACCCAGCAAGGTGCTGGAGTCTCTGGTTGACGGCTGTGAGAGGGAGAGGGTTGTGTGGTTAGGGCTTCCAAGGACTCAAGGTGGAAGAGAGAAACTATGAAGTGTTGGGTGGCGGCTAGGTTAAGGAAGAGAAGAGGAGGAGACAGCGGCGCTGCCTGGATATGCTAGGCTCTGTCTGGTGTTGTTGGGCGCAGGTGGAGGACGATCAAATGGAGGAAGGGCGAGGGAGAAGGGGAGGAGACGGCGGCGCTGCCTGGAGATGCTAGGATCTGTCTGGTGTTGTTGGGCGTAGGTGGAGGATGATCAAATGGAGGAAGGGTGAGGGATAAGAGGAGGAGGATTGGAGATGTTGTACTGGAGAGAAGAGGTAGGAAGGATCCACTGGTCGTGGCATCCGTTGCGAGGATGAAGAAGTCATAGGGGCATAAGCCGCGTGACCGGGTCCAAGGGGCGGACAAATTAATGGCAATCAAATGTAATTAACTTATTTGATTAGAAACTTAGTTCATTTGATTAATTTCATTCCTACATCAAATTGAGAGGGAAAACACTATCCAAATGACTTAAAAATCTTTAGGTAGGCTAACTTGGGTGTGAGGAACACGAATTTGGACTTATTTTTAGTAGTTGAGATTATTTGTGTCATATTTTCCCCATTATATGCTTAGTCATCTAATTAGGGTTTTAAACTTATACTAATTGTCAAATTGAGTAAACCCTTTGTAGTTATATTCAGTTCTCTCACTCAATATCTAAACGTTACACTATGGTATTAAATCCATATCTGGACAGTAGTGTGGTATCACTATACACAAATCTCCCATAATTTAATTATTAGGGCTATAACATCCTAAGATTTATGTCAATGGGGTACAATAGAGTCAATTAGGCTATTAGGTCCCAACAAGGTCTAATCTATCTTAAAATTAGGGAATTGTGCACGCTAAAAGGTACCTAAAATAAGAGGAAGGAAAGAGGGATACTAGATAACAATATAATCGAGTAGGGGCCTATAAGAATGGAGGATTAGCCTATGTGTCCGGAATTGATTATGTTACAATCCTCATCCGATTCAGTGAGAATTACCATGGGTCTTCATATTTGGAAAACCTTCTCAGTTCTAGGAGGCTGAAAACTTGTGTAATCATCACCTTCATCTTTATATAAACCCCATGATTCTTTTTGGAACTCTATTCATTTCCTAGGCTTCCAAGAGAGGTGAGGATACCCTTTTATTTCCATTGTGATAACAAGATTGGACTGGCTTGTTTTAACTTTCTTAATAAAAATGTAGGATTTCAATTTTTTCTTCAAGTATCCAATTAGCATTACCACATCAAATACTCCACAAATCAGCCTTTGTATACTTTATATTATTAGTGAGGACCAAAAAAGACCAATATTTTAAGAGAAACACCTAGACTTTTGTTTGATCCCTACAAAGATTTGATTCCTTAATTGACCTCAAAGAGATAGCATCAACACATTTTACAAGATAATGAATCTACAAAGATCCTTTGTAATATTATCTCAAGAGTTTAGAGGAATAATGATTATGAAAATGTTATAAATCCCTTATTCAAAAAGGTCCTTCTGCCTTAAGTAAGGGAGAGTGTCTCATACTTCAAATCTATTAGGGAATCACATGGTGTCAAGACTTGGGGTGAGAATTTGCTTAATTTCAAAATAACGGTTAACTCAGTCTGGTTAATCTATTAATTTGTAGTTTAAAATTTTAACCAGGTTAAAGTTGATTAATTTAATTGTGGTTATTTTGTTAATGATTAAATCTAGTCAGGTTAATTTAGTTAACAAAATAACACTTTTTTGAAAATATATTAGAAGAATTCATAAAATTTTGAATATTTTTCATATAATAGTAGCATTCGTATAAATAAAACACAATTGTTCACAAAATTAGACTACTATATAAATAGAGAGGTTTATTGGAATATAAGTTACACTATATGTATATGTATGTGTGTAAGATATATCTCTATGAATAAATGGTGGGTGTTTGGTTAATTTGTTTAACCAAACATGAAAAAAGAATTTCAACCGGCAAATTAATTGTTTAACTATGATCAAATTCACTTAATTTTCCATACCAAACTAACTATTTGGTTAATCCATAATAACCCAAATTATGCTCACCCCTATCAGAACTATCATTTAACTAACTCCTAGTATGTTAGAGTTTGAATCTTGCCTTATTCTTTTTCAAATGCAAGTTTGAATATACTCCAGTCGGAAAAGTGATGTTGTAAGACTAAGAGGTCTTGAGTTCGAACCCCCCTGGCATCAAGATGAATGAATCACCGACTTTTTAAAAAAAATGACTATACTCTCCATGTTTTGAATTGTTATCGAGTTGTGGTTGTTCATCCTTGATCCCACTAGAGAGAGGACTAAAACAAATCCACTTGATTAAGAGTGAATGGTTCAATTTTTATCCTGTGATAATTTTTAAGATGTATTGTTGAATGATGTAGTTAATTTTCTTTCTATGAGTGCTTAATTATGATTGCATCTCTCTCATGGCTTGAGGATATTCCCTACTAAATAAGATGTCGATTTTAGTCCTAGGTTTCATCTATTTTTTCATCGTCATTACAAGAATATATTTTTCATTGAACACTAATTTAGGTCAAAAATTATTAATTTTCATAATAATGTCATCGACTAAAAAAATTTATTCTATCTTACTTATTCATTTTCCAATTTTTATTTTGAAATTTCTCAAAGACAGTTTTTAACCATTAATTATGGTCCCTCAAAATTTACTCATAAAATTGAGTGGTTTTTTAACTATCGATGATTAATATTTTATTATAATTATTGAGAAAGATTATTCTTTTAGAAAGATTAGGCCCAGCTGCATAATAATAGCATGAATACATTCATTCACAATTTTTTATGAAGGTTGGTGGTTCCCTTGTCCAATAAGAATGATAATAATACACCACACCCACGATATACCCACTTCCACGCCTGGGAGTGCACATAGATTGTGTGAAGCACACTTTATACAAGTTTGATACATAATGTACGGATAGTTCACAAAGTAACACACGCACAAGTACACACACAAGTACAGAACAATTGATCTATTGCAAATCGTTGATAGGTCATTATTGTTTTGTTCGATGGTAACAAGATATGTATTCCTTAGTACAAACTCTTTAAAAAGATAGTACATAAAGTATACATTAGCACGACACACAAAAGTATACAAAAAGTAAAATTATTTTGGATAGTTGTAAACTTGTAATATGTTGTGATTGAGCTAGACCTCACAATAGATGTATCATTTTTTTATATAAGAATAATGCACGGAGTTTGCAATATACTTTACAAATGTATAAAAGGTTATCAATTTGTATATTCTTAATGGATAATTCTTGTTATATTAAATCAACCTTGTTTCCAAGTTTATCCTCATGCTATGTTTATAATTTATGGTTTCAAGAAAAATTTGGAACAAGAATTGCTTACTGCCTACCGTCCATGTCGAGTCATTTGGTGATTTTATATGTATGTATGTATATTGAAGGGGGGGGGGGGGGGTAGATTTAAATCACAACAGTAACCAGGCTATTATAACTGAATATATGGTCACATATATATGTAGAAGGTGATGCACACACCGAAAAAGCAAACTCTAAATTAAACCTCAATCAATACCTATATAACAATCATTAACAGTAGTATTTTGTATTACTAACGGTGTACATTTCATGTACCAATATGTATTTCTTAGACTGCTCCTTGTATATATATATATATGTACTCGGATTATATTTGTCATGGGCCAACAGCTAATTAAATAATCGCTATACAGCAGTCACTAAACGTCATTTTATTTTTGTATAGAGTGTACTTTTTGTACCAGACGTATATATTTCTCACAATGCTTATTGTATTAATGCATACTCAAAATAATATTTTTCCATTTTAGATCGACAGCTGAATAATATCCTAAAAGCGGCCTCCAACGGCTAAATTTTTGTACTAATCTGTGCTAACTTTTACAAATTTATGAACAAAACACATACTACATATAAAATGTGTACTACACAGTTTATATGTGTTTTTTAGATGGTAAAGTAGATGTAAAATAGGTGGTTTGTATATAAAAGACATGTGGAGTTTATGTATTTATTCAAAGAAAAAAAAACAAAATAGCATACTTTTGTAAAAATATTTACCAATATAGCACTGTTTGTAAAATATTTCCCAAAGTAGTACACTTTGGTCTAAAAATGCCACTTTGTGGAGTTTTTTTATCCAAGATTGAAAATTGTCAAAAGTATTGGCGTGTTTATTTTAAAAAAAATGAAAAAAAATAAAAATAAGCCAAACCACAACTTGAAGTGGCGTTTTCTTCTTACACTTAATTGTGGCTTTGAGTTAAAAGCTCCACCAAAGTGGCTCTTTTGACCTTTTTTATTTTTTATTAAAACATAAACACACCAATATTTGTTGTGCTTTTCAATTTCAGATATAAAAAATGCCACTTTGAGTGGCGGGTTTCACACAAAATGTCTTATTTTGAGAAATATTTTGCAAACTGTGCTTTGGTAAATATTTTTATGAAAGAGTGCTAAAGTGGTTTTTTTTTCCTTTATTCAATCAGTTTCCTCTGACTGCAATCGACTAGTCCTGTGATGGGCGGAGAGGGGAGGCACAGATTTTTTTTTTTTTTTATGACAGTTACCTGATATGCTCAAACAAAAAACCGTGTTGCGTCAAGCAAGTTGCTTGACCCCCCAAACAACCTGTGATTAATTATAATAACCCTCCTCGTTTGTGGTGCGTACGAATATGAAAATCTCATGCCCTAAACAAAAAGAACCGGAGAAGGATCGATATAGTATGCAGTATCCAGCAACCGTTGTCATTGCATCAATGTCAACCCTATTAGTTAAATGCTTGGTTTTGTGGCCCAAAATCTTGTACTCAGCAATCTAGCTCCTTGCCCCACATTGACCTTTTATTTTGTGCATTAATGTATGATTAGCTAGACTTGTGTAATTATCTTAGGAGGGCTGCAACCACCAATCAAGGTTTTGCTAAACACGGCGCACCAAACTTTGCTCCTGGACACTTGCAAGGGTTGGTTATAAAAGGGACCCAATGGACGAGTTTCCCATTCACATCCTGTTCCAAGCAGAGGTGTATAGGCACCGTTGAGAGCTGCGACCAACAAGAGATCGTGATTCTGCTCTAAGCTGCATAATCATATTCTACTTCCTTCGGTAAAGTGATCATGGCCATCCCTGTCATCGACTTCTCCAAGCTGGAGGGGAGAGAAAGGAAGGAGGTAATGGTGCAGATAGCCGATGGTTGTGAGAACTGGGGATTCTTCCAGGTATGAGTACGATCGACTTCGCCTAGATTGTTCTTGGTACATGCATTGCTGCGTTGTTCTTTCCGAGCATGAACAAATTTATAAACTCAAGAAATTATAAGGTCGTCCTGATAGATAATTGTACCCATGGGCTATAGATTGTCAGCCTTGGCTACATCTACATATACTTTTCGTCATCGTTATAAACGATAAACAGATCTTCAAATCGGTGCATGTATGCAGTTGGTGAACCACGGGATTCCTGTAGAGCTCCTCCAGCGCGTGAAGCGGGTGTGCGCCGAGTACTACAAGGTGGTCGGCGAGGAGAGGTTCCGGAACTCCAATCCCGTCAGGCTTCTGAACGAGAAGCTGCTCAACAGCGGCGATCAGGTGGCCGAGGAGCCACTGGAAGGCGTTGACTGGGAGGAAGTCATCACCCTCTCGGACGACAACGAAGAGCAGTGGCCTAACAACCCTTCTTCCTTCGTGTAAGATGACCCGCTTCTTTACCTACTCGTTTTTACGCCGTTTCATGAACGGAAGTGGCAAGCGTAGCGTAAGGAAAGTTAGGTGTTGAATGGTAGCTCTGCATGTGCGCAGCATCACTAATTGTTTGACCAGCTAAGAGCTAACGCGCAGCGCCTCTTGCATGCATAGCTATCCAACCTCTTTTCCAGTTCCATTGGTGGATCTACGCGTTTTAGTTAAGGGAACCCTGTCAATATATTGTTGTGCTTCAACTAATCCAGATGATAGAACGTTTTAATAAGATAATTACTGCTGCAATATCTATATCTACACCTCATATCTTCTGTTGTTTTATTATTATTGAATAATTAATGAGGGTGCTGCACGTGTACGACAGTTATGACATGCTTGAGTATGAGCTGATCTCAAACGTAATCAGTTCATAACGTCTCATTCAAGATTACATAGACTACATACGGGTTTCTCACGGATTGCCGATTGAGCACCACAACAGACGTACCTATAGTCTATAGATGTTTACGTGATCTTGTATATAATTTATCGAACAGGGAAATCATGAAAGAATTCAGAACCGAGCTGAAGAGCCTAGCAGAGAAAATAATAGAAGTGATGGACGAGAACCTTGGCCTAGAGAAGGGATACATCAAGCGAGCCTTCTGCGGCGCCCTCACGGCCACCGCCGAACCGTCGCCGACCAACGAGCCCTTCTTCGGCACCAAGGTCAGCCACTACCCACCATGCCCGCGCCCAGACCTGTGCCCTGGTCTGCGCGCCCACACAGACGCCGGCGGCGTCATCCTCCTGTTCCAGGACGACCGCGTCGGCGGGCTCCAGGTCCTCCGATCAGACGGCCAGTGGGTCGACGTACAGCCGCTGGAGAACGCGATCGTCATCAACACGGGAGACCAGATCGAGGCACTCACCAACGGCAGGTACATGAGTGCCTGGCACCGCGTGCTGGCGACAGCCGACGGGAACCGGCTGTCCGTCGCGTCTTTCTATAACCCGGCGTCCGACGCCACCATTGCGCCTGCGGCGGAGCTCATGGGGGTAGAGGTGGAAGCGAACGGCGGCGGTTCAGCTATAGGTAGTCCGTATCCCAAGTATGTGTTCGCGGATTACATGGCTGTGTATGTGAAGCAGAAGTTCGCCGCAAAAGAGCCCAGGTTCCAAGCTGTGAAGGCCGTGTAGACAGGAACATAAATGTGTATGCCTTACAGTGTATGCAATAACAAAGAGTGTATCAGCATGCCAGATGAATATGTTAATGAAGAATATGTTTAGTTAAACTCTATTCGCAGTAGCATGTTGTACCAGTCTGAGTGATGATTTGATTATATTATATCATTTAATCATACGCATCAAGAGGGTATACGGATGATGATCAATACCAGCTGTGATCTTCAGAGTGGACCTGCTTCCTCATAGGACTCCCTTAGCTTGTTTGGTTCTGAATTCTGTTCAAAAATATTGCTGGCTGAATAATGTTCTTGTCATATATATTGTTTTCTTTCTGAAATTTCTTTTTTATTAATATTAATTGTTATGAATGGATAAATTAGCAAAGATAAAAAAAATGTTTCGAAAGAATCGTTAACATAATTGTTTTTGTTGAGGAATACAACAGCTTTTAGTCAAATATTTGAGTTTGAAATTTGGCTTATGAAATATTAAATGAAATTATAATAGATTTTGATATTAATAGAATACCAATATCAAAACGTGGATTTTAATAAGTTTAATATAGCCATGCATCATTATAAACATTTTGTTGTCCATACGGTTTTGGTGCCTCTATGGCAAGGATCTCATGTTGCACAGTGGGGAATGGGATGACAGTTATCACAATTAAGTTGCTAACCTCCTTATGAAAAGAGCCAATTTTCCAACAAGTGCCGCACACTTCTTTACAAAATCCTTGATTTCGATGTTGATGTTTAGTTAGTAGATGGATCTACGGTCTCTTCCTGTATCAAACTTATAATATTTAATCATTCCTCGCATCATCAGAATGAGTCATATAATATACTTAGTAGTAGAGCAAGATAAAGTTTAGATTAATTTTTAGTATTTTTTGCTAATCTTTTTGTATGGATCGTGTGCTTATTTTTCACGTAATGAATCTTGTCATTCATACTATTTTAGAGAGAAAACCTCCTAACATTCACTTCTTACAATATAACCACTTTAAACTTCATCATGTGCTTATCCACTCATAATGAAACCCTCAACCGCATTGCTTGATTTAGAACATCAAAAGGCAAAGAACCTCATTCTACAATTAGCCGATGTCCACTCGTGTTTCTAGTTGTGTCTTCCCCTATGGAAGTTGTGTTATGTACTACATGTGTCACAAATAAGGGATCATTTGTCCAAGGTAATTCACAAAAGTTGGTAATTCACATGTAAGGAATCCTTTGTCCAAGGAATTCCCAGTTGTCTCTTCCCCTTAGTTGGTGCGGGCAGAGGTGGAAGCTAACAGCGGTCGTTCATCTCATGCTCCGTATCCCAAGTACGTGTTTGCGGACTACATGGTTGCGTACATGAAGCAGAAGTTCGCGGCCAAAGAGCCCATGTTCCAACAAGTGAAGGCCGTGTAGACTGGAATATAAATGTGTATGCTTTACAAGAAATATAGTGTATGCAATGACAAAGTGTGTCAGCATGCCAATGCCAGTTGAAACTATTAATGAAGAATATGTGTAACTAATTTATATTTGCACTATAATGTTGTACCAGTTTGAGTGAAGATCTGATTGTATAGTATAATGTCATTTATACATACACATTCTGAGAGGAAGTTATAGGATTGATGATCAATACCATGTGTGATCAGTTGGGGTTCAGAGTGAACCTGCTTCCTCGGCATAGGACTCCCTTAGCTTGTCTGGTTCTAAATTCTATCCAAAAATATGGTTGAATAATGTTCTTGTCCAATATATATTTTTTATTATTATTAATTGTTATGTATGGATAAATTAATAAAGACAAAAAATATTTCAAAAGAATCGATTTACCTTACTATTTTTGTTGAGAAATATAATAGATTTTACTCAAATATTTGAGTTTTAAATTGTTCTATTTAATACTAGATGAAATTATAATATATTTTGATATTAATGGAATATTAATATCAAAACAGGTAGATTTTGTTAAGCTGGATATAGTCATGCATCATTATAACGATTTTTTTGTCCATACAGTTTTTGTGTGTCTCTTTAGCAAGGATCGTCATGCTACACAATGGGGAATGGAATGACAGTGATCACGATTAAGTTGCTAACCTCCTTATGAAAATAGTCGATTTTTCAACAAGTGTCACTCGCTTCTTTACAAAATCTTAAATATGTTGCTGATGTTTAGTTACTAGATAGATCTACCGTCTCTTCTTTTACCACTTATAATAGTTAATCTTTCCTCGCATCAGAATGAGACATATAAAATACTTGGTAATAGAGTAAGGTGAAGCTATAACAATTTTTTTATAACTTTTGTTGAATTGTTTTGCATGGATCATGATTTTATGTGTCATGTAATGGATTTTGTTAGTCTTAATATTTTAGAGGGAGAAAACATCTTGAAATTTATTTCTTACAATATAACTATCTTAAATTAAAGGGCTTATTCAGTCCACTCGTGATGGAACCCTCAACCCTATTGCTTGATTTAGAGAAATCAAAAGGAAATGACCCTCATTCCACAGGTTGCTATAACCACCTTAAATTAAAGGGATTATTCATCCACTCGTGATGTAAACCTCAACCATGTCGCTAGATTTAGAGAATCAAAAGGCAATGACCTCATTCCACAATTTGCTATAACAACCTTAATTAAAGGGTTTATTTAGTCCACTCGTGATGTAACCTCTCAACCATGTTGCTTGATTTAGAGAAATCAAAAGGCAATGATCATCATTCCACAATTTACTATAACCACCTTAAATTAAAGGGCATATTCAGTCCAGTTGTGATGTAACCCTCAACCATGTTGCTTGATTTAGAGAAATCAAAAGGCAATGACCCTCATTCTACAGTTTGCCCGAGAATGATTTCACATGTGTTCTCACTTGTGGCTTCCCCTCGTAGAAGTGGTGTTATGTACTACTTGTGTGACAAATAAGGGATTCTTTGTCCAAGGTAGTTCACAAAATTTGGTGTTTTATGTCCCTAGGAAGCCATGAAAACTAGAGGAATTATCATCCCCAACTGAATATAGTTCTTGTTGTATTGAGTGTATAGTCATATGATAAAGGTCTGATTACACAATGTATAGTGTGATCTGTGAATGTAAAATGTGACTTTGCAATGAATTTGTACATTGCAAATTACACTTTGCAACCTACTACACTTGGAAAAATCAGCCTTAGGCAAGTTGTATAAAATCCATGAGAGACTCTTAAAAAGACATTAATGGGGTTGAGGTACTAAAAAAACCGCTAAAGGTATGGGCACCAACACATGTTGTACCCTCTTGAGCAGCCTATATAGGGCATTTGATGCCTCATGGTTTCAAAAGTTTTTATGAAGACCCAGTTTTCTCCATCATGTATTCAAATTCTCTACCACCCATTCACCTTGTGGCTCCCTATGATAGTGTTGTGTCAACACTTAAAATAACCAAAAGTTATAGAAAGTACAATCATCAACTGAACTCTATATTTCTTATCGCTTGTACTTCTCATCGATTTCTTAACTCAATATTTTCCATGTTGCTATCTAAAAACTGTGTCGCCAGACTCGTTACCAGTCTTTAGAAGTCCATTTCCATATTTGTTTCCATTTTTTAATAAGTGCTTCTTTATGTCAAGTCAAAGCAATAACGACTCAAATCGTATAAAGATGATGTTCTTATTGTTTAAATAGTTTTAGGAATGATATACATAATTTTATGATTTGAGCTTTTTACCATATAAGATCAAAACAATATAAATTAGTGTCCAAGTTCTAGCATGGTCAATTCTTACCATGAGTGTTAGAGTTTTTATTACATCCTAGAAGGATATTGACGACATCGTTTACCCAAAAGAAAATCATTCTTCCTAATGATTGCAAAATATTTATTGAAATCATCTTGTCTATAATGGAGATAGAATATCATTTCATTTACTTTCCTATATAAAATGGTCTTAGATTGAAAATAATTTTCATTGCTGAATATACATTAAGATATTCAAACACATATAAAAGATAATTATCTTTTGAGTATAAATTCAGTATATTGGATCAAATTTTAGAACTTGTTCTTATAGAATTTTTTTGTAACTTTGAATATATATTTAAGATATGTCTATTTTGACTTTTGAATAATTCTATAATGAATCAAAACTCAAAATCTTATCCTATTCCATGATTAGAAATCTAGTAAGATGGTTTCTTACATTTGACCAAAAAAAGATAAAAATTTAAAACACATTTGCATAATGACTTAATTATGTGTCAATATGTAAATAAAATCATGAAATATATTGCATATATGTTCTTTACTAATATAATGGCTAAATAAAAATGAATAATATGTTTTGGAGTAATAATTGGCAATTTCATGTCCATAAATAATAACAATGTCTTATAATTTTAATATATATGGAATTAATGGACTAAATATGTAAAATAATTAAAATGTAGAATGTTGTGCATAATATATATATATATAATAATAATGTGAAATTAATAGGACTCAATTAAGTGGGTGTTGATAACAAATATGTGTTATTTGACAAATACAATGGTAATGAGCCCAAAGTCCTAATCGTACTATAAGTCATGAAAATAAATCTCAAAATCCAAATCTAATGTGAAAATTGTGTTCTTTGGGTTCCAACTAGCTTGGGGTGCCAAGTTTCAATTATTTAAACAATAATAATTGCCATAATCTTATTTAGAGAAGAAAATAGGAGAAAAAAGCTAAAAGTGTTAAATAAATTACTAAATGTCTTCAAAAGTGAAAATAAACATCAAATTCGAATTATACTTTCCAAGACTAGTCTATGTGTCAATATTCACATTATTTGGACAAGCTTATCTATCCTAGTGTACTTTAGGAGAGAGAATATTACTTGAAGTCTGAAATATTAAAAAAAATAGTAAACATTCCTAAAATGGAAAATTAATGACAAAAGCAGACTCCTCACATTTTAGTTTGCTTGTAGGTACAAGTTTTACATCTTTCGAGTGTTCCTAGATGCCTCATATATATTAAGAAAAGGAAATGAAAGATAAAGCCAAAAATAATAAATGTGTTATTAAACATAAAACTTCTAATATATTAAATGAATAATCTAAACCAACTTCTATGGATGATGCATATATAACTTATGTGAAGTTCTAATAAATAAAATTGTGGTGTAACATAAAGGGAGATAATATTGTACATACACGTTAAATCTATGGAAAATTTCTCATGGTGGAAAATATAAAAATGTATTTACTTTTTGAATAAAATGTGACCTAGGTAATTACAACAATGTGAAATATGTGATATATTTCAATAAATTAGAACATACTTTAAAGAATTAAAGTCTCTCTACTTAATATTTTAAAGCAATAAATAAATATGATTTGTCATGTTAGCATAATAAAGGAAACATTTTTTAAGTCAATTATATATTTGTTTGGAAACAAATAAACATTACCAAATTTATATGATCAATTAGTTAACTTAAATAATAAATAATAATAATTTTTACTAAATGATTTCCTTAGTAGGCCTCACTAATACCTCCTAACATTGTTAACAATACAGAAATAAAAGGAAAATGGTTTGATGGATAATGTTTACACCCTTTTGATTTGAAATCGGTGTGTCTATAATAATTAGTTTTGGATATATAAATTTATTATCACCTATATACTCCATAAATAATTAATGTAAAATATATTAACAATATACATGGTTGCTCAAATTTAGAATTTTGGATCTAGCTTAATATTAATTAAATAGATACCTTTTGTTAAAATAAAGTTGTTATACATTTTTAATGACTCTAACATGAGAAGGAAAACTTTGTGAGAAGGTCATTTTTTAATGGAATGAATAAGTATATATAAGTTATTATCCTCCTATTCAAGTCCCTTGGATGATCCATCAAAGACTTGTAATCTCATGGTGATCTTTTCTCAACCAACGGTGTTACAAACCTTAGAACCATCTCTAACCCTGACTTGGATCTAAGATTTGTATTTTGGAAAGTTGACAAACTTCTTCAAGTATGATTGCATCCACTATTATTCTTATTGAATAATAAATTTGTTTCCCCCCTCTCTCGTTAACAATTAGCTTACACTAGTTCTCTCTCTTTTGAGAATTTATCTTATGTGAAAGATTTTATTTTGATTCTAATATTGTGATCATCTTGTCTTGATGGACATTCTTTTTTACTCTAACATATACTTTTCTTCATAATGAAACACGAATTGTGAATATGTGCTATTTTACTCACTTTTGTAATGGAATTTTTATTATGTCCATTTATGTGATGGCCACTTTATAGACTAAACTTTTACTTACCTCCATATTTTGCATGCTTTGTGATTCAGTAGCCCTAGAGTAGTGTAAGTACTTTGGTTTTTGGGTTATGCTCCCATGTTATATTTTTGGTATTGAGGTTGTGGGTTTCATATCCAGGTTGTGTGCCCACTTCATATATACTGGGAGTTTGCCAATAATCATTCTCTATCAGACTTCAAAGTTGTGAGCCTTGGCCACCACAGTTATTTATATTATTATAGTGTGATGCTTATCTCACATGCATGCATGTTCGTGTTATTGTGATGGCTTTTGTGCCTAAAAATGTATATGTGCTTGTTTTCCATAACTTTTATGATTATTTATCATAAGTGTTCTTCTTGTTTATCATCTTTTTATAATTCTTATACTTTTGAGATCCACTTGGGTGGTTCGTTCCTCTTCTATGGGAAGCCTTGTTAAGCTTGATATCCTTTATTTCATAATGTTGTTCAATCCCTAATTGTACGCACATACCAACGATTAGGCTTATGCATCTACTTTTCTTCTTATTGTGGGGTATGCTTCCAACCCTAGGTGTAGATCAAGAAGGAGAAAATCAGGCTTGACCACGACAACTTCCAGAGTAGTTGAACCTTCTTGGGGAGATAGATTTGAGGTGGTTAGATAATCCTCTCTTGATCCCATATTATAGTTAGTTTTCATGTGTATCGCCCTGTGTGGTAAAGGATGGTATCAATATCAAGTATTGTAATAGTTAGATATTTTATATTAGGCTGCTACATTTAGTATCTTGAAACACACTTTTGAATAAACTAGATTATCATCCCATTAGAAAAAAAATAGTTATGTGTTTGGCATATGGGATGTTTCCTTTTATTTGATTTAGTAGGGAGCGATCCCCTCTAGGGTCCCACTCCTTACAGTATGGAGTTACTTCTATTTGTCATAACTCACACTCTTAAATTTGAAAAATTAGAAACCAAGCATCAATATAATTGGCATCATCTAGACATTAGTCCAAACCATGTTTGGAAGAATATTAGAATCATTCTTTTTATTAGTCTCATTTCAGTCATATTCCATTAAGACATAATGTGTGTGGGTGTCTCCTGTCAACTATCACCATGTTAATTTGAGTCTAACCCTTCCTTATGTAACTTTCATTGGTTAAAAAATATTATATATATCATTAGATAGCATTTAACATGTCAAAACCATTAAATCATATTATCTTTTCATTTCCCATTAATGCTAGACACTCCCATTTTATTTTTTATATTGCCATTTCTTTCATATTCTTTCCATGCATATTCACACATTCGTCTAAGTGTTCTCATCTTGACCATATTCATGGTTTGAACACCATATTTCTTCATAGGTCAACACTCATTATCATATAATATTTTCTCATTAAGTTTGTAATTCAACATGAGTGGGATTGTTGGTCAAATCATATTCAATGTGAAATCCTTTTCATGCATCGATTCTATGAAAGACGTCCACCTATAATCAACCCCTTATGTCTTATGAACTTCACATAGAAAATTGTAACTTTATGCGCCTAATGAAGTCCACATAAACAATAATCCATTCAATCCATCTTCAATAATTGTATTTTATATAACTAATATGTTGTCTTTCCCATATCTTCCTTAATTATCTTGGTCCTTCTAAGTAGATTCTGATAATTTTGGTTTATAAGTAAACCTAAAGTATAAGAATATCTTATATATATTTAATATAATTGAGACATGTTGGATTTATAGTAGTTGTCATGATTTATCAGACATCTTTTATCAATTACTTTGAAAGAGGGTATGACCACAAAATATGCAAGTTCTAATAGAATTTGGTAGTAATAGCACATTGCAACAAATACTCAACTAGTTAATGGTTACACTAACATATAATAATGGGAACATTGACTAATCAGGGTGGGAAACCCCCAGTGTATGAATTTTTTCTCTCACATCCGTATCACCATCTCATATAAATTGTAGATATCTTATCATTCATTATTTTACTTGATACTTGTTTGTTATCCAATCCTATTATATTCTATTATGTACTACTAAAATACAGTAGTTCTATGGGTCACCTTATCTCCTTGTACATGGTTGTTATATTTTATATACATTGTATACTAGTGATATTATTGAGTTCCAGGATTATAAATTTCAAATCTCAATGTAATTTATGACAAGATGTAGCTACCCTATGTGAATAATACATGACCTAGATACAAAGTCAATAATTTTGAATTAGTATCAAAAGAATGATGTTGATTAAGGTTTACTTATTACAAAAACTAGATCATGAAGATTTAAGAGCTTAGTAGAAAAAAATGTTGGCTGAATTGGACATTAGATTATCATCTATTTTGATGATGATAAACATTTCATTCATGTGGATCTAACTTGTTGCTTAAGTGTTTCAGGGTCCAAGGAAATCACACTCAATGGATAGATGAAGCTAACATGCTTGAATGCTTGTATTTACATGTTTGTACAACTTGTAATAGCTTGTACAAGTGTATAATGTACAAGCACCTAGAAGTCATGTAAAATCAAGTGTTAGATATCCTCTATCCACACAAAATCCTTAGTTAGGATCCCCCCTAGAGATTAGAATCATTATCCTTCATTAGAAATACCATTTGATAGGTGTTTCAAAAATTTACACACTTGTTTCCAGTAACATTTTCAGTCAAGAAACTACTTGACCGAGACATACTCGGTCGAAGACATTGTCGACCAAGAACCACTTCGATCGAGGATTAGAGCACCAGAATAAATATTATACATTGTGCTCTAAATCATTTTCAGTCAAAAGTATTGTTGATCAAGACACCTTCAGTCCAAGGATACATGACCGTTAGACCAAGTAGATCGAACTGGTGACTAGCCGTTAGAAAAGTAGTTGAATATTTAACTCGCACTCGATAAATTATCAACCAAGGCATGGTTGGTCGATAAAATTCTTGATCGAGTTGAGTTCTGGACTAATTTTTAGAAACAACTAAATTAGTCATTGCACCAAATATTTACTCAGCTAAAATGGTTAATTCTCCACTAAGAATCCTTTAGAAACTTTCCTAAGGTACCAAAGTCACTTACAACTTACTCCTATAAATATAAGTGACCTTCAGACACCAAAGACACACAAGCTACACTTGAGCAATCATTCTAGAGAGCAAAAGAGGTAGATTACACTTGCCATATTATTCCTTGATTTTTAAGTTAGTGGTGTATAGCTACAATATCCTAGACACCACCTAGAAACGTCCATCCTAAATGGTTAGGAGGTCTAACGCTTGATATAGAATCAAAGTGTTGTACTACATTGGTGTAATTTTCCTTCTTTTAATCTACTTCTCCAATTCGATATAATTGTGCTCATTGACATCTCCCAAGTGTGGGAGGCTATCTAAGAGAGCTTGCTCAGAGCTACTTCAAAGCATGAAAGCTTCTCCTAGGAGATTGGAGCTACTTCAAGATGTGAAGAGTTCTCCAAGGTGATTGATGCTACTTCAAAGAGGTTAAGGTTGTGGTGGTGGAGGTGTATTGTCATCCTCTCCTTGGGTTATCTTCTGTGTCCCGGTAAAAGAAGAGGTTGAGGTTATTTTATTATAATTCCTTGAGAGGTAATAAAATTTATCACTTGCAAAATCCCAGTTGGAGACAATTGGGTAGTGGACTGACATCCTTTGATTTGAAGGGTGGAACCACTCTAAATTGTGACTCTTCCTTGTGTCCCTCTCCTTCTTACAATTTAAGTTTTAAATTAATTTTAAAGTTATCAAAAGCTCTATTCACCCCCTCTAGATCTTTCAATTGGTATTAAGGAGATCCCATAGGTCTTGAAGCATGGGAAAAAACTTGTTTAGCAACCTCAACCTTGAAAAGACGTACGTTAGTCAGCCACAACCTTTTGATGGATCCAATTACACCTATTAGAAAAGGCAGATGCAATTCTACCTCCAAGGAATAAGCTTGGAACTGTGAAGAATGGTTACTCATCCATATGAATTTCCAACTACAAAATATGATAAATGGGATCCAAAGACAGTAAAGAAGGTTCAACTCAATGCTAAGACTATAAGAATTTTGTATTATTCAATATTCGTTAGTGAATTTAATCGTATATCCTCTTGTGAAACCATGTATGATATTTGGTATAAACTTTCGGTTACACTTACATGTATTGTTCAAGTTCAGAATACTAAAATTAATATTCTTAAGAAAAAGTTTGAATAATTTTGTGTGATTCCGGATGAATCTAAAAGTGAGTTGTATGCTAATATTCCTTCTATCATCAATGGTTTGAATGCTTTGGGCAAGTACATTAGTAAATAGGATCAAGTATCCAAGATACTAAGATCAATGCCTCCAAATTATAAGCCTAAGGTGACATCCATTGAAGAAGCTAATGACATTACCAAATTGATGATGGAGCAGCACATTGGAAACCTTGAGACACATGAGGTTACTCTTAAAGAAGAAGAAATAGTGGAGTCTAGACTCCAGAAGGAGAGAAGGAAGAACATTGCATTAAAGGCTTCAACCAAAGCTCAATCAAAAGTCATCACTCAAGAAAGTGATGAGGTAAACAAAGGAGATGACAAAGAAGATGTACTCATTATAAATGGTAAGAAATATATAAGGCATAAATCTAAAAAAATATAGTGCTTCTTCCTATTTTTTCCTGAGGTGTTTTAAATGTGACAAGAAGGGACATGAAAAGAATGAGTGTCCCAAAATCAAGAAGGGAAAGAAATCCTCATTCAAGAATAATGATAAGGGAGACAAAGCCTATAAAGAAGCATTGGATGACAGTGAGAATGGAGAGTAATAAGTGGAGTTTCTTATAAGGAAAATGAATATGAAGACTCAAATTAGGTAGATATTTTTGAATTATCTAAAGTTATCTAGTTAATAGTCCTGGAGAATCTCATACTAAATATGTTAATTGGAAAAGAAAATTAAAAAATTAATGATGAATTACATGATACACTATATGGTTTTATTTCTAAAAATAAAAGTTTTAGTTCTAAAAATGATACTTTGAAAGCTTCCATTAATGATTACAATACCAAGTTGCTTGTCTTAGAAAATAATAATGATCATCTTTCTCAAGAAAAGGTTGAATTGCTTGCTAAGATAAATGACTACCAAACTCAACCTATTCTATGTACTCATTTGGATTATGATATCATTGTTAGAGAAAGAGATATCTTACTTTCATATTTAGCTCAGCCCAATCTAGATATTACAAAGAAACTTGATAAAACTTCTGAATTACAGAAATATATTGATAGTTTAAAACATGATGATATCCTTTATAAAATCTTGACAAACACTTTCGGACACGTTAAGAGAAGGGGCCTATGCTATGCACCCAAAGAAAAATCTTATCAAAAGCCTAGAGCTAGAAAAACACAAGCCTCAAGAACAAAGACCATCTATGTGCCCAAGAACAATATAGAACATACACAAAATGTTAATAAGAGAAATCAAATTGACTTTGTTTCTTGTTTCTACTGCCAACATCTTGGACATTACTTATTATCTTGTGAATACAAGAAGAAGAAGGACATCATTTGGGTTCCAAGACCCCTAACTTAGAGATTTTGAGATGCTTTGTTGAGATTTGACCTAAACATCATTATGATATTCATATGTGTCTTATTTCAACTAAAATGAGCTTTAAAATGTACATCTTTGTGTATATGATTATTTACTTTTGTTAATCATGATTAAAATAATTGGAAATGATATATGTTGTTCACTCTAGAAATCTACATTACTTCCTCTCAGTCGACTAAGATCTCGACCGAGGGGCCTCACGGTCAAAGTCAAGGTCGACCGAAAACAAGCCTGACAGAATTGTTTTCTTGCAAATCAAGTTGTTTACTTGTGATTAACATAGATATTTTAAATATGTAAAATGCTCATCATATTGATTCATTTCAAACATTAAAAAAATGATTTGATCCTTAAGTCGTATATATGTTATTAACCAAAAAGGACCACCACATGGGTACCAAAAACCTTCATATCTTGCAAGAAAAGAAGTATGGAATGGTCACATTTGGAGATGATGTCAAAGGTAAATCATTGGGATAGGTAATGTTGGTACAAATCTTCAAATCAAAAATGTGCTACTCATAGATGGATTACACCACAACCTAATTAGTGTTAGTCAATTGTGTAATAGTGGCTATGGTGCTCCTTTAAAAAATCTTGCTACAAGTTGCTCATAGAAAACACTAATGATGTTGTTTATGAAGGAAAAGAATAGGAAATTTTAACATACTTAGACCTAATTCTATGCAAGCTATCTTGCATATGATGAATCTTTACAATTATGGAATAGAAATCTAGGTCATGCAAGCTCACATGTTATTAGAAAATTGCTTAAATATGATCTTGTTTGTGATTTACCTAAACTCTCTTTTGATAAACCTGAAAAAATGTGAACCATGTACTCTAGGCAAGCAAGTGAAATCTTCTTTCATATCTAAAACTTTGCTTAGTACAACTAGATCATTAGAACTTATTCACATGGATTTATTTGGTCCCATGAGGAATCAATCTATTGGTGTTAAAAAGTATTGCTTTGTTATCATTGATGATCATAGTAGATATACTTGGGTGCATTTTCTTTCACCAAAAGATGATACTATCAGAATATTCATTCACTTTTGCTCTAAGATTGAAAATCAGTTACAAAACAAAATATGAACCATTGGGAGTGATCATGGGGGGGAGAGTTTGAAAACCATATCTTTGAAGAATTTTGTACATCTAAAGGATATACATATAATTTTTCAGCTCCTTACAACAAAATGGGATAGTTGAGAGGAAAAATCTGTCCTCACAAGAAATGGCTAGAACAATGTTACTTGAACATAATACACCTAAAACCTTTTGAGATGAAGCAGTAAATACAACATGTTATATCCTGAATCGTGTTTCAATTCACTCTCATCTTAAAAAATTCCTTATGAACTAATCTTCAACAAGAAGCCTAGAGTTGACTACTTTCATACGTTTGGTACACCTTGTTATATCTTTAACACAAAGGATGATAGAGACAAATTTGATCCTAAATCACAAAAAGGATTTTTCTTGGGATATTCAACATATAGTAAGGCATTTAGAATTTACAACACCTTTTATAAGAAAGTTGAGGAATCAATTCATATCACATTTCATGAAATGACAACACAAAGTGCTGAAAATGAAATTGAAAATCCAAACTTAAATGATATTACACATCAAATTGAGGACTTAATCATATCAACAAAAGATGATGAAAATTCTGAAATTGAACAAAATAATGAGTCACATCATCCTATTCCTATAATAATAAAATATCAACCTCAAGAACTAATCATAGGAAATCCTTTTGATAAAGTAAAAACTCGATCATCATTTAGAGATGTTGCAAACATGGCCTTTGTATCAATTGTTGAACCTAAAAAGATAAATAAATCTCTAAAAGATGATTATTTGATCATTTCTATGCAAGAATAGCTAAATCAATTCACTAGGAATAATGTATGGGATTTAGTCCTAGACCTTGAGGTAAAACCATTATTGGAACTAAATGGATTTTTCAAAATAAACTTAATGAAGTTGGGGAAGTGGTTAGAAACAAAGCTAGGTTGGTTGCTCAAGGGTACAATCAACAAGAAGGGATAGTTTTGATGAGACTTATGCACCCCTAGCTAGACTTGAGGCCATTCGTATGATATTAGCTCTAGCTGTCCATAAAGACATCAAACTTTTTCAAATGGATGTAAAGAGTGCTTTCTTAAATGGAATCATAGAAGAAGAAGATTATGTTTCCCAACCACCTGGTTTTGAAATTCCTAACAAGCTTGATCATGTCTATAAACTTAAGAAATCTTTTTATGGTTTAAAACAAGTACCCCAAAATTTCTATGAAAGACTTAACATCTGTCTTTTTTATAATGGTTTCTCTATTGGAAAGTCAAATTCCACATTATATAATGGTTTCTCTATTGGAAAGTCAAATTCCACATTATTTTCAAATCATATGAGTCAGATTTTCTAGTCATTCAAATATGTGTTCATGACATCATCTTTAGAGCTTCAAATAATTCCTTATGTACTCAATTTAGTGACATCATGTAAAAAGAATTTGAAATGAGTCTCATGGGAGAGTTGATGTTTTTCCCTGGTTTTCAAATAAAATAAATGCCCACTGGAATTTTTCTATGCTAACAGAAATATACTAAGGAATTCTTAAAACAATTTAACATGGAAAATTGCAAACATGCTACCACTCATATGGTCATTTCTGCTAAACTTGACAAGAATGAAGATGGTGAATCCATTGATGATTCCTTATATAGAGACACAATTGGTAGCTTAGTATACTAGACTGCATTTAGATCGGATATTATGTTCTCTGTTGGACTTTGCGCTAGATTTTAGTCAAATCCTATACATTCTCATTTTCAAGCCATCAAAAGAATTTTGAAATATCTTGTTGGCACTATAAATTTTGGATTGTGGTATCCCAAGAGGGTCAATCGTTGCATTTGAAATCTTATATCGATGTTGATTATGTTGGTCGTCATCTTGATCGAAACAACACAAGTGGTGGTTGTTTCTTTCTAGGAAGAGCTTTATTTCTTTATTTAGTAAGAAACAAAATATGGTTGCTTTATCAACCTCCAAAGTTGAATACATGGCTGCATGATCATGTTGTGCTCAAGTGCTTTATATGAAACAAGTCTTGAATGATTATGGTTTTATATTTTGTTCTACGCCAATTTTTTGCGATAATACTAGTGCAATAGACTTGGCTGATAAGCATGTTCAACACAACTGTGCTATCCTTGGACCGAAGGTGACTCAGTTGACAATATTTTTGATCAAAAATGATTTAGAGAACAAATGAATAATATTTCTTCTTGTGCTCTAATCCTCAACCAAAGTAGTTATCGATCGAAAAAATTCTCAATCAAGTTGGGTTCTTGACTGATTTCTAGAAATGACTAAATTAGTCATTGCACCTAACATTTACTCGGCTAAAACGGCTAATTATCCACTAAGAACCCTCTAGAAACTTTCCTAAGGTAGCCTAATCACTTGCAATCCACTCCTATAAATAGAAGTGGTCTTAGGACACCAAAGACACACAAGCTACACTCAATCAATCATTATAGAGAGCAAAAGAGCTAGATTACACTTGTTATCTTCTTCCTAGAGCTCTAAGTTAGTATCCTATAGCTACAATCCCCTAGCCACCACCTAGCAATGTCCATCCTAAGTGGTTAGGAGGTCTAACACTTGATATAAGATCGAAGCGTGGTACTACATTGGTGTAATCTTCCTTCTTCCAATCTACTTCTCCAATTTGATGTAACTGTTCTCTTTGACTGCTCCAAGTGTCAGGGGCTATCTAAGGGAGCTTGTTCAGAGCTATTTCAAAGCGTGAAGGTTGCTCTTAGGTGATTGGAGATACTTCAAGGTGTGAAGGCTGCTCCAAGGTGATTGATGCTATACTTCAAGGAGGTGAAGGTTGCATCAAGGTGGTGGAGGTGGATCGTCATCCACTCCTTGGGTTCTCTTCTACATCCATGTAAAAGAAGAGGTTGAGGTGAAGTTATTGTATTTTATTGTAATTCCTTGAGAGGTAATAAAATTGATCACTTGCAAAATCTCAGTTGGAGATAATTGGATAGTGGACAGGCATCCTTCGATTCGAAGGGTGAAACCACTCTAAATTGTGAGTCTCTTCTTTGTGTTCCTCTCCTTCTTGTAATTTAAGTTTTAAATTTATTTTAAAATTATCAAAAGCCCTATTCACCTCCCCTATAGATCTTTTAAAAAATGTATTAATAATGATTATGAATTAAGAGTACAACATTTATCAACTAAATATTATCAATTACTTCAAGAATTGTTGTCAACTATAACTAGAAGTAATCAACTAGAAGTAGATCAAGATATATAAATAGATATAACTAGAACTCAAACTCGAACTTGATTAGTCATGTGGACTTAAATGCATCAAAGGCCTTTCCTACAATCTCTTAGCAAAGAAAAATAGATACTTTAGAATAAGGATTGTCTATATTTAAGGAGAAATGAATTTGTAACGAGAGATAGTTCTTCATTAAGGTTTCATGATAGTAGAAAGGGAAATGTTTGTATGTGGTGTACGGGGGTACATATAGGTGTTTGTAATGTTCAAGTGACAAAACACTATTAGAGTTTCAAGGTATGATTTCATTGGAATTAAAGCATGTTGCATATATAAGATCTATCCTCAAAATTAAAACCACTATTTTTTGTTTTAGGAAATAGGTAAAAGAGAGGCTAACTTGGACTGTAAGTTTTCCTTCTTGTCTTCCTATTTTTTCCAAATTCAACTAAAATGTAAAATTTGGCTTCAACAGTGAACATGAAATATGACGCATCATTGCACGTTATAATAGGACTCTAGATCAAACATAGGCCTCACAGAAGAAGTTCTACAGGACACAGTGGTGTGTGAAACACAGTTTCGAGCCATGTCAGACACCCATAGACACCTTGATCCCCGTATCCCAAAGATAATATTAGTTTCTCTATTCCAAATTTTTCTATTATAAGATGCATTGATGGGAAAGTTTGAGAGTCACAAGTGGAAATAAAATTTTGTTTCTCTTTGTTGAATTTGGTAAAAAAAGATGAAGAGAATAAGAAAACCTTGAAGTCTAGGTTATCATCACTGTGTATACTTTTCTTATCAGAAAATAAGTGGCTTTTATATGATATATTTAAAATTACAAAAAATATTGAATTGAGTTAGATATTGGATACTTTAATAAATTAGGAAATTATCAAAATATGGCTTGTACAATACCAAAATGAAGTCCAAATTGCACCAAATAATGGAATTATATTTCTATCTAACCCATCGACCCAAAATGAATGGAATTGTGAATAAATTGGTGAATATAACATGTGAGAAGCATATAATTTTTGAAAATGAAGATTTTTGTATGTGCTTGGATTTTGGTATGATCCTAGCCATTGGAGAGGTACAAAAAATGGTTGTTAGTCATTTCCACTCTAAAGTCAAGGTTTAATGTGGAATCAAGATTTATAAGCTTGAGCCTGGTCTAACCTACATTGTCTTAGTGTAAGTTGAGTATGAGATTTTTTAAGTAATATTATGCTCTACATGTGTCTCAAGACAATTCAAGTTGTAGAATATTTTCATTGGGATACATTAGTCAAAATAGACATATCTCTTGTTAAACCCTATATAAAAAGGTTTGGTTATGGAGAGTGAAAGGTTGATTAAAAAGGCCTAAACTAGTTTTAATTCTCACTAATCTAGATAATAGTTATTCTAAAATACTAACAATCAGGATTGGAAAAATATTTATCTTATGAAGGTCAAAATGAAGAACATGAATCATTTTAAAATTTTAATGATCAAACAGTGGAGTCAATTTGACATCTTAAATACTTTAAGGAGAATCAACTTAATGTGTCAATGACTTAGATGGGAGCCAATTTATTTTATTGATACTACACACAAAATACTAGGCTTATACATGTGGGAAACAAGGACATGAATTAATTCAACATCTTAGTAATATGGATGTGGTATTTGTATAGTTTAAGAGTCAAATGATTGGAAGATGGTTATAAATGTTGATGTGGACCTAAAGGTTTGGAGTTTATATGAAAAATAGTGCCATTATAATGTTCTTATTCCAAGACCATAAAATGATATGTGTATCTAAATGATATCATAATATAGATTTAGGTTGTGCTCCATGACCATAAAAAGGATAATAGGTGATGATCTTATTTTACATCTTGCTCTATGATCATAGCAATATGTAAGTTGAACTTAATGACATTCACTTTTAGGTCAAGGTGTGGGAACATATATTTTGATGACCAATAGTGATCAAGTGTTAAGTAATAGTCAAATGATAAAGAGATATAGAAATGGAATGACACATTGGTCTAGTATTAAGTCTTTGTCTAATATATATTGATGTACATTGCATGCATAGGTTGTAACCATTTAGATTGACAGACTCGGTGATCCCTATTTATAGATAGTGAATGAATTGATATTCCGGTCCATGTGTAGGGATCTTTAGTCATCACAAGCTAGGGATTATCCAACAAATTGAAGTCCACCTGTTACAACCCAGATTTTTACATGAATTTATGCAAGTATGCAAAAATCGAAAGCTTGGTATTAAAAATATGGATTTGACTTGTGGATTCCTCTTTTTGCAATGGTTTTTGTGGTTGGTAGTATTTTGCATAAATCCAATGATAAATATGGGAAAATAAAGAAAGAAAATCTATTGATAAATACAATACCGACAATAATGGATGATTTTTATTTTAAATATAGAATTGTGTGGAATTCTCCAGAAAAGAGAGTTTTCAAATGGAAACTTGGTTAATTATTGGACAACTAAATAAAAGATAATAGGAAAATTGCCAAAAGAAATTAAGACACACGGTGTTTTAGATAATTAAAAGGGTAATTATATAGCCATTATCGGAAATCCAAGGTTTGAGACAACAAATAGTATTATCTCGATTTGCTTTTTGATATACTTAAAAATAATAAAGAAAGGGGAATAAAAGTGGCTTTCCATATGATAACGATGATTGTTTTCAATAATGTTGGAAAAGAGTAAGTTTTTGGGATATGAAAAGATATTCCAATAAAACCCCATATGTGAATATAGACGGGAAAATGTTAATGAATTCCTCTAAATGATATTAAGGAATATTTTACAAAGGAAGACAAGAGACTTATATATAATTTATTATCCAATAAAGTGCCATGATATATGCCTTACTTTATGTCTTTTGGTTGCCAAATCTGACATAGTAAGAAGTGGCTATTCTTGTAAGTGAATTTTATGTTAAGGTGTAAATTGGTGGTCGGTAAATCATCTTCCTTGATAGTGGATCATGGTGTGCGTTGATCTCCCACGCGCATGTGTATGGGGAAGGAAACCCATACTACCTTTGGGGATGGCTCTCTCTCCCACCCTTTAATTATTCCTTCATGGTACCCATTAGGGTTTTCCTTGGTTGTATATACATATATAGAGACCACAGTAGATGATCCTAGTCAGGGTATCTCATGGTGAACATCTACAAAGAAGGCTGAACACTTGAACCCTTCTATCCTTATCCTTGATCTGTAAACCTTCCTAGATTGAATGACTAAACTCCTCCACCTAACTTCACCATGGAGTCCCTAATCCCTTGTTGTAAGCCTGACGCCATGGAAACAACTGGGAACATTGATCTCGATGGTTTGTTGCTTCACAGAGAATGGATTGTGCATGAGGGGATGAGTGTCTGGCACCTAGGAAGTCACAGTGTCACCAGGGTGATGAAGGTGGTAGAGGAACTTAAAGGAGGTGATGGCAATATCATGTTATCATCTGTAGGTGACTCGGAGCACTGACGAGCAGCTTCCTAAGCCTCAGAACTCCATGCGTCTGCTGTGGAGTTGAGAGAAAAGTCGGGAATCTCAGGGCTCTCTTGTATACTTAGCCAATGACCTCTTTCCGGAGGGAAGAGTAGAGGCAATGCGACCACATTGATCCCTAGGACCGGTGGTAGGTTTACATGATGAAGAGAAATGGAGGGAGAGAGGTGGACCTCGAGGACGAGATGCTACAGCAGCATTTGGGAAGAAGAACCCTAGGAGTCAGCACCTTCAGTGATTGGGGGGTTAGGCATTGAGTGAAGATGGATATTGGTGGTTGTAGTCGGTATCACGGGGAAGAATCACAACGAGAAAGAGGAGTAGAATCAAATTCACCAGAATCCCCCTCCAGTGTGTGAATATTTAACTCACAGCACAACGGCATCCCAGTCTTTTCATTATAACCCAGGCCTATCTAAGAAATCAGTTTATGATAGGTAAGTTTCTTGCGTGGCACTATCTTATTGGCCAGATTAAGTATTACCTTGTCAAATCAATAGAAAATAATTGGTAACTCAGAATTAGACAAATTATATATGAAAATTGATCAGAAAATGAGAGAAATCTACATAAAATAACTTCATATTTTAATTATACTTCTAATTCCAAAATTAGTGCAAAGATGGTTTCATTGGTGATTAAAGATTAAAAACCTTAGTTTTGAGATGTTGTTGGACATAATGAGAATCTAAGATGACCATGATAAAAAATATGATAATTAGGGTTAATAAGGTGTATATATATACATGTGGGTTATGAAATCAAGGTTATATCTTGTTATGGATTAATAAACTTAATATGATATAAATTTTCATGATCTATAATATAATAGATTTAATAATCATGGAAACACCTAATATGAATTAGTTTTCTTAAGTCACTAGATCAAAGAACATGGAAGTGGGGAATAAAACATACTCAAGGACAAGGAAACCTAAACCCTAGATCACGACCTAAGTTAGGTTCAATATGAATAACATGAATATATAGTGACACATATGTAGTATGCATGTTTTAGATATCATTGATTTATTGTGGATTGCCTTTATGATTGGATTTCATAAAAAGTGAGTCTCAAATATTCTACATGAATTCTGCATGGCAAAGATGTGTGGTTGCGCTTATGATTACATGAATTGACTTTTGAAGTTTGCCTAGGTTTTTCAAAGATTGAATGAATGATGGCTTTTGGATGTTTATTTATTTCATACAAATTATAAAGTCCATGTGAGTATAACATAAAGAAAATAATGATATGTTAAACCCTAGGTTACATTGATTAAAGGGTAACACATAACTCCAATGATGGATAGTGGTTACACCTGAGATAGTAGACCAAGTATGGGTAAAAATATAAAAGAGAATACAAGTTCTTATATGCAAGTAAATGATGAGATGAATATATGTATTTTGCTTATTGGATGAACCTACATACCAGTATATAAATATGTTGATCGTGTTTTGTATGTCGGCATTTTAGGTAGTTAATACTCAAGATACAAACATGAAGATAAAGATGAAATCCATGGAAGGTATTAAAGCTATGCAGGAGGATTAGATAGTTTAGTATTTCTTCTCAAATATAAAGTTTTAAGGATGGAAAGTTCATGTAAGCATCTTGAAAACAAAGTAATTGAATTAATGAAATTGTTTTCTATTATGTTATTTGACAAATCTAGATCTTGGCTAAAAAATTTGTAGGTAGTGACTCTCATCTTTTTGGCCTTCCTTAATTAGGGGTTTCTAAAAAGTGAGGTCATTACATTTGGTATTAGAGCACCAGATTTCAAATAATATTTAATAGTATATAATTTCAAGTAATCTGCAGAAATATGAGGGAATTATTAGGGAATTTTATAAAGGCAGTGGTGTCTAGAAGGGAACGTGATCGGAGGCTGGAAAAATTTTCCTCCACACTGCTAGTTGGCTTACGAGGACTCTCGGACTCGTGCATCCTACCTGATCAAAGTTAGAAGTCTTTTCCTGAAGTAACATACCTTTAGGGTTTTTCTCATCTTGTTTCATCCACTTCTCATCCTCTTGGTTAATAAACCCTAAAAGATACTTCCCTCCTCATCTCAAGATAGGTTTTTGAGAAAAGTATGATTAAGGCATCCTTCGCCAATTAATATACATATAATATGGAAAAGATAATGTACATGTAATGTGGAAATGGTAAAGTACATGTAACATGGAAATAATGATTAAGTAGAGAAAGATGTTTTATGGGTTTTCCTTATGTGGGTAACCCTAGATGGAACTAGGGTTCATTTGGAAAACCCTAGTGGGTCAAGGGACATAGAAACCCCATGAGGTAGGGTGTAATCTCTAACCCTTACATAAAACCCTAATCCTGGAAAATGAGAGTAGAATGGGTAAAATGGAAATTGTACCCATATGAACCCTAATTAGGGTACAAGTAATGAGAACTAAAAAAATGTGAATAAGTCTATATGACATAGATTTCCAAGTACGAATGTGGAGAAATGTGTGCATGATGCATATGAAAAAAGAATTGAATATACATGAGAGGCATAAATGACCAATGGATATATATCAAAATGTAAATAGGAATATAACTTGCTCATCACCCTAATGTAATCTCTGAAGGAATGACTAGATAAAGAATACTCCCAGTGAGTGGGTATGTTATCCCCAGAGAGTGGGTAGACCATTGAGAATGCTCCTAGTGAGTGAGTATGAATGACCTCAGCTAGTGTGTATACCATAGAGATTGGGAAAATAAAGGTTGAGAAGTTATAATATAAAATATTTGTTCAACATATTATGGTTACAGAAAAATAGTTAGGTGACTCAGACTTCCATGCATATGTGCATGTGGAACAAGGCATTAATGAGAAAAGTTATGAGAAACATAAGTAACCAATGCTTATACTAGAAAAAAAATGAAAATATGAATATCACTTGCTCGAACCCCTCTTACCACCTCTAGATGTATGAAATAATGATTAAACCCATGGGGTAAAAGAAGACATAAAAGGTCATCCACCTGAATAGGGGAATACATCAGAGGTCATCCGTCTGAATAGGGGAAGACATCAGAGGTCATCCTCCTGAATAGGGGAAGACATCACTGATCATCTGCCTAAATAGGGGAAGACATAAAAGGTCATCCACCTGAATAGGGGAAGACATCAAATGTCATCTACCTGAATAGGGGAAGACATCATAGGTCATCCGCTTGAATAGATGAAGATTGATATGGCACCTAGCTCTAGATTGAGAAGGTGGCTAACCAATATGGAACCTAGTTGTAGATTGAGAAGGTGGACTTTCATCCACAGGACAAGACCCTGAAAGGGTGTTCTAGAGGTTGAGTAAAAATGGGTTGAGACGTTATGCATAAAGATATGATAATATGAAATCCTTAGTTCAACCTTTAGGGATAGTGTGCCAACCTAGGGTGGGTCAACCTAAGAGTGAGAAAAGACCTATGGGGGAGGCCAAACCCTAGATCTATAAGGTCGGGTTGTGGCTAAGGAGCCTAACCTCCTCTTGTGAGCCATGAAGGCACCCTAGGTTAGGACCTTCCCTAGAAGGGTGGGGTAACCAAGTGGTTTGAGGATTGAGGTAACCTTAAATGTCACGTGAAGTGAAATAAAATAAGGATATAAAAGATGAAAGCACATGTATTGAGTATGATTCTTTGAACCCAAGTATACCATCTATGGGAGACATGAGATAAAGTCACTGTGGAAGTGGCTATACGTATGAAACCGAGCCTGGATGAGAAAGTTTCAATGAGTCCAATAAGGGGACATAAAATGAACATTGAGCATCATAAGAGATGGGGAAAATCTTATTTAAAGAATTACATATGAAAATATGCTTGAAAATGGTTAAAGTTATGACATCCCAAAGAAACCCTTTGGAAGTTAGAGTCCTAAGTCAGTCATATGGTCAAGTAGGGTGTATTAAAGGTGCATAGGACTGATGGGATTAGGAGTTGATTGTACCCTGAATACATAAGACCATTTGGTCGGGAGGTAACAACTACCTTTGCCCAAGCTACTACAGAAATGGCTTATAATGTCACTTTTAAAGGCATCGGTTGTATAAATACACTAACACCTAAAACCTAAAGTGTCGGTTCAAAAAAAAACCGACATCTATCTGTGAAGGGCGACCAGACACGGGTATTGCTTTTATTCAGTGTCGGTTCCCTAATAATAAACCGATGCCTAAAATTAACCGCCAAATCCAACATTTCTAGTGAAAAAAATTACTTCCAAAATTTAACATATGGCGTCAGTTATTAACTATTAAACCGATGACGAAAGGTTATTTGCGGGACAGAAATTGGGCACATTTTGGTCGTCAGTTTTACTACAGTGACTGATGCTTATGGGTTTTCCCGCACTGTTCCTGGGAAATTTTTCACACCCTTTAAGCGTCGGTAATTTTGTGTAACAGACGCCTTTAGTTTTATGTGTTGGTTTTTTGGAATAACCGACACCTATTGTTAACCTAATAGCACCCGTATGAGCCAGGCTCTTCCCCCTTCTCTATTTCATCAACTCTGCGTGCTTAGGTCTGGCGAATTTCACCTGCTCTGGTTTCCGCCTCCGCCGCCATTCCTTGCTCCTCTGATCACCGCCTCCGCCACCATTCGTTGCTCTGGGCACCGCCGTTCCTTGCTCCTCTAGGCGTCGGGGCCTTCTCCTGCTCTCCGGTCGCCACCCTTCTTTGTTAGATCTAGCGCCTAAGCCTGCTCGCCTTCTCCTGTGTCGTGGTTCATTGCTCCGGCACCTGCCCCTGCTCTCTTCTCGCCCCTGCTCTCCAAGCCGCTGCTCTCCTGCCCAGGTAGGCTGTTGCCCTTCTTCTTCCTCCACCTCTTCTTCTTCCTGCTCCTTCTCCTTACCAAATGGAATAAAGTAAGGCCATGACTGTGTGGGCTGGTCACGGCCATGGCCAGCCCACACGGTCGTGGCCTTGCTTTTATCCATTTGGTAAGGAGGGAGCAGGAAGAAGAAGATACATTTGCAATTGAATACTAATGCTTGACCTAATTCTGTAAATTATAATGCATGTTGAATTAAGATATTAAAACCCTAATACACATTTTACCATAATCTTGAATTAACTATATTGCTGAAATCTTGTGATCAATCTATGTAAGATATTAAAACCCTAATGTTAAATCTCTGATTTTTTAGTGATGTGTTACCCTAACATCTATATGAATCCCTATTATAAGATGTAGATTGATGATAATGCATGAGCTAGTTTGAAATTTTGAAATCAATTATGAATCTCTCCATCCCTAGGTCATACTAATTTATGTGTAATCTTTATCTTAATGATGAACATGCATGGACACTCGGAATGTTGAAATCAATGTTATAGAATGACAGCACATACATTTGTTGGCCTAGAAACCCATCCAAGATTTACTCATTAGGAGTAAATCTTGGATAGTCCCCAGTTTGGGACTATTCTTGAACACCTAATCTCACTTATGATGTAAGTGTATAATGTGTATTTGGTTTTCAAGAAAATTCCAGTAGCATTTCCCCGTTTGTTCTCTAAGTACATCTGTACTTGGAGAACAGTGGGGAAATGCTGCCGAAATTTTCTTGAAAACCCAATACACATTATACACTTACTAGTGAGATTAGGTGTTCAAGAATGGGATAGGTGGTACACATTTATTATATATAAGAATGACAACACATGTATTTTTTGGCCTAGAAACCTGTCCAAGATTTACTCATTAGGAGTAAATCTTAGATAGTCCCCGGTTTGGGACTGTTCTTGAATACCTAATATCACTTAGGATGTAAGTGTATAATGTGTATTTGGTTTTCAAGAAAATTTCGGTAGCATTTCCATGTTTGTTATCTAAGTACATATGTACTTAGAGAACAATGGAGAAATGCTGCCGAAATTTTCTTGAAAACCCAATACACATTATACACTTACTAGTGAGATTAGGTGTTTAAGAATGGGATAGGTGGAACACATTTATTATATATAAGAATGACAACACATGTATGTGTTGGCCTAAAGTTTTAACCATGCAAAAACTCTAATCTGTTAACCCTAGACCCTAATCTTGTTGTAATATATACTTGTTTTCTCTTTGATCATAGAATGGATAGATCATGGATGTCCATTCGCAATCGCTACACCCCAGAGTTTATTTCTGGTCTTGACCAGTTTATTAGATTTGTCGAGGAACATAGGAAACAACCTAGAGATAGGTTCTACTTTCCATGTAGGCATTGCGGTAACAACTTGAAAGTCAGCACTGGTGACGAAATCAAAAGTCATGTCATGTGCAACGAGATTATACAAGGCTATACAGAATGGCACTAGCATGAAAAGATTTCAAACCCGAAACCAGTGGATGTCGATAGCAGTGCTTGTGTGGAAGAAGAAATTTCCTCTGATGACGTAGATGTGAATGAACCAGTTCCAGTAGACATCGTTGATGCGATGCTGGATAGTTGTGGGGTAGAACACACTGATCCACCTCCCATTTTTAGAAACATTGTGCATGATGTTGAGATATCATTATACACAGGTTGTACTAAGTTTACGAAGCTTAGCACTGTGTTGAGATTGTATAAGTTGAAAGCTAACAATAGATGGAGCGACAAAAGCTTCACGTCATTGTTGTCTTTGTTGAAAGAAATGCTTCTTGAAGGAAACGATCTATATTACTGAACCATGTAAGGTTTGCAATCACCAGACTTTGTTTCTTTTTCAACAGTATGTGCAGCAAAGTTATTGACCATGATACTCTCAATAATTTGCAAAGAGAAGTGGTTGTTACCCTATGTCAGCTTGAGATGTATTTTCCTCCTTCGTTCTTTGATATCATGGTACATCTTGTTGTCCACTTGAATAGGGAAGTTAAAATGTTGGGACCAGTTTTCTTACATTGGATGTATCCCCTTGAACGATACATGAGCGTTTTTAAAAGTGATGTTCGAAATTGTTATCGGCCCAAAGGGAGTATTATTGAGGGTTATGTGGAGAAAGAGGTTATGGGTTTTTGTAATGACTTTCTCAGTGGTAATGACACTCCTGGTAATGACAAGAATATTGAGGAGCAATTTGGCAAAGGAAATTTGGGATCACGGGTGAAAGTAATCAGCCGTGAGTAGTTGGAACAAGGTCACTTGTATATTTTACACAACATGGACGAAGTGAGTGTTTATATCGAGGAACATACCAATTTCATCAAGACACAATATCCTCGAGCCAATACAATGGGGCTTGCTAGAGAGCATAACAAGACATTTATTAAGTGATTTGAAGATAAAGTCTTACATCAACTATCTCAAACACCAGATGATATTACTAAAACTATCAAATGTCTCATATTTAAACCAAAATTGAATGTTATGTCTTATGAAGGGTATGACATTAACGGATTCACATATTACACAAAGCGCCAAGATGATAAGAGTGTTGTCCAAAATAGTGGGGTCACCCTTCAAGCGTCGACTATGTTTTTTGCAAGTGCAAAGGAAAAGAGTCCACGTGAAGCTAAAATGCCATATTACGGTGTCATTGAAGACATATGGGAGTTTGACTACATAGATTTCAGAATTTCGCTCTTCAAATGTAATTGGGTTGATAACACCAAAGGAGTTATAGTGGATGAATTGGGTTTCACTTTAGTGAACTTTGAAAAGATTGGCAAGAAGGGTGAACCATTCATATTGGAATCATAGGCGAAATAAGTATTTTATATCAATGATCCTACAAATGATAAATGGTCGGTTGTTCTTCATGGTAAAAGACAGTTCATTGAAGATCCTATAGATGAAGAAGAGTACTATGATAAGTATGATGACTCCAGTCCATTCTCAATTGGGTTGCCAACACCAGAAAATATTGAAGCTAATGATGACTTGTATGTGTGCGGAGATCACAATGAAGGATTGTTAATTGATAAAAAATTGCAATATTAGAGGAATGTTTATATTTTTTATATGTTTTATTTTTCTAAATGTGAACTTTACAATGTGAATTACTTTACAATGTGAATTACTTTACAATGTGAATTTTACAATGTGAATTACTTTACAATGTGAACTTTACAATGTGAATGTGAACTTTTAGATGGATGAGCATTCTCCTGATGACCGTGCTGATGATTACCGTGAGGTAGAGGACATTAATGCACTGCCTCACAATGTAGTTTTAAAAATATATCATATATTTATATCTATATGTCTATTTATAGTTATATCTTGTAAGTGTGTGTATTTTGTCAAATTTTAGGTTGATGATGCACATGTACCCTCTGAAGAACTTGAGGCACTTGATGAGAAACACCAAAAAGTTGACAAGAGAAGGGGCATTAGTATGATGAAGAAGTTAACGGCGTTAAGGGGCAATGGACCCAAACTTGTTGTGGATTTTGATAATGCAGGAAATGCAATTGGAGTGAATCGCAATTCATTTGTTTCATATCTTGGGTATGTTACTCATAGCCCTTGTGATTGTAAGATAGATTATTGGCATAAAGTTCCTAAGGGGAAGAAAGACGTAATATGGAAGGATTTATGCGTGAGTTATTATTAATTTGCAATTCTATTTTGTAGATTACTAATTTTTTTGATACTAGTTAATAGCATTTCTATTTTGAAGAGTATATTTGCATTGGATGAAAAGCTGCATTGTAAATGTGTGATGCAACGCTGTGGGAGAGTCCTAAGGAACTATAGGACAAATCTCACCTGAGAATACATAAAAGAAGGTGACAAGAGGAAGAAGCCAGCCACTGAATAATGGAACTTCCTAGACCAAGAAGAATGGGGCGCATTTGTTGCTTTAAGAAAAACTGATGAATTCAAGGTATTAGGCATCACTCCCAATTCAATTAATATATGTTGTATTCACCTTTTCAAGATTAACATTTAGTGTTACTAACCAAATCATTAATGTGCATACTAACTAGGCCCTCAATGAGGCGTGCATTGAATGTGCATGACCACACAATGGCTCCAAAGGGGTATGCAGGCATTCGCCAAAGACTACAGGCTGAGTCTACTACTTAGTCTGCTGCTTCTCAGGAGTCCTCTACTATAGGTACCACACCTCTGCCTCGCCATGATGTTTGGATAGCTGGGAGGCAAAATAAGAAGGGATAAATAAGGAAGCCCACAACTGCTGAGGTGGCTGCAAAAATGGTAAAATACAACTCTTAGAGCAATCTTTTGAATATTGATTATTTGTGGTGTTTACTTAATTACAAAAAAAATTGGCGATTAGCGGGGGTTGCACGAGCTAAGGAAACAAGACAAGTTCATCCCTGAGGGCACAAGGGAAGAATTGACAGTTGCTTTGGGTAACCTAGAGCATCCTGGACATGTTAGGGCTGCAGGCGCTGGTATGGGCATCAAAGCGTTCTTTGGGTCATCCCAGCGCAAATATGTCCCAAAAGAGGGAATTTCACAAGAAGAGGTAACCTATTCGTTCTTTAGAATGTTACTGTAAAAGAGAATTCAATAATCAGAAGCTAATGTTTCTTTTATCCATGTATAGGTAGATAAGATAGTTGATAGGAGATTCCATGAAGTAGTTGATAAGAGAATCAAGGAAACAGTTGATAAGACACTCCATGAAGCAATGAGCAAGTGGCAGGCATCTCTGACTGCCACTCAGCAGACAATACCTATGGCGTCCCGCTCTACTCCTACTACAGAGGTTGGGAGTAGTAATCATGTAGACCCACCACCTAGCACATCCGATGTAAGTATTTTTATGACATAGTAACTAGTCTTTTCAAGATGATATGTATATATGTATATAACATTCCTTACACAAAAATTTGTAGGGGTTGAAGCCATGCCGTCTAAAAAGTAAAGAATTTGTCATTGCAGAGGCGTCATCTTACCCATCCCTACCAGGGGAAATGTTTCATAGGGCTCTATTACCAGCTGGTTGGGTTCGTGTGAGCCCTCTACGTATATTCCCCAGTTGGATGGATTTTACATAGCCATATGCCCACCCAGATTGTGAAACGCTTGGTGAGGCGGAAGGCAGAGTGATATTTAGGCCAAAAGTGGATGTCCTCTATACTGAAATTGTATGGTAAATTTACATTACGTTAAATTGTTAGTGTGTGTATATGACATCAATTGATCTGAAATTATATATATATAGGTTAAAAAGAAGACACTCAGAGAATCTAGGCCTCCACCTCCACCTCCTACATTACCAAGTTGGGTTCCACAGGACCTACCTGTCCCGTTAGGTCCTAATTGTAGGGGTATGGCAATATGGTTAGGAGAACATGATATAAATTGCCCTATAACTATTTCTATAGATGCGGATGATGTAGGTCAATCATACGAAAACAAACTGTTTATACAAGATATTTTGGAGTTGTTTCAATATGATTGGCTGAATACATCTGTGATAGAGCTATGGATAAGGTGAGATCTTCTTTATACATCCATATACCTTGTGTAGGATCTGGTGATCTGGTTTCTTATATATTAATGCATATGTAATACATGTTGTGCAGCTACTTAGACAAGATATGTGCAGATTTTTCATTCGAACATGTAGAATTTTTTATTCCATCTTTGATTAGTCTAGTAGCTAAAGATCCTTCATTAGTTCAACAATACTGTTGTGATGCTTTTATAAATTTTGCTCGAAATAACAAGATGGTGATAATAGCTCCATTCAATGTGGAGTAAGTTTACTTTGCTTATAATTTGGACTTAAGAAAAATACATTTTTATTGTGGATTTTGAGTTATTAATTTTTAACTTTTTTACCTCTAGGGGTATGCATTGGGAGTTACTAGTTATTGTCTCCAAGACGTTCACTGTCTATTATCTAGATCCTAAGGGGACTAAATTGAATTCAAAATATGGACACACAATGAAAATGGCATTATTCCGGTGAGAAATATTTCATTTTCATATCCGTTAACATATGTTATTACATTACTATTTAATTATGCTATGTACTGTGTTACATTAACATGTAGAGGTTTAGATGAGTTCAAAAAGGCTAGAGGAAAGGTCCCCAAGAAAAAGAACCAGCCAATAATTTGGAAGAATGTGGAAGTAAGTTACCGACTGTAATGTATATATTATTTATGTGAACAATGCTTAATTAGTTGTATTTTTTAATATTTTGTATGTTTAAATTTATAGTGTACTACACAAGACAACGGATGGGCATGTGCATACTATGTGATGCGATTTATGCACATGATTATCAAATATGCCGCAGTGGACATTGATACCATTCCTGAGGTATTATATATAGTCTCATTAGATAATATGAAATATATCAATCTTATTTATATATTATTAATTATATATATACATCATTCTCTTTACAGGTGTTTAAAACTGACCACACTACAGGAAAGGCCTTACTAGATGTGCATGCTCCCTATACGACAGAAGAATTAAAATGATGTAAGAGAAGAATGGGCAAAAGCCATACAAGTAGTGGGGTTTTTAAAATATAATTGGGATGTTGATAGCGAATAATGACTAAAGAATGATATTTTGTAAATGAATTTCTGAATTGTAATATGTGTGAATGCATGTTTCTACATGTGTGAATGTTTCTACATGTTTCTGAATGTTTATACATGTGTGAATGTAAAAATGAATGAAACTGTCGGTTGCTATATGAATGTTTCTACATGTGTGAATGTGAAAATGAATGGAACTGCAAATTGCTACATGAATGTTTCTACATGTGTGAAAATCGAATGGAACTGCAAGTTGCTATATGTGTAAAAATTAATGTTGTTAATTTTGCAGGTATGTGGCCTGTTGTTGGCTAATATCAATGGATGTCGTAAAACCTACAGTTCATAACTGAACTGTAGGTTTCTCATCCTACGATCAGCCACAGCAGGCCTGCAGACTGATTAAAAAAATGCATACAATAGGCGTCGGTTATTTGAAAAAACCGACGACAAATGCTTATAGCGTCGGATAATATCTAAAACCGACGCCTAATGAGACCAGACACCACGGTCGTGCTGGCCAGCACGGCCGTGGTAGCAGGTGATATGGCGTCAGTTATCAATAAAAAACTGACGCTGATGGTGTCCTAGATGGCCTAATGAGACCAGACACCACGGTCGTGCTGGACAGCACAGCCGTGGTAGCAGGTGATATGGCGTCGATTATCAATAAAAAAACCAACGCTGGTGGTGTCCTAGATGGCGCTCTTTCTGTGGCGCGAAGGTTTATGGCGTCAGTTTCCGTAGTAATAACCGACGCCTATACCCCCTGCTGGCACATTTTCGATGGCGCGTGAATGTTTCAGGCATCGGTTTGGAAACTGACGCCTAACGGTTGGCCTTTTAGCGGCTCCCACATAGGTGTCGCATTGAAACTGACACTAAAGGCCTTAAATAACTGACACTAAAGGTCGGTTATGTACTAATGAAGGTCCATGACTCAGGGGATTATCTACCTTCATAATGATCATGTGGCCTAATGGGTGAATGTGAGTGGCACTCCCTATATGCATAAGGATGATATCACTCCAAAGGTACCTATAACTCTAGAGACCTTATGGAAGTCGCTAAGGCTCACAATACATGGGATGTAAATGTACACGATACAAATAAGTCATGTAATAATGAAATCTTAAGAGGAGTTGTGCACAAACTCAAGAGTGCAGAAAGCACATGACTTCATGAAATGTAAGAATCTTGTGGAATTAAAAAAGTAATTATTGTTTAGAATCTTGTGAGAATGATTCAACCTAAAATGTGAAATTATGAGATAATGAGGGTACACCATCTTTGCTCTTGGAATGGGATGAATTTTGTAGTTGGTCTATAGTCAAGTACTTCTTTCATCTCATTATGAGTGAGAGAGATTCGTTAGGCACATGTTATGCTTAAAACTTACATATTAAAATAAATGTCTTAAATTGAACTTAATGACGTGACCTAGGGTTGGAGGTGTTATCTCACTCTTAAGTGAAAATAGGTTGGAAATCAAGGTGAAAAGATAATCACTAAGTGGAACTGAAATTAGAAAATGAAAAATGTAATCACCAAGAGATGATATCATGTAGATACTAAGGATGTGGATATACCTTGAATTGAATTCAAGTACCAATCTTAGTAATAATATGAGGAAATTTGCTTACCAATCAAAGATGTTAAAGTTACCTAAGTGGGGTTGCTAACCCTACGGTTTGAGACTGGGTTGTCCATCACCTTAACCTTACTTGGTGTGAATTTTGAGGGAAAAATTCCTTTCAAGGAGGGGTGAACGTTAATCCTCGAAGTTGAAAATTTTTGAAGGTATAAATGTAAGATTGGAATAGTAATTGGTATGATAATAAAGATACATACCTTGTGGCATGGACGTAACCCATGTTTTAAGAAAAGGTTCAAGAGACTGTTTGATTTGCAAATAGGTCCTTGTGGTACAAGTTAAAGAAATAAAATGAATTTACAAAAGATAATGGCTTTATAAAATGTTGGATAACTGAAATATGAGATAATTGTCTCATAGACAATCTTTTATAAGAATAAGTTGAATTTTGAGAACAAAATTCTTATAAGAAGGAAAGGATGTTACAATTCGAATTTTTGTATGAATTTATACAAGTATACAAAACTTGAAATCTTGGTATTAAAAATATGGATTTGACTTGTAGATTCCCCTTTTTGCAATGGTTTTTGTGGCTGTTACTATTTTTCATAAATCCAATGACAAATATGCGAAAAGAAAGAAAGAAAATATATTGATAAATACAATACCAAGAATAATGGATGATTATTATTTTAAATATAGAACTATGCGGAATCCTATAGAAAAGACAGTTTTCTAATGGTGACTTGGTTAATTATTGGACAACTAAAATAAAAGATAATATGAAAAATTCCAAAAGAAAATAAGGCATATGGTGTTTCAGATAATTAAAATAGAAATTATCTAGCCATTATTGACAACCCAAGGTTTGAGACAACAAATAGTATTATCTCAATTTGCTTTTTGATATACTCAAAAATAATAAAGAAATAGGAAGAAAAGTGGCTTTCCATATGACAATGATAATTGTTTTCAATAATGTTGGAAAGAGAAAGTTTTTGGGATATGAAAACATATTCCAATATATGTTGTTATTTACTTGCACATTTTGGATTGTATGCACCCCATGTACCAGTATGGCAACATACTCATAGTGTATTTGTTTCACGTGGTTTTGGGTATAAGTTTATATACATGATAAAGGACATGAACCTAAGGATGGAAATGTCATGAAAGCATTAAAGATTTAAAAGGAGGATTAGCTAGTCATCTCTTCTCAAATGTATAGTCATAATTATAGAAAGTTCATGTAAGCATCTTGTTTAAATCCTTCAAAATGAACAAAATTATCTGCTATTTTATATTGTTTGATTAAAATATGGATCCTTGGGTAATTTTTGTAGGTAATGGCTCTCATCTTTTTGGACCTTCCTTAATTGGGGGTTTTTGAAAGGTGAGGTTGTTACATTAAATTTTACAAGTTTGTAGAGACCAAAGGGAATTATTAGAGTGTTTTCCAATGGCAATGGTGTCTAAAAAGGACCACGACTAGGGGATGGCAATATTTTCCTCTGCACCGCTAGTTGTCTTATGAGGACTCTCAGACCCGTGTTTCCTGCCTAGCTAAAGTCCGAGGACTATACTCGAAATAACATACCTGTAGGATTTCTCATCTATCTTTGTCTTTTCTCTACCCATTCACTCACCAAAACCCTAGGTGCCTATAACTTCTCTATGTATCTCTTCTTGAGTACTAGGGTTATGAGAATTAGGGGTCAAGGCAGCCTCTGCTAAATTATAAAAGGCATGTAAGAAAGATGTCATGGGCATAAATTTTGATGTGCTGATAACTTAGCTTGAGTTTAATTATATGCTTATGTGAATCAGTTGGCTCATACCAAAACCATTGTTGTCCCCTACGACACTCCCCAGAATCATGTTGAAAGTAGGCCCTCCCACCAAAAGAGGAGGTCTTTAGATAAGAAGAGGAAAGCTATGGAGGAAGAGTCCTCCAAGATAAGGAAGAGACCTGAGGGAGCCTATGAGGAAGGCTATGGAACAAGAGTCCTCCAGGTAGAGGAAGAGACCTAAGGGAGCCTCTGAGGAAGGCTCAGACCCTAAACCCATTCCCTTTGACAACTTAAACCTAGAGAAAGACCATAAAGGTGCAGCAATGTCAAAAGGCGAGGTCAAGCCCAAGGAGAACCCATCAGATCGCCTAAGACCTACATTCGGGCAAGTAGTGGTTCACACTCTCGATACTATGTGGATGGAACAGCAAAAGAAATTCACTGAGGCTATCAGTGAACTAGCCCTCAAGGACATAGGCAGAAATGAAAATTGTGAGCCATTTTGCCTTCGTCCATGCTTGGGAGCCACCATTCTGGACTTCGTGAAGCTGAACATTGAGAAGTTTTGGGGAGAATACAAGACAAAGGTACTCGATAATGACAACGCTTGGCTTCTAACAGTAGAGAATTGGTTCTGCATGCTGGAAGTGCAGTCGAACAAGAAGGTATCTTTTTTTTATCACCTCCTCGAAGGAGCAGCCAAGATCTGGTAGGAGAACCACATCATGGGCCGAGATCTGAATGAAGTCTCGATGGCCTATACCAGTTTCAGAACCATCTTCCATGTCATATTTGTGCCCATATTAGTGAAGAAATAGAATGAGAGGGAGTTCACCTACCTAGTTCAGGGCAATCTATCTGTGGTAGACTACGCCTGTAGGTTCTGCTTTATGGAGTGGTTTGGTTACATGTTGACTGAGGAAAGAAGGGTGGATCACTTTATAGAGCTTCTGCATCCTTCCATAAAGCCTCATGTGATGGCGATCAAACTGACAAACTTCACTGACGCTTACAACACCACCTAAGACTTGGAGAAGATGGTGATGCCTACACTGATCCCACCAAAGGGGTACCTAGGTTTCACTAAAGGTACATATGGCCCGAGGAACGACCATAGGAAAGGACAAGCACACAACCATGCCAAAGAAAGACATGGAGGAAAGGGAAAACCCCACAATTAGAACTGCCTCCAAGGTTTCGCAACTGTGGAAAGTCGCACTCAGGAAAGTGTCACTTCGAGAAGAAGGTGTGCTTTCATTTCTGAAAAGAAGGACACTTTTAGGCCAATTGTCCTCTTCCTGACACGAAAGGTTCGGGCCCAGTGGCAGCTCAACCTATAGCAACAACACCACCAATAGCAACAGTTGCACCAGGTGCAGCCCCACCTATAGGAGAGAAAAGGCGAGCCTGAGTTTTTGCCATCAACAATGAAGAGGATCAAGCCAATACTAACTGTTTAATAGAGGGTAATAACCCTTAGAGTTTTGTTTCCTATTTTATCTAAGCAATGTAGTAGTTTAACTTGTTATGAAAAACAATGTAGACATGCTTGAGATCATGGGACACAATGTAAAAGCTATGTTTGACTCTGGTTCTACTAATACATTTATTTTGAGAAATCTTGCAACTATGCTTGGTTTGGACATCAAGGATTTAGGATATGTTTTGGGTGTAACAACCACGAGTGGTTGAATTTTTATGTCTCTCTTGAAATCCCTAGTTGAACCTATCAAATATCTATATAACGAGCTCCCTACATATTTTATCCTTCTTGACATGAATGAATTTGATGTGATAATTGGTATGGATTGGCTCTATACTTATAGGGCAAGGATAGAGTATAAGGAGAGAAAAATAGGAATAGAAAGACCAGGTCATCCACCATCACCATTAGAGGTAGGAAGGATGCTACCACTAGCCTTTATGTGTAAGCTTTGAAGGTAGAACAGATGATAACCAAAGGTTATCAGGCATTCCTAGCTGTAGTTAATAAGCCAGAGCCTAAGGTGCAACCTTTAGAGGAAATAGTGGTAGTTAGATACTACACAGATGTGTTCCCAGATGATTTTCTTATAATACCTTCTGAGAGAGAGGTGGACTTTTTAATAGAGTTAGCTCCCGAGATGAACCCTATTTCTAGGTCACCTTATAGGATGGCCCTCGCTGAGTTGCTTGAGAAGAAAAAGCACCTATAGGAATTGCTAGATGAAGGCTTTATTTGACATAGCAGTCGCATCACCTTACAGGATGGCCCTCACTGAGTTGCTTGAGCTAAAAAAGCAATTGTAGAATTTTCTAGACAAAGGCTTTATCCAACCTAGCACATCGCCTTGGGGAGCACCAGTACTCTTTTTGAAGAAGAAGGATGGGTCACTCTGAATGTGCATGGACTATAGAATTATAAATCAAGCTACCATTAAGAACAAGTATCCTTTACCCTATATAGATGACTTATTTGACCAACTCAAGTCAGACCGAATCTTTTCAAAGTTTGACCTGAGATCTGGGTATCATTAGTTGCGAGTAAGAGTAAGGACATCCCAAAGACTGCTTTATGAACCCGTTATGTCCACTATGAGTTTGTGGTTATGTCGTTTGGGTTTTCAATTGCCCCAAGTGTGTTTATGAATCACATGAACAGTGTTTTTCAAGATTTCCTAGACTCCTTGGTCATACTGTTCATATATGACATCTTGGTTTACTCTGATGACTTAGAGAAACACCGTGACCCCCTGGGTAGAGTCCTTGATATCCTGAGAAAGTAGAAGTTCTATGGGAAATTCTCAAAGTGCAAGTTTTGGATAGATCGTGTAATTTTCCTTGGACACATCATATCCAGAGGGACTATCTCAGTGGATCATGCTAAAGTCTCGGTCGTGTGTGATTGGCCAGCACCAAAGAATGCTTCCGAGGTTCACAACTTCTTGGGATTGGCCAGATATTATCGGCGCTTCAAAAAGGATTTCTCAAAGACTGTTTTGCCCTTCACCAAGCTTACCCAAAAGGACAAGAAGTTTGTGTGGTCAGACTTGTACTAGGCTCAATTCCAGAAATTGAAGGAAAAGTTGGCCACATCTCATGTGTTTAATCTACCGGAAGGCAATGAAGTTTTTATGACTTTCACTGATGCATCAAATATGGAGCATGGATGCATTCTAGAGCAAAATAGGCATGTCGTTTATTATGCCTCCAGATAGCTCAATCCAAATGAAGTGAACTACCCAACTCATGATTTAGAACTGGCTATGATTATACATGCCTTAAAGATCTAGAGACACTATCTTTATGGATCTATTTTTGAAATCCACACTGACCACAAGATCTTGAAGTACCTCCTGACTCACGAGGACCTAAACCTGATACAAAGACAATGGATGGAGTATATGAAGGATTATGATTTCAGCATAGCCTATCACCTTGGAAAAGCTAATGTGGTAGCAGATGCTCTTAGTCAGAAATAGCTCAGGTGTGCATTTGTCTTATCTACCCAGTGGAGAGAATTGAAAGAGTTTTTTAGGTGGACTCTACAACCCTTGGAAGACTGTATATGTGTGGCTAACATTTAGATAAAACTAGACCTATTGACCAAGTTAGTATCTATCCAGTTAGCCAGTCCAGAGCTGGACAAGATGAAAGGTTTGTTGGAGAAACATCAAACACATCTCTCAGTGGGACTTGATGGTGGACTCTGCTATAAGAGTTGTATTTGGATTCTTGGAGATTTTCCCTTGAAGAATCATATCATGCAAGAAGCTCATGGTTCTAATTATACAGTACACCCCGACACTACTAAAATGTTTAAAGACTTGTAATGATATTTTTGGTGACTTGGAATGAAGAGAGACATAGCGACATATGTGGCTAGTTGTCTCATGTTCCATATGGTGAATGCTGAACACCAATGACCTAGTGGATTACTGCAATCAAATGAGATTCCTAAGTGGAAATGGGAACAAATCACCATGGACTTCATGGTGGGTCTCCCTAAGACAAAGAAAGGTCATGATGCAATATGAGTCGTGGTAGATCGCCTTATCAGGTCAGCACATTTCCTAGCCTTAAAGATCACTTGCAAGGTAATAGACATAGTTGAACTATATATTCGAGATATAGTTCAACTGCATGGTGTTTTGAGTTCAATTATTTCCAATTGTGACCATAAGTTCACCTCCAAGTTGTGGAAGCAAGTACATGAAGAACTTGGTACTAGATTAAAGTTTAGCACATCTTATCACCCCCAGACTGATGGATAGTTAGAAATAACAATCCAGACTTTGAGGATCTATTAAGATCATGTGTGCCTGATTGGGGTGGATCATGGGAGCAATACTTGCCCTTAGTTGAGTTTGCTTACAATAACAGCTACCAAGACAATATCAGGATGCCACCATATGAAGCTCTTTATGGGAGGTCATTTCAGTCACCACTTCACTAGGATGATGTTGGTGAGAGGACCCTAATGAGGTCACATGAACTACAGTTGTTTGCTGATAAAGTTGCTTTGATCAAGCAAAGGCTGAAGAGTGCCCAGGATCGATAAAAGTCATATGATGATGCGAAGCAGACTGACTTGCACTTCACTATGAGTGAACATGTGTTTCTAAAAATCTGACCCCTCCGAGCTATATCTAAGAATAGAGAAAATTTGAGTCCTTGATATGTGGGTCTGTTTGAGATTTTAGAACAGACTAGTGAAGATGCTTATCATTTAGCCTTACCCCCTCAATACAGTATGATACATGATGTGTTCCATGTGTCCAATCTAAAGTGCTATGTGAAGGACTTGAGCCATGTATTGAGAATTGAACCTATTGAACTCCAAGGGAGGTTGACAAATCTTGAGTCACCTATGAGGGTACTAGATACCAAGGTTAAAGAGCTCGGGGGGGGGGGGGGGAGATGGAGATGGTAAATGTTCTCTAGAAGAACCATGGAGAGGATGAAGCCACATGGGAGATGAAGACGGATATGGAAAAGTCTTACCTTGAATTGTTTGTATGATTAGTCAAATGTTTAGGGAAAAATTCCTATAAGAGGGATGGGATGTTATAACCTCAATTTTGATTATGTTTAAATAAATTGAAATGCAAGTATTCTATAAAAAGAGGCTTGTTTAGAATTTGGGTGCCTTGTTTTGAAGAATAGATTTCTTTACAATTTTTTGTGAATGATGAATTCGTGAATTCTACTATTTTATTAATCCAATTATAGATAAAAATGGAAAAGGATAAAAGAAATTAAGCACAAAGAAATTAAGTTGGAAGCTAACCCGTCTGATTATAAGTTGGGAGAGGAAGCAAAAGCCAAAAGGAAAGAAGCTTTGGAGGCCTATAATGCAGAAGAGTCCTTCCTTAAGCAAAAATCTAGAGTGAATTGGCTCTGTTTGGGAGATAAGAATTCAAAATTTTTCTACTCTTCCATTCAAACTAGAAGAATGAGGAATGCTATTAGAAAAGTGAGTATTAATGGGGTTGGTCATACGGATGAGCAGGCTATTCATGATACCTTTGTGAATTATTATAATGAGTTGTTTAATGATGGTTGCAGTAAGGAGGAGGTTCACTGGAATGATGACTGGGTTCTTCCTAAGCTCTCTGATGATCATATTAACAGTATGTGTGCCCTGGTTTCTAGAGAGGAAATTGAGAATATTATCATGAGAAGTGATGCAGAAAGAGCCCCAGGTCCGGATGGGTTTAATTATGCTTTTTAAAAGCTTCTTGGAAGATTGTAGGGGATGATGTGGTTAAGGCAGTTCAAAATTTCTTTAGAAGTGGATGTATGCTTAAGGAGATTAACAGGACCTTTATTACTCTCATCCCTAAGAATAAGAGTGTTGAGGATGTTAAGGAGTGGAGGCCGATTTCCCTTTGTAATACTGTTTACAAGATTATTTCTAAAGTTCTTGCTAACAGATTGCAGGTGGTTCTTCCTGATATTATCAGTAAATCTCAGTGTGCCTTTATCAAAGGCAGATCGATTTCGGATGCTACTATGCCAGTTAATGATTGTTTAAACATGATGATGAAGAGTAATGATCCTAAGCTCTGTGTTAAAGCTGATCTTATGAAAGCCTATGATTCCATTAATTGGGCTTATCTCCAGAGGGTGTTGGATAATATGGGATTTCCTGACTGCTGGAAGAGATGGATTTCTGAGATTTTGAATACCACTAACTTTCAGATTCTCATAAATGGAAGCCCTTCGACCAATTTCTATCCTTCTAATGGGATTAGGCAGGGTGATCCCCTAGCCCCTTATCTTTTTGTGATAGCTATGGAGGGTTTCTCTGCTATGATTTCAGATTCTGTTAATAAAACAATTTTGGTTCCTCTTCGAGCTGGAAGGGATGTTGAGGTGTCTCATGTCATGTTTGCTGATGATCTTATTTTGTTTGCTGAAGGAAAAGTTGATTCTCTGGTGGAGTTAAAAAAGGTGTTGAATGGGTTTAGTTTGATTTCTGGGTTGAATGTCAGTGATAGTAAATCTTCCTTCTTTGCTAATGAGGTGATTGATGTTAATATGGTGGGTGAGATTCTTAATATTCGGAGGGAAAGGCTCCATGTTAAATATTTGGGACTGCCTCTTTTTGTTGGAAGACTCACTAAGAATTTATGTTCTCCTATTCTTGATAAGATGAAAAATAGGTTGGAAGGATGGAAAGCTAGGCACCTATCTTTTGCGAGCAGAGTTGAATTGATTAACCTATCTTTTGCGAGCAGAGTTGAATTGATTAACCTATCTAGATGTGCTTTGTGTAAAAATGACATTGAAGACCTTAATCATATTCTTTTTCATTGTGCCTATGCTAAAGATATGTGGAGGCTGGCTGTTGATGAAGAATATATCAACTATGTGCCTGATTCACTGATGGATGTTATCCTTTCAAGGGAGATGAAGGCTAAGATAACGATTTTGGCAATTTTCCATTGCCTCTGGGGAGAAAGGAATGGGAGGATTTTTCTTGACGTTAGTTTTTGTGCAGATAGAAATTGGAGGAGGATTAGAAAAGACATCGATACTCTAAATGTATAGTTTTTCTTTCTGCTTTTTGGCTTTCTTTTGGTTTTTATCCACTTTGGATTAACCCTAGCTTGTAAATATCCTACAAAAATCTATAAAAAGGAGTCCCACGCTTTTTCGATCAAAAAAAATTAAGCACAAAGATAAGAAATATATGATAATTATTTGTATATGTGAGAATTGTGTAGAATTTTATAGAAAGGCATGGATGGTACTAATGATTAGTTTTCGATTCCACATGGTTTCTAATAAGAAAACAAATAAAAATAAAGAAAATAGAAAATAAATAAAGAGAAAAGGATGAATTTTAATGCATAATATGTGCCTTGTAAGTGGATGACTTGCATATGAAGAAAAGTCCATCATAGTTTTGAGTTTTGGTCCCAAAATTGGCACACACACAAATATATATATATATAAGTCATCAAAGACTTTCTCTTAAAATTTGGGATTAAAAGGATGCATGGTTTGAGAGATATGGATTTTATAAAAATCTCTATGTGAAAGGAAGACCATTAAATGTCACAATTTTTATTCATATTAGAATTTCCTTTTATCAACCTTTTATCTTGGTGTACGGGTTTTGGACCATTGGATTTGAGATCCAATGGTGGAGTGCTCATCCTCTACCTTTGGCCAAGTAAGGAAATAGAACTTGAACTAGTTTCTTTTCAAAGGTGATTTCCGTGCAAATAAGTGGACGACAAGATCAAGAAATCATCCCAATGAGTTCGTGAGGTCAAACCAAATCGGCCTACCCTAGGTTTCACCTAGGTTTGAGGTCTCTAGAAAGATCACCCAATTCATAGACATGTATGTTTGGCCCCAACTATAAATAGGATTCTCTAGACCCTCTATGAGATCACAAGAGATTCCCAGAGCTTCACCCAAGCCCTACAATCATTTTCCTCACACCAATTTCTCCTTTGGCCCCGATCTTCACCCCTTCCTAGATTGTCACATCACCGGAGGTATCTCAACCTCGCCCCATCTACCCTGACCATCACCCGAGAAATTGAGGGGTGCTCTGAGTCCAGTGGAGCAGGGTGAAGGAGAAGGTGTCTTTACTTTGTGCCATGGTTCGTTGAAACGTAGAGTCAACCCCCGAATTGACTCACCCAAAGAAGTTGTTGATTCAGCCCTATTTTATGGATTCATCTTGTGCCATATTGCATTTCAACCACATCTATACCTGTTAGATGACATGTTATTTCCCCTAACATGCATATTTGTATAAAATGCACTTATGGGCATTATTTACATTTTTCACGCATTTGGACCACGCTTGATGGGAGAGAGAGGAGGAGTGATCCTAAGGTTTCTCTACCCTTGGAGAGGACTAAAGTTAAGTCTGATGATCCCTCAACCTACCCCTAGTGACCAAAGCTCCATTGAAGCAAAGATGTCCAAGAGAAACCAAAGAATTAACTCAAAGTGTTGCAATAGAGACCACCACAGCTGTGGTACCTCAGAACGGCCAGGTTGGCACATCTAAAGACAATAGAGTCAGCTCAAGAGAGTGTAGAGATCACCATGGTCATGCAACATAGAATGGTCATGGCGGACTGACCAAGAACAGTTGTGCCACCTTACACGGCCATGTGAGAGTTGAAGCAGAATGGTTGTAGACCCAAGAATGGGCAGAGTGATCCAAGCCTCCACAGTCGCGGTGACCACCACGGCCATGCTACCCTAGTCCCACCACGGTCGTGCTACCTCATGTACATTTTTGACCAAGTCCCTATGATTTTTCCCCATTTCTCACCATGGTCATTCCACACCACCATGACCATTCTCACCCCTCCCCACCACGATCGTGCTACTCACAAAAACCTAGCTATTTTTGCACTGCATTTCCCACTTTACCCCTACTTGACCTATTGCTTCCCCCACACCTATATATACCTAGGTGGTGGCTCTAGCACAAGGTTAGCTACCTCCTACCACCTCTTAGCTCCCCATTTTCTCCCCTTAGTCATTCCACCCCATTGCCATCTCCATTCCACTCCATTTCACCATTTCCACCACCAAAACCCTAGTTTCCTAGTGTTTTGACCCTATTCCACCATCATCCCATGGCATTGAGCCTTAGAAGAGAGAGTAGGACATATGGCAGTAGTTGAAGTGGAGGATTTCTCCATCTACACTGAGCTCCATGTCTTCTTCTACCTCTTTCTCCTTTCTTTTTGTATTTTGCATTTCCATGAGTAGCTAGGCCCCTTGGGTGGGTTGTTTGGGGTGAAAAATGTTACTTTGATACCGTGTTGGGGGAAATGATATGTAAACATTTTAATTTCGTTTTGTAATGTTTATGTTCTATTTATATCTCACTCTTCATGAATTTCTTGTTGGTTTGTGCCTGAAATCACCTAGGAATTTAGGGAAATTGCTTATATATGTGAATTTTGGGATTTGCTCCTAGGTCCAATTCTTGGATCCCTAGCTAGCTACCCATCCTCCTACATGCTAATCAATTTTCCTAACCCTAGTTGAGAGATCTAAGTAGATAGTTTAGATGAATTTGGGGTGTTTACCATGGAGCTTTCTCAAGGTTAGAATGTGAGTGATGGGAGGCCTAAAACATCACTTCCACTCCCATTACTAATCTCAGTCCCTAATCATCCTAAGATCATCTAACCTAGAAACCTAGGCATGGTTAGACTCTAATTGAATTACACCTAAATCCTAACCCAATTGAGCCTCACAAGGAAAGTAGGGAGTGTTAGTGACTAGTTCCTATACACAACCTAGCATATCCATGGCCAGTTAGTAGTTTAGGATAATTCATTAGACTCTAGCTTGTTGTTTGGTTTGATAATCTAAATGAAAGCATAATGTTCATATGTCACCCCCAATCTAATTGATAAATACATCCCCCAAACATCCCACACTTCTCTTTATTTCTTTAAAACCCTAATTGCCATCTTGTTTAGCTAGTGTTAGCTTAGTTAGTTCTTTACTTGCTTAGTTATCTTCTTGCCTTGTTCTTTCTAGTTTAGGTTTTTACTTGCTCTTTTGCCCTATTTGATAGATTAGTGTAGTGTAGACCGTTCCTTGCCTGCCTTAGTGTAGATTGTTCTTTTCTTAACTTGACTTGCCTTCTCTTTTCTTGCTTATTAGAATTAACTGTCTAGGGTTAACTTAAGTTTTGATTCTTGCTTGTCTTTCTTTAATTTCTTGCTTGTTCACCCTTACTTTAACAATCAAAACAAGCTTCAAACCCTATAACCCTAGATGTCGCAGTAGGAACCTAGCCCAAAAATGAACCTAGATCTAGTACCCCCTTTTCTCCCTATTGATCGACCCTATACTTACCGCCCTCCTATACTACGACACGACCCCATGCGCTTGCGGGTGTAGTGTTTTTGTGTATGTGAGTATGTTTATGTAGGTCTTTATTAATTTTGAAAGTGAATCCATCGTGTGTGTCTATTCACAGGGTTGCATCTATTCAAACTCCAATTGAGTAGCGTGTAACACCATTGGCAAAAATGCACCAGATGTTGATCTACGGGAGGTTGAAGAAGGTGACTGAATAAAGGACTTCCCTACCCTCTCGCTTGTGTTGTGACAAGTACGGGCATTCTCATCCTTTCCTCCTCTTTTTTGTTGAGTCTGGTAAGTTGCCACGTAGGTAGGCGACCAGGCTAGAGTGAGCCTATTGGTCATCCTAGACACGTTGGCAAGGTGGCTCTCGAAGCCCCTTTGCTTAGTTGGAGGCCCACTATTGGCCTAAAAAATCTATTTGGAAAAAATCATAACTAATAATAAGATTATCCAATAATAGAATATAATATATGGTTTTTTCTCAGAAAAATATGATGAATCCAATTAAAATATAATCAGGATATGAATATGCTTCTAGTTCTAAAAGTGCCTAACATCTTTAATGTGTTAAATGAACTAGAACCCTAATTTATGAGATTTTATTATTCTAATATGTACAATTGATATTGATGATAAAAGACTGATCTTTTATGACTAAAAAGAGCAACTTGAAAGTTATATGAACTTAGCAGCCCATGTTTTGGATAATTAGGGTTTCCTTAAAAATAAAAGGTGTAATTAATCATGGATTAGGGTTTGTAAACCCAATGGACATGAAAAGTGGCGATTAGACATATAGAAATGGAGCACAAATATTTATGAATTGGTATTAAAACAAAAAAAACAAAAACTCTTGCAGGAAGTCTGGCTAGAAATTTCTTATATAATTATGAAAGGGAAATCCTTAGACATTTATTGAGTCGTCTCTAACCCTTTTTTATTTGTCTCATCTCAAATTTATTCTGATTCCTTATTTCGATATAAGTGTCAAGACAATTAAAAAGAGTCCTTCCTTATTCTGGAACCTTTTATCCTTACTTTGTCAAATCATTGGGTTTAGACATTACTTCGATGATCATAGGTTGTTCAAAAGGATCTCCTATTCTTCCATCAAATATTCTGCTTTTTCCCGGATACTCGGGTTCAAATACCCATGGATTTGTTGTTTGCTTACTGGCCTCATATAATTCAGAAAACACTAGTTTTCTTGAGGCCTCTTGTTCGTATCTTTCATCAAAAGGTGTGATTCTATAATGTCTCATATGCTAGTTTCAACAATTCTCGTTCCTTACATTGCATGTCACGTCGAGGTTCTGCAGAAGAAAAAACTACAAAATCCAATCCAATTTATTGTAATCGATTAGTTAACATGTTGGTTAACCGTATTCTGAAAGAACAAAATTGGAAAAACCCCATAAAAACTACTCCTTACTCAAGTTTCTAGTGAGGGCCAACCTAACATATATATGGATTCATTTTTACCTTGATTAAATGAAATAATCAGACTGGAATCAACACTATCTACGCTAGTATGGTAAAAAGAACTCGACATCTTGATCGAACCAAGCCTCCACAATTTCAGGTTTGGAGAGTCAAAACACTAATGAAATGTAAAATTTGACCTAGAAAACCCTAACTTGAGACCCAAGTCAGTCTTAATGATGATTTAAATAAAATAATAATACATGGGTGTATTGCTTTAACTTTTAGGATAACTTTGCTTAGTTGATTGATTGATTTCTCTTGCTTGGACATCTAGAACTCCTGATCAAGATATATGGCAACGCCTATGAATAACCACTTAGTTACATGGCATTTTCCAAGGTAATGTTACATCCTAAAAGTTCATAAATTTTTAAGGTATAAATATAAGATTGGAATAATAATGGATACAATAATAAAGCTACCTACCTTATGGTATGGGCATAACCCATGTTTTAAGAAAAGGTTCAAGAGACTATTTGATTTGGTAATAGGTCCCTGTGGTACAAGTTAAAGAAATAGAACGAATTTATAAAAGATAATGGCTTTATAAAATGTTGGATAACTGAAATATGAGATAATTGACTCATATCCATCTTTTAGAAGAATAAGTCAAATTTTTAGGACAAAATTCTTATAAGAGGGAAAGGATGTTACAACCCCAATTTTTGCATGAATTTATGCAAGTATGCAAAAATTGAAAACTTGGTATTAAAAATATGGATTTGACTTGTAGATTCCCCTTTTCGCAATGGTTTTTGTAGTTGTTACTATTTCGCATAAATCCAATGATAAATATGGGAAAAGAAAGAAGATCTATTGATAAATACAGTACCAACAATAATGGATGATTGTTATTTTAAATATATAATTGTGTGGAATCCTCATTAAAGAGAGTTTTTGAGTGGCGACTTGGTTAATTATTGGGAAACTGGAATAAAAGATAATATAAAAATTGCCAAAAGAAAATAAGACATGTGATATTTTAGATAATTAAAAGAGTATTTATCTAGCCAGTATTGGCAACACAAGGTTTGAGACAACAAACACTAATATCTCATTCTGCTTTTTGATATACTTAAAAATAATAAAGAAAGAGGAAGTAAAGTGGCTTTCCATATGATAATAATAATTGCTTTTAATAATGTTGGAAAAGAGGAAGTTTTTGGGATATGAAAATATACTCCAATAAAACCCCATAATGTGAATATAGATGGGAAAAAGTTAATTAATTCATATAATTGATATTAAGGAATATTTTGCAAAGGAAGACAAGAGACTAATATACAATTTATTATCTAATAAAGTGTCGTGATATATGCCTTCCTTTATGGCTTTTGGTTGCCAAATCTGACATAGGAAGGAGTGGCTATTCTTGTAAGTGACTTTTATGTTAAGGTGTAAATCAGTGGTCGATAAATCACCTTCCTTAATTATGGATCGTGGCATGCGTTGATCTCCCACCAGCATGTGTATGGGAAAGGAAACCCATACTACCTTTTGGGATGGCTCTCTCTCCCTCCCTTTGATTATTCCTTCATGGTACCCATTAGGATTTTCCTTGGTTGTGTATATATATAGCAGTAGATGATACTAGTCGGGGTATCTCATGGTGAACTTCTACAAAGAAGGTTGGTCACTTGAACCCTTCTATCCTTATCCTCTATCTACAAACCTTCCTAGACTGAATGACTGAACTCCTCCTCCTACCTGCACCATGGAGTCCCTAATCCTTCATTGTAATCTCGACGCCATGGAAACAACTGGGAGCATTGATTTCCACAGTATGCTGCTTCATAGAGAACGGATTGTGCATGAGGAAATGAGTGTTTGGTGCCTAGGTAGTCACAGTGTCACCACGGTGATGAAGTTGGTTGAGGAATTCAAGGGAGGTGATGACTATATCATGTTATCATCTATAGGTGACTCAAAACTCCATGGGTCCGTCGTGGAGTTGAGAGAAAAGTCGGGAATCTCGGGGCTCTCTTGTAATTCAGACAATGGCCTCTTTTTAAAGGACAAAGTAGAGGTGTAACCACCACATTGAGCCCTAGGACCAATGGCAAGTTCACGTGATGAAGAGCAATGGAGGGTGATAGGTGGACCTCGACGACGAGATGCTACAGCAGCATTTGGGAAGTAGAACCCTAATATTCTGCACCTTCGGCAATTGTGGGGTTGGGCCCAGAGATGATGTGGGTTGCAACACCAGTGATGATGCATAGGCACGTGGAACCTTGGGTGGGGCATCAAGGGAAGATGGAGAACAGTGGTTGTAGTCGATCTCACATGGAGGAATTGTGAGGAAAAAGACTAGAAAAATCAAATTCACCAGAATGCCCCTGCAACTCGTGAAGATTTGACTCGCAGCACAAGGGCATCCTAGTCTTTTTGTTATAACTCAAGCTCGGTTGAGAGATCAGTTTATGAGAGGTAAGTTTCCTACGTGGCACTATCTTATTGGCCGTATTAAATAATACCTTATTAGATTAATAGAAAATAATTGGTAATTCAGAATTAGACAAGTTATATATGAGAATTGATCAAAAAAATGAGAGGAATCTAAATAAAATAACTTCAAAGTTTAATTATGCTTCTAATTCCAAAATTAGTGCAAATATGGCTTTGAGTGATAATTAAAGCTTAAAACCCTAGTTTTGAGTATCAACATTTTGAATATGTTAAAAAGCCTTGTTTGGTATTATTATCTGATGTTGTTGGACATAATGAGAATCTAAGATGACCATGATAAAAAAGATGATAATTAGGGTTAATAAGGTGGATATCTATACATGTGGGTTATGAAATCAAGGTTATATCTTGTTATGTTGATTAATAAACTTAATCTAATATAAATGTTCATAGGTCTATAATATGATAGATTTAATAATCATGGAAACACGTAATGTGAATTAGGTTTCTTAAGTCATTAGATAAATGAACATGGATATTGGGGAATCAAACATAATTACAACTCGAGGACAAGGAAACCTAAACCCTAGTCACAACCTAAGTTAGTTTCAATATGAATAACATGAATGTATAGTGACACATATGTAGTATGCATGTTTCAGATACTATTGATTGATTGTGGATTGCCTTTGATGATTGGATTTTATAAAAAGTGAACTTCAAATATTCTACATGAATTATGCATGGCAAAGGTACGTGGTTACGTTTATGATTGCATGTATTGACTTCTGACATTTTCTGAGGTTTTTCAAAGATTGAATGAATGATATGTATTGGGTGTTTATTTATTTCATACAAATTATAAAGCCCCCATGATTATCACATAAAGTAAACAATGATATTTTGAACTCTAGGTTGCACTGATCAAAGGGTAATGCACATAAGTCCAATGATGGATAGTGATTACACCTGAGATAGTAGACCAACTATGGTTCAAAATATAAAAGAGAATACAAGTTCTTATACATAAGTATATATATATATATATGCATATATATGCAAGTGGGGGTGGGGGAATAGCCCAGTGGTGCGGCTCGACAATCCCCAATGAAGGGACCTGGGTTCGACTCTGGGCAAAAACCCTCGGGGTGAAATAAAGGCCCCACGTTATTGAGCACGCCGCGGTGCCCCCAAGTATGTGGCTGATTCCGGGGTTTACCCTTGGCTGGGTGGGGTCCAATAGTGGTCAAAAAAGTTATGAGGATGGAAATTTCATGTAAGTATCTTGTAAATAAAGTTATTGAATTAAAGAAATTGTTTTCTATTATTTGTTATTTGACTAATTTGGAGCTTAGGCAAAAAAAATTGTAGGTAATGACTCTCGTCCATTTGGCCTTCCTTAATTGGGGGTTGCTAAAAAGTGAGGTCGTTACACCACCACTAATATTTAGTAAGATGACCCAAGGTATAAAAGATTATGTTTTAGTTGTGAAATTTTAGTTAAATAAGTCATACATGTTGATGGTAGTATAAAATTGATCAAATGATTGTACAAGTAGATTCTAAAAAGATAGAGGTTAAATGCATGCAAGTTGATCTTGATGGATCAAATTATTTTTTTGAGTTTTCAAGAGATAGTTGTTTTTTGTTTGATTTTACGAATGAATTTGAATCTTAATGAGTTTCTTTAATGAAGAATTGTATTAATTGACATTCTATACTTTATATTTTGAGTAAAATATTGTTTCATTTTTTATTTTAGATAATAATTTGAGATTTATGAATCAATCACCTATTGACTAAGGTTATTCATAGATATATTGGCATCAATGTTTTCTTACTAAGAATGATCATGATTTTCTTAAACTAATTTCATGAATAGTTTGATGAAGGTCTCTATGAGATTAGTTTGGAGAGATGGAATTTGTCCTTGACATGATCATGGAAGTATTTTATATAGATGGTAGAATTGGATTATGTATAATACCACAATTTCATGTGTATTTCATTGAATTTCTTATATTTTATAATATATTCAAACTCTATAAAGTTTCTATAATTTTTTTATAAATTATAGAAATGTATATGTAAGTTATACATATCTTTGATTAGGTGGTATAGGAATTGCATTTTAACCCATAAGTAGAATTTGCATTTTTATATACTTAAGAAGTCAAGTATAGCACTTGGTCTATAGTAATTAGGCTGGTAGAGATGGAGTTATCTCAATAAGTAAGGGTTGACTAGAGTTTCTAGAAACTCATTATTCAATCAATTAATCTTTAGTCGGCTAACTAAGAGTCAACTATAGTGACTTCAAAGCTACAAGTGGGAGAAAGACCCTACTATCAACCTAGATGAATTAGTTGGTAGAGTACCATCTTAATCAACCAACTTAGGTTGTAACTAATTTAAACCTTGCATAAGGCGAGATAGTAACTGTTGTGTGATTTGTATATCATCTTTTCACATGTTATCACACACAAATTTGGTTCTTTCTAGTGTAATTCAGTCTCTTTCATAGTAGTTTTGCCACCTTTTAGTTTTTCTACGTGTCCAATAACTTGTATTGCAAGTTTTTCACAAAAATGACTAATTTCAAATGTTTTTCTACAGAAACAGTAAAGTGCACGGCGTGCAAACTCAGATGCACGGCGTGCACCGTTCCAGAGAAGATTTATTTTCCGAAACAGTAAAATGTACGGCGTGCACTTTCAAAGTGCACGGCGTGCAACATCACAGGGAAATTCCGTTCTGCTCAACCACGAAGATGCACGGCGTGCAACATCACAGGGAAATTCCGTTCTGCTCAACCACGAAGATGCACGGCGTGCACATCTAGAAGACACGGCGTGCACCTGGAACGTGAATTGTTGAAAGAGACTCTGAAGAGACGCACGGCGTGCAATCTCAAAAGTGCACGTCGTGCACGTACCCGTTCGATGTCAACTGCAGGTCTGTTTACAACTACACTGCAGGTGCACGGCGTGCACCCCAAAGTGCACGGCGTGCACCTGGCAGTTTCAGAATTTCGAAAATGCAGAATACGATTTTAAAAGAAAGAGGGAAGGAATGGGACAGTTACGTTCGACCATTTGGAAGTTTTCTCTCGTCCCAAAGGCAGAGGAGAGCAGAGGAGGGCGAAACGGGAGGAACTAAGGTGGTTTCTTGAGAAAAGAAGCCATTTCTTCTTCTCCACTTCTCCATTGTCTTCCCCAAAGTGCAGCCAAGCTTCCCCAACTCCGTGCAGCTTCTCGGGAGAGGAGTCAGTCCATTTTGGAGCAGCTAAAGGAAGGGAATCTCGTCATAAAGCCAGATTTCTTACTCCTTGTGGTTACATCTTTGGTTCTTCTTGTCTTTTCTTCCCAAAACCATGTCTAGCATTAAGAATTCTGTAGAAATTCTGTTGTACATAGTTATGGACGAGTAGATCCTTTTTCTTGGGCATGGGAGAGTAACTCCCATGCCATAGCATGTAATGAACAAGTAATTTCGTACTAAATGCATTTGCTTCTTATTTCTATACCTTGAAGGTGTCGGTAACTCATTTCCTTGCATGTATTGTTGGCCGCTTTATATGCATGATTTCTGCTTTCTTGCTTAGTTTGAGAAAACAAGTAGGTTTGTATGGAGACGCTTTTCTTGGCAACTCTTCTTCTTCTACAAGAGTAGAGAAGAATGAGTTGAGGATCTGTTTGTGATCATAGACGAAATTCATGCACGAGAGTGTTGTTTCGAGTTATGATCGTTACATTTACACCGGGAGGTGAAATGTGACACAACTCTTCCTTGAAACTCAATCTTATGTATGTTTAAATTGCTTTGTTCTTTGATTGCTATGGCATATGAGTGAAATCCTAATGTCCAAGATTCATAAACTTTCTGAATTTGGACTTTCCTTATAATCCTAGTTTGTTAATTAAAATCTAAAATTTCTTGTAGTTAAAACCTAATCTTTATGCTTTTGGAACAAATCTTTCTGCTCTTTTAAAAACCGATCTAGATTGATGAAATCTAGGACTATTGCGTTCAATTAATTTGCTTAAGCTCCTTGAGTTCGATCCTGACTACATCACCTCCGTATACTTGCAGAGTTGGTTTAACTGGGTAAAAGATCATTAGTTTGATTGAAACTCGTTAGCCTAAAAGCCAACAAGTTTTTGGCGTCGTTGCCGGAGAGCTACGGGAAATTAATTGGAGTAATAAGAACTAACAAGTATTTGAGACTAGATCACAATCCGCATTTTCGAAATTTTCATATATCTTCTAGTTGTGTTCTTACATTTTTCTCGTTATTTTCAGGTTGCATGCGTCGCTCGCAACGAGGTCTTCAAACAGCCCCGTTGTTAGACCTTGAGATAGAGCGAAGCCTCTCAAGCTTGAGAAGATCAAGGAGGAAAGAACAATCACCGCTAGAGGATACTACTCCGCCACCATCACCATCTCCATCATCATCCACGTCGTCTTTTTCATTTGTTGAGGAAACTTCACCAAGCCTTCCAATCATGGAAGATGACCTCCCGCTCAAGGACTTTGCTATGCCGGTGGCCACAAACATATGTGGATCCATCGACCTACCAGCCATAGAAGCGAACAATTTCTCCATTGCTCCTTCTATGATGCAGATGATCCAACAAAACCGCTTTGGGGTACCGCTAATGAAGACCCAAGTCTTCACATTGCAGAATTTCTGGAATACTTAAACACTTTCAAAATTAATGGTGTATCTATAGATGGAATACGGTTGATGCTTTTCCCTTTCACTCTAAGGGATAAAGCCAAAACTTGGCTTTTGTCTCTTCCGAAGAAGTCTATAAAAACTTGGGACCAGCTACTTAATGTTTTTCTTGCCAAATATTTTCCTCCAAGCAAGACTGCTCATTTGAGAAATCAGCTCACTGACTTTTCTCAAAATGATGGTGAAACTCTTTATGATACTTGGGAGAGGTTCAAAGACCTTCAACGTCTTTGCCCTCACCACGGTCTTACTAATTGGCTACTTCTTCAGACTTTCTACAATGGGCTGTTCTATAACACCCGGATGACGCTTGATGCTGCAGCCGGTGGTGCTCTTATGACCAAATCTTATAGAGAAGTCTATGACATCATTGAAGATATATCACTCAACCATTGCCAATGGGGAGGTGATAGAAGAGCCAATTCATCATCAAATGCAAGTTCTTCTAGTGCAAAGCCGGGAGGAAAATACATCGTTGACGTCGTTGATCTTATTGCTGCAAAGCTTGATGTTCTCACTCAAAAATTTGAGAAGTTGACTACATTGCCGGTTCAATCTGTAGAAGCCACATGTGAAGCTTGTGGAAATTCGGGGCATACTTCTTCTCAATGTTTTACTCCCAACACTATGGAGGGAGATCTTGAACAGGTTAATTCTATTGAGATGCAGAGGAACAAGCAATATAACCCTTATTCTAATCAATACAATCCAGGATGGAGGGATCATCCCAACTTTTCTTACAAGAATACTAGCAATGCTCGCAATTTTCAGCAAGGACAACAACAACCGCCGCAGCAATCACAATTCAACCGCCAAGGTAATCTGCAAGGTTACAACAACAGGGGTTATCAAGGGCAGCAACAACAGCCCCAAGGATCTTCTCTCGAGGCTATGATGGAGAAATTCATTAACACACAAACGCAGCAAAATGAAGAGTTTAGGGGGAATGATAAGCTACTTAAGGATGTTATTCTTCAACTTTCAGCCAAGGTAGACAACATATCCACCCATACAAAGATGTTGGAGAATCAAATAGCTCAATAAGCTCTTTCTCAACAAGGACAGCAATCTGGTTCTCCCCCTAGTGTGCCGGAAGTGAATCCAAGACAGCAAGCCAATGCCATTATTCTAAGGAGTGGAGCTGAAATTGAAAGACCTTCGCCACCTAAGGAGAAGGACATGGAGGTACTTAATGAGGAAGAATCTCACATTCCTAATTGCAACAAAGAGCAAGGTAAATCTGAAAATCTGCCTTCTTTCAAAGCTGCCGCACCTTTCCCTCATAGGCTTGTCAACAATAAAGATGATGTCAAGTTCAAGAAATTTATGGACATTCTTAGCAATGTTGCAAGTTAATCTTCCTTTTACTGATGTTATTGCTGAGATGCCTTCTTATGCCAAGTTCTTAAAAGACATCTTATCTAGAAGGAGAAGAGTTGATCAAGTAGAAACAGTCAAACTTTCTGAACATGTGAGCTCCATTATTCAAAACCGCATTCCTTCTATTCCGGAAAAGCTGGATGATATGGGACCTTTCACATTGCCGTGCAAGATCAATGATGTCACTTTTGAAAAAGGCTTAGTGGATTTGGGGGCTAGTATTAGCCTCATTCCAACCACTCTATGGCAAGAGCTAGATCTTGGGGATCTGAAGCCAACAAAGATGGTTATTGAACTAGCTGATCATTCTCTTAAACACCCTAAAGGTGTATTAGAAGATGTGCTTGTACAGATTGGCAAATTCTATATACCATGTGATTTTGTAGTGCTTGATATGGTAGAGACCCCTCGCAATCCAGTTCTTTTTGGGAGTCTAATTGACGTTCGAGAAGGAAAGTTGACCCTATGTGTGAGAGAAGAAGAAATTGAATTCTCTATTTCTGATGCCATGAAAGCACCCGCACAAGTAAAGGAGATTTGTTTATTTGATACTGCTGATCCAATGGATGATTATGTTGACGATATGATAGATTTCATGATAAACTATTGTGATGACGTCATTGCTGAAAATGATAATTCTGAAAATTCTGGAGCTATTCCTATTTATAAAGCTCAAACAAATCAAGAAGAAGCTCCACGTGATGAAGAAAAGGTTGATGAAGAAGCTTTAAAGAAAAAGGTAGAACTTAAAGCCCTTCCACCGGGGCCGAGGTATGCGTTTCTAGACCCAAATTCTTCATCTCCTGTTATAATAAATGATGAATTAACCAAGGAACAAGAAAATAAATTACTTGCTGAATTGCGCTTGTATAAAGATGTGATTGGTTATTCCTTTGATGACTTGAAAGGCATTCATCCTAAAATCTGCATGCATAGAATAAACATGGAGGATGATGCAAAATCAACCGTTGAACCACCAAGACGTTTAAATCAAAACATGCTTGATGTGGTAAAGAAAGAGATTTTAAAACTAATGGATGCCGGAATTATTTATCCCATTAGTGACAGCCCCTGGGTTAGTGCTATTCATGTAGTACCTAAGAAGGGGGGTGCAACTGTCATAAAGGGGGACAATGATGAGTTGATACAAACACGCATGGTTACAGGATGGTGTATGTGTATTGACTACCGGCGTCTAAACAAAGCAACTCGCAAGGACCATTTCCCTTTACCCTTCATTGATTTAATGTTGGAACGCCTTGCTAAACACTCTTATTTTTGTTATTTGGATGGATATTTCGGGTTTTACCAGATTCCTATCTACCCGCCCGATCAAGAAAAAACCATGTTCACTTGCACATATGGCACATATGCTTATCGCCGCATGCCCTTTGGTCTTTGTAATGCACCCGCCACTTTTCAGCGGTGCATGATGGCCATTTCTCGAATTTCATTGAAAATATTATGGAAGTTTTCATGGATGATTTTAGTGTTTACGGCGATTCATTTGATCAATGCTTGTCTAATTTGTCCTTAGTCTTAGCCAGATGTAAAGAGGTTAACCTAGTGCTAAACTGGGAGAAGTGCCATTTTATGGTACAATCCGGTGTAGTACTAGGACATGTGATTTCTAACAAGGGCATTGAAGTTGACAGGGCAAAGGTGGAAGCTATTGAGAAAATGTCCACCCCATCTTCAGTCAAGGACATAAGAAGCTTCTTAGGACATGCAGGGTTCTATAGAAGATTCATAAAGGACTTTTCAAAGATTGCAAAACCGTTGTGTTCTCTCCTTGCAAAAGATGCAGATTTTGTCTTTGATGAAGAATGCTATAAAGCCTTTACTACACTCAAAGAAGCTCTCATTTCAGCCCCCATCATTCAACCTCCGGATTGGGATGCTCCCTTTGAGTTAATGTGCGATGCAAGTGATTATGCGGTAGGAGCTGTTCTAGGACAGCGGAAAGACAAGAAACTCTATGCCATTCATTATGCAAGCAAAACCCTCAATGATGCGCAAATCAACTACACAACTACAGAGAAGGAGATGTATGCTATTGTGTATGCCTTTGAGAAATTCCGACAATATCTTGTGGGTTCCAAAGTGATAGTCTATACTGATCACGCTGCAATCAAATATCTTTTGAGCAAAAAGGATGCAAAGCCACGCCTTATTCGTTGGGTGCTGCTTCTACAAGAATATGATCTAGAGATTCGGGACAAGAAAGGAACTGAAAATAGTGTTGTTGACCATCTTTCTAGATTATACACTACAGCGGGAGACTCATTACCTATTGAAGATCATCTTCCCATTGAAAGACTCTATGCTCTATCATCCGTTCAAGCACCATGGTTTGCCGACATTGCAAATTTTCTTGCTACAGGGCAGCTTCCACCCGGCTTGACATATCAACAAAAGAAGAAATTCTTTCATGATGTAAAGTTCTATTATTGGGATGATCCTTTCCTATTCAAACATGGGAGTGATGGGTTAATATGCCGTTGTGTGATTGAAGAAGAAATTCCCACCATCATTGTTGAATGCCATGCTTCTTCTTATGGAGGCCATTTTGGAGGAGAAAAGACTGCCGCAAAAATACTCCAAGCCGGTTTCTATTGGCCTACGCTCTTCAAGGATGTAAATCTTTTTGTTAAATCCTGTGACAAATGCCAAAGAACTGGAGGTATATCCCACCATGATGACATGCCACTCAACTCTATCCTAGAGGTTGAGGTGTTTGACGTATGGGGTGTTGACTACATGGGACCATTCCCATCCTCATGCGGGTATCATTTCATTCTTGTTGCTGTTGATTACGTGTCTAAATGGGTTGAGGCCATTCCAACCCAATCACCTGATGCCAAATCAGTAATCAAGCTCTTTCAGAAGATCATCTATCCTAGGTTTGGTGTTCCACGTGCTGTCATCTCTGATGGAGGGACACACTTTGCTGAAAAACAATTCAACAACCTTCTCTCCAAGTATGGTGTCACTCACAAGATCTCTACGCCCTATCATCCTCAAACATCCGGGCAAGTGGAGGTTTCTAATAGGCAGCTGAAAAATATTCTTGAGAAGATCGTCTCTAGTTCAAGAAAAGAGTGGGCTTTGAAGATTGATGATGCACTTTGGGCATACCGCACAGCCTACAAGACCATCATAGGAACCACTCCTTTCAAGCTTATCTATGGGAAGTCTTGTCATCTTCCACTTGAACTTGAGCACCGCGCATTGTGGGCTATCAAATTCTTAAATTTTGATATGAAGAAAGCTGGAGAGAAACGCCTTCTACAATTGCAAGAACTTGAAGAGTTGTGCCTCGATGCTTATGAAAATGCAAAGCAGTACAAGGAAAGAACAAAGGCATGGCATGACAAAAGAATCCGCAAGAAAGATATTCAAGAAGGAGACCAAGTTTTATTGTTCAATTCAAGGCTGAAGTTATTTCCGGGAAAGCTAAAGTCAAAGTGGTCCGGCCCCTTTCTTGTATTGAAGATCTTTCCATATGGAGCTGTGGAATTACAAGGAAAAGATGGGAGTTTCAAAGTGAATGGACAAAGATGCAAGTTGTATTCATCTTCTGAGATTCTAGACAAGGGAGCCTCTTGCTCCCTCCATGACGCATGAATGATTGAAGAGTCTTACTCCGGACTATAAATGGAGGAACTCGTGGGAGTTGACCCCACATTAGGATAGATTTATTTTAAGCTTTTTCAAATAAAAAACACTCTTTAATTTTGTTAATAAGCCTGTCATGGATGAATGTAATAATTTAGACTTGATCTCTATTCGATCCGTCATAATTTTCTGCTAACAAAATGCAATTTTCTGTAGAAATCACAAAATGCACGGCGTGCACTTCAGAATGCACGGCGTGCACTTCATTACGAAATGTAGTAAAGAATGTTCTGGAAACATGCACGGCGTGCATTTCAAAAATGCACAGCGTGCACCCGATGTTCGAGTTTGATATTAAGTATCTGGAAACACGCACGGCGTGCACCTCAGACACGCACGTCGTGCACCTGGGCGTTTAAAGATCTACAAAAGACCTGGAAAGGTGCATGCCGTGCACCACAAAAATGCACGTCGTGCACTTTTAAGTGAAATGTGAACAAAAGGGCCGGAGTGCACGGCCTAACACTCTAACCCTAAACTGTGCACCCCGACCCCAAAGCTTAGCAGCCACCGTGCACAGCTCCACCGTCAACAGTCGTTCGCCGTTCTTCTCCAGCCGTGCACAGCAGCACCTCCGAGCACCTCCGGCTCCACGCCGCCGCGCCCAGCAGCTCCAGATTTAGCAGTCGTGCGCAGCACCTCGTGCCGCCGTTGCTCCGATCTCCGCCGAGCCGCCGTTGCTCCGATCTCCGCCCGATTAGTAGCAGCCGTGCACGAAGCAACAGCCGTGCATCTTCTCTGCGACTCCAGCAGTTCTAGCCGCCATCTCCATACGGCCATCTTTTTCTTCCTTTCTTCTCCGCTCAGCGGCACCATCCCGCTCTCCCGCCGAGTCACCGTCTGCAGCAGCACAGCAGCGCTGTCACGCCGCCACAGCCGCTAACCAGCCGAGCACGAGCGCGGACAGGCCAACACCATCTTCTCAGCGAGCTATCGAGCACAGCTGCCCAGCCGTCCACTACACCGCCGCCCGATCGCGCCTCTTCGCCCAAAAATCAGAGCCGTTTCTGCATATTTCCAGATCTTGCCCAAATTTGCAGGTGCACGCCGTGCACTGCAAAGACACGCCGTGCAATTACCTGCCTAAAACAGACTTCCAGTCCATTCGTGCATTCATCTGATGGCGCCAATCAAGAGGAAATCCAGTAGCCGTCCAGGCTATCAAGTTACACCTGAAGCAGGTTCCTCCTCCGCACCTCAACCACAGTCCTTTATACCATCCACACAGTTCATGGTCAAACCTGAAGAAGATGCCGATTATCAGTTTCTCATTACAAGGCGTGTTCTCCCTTCAAGATACATGTGTGAAAAAGTAGTAGCCAAACTAGGCTTCAAGGATGAGGTAGTAAACCACTTAAACTTCTTGGGGCTACACTTTCTCTGCACTCGGGTTGCTAAAACCTACCCCCGTCTGGTATACGAGTTTCTTGCTACCTTTAAGGCCGAAGGTGATCGTTTTCAAATCCCTTTTCAGAAAATCAGTTTCTGTCTCTTGGATAAACCGTTTTGCATGAATCTCGAGCGGTTTAGCGCTTTACTCAAATGCAATTTTGGCGGTTATACTGATTACCCTCCGGCTTTCAACAGCGATCTGTTTTGGTCTGAAATCACTTCTGATACAGTGCATAAGGCACGGAATGCACGGGCTTCTAGCATCCATAACCCTGTTTTCCGAATCCTTCATCGCCTTCTTAGCACGGGACCATTTGCAAAGAATGAAACGCAGGGGGTTGTAGGGAAGATTGATCTTTTCTTTTTGTGGTGTGTGGTACAAAATGAGCGCATCAGTTCAAGCTATTACATTGTGCACAAGCTGCTTGAAACAAAGAAACAAAAGAAAAGGGAAGTTGGCGACATCATGTGTGGCGGAGTAATTAACATCCTGGCTATGCAATTGTGGTTGGATGTAGGTAGCTTAGAACCTGCACCAGGGAAAAATCTAATGGATATAAGCTATCTTATCTTCCTGCGGTCTAATCTCAAAACATGGCAAAAGCGAGTCAAAGTTCAAAGTTTATATCACAAAGACACAATTCATCACAATCCCTGATGCGAGCCGTAATAATATCAAGGACAAGGCAACCTGGAAAGTAGAGCTTCAGCCAGAGAATGATGACGGAACACCCGCCAGGGGTGCCAGCAGCTCTACACCAGGACCTACCCCAGGAGCAGCCACCCCTCTGCCACCGTCCATGAGTACTCAGACCGAGTACAGCTGGTCAACGCCAGATTTTCAGCATCTCTATACCTACGTGGAGCGGCGTTTTGATCATTTGGAGACCCGCCTTGATCAGATGGGCGCGCAGCATGACTCCAGGTTTGACCAATTGAGTGCACAATACTCAACTGTGTACGACATGGCAAACAGGATGGATGTGTGGCATATCTCGCAAGGCCACTACCCAGCACCACAGTCGTTCCAGTCTCCATCTCGCCAGCAGACCACAGCTCCAGACGCTCCGCACCACGAGTTTCCAGAAACCCAGCAGCAGCCAGGTTCATCAGCCGCAACACCGATGGATATCCCCGACATCGTCAGTCAATTCTTCCCAGATCAGGGAGGTGGGGGATCTTTCTTCTGATATTGTTCATGGCAGGTATCCGGTTGTAAACTCCAAAAGTTTGAATGAAGCAGTGAGGACACTGCTTATTTTAGGCTTAGGGGGGAGCAACCGGATGGTAATTGGTATCCTAGTATTTTTTAGCTTTTATTTTCCATGTTATTTTCTTCATGTCATTTGCTTTTGTACTTTTGTTTTGTTCTCTCTTTTAGTTGTTGTTTTAGTTCTTCTTTTTCTGATGGCAAATCTAATATGATATGAGACTCACCCCTATATGCTTAACTGTTCGTCCTCCTTTTATGAGAAATTTCAATTGAAGAAATTGTAAAAATCATGTGTAAATCAAATGAAACTTTTGGACCACAAACATGTGTTTAACTCAAGTTTATGCTTCTAGCATGAAAATTTCATCTTTCACATCCCTGATTGTTTAAAAACATGTAATGGTTTCAATTTTTGTGAATAAATCAACTGTACAACATCATTTAGAATACAGGATGACTTTGCCAAGCTCCTAGTACATATGCAAACTTTCTTTCAATGAAAAATTTTCAAAACAGATGAAGAAATCTAGTTAATGTTGCATTTCAGTTGACTCTCCAAAGTTTTGGAAATTTTTAAATAACTCTATACCCCATTAAAGATGGCTAATCTGCCCACATATCATGCTAGCCTAGTGTAAGTCCGATCTGGCCACGATGGTTAGGTTTTTTTTTTTTTGAGGAAGGACGGGAAGCCCTATGGTTGGGACTCCCCGTCATATATTAGCTAAATCATTAATTACAAAAGGCATAAAGTTCGAAGGAAACTGCTGGGAAAAGTAAAAACTATCTACTTGGCCCCTCCGAGCAGCATTTGCTACTTTGTGAGCAACCTTGTTATACTTACGACTAATATAATTAAAGCTACAGAAGGCAAAAAAAGTCTTCAGATGTTTAACATCTTCAACCATGGAGCCGATGTAGTCTTTCCTGGAGCAGTTGTTGTTGCATGCATGGATTATTGCCTTGGCGTCGGATTCCACCTCTATTTTTTCCAGTCCTTTCTCCTTTGCCCATGATAGCGCTTCCTTGATAGCCATGGTTTCCAAAAGCACTATGTCCCCCCCCCGGTCCTCGCCTTCAGCCCGATCAGCCCTACGACAGCTCCCCCGTCATCCCTTACCACTACGCCAAGCCCTGCCGAGCCCTCCTCCCCACTCGAGGCGTCTACGTTAATTTTAACGTGACCCTGCGCCGGTCTTCTCCATCTGCCCGTACCACCGCTGCTGCTCGCAGCTCCCCTCGTGCCGTCAGCCTGTTGGCTACTCCCGCCATCATAGATGTTGCACCCTCTTCCCGCCTCCCCCTCCCGTCGACCTGTTGTACTCCCCACCTGCTCGCCTTCGTCCACACTGATTCTGACCCAAGTCTTGGCACACCAGAATAACACGCCCATGTTGGCCGTGCCCGACTGGAAAGTACGCATGCATCGTCCTCGCCAAATGGCTGTCATAGCAGCAACTATTACCGTCCTCTCCTCCAACGCCATATCAAGTAAAGCAGCCTCCATAGTAGATTGAAGCTCTCCATCCTTCCTATCCTCAACCCATTGCTGGATCTCCCTTGTGGTTTGGTCCCAAACCTCCGTTGCATTCGGGCATCTGAAGAACATATGAGGAATGGTCTCCTTTTCTGACATGCAAAGTGTGCACGTTCCGTCATCCGTACAGTGTCGGTTGAAAAGTCGGCCCTTAGTAGCAAGACCACCCGTACATACTCTCCACAAGAAGTGCGCCATCTTTGGGCTCCACCAATCCTTCCAGACTCTCCTCCATACCCCATCCCCCACCCTATCATTGTATTTCCTAGCTTCCTCCACGCCAAGCAAACCCATCCAGTATGCTGACCTGACAGTAAAATCCCCATCCTTAGACGGCCACCACATCAACGTATCCTTCGGCTTCCTACAGCTGATCGGAATAGCACATATTTTCCTTGCAATGTTGTCCGGAACGCACTCCCTTACCTTGTTCTCATCCCAGCCTGTCCCGTCTTCCGACATAAGCTCCCGCACTTTGTAGATATCCGGGCTGCCATCATCTTTGAACCTCCTAAGCGTGTCCCCCTCCTTCGGAACCCACCTATCTTCCCATACGTCTATGTCCCCCCCGTCTCCCACTCTCCATTGGGCTCCCTCCTTCAGCACTGCCTTCGCCCCCCATAAACTCCTCCACACATGACTCGGATCGTACCCCCTCCTCGCCTCCCAAAAAGACGTCCGTGGGAAGTATCGCGCCTTGAGCACCTTTGTGACTAGAGCCTTAGGGTGGCACACAATCCTCCATGCTTGATGTGCTAGAAGGGATTGGTTAAAAGCATGGAAATATCTAAACCCAAGCCCTCCTTGCCGTTTTGGTTTGCAGAATTTCTCCCAACTCATCCATGAGAGCTTCCTCTCCTTCTCCTTTGCCCCCACCAAAATCTCACCACCATACGCTGTATATCTTCCATAATGCCCACAGGCAACTGGAAAACACTCATAACATAGGTGGGAATCGCTTGTGCCACTGCCTTGATTAGCACCTCCCTCCCTACTTTTGACAATAATTTCTCAGACCAGCCCTGCAACTTCCTCCATATCCTCTCTTTTATGAAGCTGAAAACTTGCTTTTTGGACCGACCCACCATTGTAGGAAGCCCAAGGTAGCAAGCATGTCTGTCCACCGCACGAACTCCCAAGAGCTCCCGCAACTCCTCCCTTCTACTTCCTTGTACCCCTTTGCTGAAAACAACCTCTGTCTTTGAAAGGTTAATCTTTTGACCGGATGCCTATTCGTACTGGCTGATGATTTCAGCTATCTTCAGACATTCTGCAGTGGTTGCTTTAGCAAAAAGAATACTATCATCTGCAAAGAAGAGATGTGAGATGCATGGGCCTCCCCTACACGGTTTGATTCCATGTAGATGGGAGTCCTGGACAGCAGTGCTAATCAAAGTGGAAAATGCTTCAGCACATAAAATAAAAAGGTAGGGGGAAAGAGGGTCACCCTGGCGAAGTCCGCGTGCACGTCTCATGCTCTTGGTCCGATCTCCATTGACGGCAAAGGTATGCTGGACAGAAGAGATACATTCCTGGATCTTGTCTCTCCATTTACACCCAAACCCCATCTTCTTCATAATGACGTCAAGGAAACTCCACTCTACTCGATCATAGGCTTTGGACATATCCAGTTTTAAGGCGAGGTTCCCCTTCTTCTTCCCTTTGTCTCTTTTCATCCTGTGGAAGAGTTCGTATGCAATGATGGCATTATCAGTGATCATTCTCCCCGGGACAAAGGCGCTTTGATTTTCAAAAATGAGACTATTCATTAGAGGCTTTAATCTATTAGTGAGCACCTTGGAGGCAATCTTATACACCACATTACATAAGCTGATCGGCCTGTACTCTCCCACTGTTTTTGACTTCTCGTTCTTTGGGATCAACACCACAAGAGTATCATTCACCGCCGCCAGGTCTTTTTCTCCCTTCCACCACCCCTTGATGTAGTTTGAGACATCCATCCCCACCACTCCCCAGAACTTCAGGTAAAACATCGCCTTCATGCCATCCGGTCCCGGTGCCTTGTTCGGGTGCATTTGCTCCAGTGCTATTCGGATTTCCTCATCGGAAAAATCTCTTTCAAGCTCAGCTGCCTGGTCTCCTGTAATACCTTCCCGAATCCCCCTGGTTGCCTCCTCAAAACCTGAAGGATTACACAATCAAAACAGGTGGGTGAAGTAGTCAACGATGATGCTACGGACCTCCCCTTCATGATTCCTCATCCGACCCTGCTCATCCTCAAGCCCTTCAATCCAGTTCCTCCGCCTCCTATTTGTAGCTTTCTGGTGAAAGTAAGCAGTGTTCCTGTCCCCTTCCTTCAGTTCCTTTACCCTCACCCTTGCAGCCCAATACTCTTCATTTCTTTGCAGCCAGTATTGCAACTCCCTTGACTTTTCCTCCACTTCCATAAGATTTGTGTGGTCTGGTTGAAGCGCTTGTAGCGATTTCAGCTCATCTTCCAGCTGTTTGATTTTTTTTTCCTGTTTTCGAACTTTTCCACAGCCCATTCTGACAACCTGTTCTTACACATATTAAGTTTAGTGTTCAGCTCCGTGCCTCCTCCATATTCCCACGCCTCTTTTATAATAGTACCACATTCACCCTCACTCGCCCACATGGGCTCAAACCTGAAAAAGCCCCCTCCCCTCCTCTTCTTCTGCCTTTTATTTTCAGCTTTCAGAATAATAGGTGCATGGTCCGACTTATAGATAGGGAGATGAAAAACCTTGCTGAACTTGTACATATTCCTCCACTCAAACTCCGGGAGAAATCTATCTAGTCTTTCTTTAACAAGCGTTCTTTCCGTCAGCCCCTTTTTCCATGTAAACATGTTGCCTTCGAAACCCATATCCACCAAGTTACAATCATCAATAACATCTCTAAAATTCTGAATAAATTTTTCATCCTTTGGTGGCCCTCCTTCCTTTTCAGCATTTGAGATAATTTCATTAAAGTCCCCAAAGAAAATGACCGGTTCATTTGCCTCATCTTTCAGTCTCCTCATCATGTCCCATGTCTTTGATTTATTCTGTTGATCTGCCCATCCATAGATCCCAATAGCTCTCCAAGTGACGTCGGCTGTCCCATCTTTAACCATGGCCGCAACATGTCTATTTGAGTAGCTCAGAATGTCCACCTCCAAATCCTTCCACCAGAAGCCCTACCCCCCAGCCCTACCCGTACGTGAAATACAGATACCATCAGCAAACCCACAACTCCTTTTCACATCTTCAAGCTGTTTGTCGAATATCATAGTCTCCATGACGAAAACTATGTTAGGGCGTTCCCTCAAGACCCAGGCCCGGAGAGCTTTGGACGTGTCAGGGTTGCCCATCCCCTGACAGTTCCAACTAATGATTTTTATTGTCCTTCGCGGGACTGGTCTCCGCCAGTCACCGCTACTTGGGTTGGCACACCCTCTATCGTCCTGGACCTGCAATCGTCCCCTGTTCTCTGATGTTTGTCTCCTGATGACTGTACAGACTGCTAATCTAGCTCCATGTCACAAAGGTCACCGCCTCTGTCTCGCTTTCCAGCTGCGCTCTCCCATATCACCTCCTCTTCTGGGATGCCCAGTCTAGCTCCTCGGCTCATCTTATACACCCATGGCGTGTGTTTCTTCTTCATCTGACCCAGTTTGGTTCCCTGCCTTCTTCTTGTTCCCACTTCCTTTCGCCTTTGCGCACGTGTGATAGCCCTCCCCTCATCCTTGTTGCAAGCCTGATTCACCTCTGTGCCCTGACTGAACTGCACCTGGGTCGCAGCAACCAGCTGTTCCCGATCATGCACAATGTAGGCGTCGTGCTTCTGCCGCATAACGTTCTGGACTGTCTCACCCGGGCTGTGCGTCGTCGACCTGTTACGTGTGCCCGGCTGCTCATCATTCTTGCGAAGCTGTTCCTCTTCCTCTCTATGTGCTTCACTCTGTTCCCTGTCTTCCCATACCGTCGGGGCCGTCTCCTGGATCTTCGGAGCTTGTCGAAGCCCTAGCAGCTCCACCCTCGATAGCTTCTTCTTTCTTCCTGGACGTCGCGCCCCCTCCAGCCCCTCGTGCAATCCTCCGCTTTCCCCCTGACCCCCCTGTTCACCTTCGTCAATGCTGTCAACACGGGCCGCACCTCCTCCAGACCCCTCGCCCCCCCCCCCATTCCCCTTCCTCCGCACCATCCAATCCTGCTCAGTTACCCCCCATCTTCCCCGCTGCAACCCTCTCGCCTTGCTCCCGTCTCGCACCTACTCCGTCACAACTGTCCCCCTGATCCCCGTCTTGCACCACCCCATTTCTCCTGCTATCCGTCGGCCCTCCCGACCCCCTATCGTCCATCGGGATCCCTTTGAAAGTGAGGATCTTCTTCGCTCTTCCGTTCCCCCCGCCCCTACTCTCCATATGTCGACGCTGCTTCCATGGGGAAGCCCGCAACCAATCCCCCCACTGGTTTTGGCGATCATCGTTCTCCCCAACCAACTGACAGTCTTTATCCACATGCCCAAGGCGCCCACAGGAGAAACAGAAGGTCGATAGCCTCTCGTACTTTACCTCTACATCAACGATCTTGCCGCTCTCCACCCTAATCTTCAATGAACGCTTTAGGGGTTTAGTGACGTCCACAGCTATCCGGACTCTCAGCGACGAGTCCCAGCCTAGGCAGTCTCTGTCGGTGTCCAAGACCTCGCCCAGCCGCGCTGCCATCTTTCTGATCGTATTCTCCGCCCGATACCCTAATGGGACACCGTATAGGCGGACCCAAAACGGCGAACTCACAATCCTCAGCCTACCTGGTTGCTCCTCCTTGTCTATCTCTTTGAAAAGAAGCAGTCTTCCATCAAAATTCCATGGTGCCCCTTCCATCACCCTTTGTCTATCCGCCCAGTGTGTAAACTGCATCACAAAGGCTCCGCCTTCAAGCTGCTTGAAATCTACTGATTCCCGGAGACTCCAGGCATGTGCCATAGTTCTTTCCATTGCTCGAAAGTTGAACGATCTGTCCGTCAAAAGCCTACCCACCAGCGCCAGCGCTGTGTGGTCCTCCGCCTCCCCTCCCTCACCCGTAGCCTGCACATCGATGGGATCCTCCTCATCCTCTTCCAGATGCAATCCAGCATATCTCTCTGAAGTCTGCCGCCATGATGAGACGAGACCAAGGGCCAGACCCGCACGCTTGAACCTGCAAGAGAAAACCCTAATCTAAGGGAGGAAGACGCTCACGCCCACTTGCCCTAGTCGCCAGAGCGACGGACACAGATGGACGAAGCGGGTTTTTTATTCCACGATGGTTAGGTGGTATGCCTTAAAAGAGGGTAAAATACCCCAACCGACACTCCTCGTGTGCATAAGCCTACATTAGAAGCCGAGTGTCGGAGCCCTTAATCATTTGTTATATCTTTTCTGGGAAAAAGAGAGTTCAACAAAAATTGTCAATTTTTTAACTAAGATTTCATCTTTTGTTATCCTTAATAATTGAGAGTTGGAGTTGTACATCTACTGATTGTTTGGCTTGGTCATCCAAATTCTACCTAGTGTTGTTTAATTGATTGTTTCATTGAAATTGATGCCACCCCTGCTGAACTAAAATCTTTTTCTTGGGTGTTTGAGTTGAATTGATGGCTATGAGCATAAACATGTTGAGCATGGTTGGTTTGGTTTTATACACATCTTTCATTTCATTTGATTTATTCATGTTCTTCACAATTCTTCAATTGTTTTTCCATGCTCTTTTTGCTTGAGGACAAGCAATGGTTTAAGCTTAGGGGGATTTGTTGTGTGATTTGTATATCATCTTTTCACATGTTATCACACACAAATTTGGTTCTTTCTAGTGTAATTCAGTCTCTTTCATAGTAGTTTTGCCACCTTTTAGTTGTTCTACGTGTCCAATAACTTGTATTGCAAGTTTTTCACAAAAATGACTAATTTCAAACGTTTTTCTACAGAAACAGTAAAGTGCACGGCGTGCAAACTCAGATGCACGGCGTGCACCGTTCCAGAGAAGATTTATTTGCCGAAATGGTAAAATGCACGGTGTGCACTTTCAAAGTGCACGGCGTGCAACATCACAGGGAAATTCCGTTCTGCTCAACCACGAAGATGCACGGCGTGCACATCCAGAAGACACGGCGTGCACCTGGAACGTGAATTGTTGAAAGAGACTCTGAAGAGACGCACGGCGTGCAATCTCAAAAGTGCACGCCGTGCACGTACCCGTTCGATGTCAACTGCAGGTCTGTTTACAACTGCACTGTAGGTGCACGACATGCACCCCAAAGTGCACGGCGTGCACCTGGAAGTTTCAGAATTTTGAAAATGCAGAATATGATTTTAAAAGAAAGAGGGAAGGAATGGGACAGTTACGTTCGACCATTTGGAAGTTTTTTCTCGTCCCAAAGGCATAGGAGAGCAGAGGAGGGCGAATTGGGAGGAACTAAGGTGGTTTCTTGAGAAAAGAAGCCATTTCTTCTTCTCCACTTCTCCATTGTCTTCCCCAAAGTGCAGCCAAGCTTTCCCAACTCCGTGCAGCTTCTCGGGAGAGGAGTCAGTCCGTTTTGGAGCAGCTAAAGGAAGGGAATCTCGTCATAAAGCCGGATTTCTTACTCCTTGTGGTTACATCTTTGGTTCTTCTTGTCTTTTCTTCCCAAAACCATGTCTAGCATCGAGAATTCTGTAGAAATTCTACTGTACATAGTTATGGACGAGTAGATCCTTTTTCTTGGGCATGGGAGAGTAACTCCCATGCCATAGCATGTAATGAACAAGTAATTTCATACTAAATGCATTTTCTTCTTGTTTCTATACCTTGAAGGTGTCGGTAACTCATTTCCTTGCATGTATTGTTGGTCGCTTTATATGCATGATTTCTGCTTTCTTGCTTAGTTTGAGAAAACAAGTAGGTTTGTATGGAGACGCTTTTCTTGGCAACTCTTCTTCTACGAGAGTAGAGAAGAATGAGTTGAGGATCTGTTTGTGATCATAGACGAAATTCATGCACGAGAGTGTTGTTTCGAGCTATGATCGTTACATTTACACCGGGAGGTGAAATGTGACACAACTCTTCCTTGAAACTCGATCTTATGTACGTTTAAATTGATTTGTTCTTTGATTGCTATGGCATATGAGTGAAATCCTAATGTCCAAGATTCATAAACTTTCTGAATTCGGACTTTCCTTTTAATCCTAGTTTGTTAATTAAAATCTGAAATTTCTTGTAGTTAAAACCTAATCTTTATGCTTTTGGAACAAATCTTTCTGCTCTTTTAAAAACCGATCTAGATTGATGAAAGCTAGGACTGTTGCGTTCAATTAATTTGCTTAAGCTCCTTGAATTCGATCCCGACTACATCACCTCCGTATACTTGCGGAGTTGGTTTAACCGGGTAAAAGATCATTAGTTTTATTGAAACTCGTTAGCCTAAAAGCCAACAGTAACCTTAGTGGATTCTTCTAGTTCTAAAGGTGTAGAAACCCTAACTAAGGTCCAAAACACATCAAATTATGTATGTGTAATTGACAAAAAATGTGGGTAATACTTTGATTATTTTTCAATCATGTTTGTATAAAGATTAAAATACCTATTGGACCTTATTTTACTCATGATCAAGGTACCAATCATACCAAACCGTCATTATCCAATAAATACATATCAGTCAAATCAATGGATGTGAGTGCGGCTTATTTTTTGTCTGCTCTCGCAATATCAATGACTTGATAGGGGTGGCATGGGCTTCTTCTATGTCCAAAGAAGAGGGTGGTGGATGAAGAGCTTTGCATGACTCCCCTTGGGTCTCTTCTCTACCCCAAAGTCATCCAAGTCAATTGTGTGTGGGGTGGGTTTTAGATTTGGATGAGGCATCCATTGGGTTGTGTCTCATCATTACCAAGTCTTGATATACTCTTTATGCTACTTGAGTGTGGTGAAAATAGCTAGGCGGGTCTTGATAGCTTCACCTCCAGCATACATGGAGGTTGTTACTTCCTAGAGCATGCTTTCCTACCCTACCAGTAGTGGATCTGGATGGATAAGGGTTTTACCCCTCCCTCTTTCCCTCTTGATTTCCTTGTATGTTTGGATATTATTTTCCTTTTCATTTGTCTCTTAGTGGTTTAGTTCCTTGGCACTCTAACTTCCCTATTTCTCATTTGGGGATTAGGTAGAATTTTATTTTGTTTTCAAGGAGGTGGATAGGGTTTGTGTTTTCTCCAGATCCATGGCCAGTGACATGAATTACCCTTGTCACGTTATTTTTATGTTTGATTATTGGTGTGTGTTCAATCTTCAAGCTCTCATTTAGAAAAGGGTTATGGTTTATACTAGTGGAGATGTTGTTCCAGTTCATGTATGGGTTATTGGGTTTCAACCTGGTAGAACTATGATCAAGATTGAGGAGGGTTTCTATCAAAAAGATGCTTCAAGCAGAAGTGCTTAATCAATTTCCATCTCATTGTTGTAACATGGTTCTTTGCTTGTATCCGGTCAATTGTCACTACAAATCCAATTGTAGATGTTGTATGACTTTTATAATCTAATCAAATCTAATGTATTAAAAAAATATCATCCATATATTTAGACATTATAATTAACATTTTATACCAAATAAGAGTAAACTAACATTTGAGGGGTGGAGCAAATGGACAAGAAATGATTCCCCTCACAAATGGACTCGGGCTTGATTCATGGTGAAAGCACACCTACGAACAACATAAGATGTCAATTAGACGCAACATGTTGGTGACCTACCACCATGTGTCAGGCCTAAAGATTTTACCATGTCAAGATGGGTCTTATGTTAATCTAAAATACAAACTAGATTAAACCACATACTTTTAACAACTAAATGTGATTAGGGTTAAAAAAGAGTAGGGTACCACACTTTTTTATGTTAAAAAGATGGTTTTCTTTGTATCTTAAAAGTGTCTTAGTTGACCATTAGTACTACAATGGAGACATAAACCATCACTTTTGTTAACTAATGTTAATCCAATAGTCACAAATGGTGCCTCCACAGGTTGACACATAATATACTCAGGTACTCTCCTCTTCTAAGTCGCATATTTATGACTCAATAAATGTGTATATCGCATGAAAAAATGTTGAGAATTTTTCTAGTGAACTAGTTGAAATCTTATGCTAATGAATCTCCACTTTAATCTCATCTTCAAATTTGTGGATCTTTTCATCACCTGGAGGAGCAAGTTGGGGAATAGCACAAAATGACCACCAAAAAACCTCCTAGATATTAATATAAATTTCTCTTTAATAGAGACTCCTAGACCACTCATATTCCACCCAATGTAGGATTTAGGGTTATATCCTTTCAAACTATTATATAGAAGAAAAAACCAACTTATGTGCTCTCCAAGTATCTTGGTTTCCTCCATGGACCACTAGACTTCCACGCTACCATTCATTTGGAAGTCACATGTCATGTATTCTTATCCTCTAAAATTTGAAGGATACCAATTCCATGTCTAATTCCATTAGTCAAAGATACTTCTATGTTGGGTCAGCAATGTCAATGTACTCAATGTCACATACCAATGTGTACCCAAATAGGACATGAGATAATAGATAAATGGCTCATTTTAAGAACTCTACTACACATTCCCATAAGTGCACGAGTTTGGTATGTAATACATTAGTAAGTCAAGGTTGACCCAAACAGATAGTGATAAACTAAACAATTAGTTCACCATGCTCTGGCTGTAAGGATTAGGGTTTTTATGTTTAAACAATCAAAAAATATAGTATAAGACTAAACATAATTATCACTAACTTCCAAAATTGTTAAACTATCTAAGAAAATTGGAACTATAACTACACTATCAATAATAACATAATTACAAAATTAATTCAGAAAGTAATGATCACTAAAGCAATTCAAAAATCACTAAAAAGGGTAATTGGGATTGTAATAGAAAATATAGGCAATGGGGTTGGGAAATGGATAGGTAAATACATGCAATCAGAGATGAATCATAAATATCCAATGAGGTATGAGGTAATGGTATCAAACCAAATAGGAAATAATGCAAATGGAATTTATTCTCTACTAGGCAGACATGGATGGAAAGAGTGATATGAAATATACTAGCTCTTATATATTACTCATCCAACCTTAAGAGCCTCAGTTGGCAAGGAAAAATTTAATATTATCCAAAATGACACATAAACCTATGATTCCAACCTTATCTCTTCTCCTAAAATTAGGTAATGGGGGACATGAGGGAGTATTTCAGCCATCATTGCCTCATATCTAACATTTTCCATACTTTTTCCAATTGGTATGGGAGGAATATACATAGCAACCTTGATCTTTCACATTGGTATAGTGTAGTTGATATATAATAGTTACGTATGGAGGTGGGCCAAGATTGTAGAAGGTCATTTGTCTTTTTTCTACAAATATCCCATTAACTCTATTCTCTCGACACCCTAAATGGTATAAAATACACATACCTACAATAAGAAGATACTATGAACATAAATATAGCATGGAAGTAGCACTAAAGAACAACAAACAATGGTATACATTTTCCTTCCAATTAACATGGAAACACTAAGACATTACCCCCAAATAGCCCACAAAAAGTTCTAGATTCTTATGATAACAAGAAAAATATACTGAGAGAGGAAGGATATAGAAGGATCCATGGAGAAATTGTGTGTTTTGTATCTATAAGATCATATCTCTTCTTAGTTGTCTCTCCTATATAGTAGATCTAGGGTTCTCCACTTTAAATGGAAGGGAATTGGAATTGGATTATGTAATATTAGGGTATTGGAGGTGGAGAGTGATGAGGTAGGTGATGGGACAAGGTGGGGGAAGTGGTATGGAGTCTAGAGGGCTATATGGAATATGGATGCCATTTTAAGAACTATATGTAGGGTTTCGTGTGGTAGCTTAACACTAGTAAGTGGGTGTAGTTTTGTGAAGTTAGATAGCAATTATGTGTTATATAGAAAATAACATGATCCTTTTGTCTCACCAAGGTTGTGGTTGTTCTTAGGAAATGTCACAACTTGTACGATTCTTAACTGGTGATCATAAAGTTAAAGTTAACCATAGAATTTATTTTTTCTTATTATCTTAATTATCTAGTGAATTATTTTATTTTTGAAAGAAGTTATGGTACAAAGTTGTAGAGAATCTATTATGAAACCATAGAATTAAGAAAGAGCCAAATTGAAGTTGATGTGAGAATTTATAGCCCTTTTGATCTTCGGTAGGATTTCCATTGGTTGAAAATGGAAAGAACAAGATTGAAGGTTTTGTGAGTGCTCATATTGATGGTTTCACGGATCCCTTAAGCCGATGGTTTTTGTAGATCAATTGAAGTATTATCCACAAACCAATGGTTTGGTCGATGACATCAACTGAAGGTCAAGTAGACTGGTGGTTCAACATGGATTACCTTATGATGGTTTTGCTAGGAATTGATAATCAAAGGTTGGATTGGAAAGTGACAACCAAAGGCTAGACTAATGAGTGTCTACTGATGGTTTGACTAATGAATGTCAATTGAAGGTAGAGAAGACCAATATTTCTAATAATTGATGGTAATGATGGTGTAACGATCAAAGGTGACAACTGAGTGTTGTCTAGATCAAAGGATCGTACCTATCTAAGGTCAAGTAATTGAAGGTTGTGCAAACCATTGGTACATCCAACCAAGGGTTTGTCTACATAGCCACCCAACTAATCAAACCATTGGTAATTTCATGGGATGGAAACTGATGGAGCAAGATTCATTGGTCTCGTATTTCTATCCACCATCCATTAGAAGAATATGAATGATGAAAGAAGGGTGATTGCATAGGCAACCTTCATGATAGAGAATGAATAGAGGGAATAACGGTGGAAATCAATGGTTCTTGTGTAAATCCAACTTGGTAATTAGGTTTTGACCTTAGATATTCTTCTTCTCGTCATTTCTTCAAGCACAAAGGCATATGACCTACTAAGTGAAGGTTTTATTAACCTTCGTTCTTTGTCTTCTACATCCAAAAGGTACCGGTTTGGGCCCATGACCAATGATAGTTTTCTAGAGATTATCTTGATCATTTTGAAGCTTGAACCCACACTATGAAGTTGAAAATCTGATTTTAGCTTGTACAAATCTAGGATCAGTATATTTAGAATGCTTAGAAGTGAGTGGAGAATCACCTTTAAATCCTAATTTTATGGTAATAAAGCTTAAAATGATGATTCTTAGATACAAATTTGTTTGTTGATGAAAGATTTTGGATTTGATAAGCTTCGATATGCAATAAATGGTTGTGTATGTTCATCATGTGATATTAATGTGATTATCTCTAAAGTAAGTTACACCAAGGTCGTGGTGATTTCCAATGGTGGAATGAATGGAACTAGCATTTCGGGTTTGCCCTAATTTTCTACATTAATGCTATGTGTTATAAACATGTGGCTTGATTAATAGTTGTCTCTAGTTGATGCATATGAAGTTCAATGAACAATTTGTAATTATGGTTATTAATAACTCAGTTATCAAATAAGGTGGACTCCTTTTTTGAAGCTGATGAATTATTCTCTATCAAAATTTAGTAGGTGAAAAGAGAAACCCTAAGTAAAGAAATAAGATAAGAGTGGCGACAAGAAAACATTATTTGTATAAACTAAAGAATCAATAGACATTAGATCCATCACAGAGATTTGCATCGTGAAGGAGGAAATGTGCCTACTGACCGGTAGAGTCCAAGATCAGGTAGTTGAAGCATACGAGAGGAGTACAGGGGACTAAGCCTAAAGAGGATGATCTCCTTATATTAATTAGATACTCAACATTAATCAAATATTTTGGTGGTACCTAGTACAGTTCAGTTACTTAAGATATTATTTAGTAGGTTAGCTCTTGTGGAACCACTGATGTTGGTAGTTAAGCCTTGTGCTTTGACTCTCCACCTGAGTACCCAGGTTTAGAGGAGGAGTCTAGTTTATCCAGACAACTGTTTGGCTACTGATACCAGATGTGGCAAGTCCTATTGCAGACCAGGGAGCTAGTTGTAGATTTGGATTCCCTGATCTACTATAAGTCTTGTACGGTATGATCGTGAGTTTCTACAATACTTCCACATGTTGTAGTGCACTTTATGAGGGCATTTACTAGTACAGATACCACCTTTAACGTCTGTTAAAATGGCTTTTTTACTTTGGTTTCCAAGCAACACCCAAGTGGGTGACACCAAAGGTAGAATCCTATAGCATCGGTTCTAAAATCGACGATATAGAGTCAGCCCCGATTGCAACAAAAAAACCTGACACTAGTAGGATCCATAGTCATCGGTTATTTTTTAGAAAACCGATGCCTATCTCCAAACTCAAATAAAAAAATTAGCTCGGGTTAGAGCATACTTATCGGTTTTCTATATATAACCGACATCGTTGACAAAAATTAGTCATCGATTATATTGCAGAAAACCAACGCCTATCTCCATACTCGGAAAAAAAAATTGGCCTGAGTTAGAGCATACTTGTCGGTTTTCTATAGTGAATTGACGTCTTTGGCATTAGTTGATAGGTTTTCTAGATAATTGATGACAAAGTATTGTTTTGTTTTAATTATCAACTTGTAGGCCTACTATCTGGCTGGCCAACAAGATGCAGAACCTGCAGTTCAGTTCTGAACTGTAAGTTTACAACATCATGTGATTTCAACTAACAGCATGCCACAAACCTGTAATAACAAGATGATCAAGATTATATATAAATCATGTGTTTCACACACATGTATAAACATAATTAATTCATTCATATGATTCACACACATGTAGAAACCTATAGTTTTATTCCTTCCTCCATTTTCACATTCACACACATGTAGAAGCCTACAGTTCCATTCATTCATCTCTTTTCACATTCACACACATGTAGAAGCACTTTCATTCATTCATCTTCACATTCACACACATGTATATAGATCAAATTTCAATAAGACAATTCAAAAAAAGTCATTCACACGTGTATATATAAGCTTGTCTTTCAAAGTTTAGAAATAATTATGACATCAAAGTTTAGAAATGTCATTCTTTATCATCATCAGTAACCCAATTATAATAAAAAAAAATTCCTCCCTTTCAAAGGCTTTTTCCCATTGTTCTCTTATGTCATCTAATTGTTTCATCGTATAGGGAATATGTACATCTAATAACTTTTCCCTTGTAGCGAAGTCACTAGTTTTAAACATCTGCAAAGAGAATGACGTATATATATAATTAATAAGTTTGATATTTTCAAATTATCTAATGAGACTATACTTATATATGATGATTAAGACCATATAATACATGTTGTAGGTTTTTTATTTCTTGTGAAGCATATTTGACAATTAGGCCCATATACCGCATCACATAGTATCCACATGCCCAGTCGTTGTCTTGTACAACACACTATAAATTTCAACATACAAAATGTTAATAAATAAAAATAAGCATAGTTCACATAAATAATATATGCATTGGAGTCAGGAAACTACTTTCACATTCTCCCAGATTAACACTTTCTTTTTCTTACACATGTCTCCTCCAACCTTTTTGATATCTTTTAAAGTCCTACACTTTAATGTAACATGCTAAGTTGCATTACTAAATAGTAATGTAATAATATATGTTAACGGATATAAATATAAAAAAAAAATCTCATGTGACTAATGGCCTTTTCATTATGTGTCCCGAATTGTCTAACTCCTTCCCCTCAGGAACTAGATAATAAATAGTCAATGTCTCGGGGAAAACAACCAGTAACTCTAAATGCTTACCACTAGAGATAATAAAGTTACAAGTATATAACTCAAAATCCACAATAAAATGTAATTTTATTAAGTCCAAATTATAAGCAAAGTAAACTTACTCAACTGTGAATGGAGCTATTATCACGCTCTTCTTTGCTTTACTAAAATATTTAAAAGCGATAGAGCAGTATAAGGTAACTGATGAAGGTTCTTTGTGTACATGACTGATCAAGGATGGAATTAGAAATCCCACATGGGTAAATGAAAATTTTGTACAGACCCTATGTAAGTGGCTGCAAAATATATATTACATAAGCATTAATTAATATATAAGAAAATAGATCATCGTATATAAAATAAGGTATATAGATATATAAACAAGATCTCACCATATTGGTGTGATTTCGCTAGTGGTGCTAACACACTACTCGATTGAATAGATGCGCCCCACGAGGTCGGAATGCACGGTGGATGGGGGTTTGCTTTCAAAATTTATAAACCTAAACTAGCTACCTACATCTACTAAAACACTACACCCGCAAGCGCACGGGGTCGTGTCGTAGTATAGGAAGGTGGCAAGTAAAGGGTCGATCCACAGGGAAAAGAGGGGGCACTAGAGCTAGGTTAGTTTTGCTGGGTTCCTACTGCGGAGACTAGGGTTAAGGGTTTAAAGGTTGTTTTGGTTGTTAACTAAGGATGGACAAGCAAGAAATTAAAGGTGAGAACAAAACCTATGTTAACCCTAGGTTAGATTAAGACTAAGCAAGCAAGGAAAGACTAAGCTAGGTATGAAAAGGCAAATTACACTAAGGCAAGCAAGAGAAAAGCAAAAGAGCAATTAAAGAACTAAACTAACATGAGCAAGGCAAGAACAAGGCAAGCAACTGACTAAGCAAGAAAATAACTAATTAAGCTAAGTAGGCACAAAACTAGGGTTTTAAGCAATAAAGAGAGGTGTGGGTTGTTTAAGGGTATGAACTTATCACTTAAGTTGGGGGTGACATATGAACATTATGATTCCATTTAGATTATCCAAACCAAACAACAAGTTAGAGTCTAATGAATTAACCTAAGCTACTAACTGGCCATGGATATGCTAGGTTGTGTATAGGGGAACTAGTCCCTAACACCCCCTACTACCCTTACGAGGCTCAATTGGGTTAGGGATTAGGTTCAATTCAATTAGAGTCTAATCAAGTCTAGGTTTCTAGATTAGGTATTCCTAGGGCAATTAGGGGCCGAGGGTAGTAATGGGGAGGTGAGATTAGGGTTTTGGACCCCAATTCCCCCACATTCTAGCCTTGAGAAGGCTCCATGCTAATTGCACTAGAATCACCTAATATAGTTACTTAGATCTCTCACTTAGGTTTAGGGAGATTGGTTAAGATGTAGCAAGATGGGAGGCAACCTAGGGATCCAAGAATTGGACCTAGGGGCAAATCCCGAAATTCACACATATAAGCAATTTGCCTAAATTCCTAGGTGATTTCACACACAAACCAACAAGAAATCCATGGAGAATGAGATAGAAATAGAATATAATCATTAACAAATGAAATTACAAAGTTTACATGTCATTTTCCCCCAACATGGTATCAAAGTAACATAATTTCCCCCAAACAGCCCACCCACAGGGGCCTAGCTACTCATAGAAATGGAAAATACAAAAAGAGAGAAGATAGAGGAAGAAGTAGCCATGGAGCTCGGTCTAGATGAAGGACTCCTCCTCTCCAGTAGCTGTGAGGTCGTCCTCCTCCTTCTTCTTGGATGGAATGGTGTAAAATGGTGGTGGAAAGTGGATGGAAGGCTTAGATATGGGGGGTTATGTGGTGGAATTGGTGAAATGGAGTGGATTTGAGGTGGAGGTGAAGTGGAATGGAGTGGAGGTGACAAGGGGGTGAAAATGAGGCTCTAAGAAGCCAACCCTTGACCCTCAGCCGCCACTAGGGCTTATATAGGGATCTAGGGGGTCTAGGGTTAAGTTAGGGGCAAAATGGGGAAAGTAGTGAAAACTAGGTGGATTTTGTGAGTAGCACGGCCGTGGTAGGTCACCACGGTCGTGGTGGGTAGGGTAGACCACGGTCGTGGTGGATGGGCACGGTCGTGGGTTTATTAGAATGTGGAGATCACAGGGAGGTGTGCATGGATGGCCACGGCCATGGGGGAGTCACCACGGTCGTGGTGGGGACCTATGGCCACGGTCGTGTTGATCCCCACTGTCGTTTTGGCCATTTTAATCAATTTCTGGGAGTTTTACTGATTTTTTGTACTTGGGGCATGTCCACCACGACCGTGGGGACTCACCACGGTCGTGGTGGTGTCTCTCCCATGCATTTGAGCCTTGAACTTGATCATCCATGGAGGGTATTGCTTCACAACTTTCTTTGACCACTTGGGGTAGGTTGGAAGTGGTTTTGGCCTCATTTTGGGCTCCTCCAAGCCTGAGTAAACCCTAGATTGGGCCATCTTCTTTCCATGCCATCAAGTAGTGGACAAAGTACCTATAAAACATGCAAAAAACCTCCATAAGTGCATTTGATAAAAATAAGCATATTGGGGGAAATAACATGTAATCTAATAAGTATAGATGTGGTTGAAATGCAAAAAGACACAAAATTAAGCCCTAAAATAGGGCTGAATCACATATCCACAGTTCTATCATAGCATGAATAACTAAACAACTCCTAAATATCTTGTATAAATATATTATTATCATATGATTGGCCTGCAACATCCTTCTTAATAGAAACAATCATAGGACAATTTTTGGAATGTTCACCTATCCATATTTCCATACCCCTGCATTGAGGACCTATTGAGTCGTATAGGTCCTTTTCAAGCCAACTAGGTACTTCAAGAGGAGGTGGAGGTGGAGGAAGATGAGTTGTAGTGGGTTTCTTCCCTTTGTCTTGTATATATAATTTAATATCAATTGTCATGTATATATATATATACAAATTAACGTAATGTAAATTTTCCATACATGATCAGTATATATGACATCTATTTTGGGCCATAAGACCACTCTGCCTTCTGCTTCACCAAGCATGTCAGCATCTGGGTGGGCATATGGTAATGGTTGCTGCCTCTAAGCAGCAAACATAAGCCTCAGGCTCACACAAACCACACCATCAGGTACTGGAGTGCCATGAATCGTGTGCCCTGGAAGGTGTGGGTAAGCCTCTCCCTCTGCAATGATGAATTCTTTCAATTTTAGATGGCATGGCTTCAACCCCTACAAATTTACATAGAGTATGTTATATACATAAATAAACATATCATCTTGAAAATACTAGCTACTATGTCATTAAAATACTTACAGCGGACATGCTAGGTGGTGGGTCTACATGATTACTCCCAACCACCTCTACATGATCACTTCCTACCACCTCTATCATATGGGAAGAACAGCATGCCACAGGTACTGTTAGAGTGGCGGACTAAGATGCATGTCACTTGCTCAATGCTTCCTAGACTCTCTTATCAACTAACTCATCTACTCTTTTATCAACTAATTGATCTACCTATACATGGCCAAAAGAAATGCTTTTTGATTCATGAATTCCCTTTCCAATAACATTCTAAAAAAAGAACAGGTTACCTCAGCTTTTGAGAGTCCCCCTTTTTGGACATGTTTGTGATGTGATGACCCAAAGAATGCTCTTAGGCCCACTTCAACCCCAGCAACCCTAACACAGGATGCTCTGGGTTACCGAGAGTAACTGTCAATTCTTCCCTTGTACCCTCAGGGATGAATGAGTCTTGCTTCCTCTACTCGTGAAGATCCCACTAATCATCATCAATAGAAATTGGTAAGTAAACATAACAATCATCAATACTAATTGCTCTGAGAGTTGAATTTTACCATTTTTGCAGTCGCCTCAGTAGTTGGGGGCTTGGTTATATCTCCTTTTTTGTTTTGCCTCCCAACTATCCACACATCATGGTGATGTAGAGGTGCGGGAGTAGTAATAGAGGATTCACTAGTCTCAGTATTATGAGCAGTAGGTTGTTGAACGGAAGATGTTTGTATTTTTTGGTGAAGAGCTACATAGCCACCTGGACCCATCGTGTGGTCATGCACATTCAGTGCATGCCTTGCTCTTTGAGCATCGCTCATAGCCTTGCTAGTAATCACATTGAATTGGTTAGTAACAATCAAGGTCAACCATGAATAGGTGAATTCGTTAGAATGTATATTATTTAAATTGGGAGTGACACTTAATACCTTGAATTCATCAGTATTTCTCCTGGAGACAAATGCCTTCCACTCAGTCGGGTCCAGGTAGTTCCATTACTCAAGGGCTGACTTCTTCCTCTTATCAGCCTCTCGTATGTATTGTCAGTTGATAGTTGTCCTATAGTTCCTTAGGACCCTCCCACAGCATTGCATCACCTTTTTACGATGTAGGCTTTCATCCAGTTCAAATATACTCTACAAAATTTCATATATTTAATAGAGTATTCTAAAAAATAAAATTGTAAATAACTTTAAAAATAGAATTGCAAATGATAATATCTCACACATAGTTCTTTCCAAACTAAATCTTTCTTCCCTTTAGGAACTATATGCCAAGATTCTACATTTACACTACAATGGCTACAAGTAAGAACCCCAAGATATGAAAAAAATGAGTTACAGTTCCTTCCAACTAGATTTCCTACATGATCAAAATCCACAACCAATTTTGGTCCATTGCCTCTTTGTTGTAGTAACTTGTTCATCATAGTGATGCCCCTGATTTTTTCAAAAAATTTTGTTGCTCATCAAGTGAGACAAGGTTTTTAGGGGGTACATCACCAACCTAAAAATTGACAAAAAAAACACATATAGGATATAACTTATAAATGGACATATATATCTAGATATAGGATATCTTGTAAAACTTACATTGTGAGGTGGTGCCTCACTCTGGTAATCATCATCATGATCATCATACTCATGGTCAGACATATGAAAGTGTCATACAAAAAACAATCAAACATTTAACATTTAGTGTAACTAGAAATTAATATAACATTGTGAAGTTCATATCGATCTAACATTCAAAAAAAATAAAACATTTAAAAAAATAAAAACATGCCTCTAATATTGAGATCTTTTATCAGTTAACATTCCTTCACAGTGATCTTCGTGCACATAAAAGTCATCGTTAGATTCAATATTTGGTGTTGGCAACCCAATTGAGAATAGACTCGAGTCATCATACTTATCATAGTAGTCTTCTTCATCTATATGATCTTCAATGAACTATCTTTTACCATGAAGAACAACCGACCATTTCTCATTTGTAGGATCATCGATATAAAATACTTGTTTCGCCTGTGATGCCAATATGAATGGTTCACCCTTCTCGCCAATCTTTTCAAAATACACTAATGTGAAATCCAATTCATCTACTATAACTCCTTTGGTGTTATCAACCCAATTACACTTAAAGAGTAGAATTATGAAATCTACATAATCAAACTCCCATATGTCTTCAATGACACCGTAATATGACATTTTAGCATCACGTGGACTCTTATCTTTCGCACTAGAAAAAACAATGAAGACGTTTGAAGGGTGATCCCACTATTTTGGACGACGCTCTTATCATCTTGATGCTTTGTATAATATGAGAACTCATTTATGTCAAACCCTTCATAAGACATAACATTCATTTTTGGTTTAAAGGCAAGGCATTTGATATTTTTAGCAATATTATTTGGTGTTTGAGATAGTTGATGTAAGACTTTATCTTCAAACCACTTAATAAATGTCTTGTAATGCTCTCTAGCAAGCCAAATTGAATTGGCTCGAGGATATTGTTTCTTGATGAAATTGGTATGTTTCGTGATATAAACACTCACTTCGTTAATGTTGTGTAAAATATACAAGTGAACTTGTTCCAACAGCTTACAAGCTGATTACTTTCATCTGTGCTCCTAAAATCCCTTTGCCAGAATACTCCTCAATATTCTTGTCATTTATAGGAGCATCATTACCACTCAGAAAGTCATTGCAAAAATCCATAACCTCTCTCACCACATAACCCTCAATAATACTCCCTTCAGACCGATAATGGTTTTGAACATCACCTTTAAAAATGTTCATGTATCATTCAAAAGGATACATCCAATGAAATAAAATGGGTCCCAACATTTTCACTTCCCTAGTCAAGTGGACAACAAGATATACCATGATATCAAAGAATGAAGGAGGAAAATACATCTCAAGCTGACATAGGGTAACAACCACTTCTCTTTGCAACTTCTCAAGATCAATAACTTTGTTGCATAGACTATTGAAGAAGAAATAAAGTATGGTGATTACAAACCTTACATGCTTTGGTAGTATAGATCGAATTGCCACAGGAAATATTTGTTGCATTAGAGTGTGACACTCATGAGATTTAAGACCTATCAACTTCATATCTTTCATTAATGCCAATCTACATATGTTGAAAGAGTAACCATGTGGTACCTTAACATTAACCAAGCACTTGCAAAAAGCTTTCTTCTCCTTTCTAGACAATGTGTAATAAGAAGGAGGTAAATATGTTCTCCGATCAGTACTAACTACTTCTGTTAATTTTTTCCTTATTCTCATTTTGCGTAGGTCCATTATGGATTTGATCCCATCTTTAGTATTACCTGGTATATTCAATAGAGTACCAATGACGCTATCACAAACATTTTTCTCAATATGCATGACATCGATACAATGCCTAACTGCCAAAGAACACCAACAAGGAAGGACCCAAAATATTGACTTCTTTTTTAATAATGATTTGCCACTTTGTGTGGTCATGGTACATTGTGATCTCTTACCAAATTCATTGACAAAGTCTTTTACTCTTTCATAAACAACCTCCCCTGGCATAGGTTTAGGCACACTCCGTTCCTCATTCCATCCATTGAAAGCTTTGCGCAACCTTCGGTATGGATGGGATTTTGGAAGAAACCTTCGATGACCAAGATATACAGTTGTGTTTCCATATTTTAGTCTTATTGAATCAATGTTCTCTTTTCATATAGAACATGCTTTGGATCCTTTTACACTGTATCCAGATAAATTCTCATATGTTGTAAAGTCATTAATGGTGCAAAACAACATAGCATGTAAACGAAATATCTCTCTACGTGAAGCATCATAGGTCATCACAACATCACCCCAGAGTTTCTTTAAGTCATCAATCAAAGGTTCAACATAAACGTTGATATCATTTCTAGGTTGTTTAGGGCCTGATATCAACAACGACAACATAATGTACTTATTTTTCATACACAACCAGGGAGGAAGATTGTATATAACAAGCATAACAGGCCAAGTGTTATGTTGGTTGCTCAATGTTGATTCATCCCATTGGTACAAAGTCCAAGTCTTAGATTCCTGACTTCTTCACCAAATTTAGGGTACAATAAATCAATCTTCTTCCACTATGGAGAATTAGACGCATGTCGTAGGATCCCATCATTATTTTTCTTAAGCTCTGCATACCGCCTCAAATGCTTCACATCTATCAGATTGGAAAACAAGTGTTGAAATCGTGGTATTATAGGTGATACCACGTCACCTTGGTAGGAGAACCAGTTTTGGACTTCCCCGAAGTCATCATTTTATACCTTGACGCCCCACATTTTGGACAATCTTTCAAATCCACATAGTCCTTTTGAAATAATACACAATCATTCGGGCATGCATGTATCTTCTTAGCCTCCATTCCCATTGGGCATAATAATTTCTTTAACTCGTATGTTGAGATTGGAAGCTCGTTTCATTCAGGAAGAATTTCTTTCAACAAAGACAACAATGGCATGAAGCTTTGGTCACTCCATATATTATTAGCCTTTAGATTATATAATCTCAACATAGCGCTAAGCTTTGTAAACTTAGTACAACATGTGTATAATGGTCTCTTAGCATCATGCACAATGTTCCTAAACATGGAAGGTGGATCGGTGTGCTCTACCCCACAACTATCTAACATATCATCAATGATGTCTATTGGAACCATTTTGTTCACATCTACGTTATCGGCAGCAATTTCTTCTTCCACACAAGAACTGCTATCGCCATCTACTAATTTTAGGTTTGAAATCTCTCCATGCTAGTACTATTCTATATAGCCTTGTACAATCTCATTACACATGACATGACTTCTGATTTTGTCACGAGTGCTGACTTTCAAGTTGTTACTGCAATGCCTACATAGATAATAGAACCTATCTCCAGGTTGGTTCCTATGTTCCTCTACAAATCTAATAAACTGATCAAGACCAACAATAAACTCTGGGGTGTAGCGATTTGGAATGGACATCCATGATCTATCCATTCTATTATCAAAGACAAAACAAGTATATATTAGGGTTTAGGGATTACATATTAAGTTAAGGATTTATAGATAGATTAGGATTTATTGTTCTAGATTTAGGGATAAAGATTTAAATATTAGGGTTTAGCATTAAAATATTAGGGATATTAGGGGTTAAAAGATTAGGGTATGTCTTATAATAAATATGTGTACCACCTATCCCATTCTTGAACACCTAATCTCACTAGTAAGTGTATAATGTGGACTGGGTTTTCAAGAAAATTTCGGTAGCATTTACCCATAGTTCTCCAAGTACACTGATGTACATGGGCAAATGCCCACCAACATATGTACTTAGAGAACATACGGGGAAGTGCTCATGAAACATCATGAAAACCAAATATACATTATCGGCTTACATCCTAAGTGAGATTAAGTGTTTAAGAACAATCTCAAACTGGGGATTATCCAAGAGTTACTCCTAATGAGTAAATCTCAGACGGGATTTTAGGTTTTATGTAACATCATTCAATCTCGTTCATATCCTAGGTTTTATGTAACATCATTTAATTCAATTCATTCTTCTATTTGGATTAGTTAATCAACATAGAAAGCAAACAGTTATACTACCACATGTCTTGTATTATCACATGTAGTAACACTCGTCACATATAAACTTAAAAGACATATAGATACTTCTAGTCATCGTCATATCACATAACAAACTTAAACTTGGAGTAAAACAAGATTTTGCTTGTCCTCAAGTAATCCACCTAATAATAATTGTGATCCAACTTTTGATAAAAGTTCCTATCCAAGATTCAGAAAAAATCAATCATTTTTTATTTCCATCGTATATAGGAAGTAGATCTCATCTACATCTAATTATTAATCCATTAAAACAAAAAGAATTAGATTTATTGTTTGAAGTTCAAGGCACTAAAAGATCAACACATCCACTATTTCATAATGCATCCTTATAAATATAAAAAATTTACTACAAACTCCAAAATCATGAAATATCACAGTCCATGACACATTTAGTAGATTTAAGAATACATTTAGTTATTACTCAAGCATTACATTAATTATGTATAGGAACATATACACCTGAACTGGTCTAATCTGATACACAACATGTTGCACAATAAAGCAAGAGAAATAAATGGTTTAAGGGATTCTAATTTTACCTAGCAGTAGGGGAAGTACCCCAAGGTCGATGGGAGGGAGGCTAGGCAATGGGAGTGGCAGTGTAGCTCAGTAGCTCCAGCCTTAGCAACAGCGGCGAGGAAGCAGCACTGTCGCGGCGGAAGCGGAAGCAGTAGGTGGCAGAAGTAGCAGGCTCCTCAACAAAAGTGGTGAATGCAGCTCTATAGCTCCTCAACAGTAGCGGCGGCGAGGAAGCCCAACGACATGGTGATGGTAGCAGTGAGGAAGCCCAACAACGAGTAGAGGAAGACAGAGATCGGTGGCGAAAAGTGGTAATGGAATCGCTAGAAACCTAGTGAATGAAATCACGATGAAACAGAGAATGGGGAAGAGTCTATTTCACACGGGTGCTATTGAGTTATCTATAGTTATCAGTTATTTACAAAAACCAATGCATAATACCAATAGGTGTCGATCACATTTGAAAAACTAAAACTAAGTGTAAGTTTAAACAAAAAAGTTGCATCCGGTTAGAGTTTTAGTCGTCAGTTTTTAGATATAACAACCAACATCTATTCACATATCGAAACAAAAAATCTTATTCTTGTGTTAGGATCATAGTTGTCGGTTTCCCAACAAAAAAACTGACGCCGAAGAAGTAAATTGGGGGGGGATATTTTTGTAGAGACAAGGCACGAAAACACCTAGTCATCAGTGTTTGTTAAAAACCGATGACTAATGAGGGGAATAAATTTTGTCTCGCGAAGGGTGATTAGTCGTCATTTTTTTGTGACAAACGACGTCTAATGAGGGATAAATGTTTTTGTGGAGATATGGCAGGAAACATGTGTCGTCGGTTTTGGAACAACTGACTTCATATTGAATTTTTTGAAGGCAAATTTTTTCCCCTAGAAAATTGTATTTTATAGGTAAATTTAGACGTCAGTTTCTTTGAAATGAAACTGAAATTAAAATAAAAGTGATACCCATGTCTTTTCTAAATCGGCCTGGACTTCACATACAATGACAGTTTTATTATTTAGCTGACGTCATTGTACTTTGTCGTTCATTTTAATATGTAACTGACGCCGTCAAATGTGACATTATATATCATTTTTGTACTAGTGATTGGGCATAAAAGGAATAAAATAATTCAATGAATGGATTTAGTTATTTATTTATTTTAGTTACTATCAATTTTATTGCAATGTTGGATGGTTTATAGTTTTAAAACTTCCATTCCCATATTATTTTGTATTTAATTTTATTATTTTCATACGACTAGATTATCATGGTTATTGATTTTATGTGCCTTGAGCTAGTAGCTCAAACAATCTACTAATTTTTTCAGAAAAAGGTCCAGCTCTTAAAGAGGAGTCAGAAGCTAGCTACCAATAGGAGTAACTAGTTGAGATCTTGAGAGAATTAGATAAAATAGTTAGGAGGTCTCTTATCCTTTATTTAGATCCAGGAAATGAGAGAGTGAGAAATAAGAGCAGTCTGTAATAAAGTATACTTGGTGTTTTAAGTGAGAACTCGTTCTTCAATGTAAAAGTCAAACTCTATTGTAACCACATCTTGAGAACATGTTGAGAAACATTATGGACTTGACCCTCAGGCAATGGCTCAGGGTGGAGAAAATATAGATGAGGCAGTGAGGATGTTCCACATCTTTCTGGAGATGAAGGAGAAGTTTAAGACGGATGAGAGGTCCACATATTCTAGAAAGGACCTCATGAGATCCTATGAGCTGGTGAAGAATCTTGGTGGGATTCAATATTATGGAACAACAGACCCAACTATGGCAGATGTGTGGTTCTGATAGCTAGACAAAGTTTTCCACATAATGAAATTATTAGAGGACGAGAAGATCAACCATGATATCCATCTATTTAAAGGGTTTGTTCAGTCATTGTGGCGTAGAGTAGAATATATGAGGAGAAATATGTAATGATATGGAAAGATTTTTGTCATGAGTTTTACCTAAATTATTTCCCTCTTACCTTCCTAAGTGATAAAAATAGACAACTAGAGATTATCATATAGGGAAATATGACAATTGGTGAATATGAGGCATATTATACAAGGATGGTTAATTTCTATCTGCAACTTGTATTGGATGACATATGGAAATACAAGATGTTTCAAGCGGTTTTAAGGCCAAATATTATACACAATATCTCAACACCTGGACAAAGGGATAGAGAAAGCTTTGTAGATTTTGTGGAGGCAGAAAGATGTATTGAGGAGTCAGTTAATGCTAATAAGCACTGTAAGGGTAGAAAAAGAATTAGAGGTTTTTGTAGAGTATGATAGAGTAGTGGTGGATATAGAGGAGGTGGTGGGTATTTTTTCAAAGTAGGATGGGTTCTTGGTTGTTTTAGAAGGCAAGAATCTAGTTATAGTGTTGTTGTATCTTCTCATAGTAGGGGAAGATTGAGCAATTGTAGATGGAATGCATCACCAAGATTGGCACCTCCAACAAGGCCTTTAGGATCATTAGTATCAGTGATAGGTCTACAAATACAAGGCATGGGTGTATGTGTCACTTATCATAAGGCACACTCGGGTCAATGTTGGGGAACAAAATTTCAAGGATGTCATTATTGTGAACATATGTGACATTTTAAGAGAGATTGTCCTAAGATTCATATAACACTAGCATAAAGTTCACAATCTCAATTTCAAACTCCATAGAGGAAAACTCAAGCTAAAGGAGTAAGTTCTTCAGCGGCTTCAGGCTTTAAAGGAGGAGCACCTAGTAGCAGTAGTGGACAATGAGGACACCATGGCAGAGGGACATTTACTTGATGTTTCTTTTCTATGACTCAGTCTAAAGGAGTAGTCTTACCCAGAGTTGTTATAGGTGAATTTCTTCTCTTTAACATCGTTTCAGTTATAATTTTGATTATTCTTGGTTCCAGCCATTCTTTTTTCAAAGATCATTAGTTAGTGGTTTAAATATATTAACTTCGGGCTTGTCATATGAATTGTTGTTAAGGGTGCTATTAGGTGAACTAATAGTTTTGAAAGAAATATTTCATGTGTTTCTCTTGAGTTTTAGTGGGTATACCATAATGCTTAATCTCATAACCTTCAATATTAATTTTTTTCAAATAATGTTAGGTATGGACTGCCTTGAGACATACCGTGTTCAATTAGAATGTTGGATGAAAGAGGTTATCTTTGAGCAAGCTGGTTTCCATTGTACCTTTACTGAAGATAGGAAAGTCTTACCCACGTGCATAATATCACCTATTGTAGCTAATAGGGCATCATTAGAAAAGGGTATGATGCCTTTTTAGCACATGTTGTAGATGTAAAGATAGATAAAAGGAGTAGTTATTATAGAAGATTTTCCCATCTTGTGTGAGTTCCCTGATGTTTTCTTGATGAGTTATCAGGTTTATCTCGAGAGATATGTTGATTTTGAGATACATATCTTACCTATTAGTCACCCAATAGCATACCAACCTATAAAAAGGCAACTGTAGAGCTAAAAGAATTAAAAACTCAGTTAGAGTTACTGGATAAGGGTTACATTCAACCTAATACATCACCTTGGGAGATCCAGTGGTTTTTGTGAAAAATAAGGATGGAAATATCCAGTTTTGCATAGCTTATAGGCAAATGAATAAGATAACCATCAAGAATAAATATTATTTTCCTAGTATTGATGATCTATTTGATCATTTGTGAGAATTTTCTCCAAGATTGATCTCGGGTTAGGTTATCATTAGATGAGTATAAAGGCATCAAATGCACCTAAGTTAGCCTTTAGAATAAGATACGAACACTATGAGTTTGTAGTCTTGTCTTTTGGATTGACAAATGCCCATACATCTATTATGGACATGATGAATAGGATTGTCAGACCATATCAAGATCAGTTTATAGTAGTGTTTATAGATGATATTCTTACATATTCTAGAGATGTAGAACAACATGAGTGTCATTTGAGGATATCTTTGTAGTTGTTGAGACAACATCAGTTGTATACTAAGTTCATCAAATGTGAGTTCTGGTTGTCAAAAGGTTCCTTTTTTGAACATATTATATTAGGATAAGGAGTCAGTGTAGACCCTAAGAAAGTAGAATATGCTCTTTAGTGGGAGCAACCAACAACTCCTAGTGAGGTCAGAAGTTTTCCTGAGTTATCTAGATACTATAGAAGGTTCATAAAGAACTTAAGTGTCCTAACATCACCACTTACATGTTTAATAAGAAAGTATGTGCCTTTTGTTTGGTATGCTAATTGTGAGAAAAGCTTCCAGACAATAAAACAAAGATCAACATCAGTACTACTTTTGATTATACTATAAACATTTAAAGGTTACGCAATATTATGTGATGTATCCACAAGAGGATTAGGATCTTTTCTTATTCAAGAAAGAAAATTGGTATCTTATGCTTCAAGGAAGCTTATGAAGAATGAAGAGAACTATCATATCCATGATCTTGAGCTGGAAGCTGGCCCTAAAGACATGACGTCATTATCTTTATGGTGAGTCATGTCAAGTCTTTACATATCACATGAGTCTAAAGTATATTTTCGCATAGAGCGATCCAAACCTAAGTGAATAGAGGTGGATGGATCTTATAAAGTACTATGATGTTACCATTGATAACCACCCTGGTAAGGCCAATGTTGTGGCAGATGCTCTGAGTAGGAAGTATACATCACCAATAGAAATGTTTTCTATGGCATGTTTAAAAAAGACACTTACTGGACAAAATGAAAGAGATGAATTTAGATTTGAGTGTGTCAGAACAAGGTGGGTTCTTTACACAAATACAAATTAGATCTATATTTTATGAGCACATTAAAGAGATGCAACAGGAATGACACTTAATTAAAGCAGACCATGCATGGCATGACATAAGGGAAGAGGACATAATTTAATAGATGATGGGATGTTGTGTTAGTAGGAAAGATTGTATGTGCCATACAACAACAAAATAAAGAAGTAGATTCTTAAGGAAGCTCAATTTCTATGTATACAATACATCTAGGTAATTCCAAGTTGTACAACAACCTCAAAGAACTATATTAGTGGCTATGTATGAAGAGAGATGTGGTTGAGTATGTATCCAAATGTGGTGTGTGCCAATAAGTCAAGGTTGAACACCAGCCAGCATGTACTCTACAATTACTCCATATTCCTATGTGGAAGTGGTAACATATTACTAAGGACTTTATGGTAGGTTACCTAGAACAATACATGGTTTTGAATATATATGGGTGATCATAAATGGAATGACTAAATCTTCTCTTTTTCTTCCAATAAAGACAAGTTGGTATGCACCCAAACTAGAAAAAGTCGACATTGATGGGATGGTTAGATTGTATGGAATATCAACTTCTATAATATCTGATAGAGACCCTAAGTTTACATCTAGATTATGAAATCAACTGCATCATGCCTTGGGTATAAGTTTGAAGTTCGACACCACATTTCATCCACAGACAGATGGACAGTTAAAGCAAACAATTCAGACCCTAGAAGACATGTTGAGGGCATGTGTTTTATAGTTTAGTGGTAGTTGGGATAATCATCTTAGTGTTGTGGAGTTTGCCTACAACAATAGTTATCATTCCAGTTTAGGCATGTTGTCTTAAAAAAACTTTGCATGGCAGAAAGTGTAGATCTCCTATTTGTCAATACGAAGTTGGAGAAAGATAGATGTTCGGTCCAAAATTGGGGGAAGAAACAATAGAAAATATATATGTGAGACAGTAGTTGAAATTTGCACAACATCGAAAGAAAAGCTATGCAGATAAAAGGCGTAAATCACTTCACTTTGAGGTTGGACGTGAGGTTTACATAAAAGTGTCACCATTGAAAGGTGTACTGATATTTGGAAAGTAAGGCAAACTAACTTCTAGATATATGGGTCCCTATCCAATCATTCAAAGAGTTGAACTAGTTGCATACATGCTTGAATTTCCACCTGAGCTAGCCAACATATATGATATGTTTCATGTATGTGTGTTGAAAAAATGTCACCCAGGTACAAAAAATACTTTAGACCTAGAACCGTACAATTGAGATATAATGTCTCCTATGTAGAAGATCCTACATAGATTTTAGATCAAAGAACTCATCAGCTTAAAAGAAGGGAGATAAAAACAGTTAAAGTTTTATTGAGAAATCATGGATTATAAGAAGATACATGGGAGTTAAAATTAGAGATATATAACAAGTACCCCTTTCTCTTCTAAATAAATTTTGAGACAAAATTTCTATTAGAGGAGGATATTGTTATAACACATACCATGCTTGAATGGTAATTATAGAGTTAAAGTTAACCATAGTATTAATTTTTGCTTGTTAATATCTTAATAATTTGGTGATTCATTTTAGTTATATACAAGTTTTGGTACGTAGTTGTAGAGAATTTAATTATGAATCCATATTAATAATAAAGAACCAAACTAAAGTTGATGTGAAATTTCCAAGTTGACAACCAAATGATCAAGAACTAAGGTTTTGCTAAGTGCACAGATCAATGGTTTCATAGATCCCTTAGGCTGATGATTTTTGTAGATCAATGGAAGTGTTAAGCATAACCGAAGGTTTGGTTAGTGACACCAACCAAAGGTTAAGTACACCAATGGTTTATAGGGTATTACCTTTGGAAGGTTTTTCCAGGTGCCACCAACCAAAGGCTAGATCGGCAAGTGTCAACCAAAGGCTAGACCGGTGAGTCCATGGATGGTTTGATTATTGAACACCAACTGAATATAGAGCACACTACTGGTTCTAGAAATTGATGGCCGCACTGATAACCATCAACTGATGGCATGACAATCAAAGGAGATGATCGAAAGTTGTCCAGACCAAAGGATTGTATCTACTAAAGGTCAAGCAACTAAAGTTTGCACAAGCCATCAGTAGAGCCAATTAAAGGTCCGTTTGCGTCGCCTCCCAGATCATCAAATTACTATGAGTTTTGATCTCTATATATGGGATGTAAATTGATGGAATGAGATTCACTAGTATCGTATTTCCATCCTCCATCCATAGAAGCCTTCGAGTGGCAAAAGAAGGGTGATCATATAGGTGACCTTGACAACGAAGAAGGAAGAGAGAGAATAGCAAAGGAAACCAATGATTCTTGCTTAGATACAACTTGGTAAGTAGGTTTTAACCTAAGATATTCTTCTTGACTTTGCTTCTTGGAGCACAGAGGCATATGACCCATAAATCAAAGGTTTTATTAACCTTCATTATTCATCTTTTACCTCTAGAAGGTGTCAGTTTGGGTGTATGAACCAGTGATAGTTCAATTAGAGTTGATCTTGGGCATTTTGAAGCTTGAACCCCAACTATGAAGTTGGAAATTTGAGTTAAACTTGTGCAAATCCAATATCAGTATATTTGGAACACTTACAAGTGAGTGAAAAATAACCTTTAAACCCTAATTTTATAGTAACAAAGCTCGAAATGATCATTAGTATGGACTGATTTGTTTTTTGATGAATGATTTTGAATTTGATATGTTTAGATGTGTGAATTAAATTGAATTATTAAATGATCCAGTATACTCATGATGTTATATTAATATGCTTATCTATAAATAAAGCTACATCAAGGTCATGACAATTTGTAGTGGAAGAATGAATGGCACAATATTCTAGGTTTGCCCTAATTTTCTACATTAATGCTATGTGTTAGAAACTTATGGCTTGATTTATTTGTCTCTAGACAATTCATATGAAGTTCAATGAACAATCTGTAATTGTGGTTATTATTTACATTTTTATCAGATAAGGTAGATTCTTTCTTTTGATTCTAGTGAATTATTCTCTATCAAAATTCATTAGGTGAATAGAGAAATCCTAAGTACAAAGGAAATATAATATTAGTAATATGAAAAAATTATTTATAGAAAGTAAAGAATCATTAGGCTTTTTTTATACTAGTCAGAGGGCCTTTTTATTCATCTCGCCCCTCTCTTGCAAGCTGAATTAGACATTAGATGCTTTGTATGTTGTATAATCCATCACTGATATCTGCACCGTGAAGGAGAATTATGCCTATCGACTAGTAGTGTCCAAGATGAGGTAGACAGAGTGTACCAAAGGGGTATGAGGGACTAAGCCCAGAGAGGATTGTCTCCTTATATTAGTGAGGTATTCAATGCTAACTGGAGATTATGGAGGTACTTAGTACAGTTCAGTTAGTTCAGATACTTCTCAGTAGGTCAACCCATATTGATATTGTAACATACCAAAACCTAGACTCTTGATTCTAGATACCCTAATTCCATGGTTAGGCAGTTGGTATACTTAGTTCTTTAGTATTTACCAAACAAAGATTGAGTTCTAGACTAATATAATTGTATATAACCCTAATGCAAATAATAAAGAATGTAACATGATTAACTCAACAGTGACCTTGACTTGTATAGGCTTGAAAACATAAATAATACATCAAGTGACATTAGGTGCTATAATAAACTTCCTATATCATGATACACTCATATTAACCTATTAACCTAAATATGTGCTAACATGTAAATGAGTTCATGAAATATACTGCATTTGTTCCCTTTTTTAAATAATATACACATAAGGAATAAGATATAGCTAGGTGAGAGGTAAAATGTGTCTAATACATGAATTGAAATAATAATGGGAATTTTCATGTCCGTAGATATGAATTGTATGTCATCATCTAAGTTAATATTGAATTAATAGACTTAATAGGTTAAACAAGTAAAATGTCAAAATTCGTATATAATAATATAAGGTAACTCTTTTGGTAAAAAAAAGTGAAGATAATAAGACTGAATGTAATGGATATTGATAATCATGATGTAATATTATACTACATATAAATGTAAAGAGCCTAAACCCTGATTGTGTTAGAACTCATAGAAGGAAAATTCAAAACCAAATATAATGGAAAAATTGTATTCCTTGGGTCCTAATTATCTCAGGTGCCAAGTTTCACATAAATTGAATAATCCTACATGCCTTAACTTCATCTAAGAAAGAAAATATAAGATAAACCCAAAAATACTAGTAATGTATTTGTTTATCCCAAAAGTGGAAACTAATGACAAATTCGGATTTTATATGTTTGAATTATCCTAGGTATCAAATTTCAAATTAGGAAAAAGAGTTAAATTAAAATATACTTATTAGTACTTGTATTGATCTGATTTCCTATTGTTTTGAACTTATACAACTGTCACACTCAAATGTTATGGACTCTGTCATGCTATGGTTTTAGATTTATGACTTTGAATTGATTATGTACCCTATGGACCATTCAATCAAGATTAGACGACGTAGACATCATCTCCTACCTCAAGTAGGAGAGTTCCGCTCGTGTATAACGATCTGCCTGACCTTGATCCTTTCTCCATATATATATATATATATATATATATATATATATATATATAATCATTGAATTTTTTATATATTTTTTAACCATAAGCTTCCTTGCAAATACTTGAACCTTGATTTCCTTTTGTTTTTTAGCCCAATTTTCCCTCCAAGCTTCTCATACCCTCTTTGCACTAGGCACTCTTCTCCCAACATCTATGAATAGGACCATACTCTAGGTTTCTTCTGCACACCATGTGATCTTACTCTTTCTTTAATTACTTCACTTTATCACCTATTTTTGTTGTAATGCATAAAACCTTGATCATGGCATCGGTGTGGAGGACTCTCACCTCGCTTTGTGTCGATTTAATTCAATTTAGGGTAAGGTTTAGTGGTGTGTTGTCTTCATTTCTGGGTGCTCAAAATGCCCAATTTAGCCCTTCTATGTTTTTCCCCAATCACAACATGAGCTTTTCTTTACCCAGCCACGATTACGGTGGATGTTAGGGAAGACAATGACCTCACACATCAATTACCCTTCTACCCTCCCTCTATTTTTATTTTTGTCTCTCTCTTATGGATAGTTTTGTCACATAATCTTTCGTCAATGATTTACGTTGTGTAAACTTTGTTTTTAGGGCTATGTACCTATGTTCCATGTCATGCATATGGTCTTGATTTTGTATGTGAGTGTTAATTGGTAATTGTCCAGAGTTTATAATTTCAATATATTCTTAAATTAATTTGACTTGCTAAATTCATAACTTATTCTTTAGTCATCAAAAAAATAAAAAGAAATACTCATTGTATTTAGGGAATTATCCTCTAGGTAAATAAATACAGTTCTTCGCCTAAATCGAATTATAATAAGATTAAGAAATGTAGGGCTTATAAAATACATACTAATTAATGGTTCAAATATATAATTCAATACTAGGTGAAGAAGAATTTTGACTTTATCTAGCTTTTGGATTTTGACAAATTGACAAACATTTTTTAGGTATGTTGCATTCCTTTATGAATCATATTGAGTAATTACTTTCTTTACTCTCTCTCTTACACCTCTTTTAGGTATTTTGTTAATGAAAAATCTCTTTCTTGACTTGATGACTGTTTGGGTCTAATCGTAATGAATTTGAATCATGATATTCTTAAACTATATGTCATGTTGGACTCTAAAATTGTCCTTCTCTTCATGATGGAACCCTAATTATGGAATGGAACTACATTGTTCTTTATTGTGACATGGATCACTAATTTTTCCCACTTATGTGAATTTTTTTTCATATTATCTATTTGTGTAATGGAAATCTCATTCATTCTATTTTTATGACTATACCTTCTGTTACAACCTCAATTTTACATGTGTTTTCATAATTGAAATGTAATAATTTTATGAATATGGACTTGAATTGAGAAGGTTGTATGCTTTGATTCAAAGAATGTGTTTCTTTAAAAATCTTCCCTTTGATATGAATTTCGTGATTTCTATTGTTCTGTTAATCCAATAATGGATATAAAAGAGAGGAAAAGAAGAAAAGTCCAAACAATAGAGAAAGATAAAAGATAATAGATTTTGAGCAATGTATTTAGGAGAAATGTATGGAAATTTCTAGAAAGTGGCATTGATGTGCACAATTGATTAGATTTCGTTTACATGTGATTACTAATGGAAAGAATAATCAAAATAAAGAATATAAGAAAAGAGGAAAGAAAAAATATATGTTTTAATGCATAATATATGCCTTATAAGTCATTGACTTGCAAATGAAGAAAATGGGTTATTCCTTTTGAGTTTCGACTTCAAACTTGGAATATAAGTAGATTAAGTCATAATAGACTTTCCCCTAAAATTTTATTGATAAAGGATAACCAATGAGAGAGTTATTGGTTTTATGAGTTTGCATGAAGTGAAAGGATAATCATCAATTCCATTTAAATGCCATGATTTTATTTCCTAAAAGAGATGCCTTTAAAATATGAGTGTGACACCACAACCGTTGGATTCTGATCTAATGGTGGTTGTGTTGTCACCTACCTTGAGCCCAAATAGGAAAATAGGAGTAGTAGTTGCGAACAAATAACTCAATTTTTCTCTCTCATCTAATGCACAAGAAAACATGGAAACCAGCCCATCGGCTTCGAGAGCAAGAAACGCACCCACCTACCCTAGGTTTTACCTAGTTTGGGGATTCTAGATGATTCACCCAATTCACAGGTCCCTAGCCGGTTGCCTTTTGACCCCATGGCTATATAAGTGGATGTGCATCCAATGCAAGGGCACTACAATCATTGTGAGACTTCGCCGAACTAACAAAAACAACCCCGGGATCCAATTTCACCTTCAGATCTCTATTTTCTCCCCTTTCTCCTTCTCTATTCTACCGGCAAACTTCCCTCTCACCTTCTATGTTGGCGCCGCCTCCCAAGAAATTGGGGATGTCGGTGAGTCCGGCGGGGAGCAGCGGTGGATTCCGCTCTAAAACCTAGCCCTCCCGCACTCTATTGCTCCAAGTAAACCTCTAGGTTGACTGCATCCTGGAGTCGGGGAACATAGGCTCGTGAACGATAGGCGGGCGTGAGGTTGAAGATGGGAAAGGAATGACCTCCCTACCCCTGGGCGTGTGTGGCTCTGGATCAAGAACTCAGGGGCAAAAGTGTAAAATGGACCCGGTCCAGCGTGCGCTCACGTGGAGCAAACTGCTAGGTGGCAAAATCTATTTCGCAGAGCCCAACCCGCGTGGAAAAGGAAACGACCCGTTTTTTCTTACATGGCAGCCTTCCATTGGCTAAAGGTAATTTATCTTGTGAAATTCATAACTAATTACTGGTAGCTCGGATTAAAGCAAATTATATATGAATCTTGCTCAGAAAAATACAAGGAATTCAATAAAAATACTAACAGAGCCTAGTTTTGCTTCTAGTTCGAAAAATACCTAAAGTTGATATCTTTAAATGATCTAATTAGATCAAAACCCTAGCTTTTAAATATTAATGTTTTTGATAGAGTTATTTGATACTAGTAATCAAAGTCTAACTTAGTTGCATAAATATGATGAAAGAGATCTAATTAGAGATATATGTTCATAACTTGTGTATTTAGGGTTTCATGATTTTAATAGTGCATTAAAAGGGTTAAAAACCCTAATTCGGGTAGTTATGAGATTTAATGAATCTAAATATGAGAATCAATCTAGAAGGCATGAAAATAGTGTTATTGGACTAATTGTGGATAAATACCCTTAATTTGGTAATTAGGGTTTCCTAGTGTATAAAGTGGAATTAATGATAAATTAGGGTTTGTTAACCTAGAAGATGTGAAATATAGTAATTAGGGTTCCTTTCAGAATTGAACTATAATTCTTTGTTGAGTTCAAAGGAACCTGGACATGATAATTGGCCTTAATGATCTTGACATGACCTAAAAGGATAAACATGGAGGTTTTAGTGTAAAAAATATATATGTGACCTAATTGGAATTCAATCATGCCTATGATGTTGAAATTAGGGTTTGTGGATCAAAAGAGCATTAAAAGTGATAAATGCATTATGGAGGCTAAAATCCTAAACTTGGCCTAGAAATCCTAAGGTGGAATCCAAGTCAATCTTGAAAATGTTTTGGATAAAATAATGACGCATGGGTGTTATGCATTAATTTTAGGATATTGTTGATTGCTTGATTAATTGTTCTTCATTATTCTTGTTGGGCCCTCAAGTTACTATGGATCAGGTATGTGGTTAATTATGAGTAATTTCCTTTAGTTTCACGGTGTTTCTCGGATGTTTTCATCGATTGGATGCAACCTAAACTGTTGGATGTTAAATTCTGCAATTCTATAAAGTCCCTATGATTATCACAATTAAATATATATGTGTATCCTCGAAACTACATGCCACCCTGATGTACGTTGCATGACCAAGTCCCAGAGGGAAGGTCTATTTGGTCAAGCCCCAGAGGGAAGACCATTGGGTACCTCGAGAGGTGACCCCAGGCACCAAGCTCAGGATGGAGAATGTGGCCTTATGTCCCTTGCAAGGAAAAAACCCTAAGAGAGGGTAATTCAGGGTTTAGGGAAAAAGCGGTTGAGAATGTCATATTGAAAACGTAATTTGGTTTGTTAATAACTTATTTGTGATAATTAGGTTTTTAGAATCTATTTGTGAAAACTTTGTTTGTCCCCACATACTGGCATATTCATTTATGTTGACCGACGTTTAGTTTGTCGGCGTTTTAGGAATTATCAGAATTTGGACAAATAGTAAAATGGAATCTGTGAAGATAAAGTTAATTATTCAAAGGAGGATTAGCTAGCTAGATTTCTACTATGGATAGAAGTCTTAGTACCTATTTTTGCAAGGTATGTAAAAGTTAATTTGATTCCAGCTTTCAAGTTTAGTTTTTGTAGAATTTGATAATTATTTCTGATTAATTGTTAAACCATTGATCATGTATTTGGGATAACGCCTCCGACCTCTTGGTCTCCCTTGATTGGGGGTTACCCGGAAGTGGGGTCATTACATTTGGTATCAGAGTCAATGTTTTCTCATTTAATCCTTAGTAATTATTAAATTTTACAAACTCTGTAGAACCTGAGGGAGTTATTAGAGGATTTTCCAAAGATGGAGATGTCTAGAAAAGGATCACGGTCTGGGGTCTAGCAATATTTTCCTCTGCCCCGCTAGTCGGTCATGAGGACTCCCAGATGCAGTGTGACTGCCTGGCCAAAGTTTGAGGTCTTGAATCAAAATAAGTTACCTTTAGGACTCTTTCATCTATTTCGTCCCTTCTCAACCCTAATTCAATTAAGGATTCTTAGGTTTAGGGTTTTTCTATCTCTTCCCCACCCTCTTGAGGTTAGGGTAAGTACTATAAGGATTAAGGAATCCTCCACCAAATCAATGAAAAGCATGTAAAAAAGATGTCATGGATATAAGCTTAATAGTTTAAGCGTAAGCTAAAGATTAGTTACATACTTAGGTTGCATGGCTACCATGGCATGTGTTGTTGTGACCTCAGGAGAGCACTGAGGTCAGACCTTCCTATCAAGAGGATGAGTAGGGAGTTAGCCTTGGAGGCAGAGGCCTCCAAAAAGAGGTAGAGATCTGATGCATCCTCTAAGGACGATGCTAACCCTAACCCTAAGTGGAGTTTGAGGAAGAGATGACCTGATAAGTTAGATATCATAGTCGACCATGTACATGGGTCGACATGCATATTGGTTTTGAGTACATGTGAGAAGCATGAGATATGGAAGGTTGGTTGACCTAGTGCCTTTTGGCGAACCAACCTTGGAAGGGTCGTGCCTATTAGGGTGAAGGATAGCTCCTTCATTGAAGAGGATAGTGGTGACCATATAGAAACCCTTATAGGCATATATGAGCATAGAAGAGCATGCACCTATGTAGGAGAGAACATAAGTAGTGTTGGAAGTAGGTTGAGACTTAGGTCAGAAGGGTTATGCTTGACCGGTTAGGGGATGAACATGCATAGCTTTGGATAATCCTGATCGAACATAGGTTTTGATCATATGTTTTACCCATGTAGGTGTATGCATGTATCCTTAAGAGCTTGGTCCACCTTCTCAGAGAGAGAACCTCTAGTGGTAAGGATGGTTCTAGCGTTAGCTCTAGAGAGAGAAAGACCCAAGCAAGAAGGTTGGAAGCTTAGACCCTGAGACATGAGGAACCATATGAAGTTGGATATAATCTGACCGGGTTTGGATGACCCAGAGTAGATAGTTGTGGTTGCCTCATGCATGATCCTTGGAGGCTCATTGTACCTTGGATTCCTTTAGGGAAACCAAACCCTAGAATGAGAAAGAGGCTTTGTGAATAAACATACAGATGTTATAGGTGCCTACCTTTTAGGTAGAGGAAGGAGAGTTCCTTAGACCATGAAGAGGTATGGTAACCAGCTGTGGGGTCTCACACCCAGTTGGTGGCCCTTGTGTGGGACTCTTAGGGTTGTTCACATGGAACAGTGGTAGGAAGTGTATGACCTTTCCGGTATAGGTTTGGTTCAGGGTTAAATAGCTGAGCATGCAGTTAGCTAGACGATGCATAAAAAGTGAACTTGGGGTTCCTAGAACAAAGAGGGGAAGTAGTACCTGGTGCACACGATGCTCACAAGGCTGTTTGAGTTCCTACGGATTTGAGCATGGCACCCTCTCATGTTTAGAGGAAAAGGAAACCTCTTAGAGTAAGGTATGTGTTTTATGACCCCTCACGCATAGGTTGGTGACATATGCATGTATGATATTGGTCCAATGTTGAGGAGTAAGGAACGAGTATGATATACCAAGGGACCCAGAGTGTCTTAGTGGGTTGTCCTCTTACTACCTAAATGCCTAAGTAGCACGGTAGGGCTAAGCCCGCACATGATGATGTAAACCATGGATGTAGGAACGTTAGTGACCTTTGTTTCTATCAAGAGATAGTTTTCTCTTCTGGGGAGGGACCCTTCTGTCAGGTGCATCTTTTGTGTAGGTTTGAGGTAACCTAAAGAGGCCCCTCATAGGATCTTGATGAGCTAACTAGAGAGCACATGATATGAACACAAATCTATAGACCCTTGTGTGATCATCTCTAAGGGGCATGAATATATGTTGCCATGGAGGTAACCTTATGGGACCTAACCAAGTTAGGGAGGTTGCCATGATCCCTATGAAAGGATGTAAGTTTGACTATGAGTGTCCAGAGAGATGATGGAGTTTTGGGTAAAGATTCAAGAATTAGATGTGCTATGATGGAATCCTAAGTCAATACTAAGGTCATGAAGGGACAATACCAATGGAAGTAGGAGTTGTTTGTTCCCTGGATGCACGAGACCATAGGGTCGAGAGGTAACAACTACCTTTGCCCAAAGACCATGGGTTAGGAGGTTGGCCACCTTCATGAGTTCATGGGGCCTAAGGGGTAAAAGTGAGAAGCACTCCTTAGATGCATAAGGGTCAGATCACCCCAAAAGTGTTGGCACCCTAGAGACCTTGGGGTAACGACTAAGGATTGTACATAAAAGAGATATGTTAAGATTCAAAAGGTGATGGGAAAAGTATTCCCATAGGTGTAGACCGATAATCAAGTTGTTTATGATGTGGAGACATGTGATGTACGTTTCAACTTAGTTTGGAAAGTGTACTGGCAATGTGTGATGCACCATCTCTACTCTTGGAATGGGATGAACTTTGTATATGGACTATAGCCAAATGCTTATTTCTTCTCGTTATGGGTGTGAGAGATAGGGTAAAACGCATGCCATACATTAAGGGTAAAGATGACGTGAGTTAAAACATTGCTATGAAGTTTGAGGATAGAGAAAGTATCATACCTTTTGAAGAGTATGTTGTATGGATGGTTTAAAAACACGAAGAGAACTAAAGTAGTCATCATATGAGGACGTTCCTATCAAGATAAGTATGGAAGTTATGAGTTATATAAGTTTGAGTTTGATAACCAAGACGATGAACTCAAAGTTTTCTTGACTCAGTTAGACCTAAATCCGAGATTTGGATGATGAGTGGAGTATATGAAGGTTTATGTCCTCACCGATAAGGAAGCTTATGTGGTAACTGATACCCTTCATCTAGGTTCAGCTCAGGTGTATAGCTATCTTGTTTAAAAGAGGATGTTAGGCGAACCCTAAGTTCGTTAGAAGATGAGACCATGTATGGCTAACACCCAGATACAATCTGACCTGTTGGTCAAGGTGGTTTCTCAATTAGCTAGCCTAGAGCTTGATGAGATAGAAGGATGGTTGTAAGAACCTCAGATACACCTCTGAGGAGCAGAAGGTGGTGAAACCCACTACCTCTGAGGAGCAGAAGGTGGTGAAACCCACTACTAGAGTGTTTTAGGGTTTCTGAGGAGCCAACCTTGAGGAATCATGACAAGTAGAGGCTCATGATGTTAGGTACACCATAGTACTACCAAGATAGTTAAAGGTTGCAATGGTACTTTGAATATCTGAGATGAAGAAGTATATAAAGTTGCATGGGGCTTCCCGCCAAGTATGAGAGGAGGTGAAGTACGAACATCTATAACCCGGTGAGTTGCTATAGATAATGAAGAGTCCCCAAGAGGGAATGGGAGTGTATCACCATGGACGTTGTGGTGAGTCACCCCCCGGACCAAGTGAGGTCAGGATGCAATATTGGTTATGGTAAATTGCCTTACCAAGACCCCTTACCTAAAAGAGAGTGTTGTCAATGTGATAGATCCGGTTGAATTGTATGCATGAGAGGGAGATAGTTCAACTACACCGTGATCTAAGTTCAACTTTTGGAGCATGACCTCAAGTTCACTTCCATGTGGTGGAAGTAGGTGTGTAACGAATGCGATGCTAGATTTAAGTTTAGTACCTTGTATCACCCCTTATTGATAGACAATCAAGAGAGTATGATCCAGACTAAAGGGTCTGATGAGAGTGTGTGTGCTCGTTCAGGGTGATACATGGGAGCAGTTCCAACCCTAGGAGAGTTTGCTTGTGATGATAGCTACCATAGCCAGTATCAGGATGTAAGAAGATCTATAAGAGAGTCCCTGACGGTCACTGCTTTCTTAGGATGATGTCGGTGAAAGGACCTTATGAAGGTCAGAGAGACCATAGTGTGTGCAGATGAAGTCGCTTTGATTGCGCAATGGCTGAGAAGCCCAGGGGTGACATGAGTCGTGAGCTGATGAAAAGCAGACTGACATGCAGTTCTGTGATGACCTCGATTTTAGGGTTTGAATACTCAGTATGATATTTGAGAATCATGAGTGTTCAATAGGTGACTGATCTTAGTTGAGGAATTGTTAATTTGATTTCGAATCACTTCCACATTAAATAGTAGGATTAAAGATGTGATTGGTGAGTATGATATTGAAATGAGTTCAACTAATATATATATATATATATATATATATAGCTTTTTATTAGTCATTTTGTGTGCTTATGAGATCAAGAGGTCCATTAATAGTTACAACAATCTCAAGTGGCCAATTGATGAGCATTTAGGTATGTTACTATCATATTAGGTGTTTTGGACTTGTAGGGTCAAGATTGATGATTGTTTATAATGAATCCAATGTTTATACACAAATTATAAGGTTGTTTGAAGAATTTATTTGCATGATCAAATAATAGAGTTTGTGTCTTAAACTTTCACAGAAGATGCTTTAGGATATTATGAGCCTACGTCTAAAGTTTTAGAATTTTTAGAGATTGTTACAAATAGATGCATCCATTTGAAGTTGAGGACATTAGTGATATAAGTATGTTCACACTTTGGTCTTTTGGGTATTTATTACATAGTTCTGTGACAGATTAGATGTCACACGTCCTTTTTTTAGTGAGGCACCTATGATGCAGATCCACAGTCCAATCTAGTCCATCCTTGAGGATCCAACAGTGAAGACTTGTCTCCTACCTCTGGATTCCATGGAGGAATAGCCACAGATAAATTTCCCTCTTATCCTCCAATTTCTATGTGAAATTGACTCATTCCATGTGCATCGTTGGCTGCGTTTTGTTGATATCTACTCAACGAACCTGATAATTAGGCAATGAGGTGGCTCCTATAGGCGAGTCAAATCCTCTTCCTTTCGCCCTCTTCCTTCCACTCTTCTCCACTGCATCTTACAGTAACAAACTAGAGATGAGAAGGAGGCCACGAGAGACATAATAGAGTTGTTAGGAGTGGAAAAACCACCATTATCACCACACGAAGGTGGGTTTCATTTCAAAATCCACACAGTCACAACGAAGGCTAGACAACATCTAACCAAGCCTCAAACCCACTAGATACGAGTTGGGGGAAATGTATGTTGTGAGCTTCAGAGGACAATTGGAGGCTTCACATCCTTTCAGAATGCCTGGCTCGAGCTCCTGGAGGTGCCCATTGTCGATTCCCCAACCTAAATCCATGGCCAATGAAGCCATGTCCGGTAGCAGCAAGCTCCGCCGTCCGTGTGGTTAGAGCTCACTATGAGCGCATGGTTCTCAACATATCCACCACTATCTGATGGTGATTCTAAACCTGGATCATGGTGTGAATGTTATCGTGACAGAATGGCATCGTTCCACACTCTAGAGGACCTTTCTCCAATCTTCTTGGTGTCCTGCAATCAACTTCCTAACCTTGGTCATGGCAGTTTTGGGCTACAGAGGCCAACACAGCCACCACCAGAGAAGGTGAGCCTGGTTGAGCACTCCGCCATCACTCACCACCAACTAAGGGGCAGGACAAGTTCATGTTGGCATCCAGTATCTTCCCAGTACCTCAATCTCATGTTTTGGATTGTGAGACAGAAAACCCCAATCCCAAAAACATGTTCGTCGAGGATTTGCAGAGAAGGTGGCGGCATGGCCACAGATCTCCCAACACCTAGAAGACCGGTCGATAGCCCTCTCACCCAACGTTGAAGGTGATGGCACCCATGAAAAGCAACCATGATAGCTGAAGTAGAAACTAAGGCCCTGCCTGGCATCCTCCTTGCACAATGGAGCTCACACTCACGAGGACAGAGACCGCCAGAGAGACGCGACCAAGAGAAGGGAGCGCATATCAGTTCAGCATGTCCAATTCTACATAGTGACTGGTTTATTACAAGTCAAGGAGAGGAAGTCGCACCCATGTTGAGTATGCATCTGACGCATCTAGGCTTTGGATCTAACAACCACAATAAATCATGAAAGGTAAATACCTCATCTAATGTGCATACCTTAGAAATACGATTAAAAATAGATCCTGTGTCCAAATAATTACCCAAAAATATCCCTGGACTCAGAATAATGCCTACTTTATTATAGGACCCTTAGATCAGCCCTTTGAAGTAGTAATGTTCATGGTTTTTGAACTAGTAGATGATGCTTCTTTTTGTAGGGTTAGTTTACTAGAATAATTAGTAAATGATGGAGATAAAATTTGAGAAAAATGTTATTGAACCTTAACTTTATGTGGATACTAAATATGAACTCTGATGTAGTCATTATACCCAATACTAGGTATTTTCTCATTAAATATGCATAAGTGCCTCTAATATCACATTAATTCTAGAAAATGAAATGAGCATCTGAAAAATACATAAATCAAACTAGAGATCTAAATTATGATTTATATGCAGTAAAAAAATACCAAATACTAGAATAATATGAAATTGAACCTAAATTTGACCTAACCCCTAATTTGGACCTAAATACCATTAATAACGGTGAACCTTGTATTAATGATGATTAATTTCTATTAATCAGGTGATGACAAGAGATGTAGATGATCTAGAATATATAGGAATCTATGAACTCAGGTACGTGGGTTTTATTAAATATATGACTAGTTTTTGTGGATGCATAATGATATGATGTGCTTTGGATGCTTTTATTTGCAAATAAATTCTTAGATATGTATTAGCATTATATGCTTTGCCAAAGCTTAATGAAACATAAATAAACATTTTGATGAGTTGCAGCTACTAGTGCACATGGCCTAGTATGGATGTATGGTGAATTGCCCAGGGTAGATGTATGGTAAAGTAAAATTTCTCATACTGGATGTATGATAAGTGCTTATAAAATTGTAGTACAACTACATCTAATGAAATGTATAAAAGAGGGGTTTACCTGATTATTGCATGAAAAATGTTTTCTTTTACTCTTTCTTTCTCAAGTTATTTCAATTATGCAATCATATTAGTATGTATCTTTCTACCCACGTATACAACACCTTGTGTGTTGATTCGTTGTTTCATGTATGTTTTAGGTAGAGAGCTAGTGTGGGATAAAATATGGGAAGTGAGCAGTTGTCCAGGTTGTACCTATTGTGTTAAGATCCTATTAGCATACATGTTTGTAGACTTGTAAAATTTTCTTCAAATTATATAAATGTAAGTTGTAAATTTAATTCATTTTGTAATATAAATGTTGAATGTTGAGATTGTTGCATGGTGTATGTTATATGTGTATGTTCATGTATGCATATGTCACTTCTGCATCGCACTCTAAAACAATTGCCTAATGTTTTTGGATTTGTCTTCTAGGGCCTTCTAAGTCTCTAGATGGCATAATCCAGGGATGTTACAAGTTCATTGTGGGAGAATATGTGTTATGAAAACCCGACCTCTATGATTTATAGCTGAGAAAGATGAGTCCCCGATACATGGGTCCATTTGAGATGGATTGGTGGAGTTGATTGTGTTTAGCCTTACCCCTCAGGATAATATGATGTATGATGTGTTCCATGTGTCTGATCTAGAGCACTATGTGATGTACCTGAGCCATGTGTTGAGCCATGAACCTATTGAGCTTCAAGGGAGGTGGACATATCCTGAGTCACCTACGAGGGTACTTGATATTAAGGTGAGTGAGAACTCAGATGTAAGATGATAAAGGTTCTTTGGAAGCACCATGGAGAGGATGAGGCCACATGGGAGCCAATGATGGACTGGAAAAGTCATGTCCTATTTTGTTTGTATGATTTGGTGGAATTTTGAGGGCAACATTCTTATAAGAGGGGAAGGATGTTACAACCTCAATTTTACATGTGTTTTCATAATTGAAATGTAATAATTTTATGAATATGGAATTGAATTGAGAAGGTTGTATGCTTTGCTTCAAAGAATGGGTTTCTTTGCAAATCTTCCCTTTGATATGAATTTCATGATTTCTATTGTTCTATTAATCCAATAATGGATATAGGAAAAGAAGAAAAGTCCAAACAATAGAGAAAGATAAAATATAATAGATATTGAGCAATGTATTTAGGAGAAATGTATAGAAATCTCTAGAAAGTGACATTGATGGCCACAATTGATTAGATTTCGTTTACATGTGATTACTAATGGAAAGAGAAAAGGGGTTATTCCTTTTGAGTTTCGGCTTCAAACTTGTAATATAAGTAGATTAAGTCATAATAGACTTTCCCCTAAAATTTTATTGAAAAAGGATAAACAATGAGAGAGTCATTGATTTTATGAGTTTGCATAAAGTGAAAAGATAATCATCGATTCCATTTAAATGCCACAATTTTATACCAAAAGAGATGCCTTTAAAATATGAGTGTGACACCACAATCGTTGGATTTTGATCCAACGGTGGATGTGTTGTCACCTACCTCAAGCCCAAATAGGAAAATAGGAGCAGTAGTTGTGAACAAATAACTCGATTTTCTCTCTCATCTAATGCACGAGCAAACATGGAAACCAGCCCATCGGCTTCGGGAGAAAGAAACACACCCACCTACCCTAGGTTTTACCTAGTTTGGGGATCTCCAGAAGATTTGCTCGATTCATAGGTCCCTAGCCGGTTGCCTTTTGACCTCATGACTATATAAGTGGATGTGCATCCAATGCAAAGGCACTACAATCATTGTGAGACTTCGCCGAACTAACAGGTACAACCCCGAGATCTAATTTCACCTTCAGATCTCTATTTTATCCCCTTTCTCCTTCTCTATTCTACTGACGAACTCCCCCCTCTCCTTCTCTATTAGTTCTGCTTCCCAAGAAATTGGGGATGTTGGTGAGTCTGGTGGGGAGCAGCAATGGATTCCGCTCCAAAACCTAGCCCTCCCACACTCTGTTGCTCCAAGTCAACCTCTGGGTTGACTACAACCTAGAGCTGGGGAACGTAGGCTCACGAACGATAGGTGGGCGTGAGGTTGAAGATGGGAAAGGAGGAAATGACCTCCCTACCCCCGGGCACGTGTGGCTCCGGATCAAGAACTCAGGGGCAAAGGTGTAAAATGGACCCGGTCCAGTGTGTGCTCGTGTGGAGCAAACTGCCAGGTGGAAAAATCTAATTCGCAGAGCCCAACCTGTGTGGAAAAGGAAACGACCCGTTTTTGCTTACATGGCAGCCTTCCATTGGCCAAAGGTAATTTATCTTGCAAAATTCATAACTAATTACTGGTAGCTCAGATTAAAGCAAATTATATATGAATCTTGCTAAAAAAAATACAAGGAATTCAATAAAAATACTAACAGAGCCTAGTTTTTCTTCTAGTTCGAAAAGTATCTAAAGTTGGTATCTTTAAATGATCTATCTTGATCAAAACCTAGCTTTTTTGAATATTAATGTTTTTGATAGAGTTAGTTGATACTAGTAATCAAAGTCTAACTTAATTGCATAAATATGATGAAAGATATATAATTAGAGATATATGTTCATAACTTGTGTATTTAGGGTTTCATGATTTTAATAGTGCATTAAAAGGGTTAAAAACCTAATTCAGGTAGTTATGAGATTTAATGAATCTAAATATGATAATCAATCTTGAAGGCATGAAAATAGTGTTATTGGACTAATTATGGATAAATACCCTTAATTTGGTAATTAGGGTTTCCTAGTGTATAAAAGTGGAATTAATGATAAATTAGGGTTTGCTAACCTAGAAGATGTGAAATATAGTAATTAGCGTTCCTTTGAGAATCAAACTATAATTCTTTGTTGAGTTCAAAGGAACCTGAACATGATAATTGGCCTTAATGATCTTGACATGACATAAAAGGATAAACATGGAGGTTTTAGTGTAAAAAAGATATATGTGACCTAATTGAAATTCAATCATGCCTATGATGTTGAAATTAGGGTTTGTGGATAAAAAGTGCATTAAAAGTGACAAATGCATTATGGAGGCTAAAACCCTAATAAAATCCTAAAGTTGTCCTAGAAATCCTAAGGTGGAATCCAAGTCAATCTTGAAAATGTTTTGGATAAAATAATGACACATGGGTGTTATGCATTAATTTCAGGATATTGTTGATTGCTTGTTGATAGTTCTTGATTATTCTTTCTTAGCCCTCAAGTTACTCTGGATCAGGTATGTGGTTAATTATGAGTAATCGCCTTTAGTTTCATGGTGCTTCTCGGATGTTTTCATCGATTGGATGCAACCTAAACTATTGGATGTTAAATTCTACAATTCTATAAAGTCCTTATGATTATCACAATTAAATATATATGTGTATCCTCGAACCTACATGCCATCTTGATCTACATTACATGACCAAGCCCTGAAGGGAAGGTCTATATGGTCAAGCCCCAGACGGAAGACCATTGGGCACCTCGAGAGGTGACCCCAGGAACCAAGCTCAGGATGGAGAAGGTGGCCTTATGTCCCTTGCCAGGACAAAATCCTAAGAGAGGGTAATCCAGGCTTTAGGGCAAAAGCAGTTGAGAATGTCACATTGAAAATGTAATTTGGTTTGTTAATAACTTATTTGTGATAATTAGATTATTAGAATCTATTTGTGAAAACTTTGTTTGTCCCCACATACCGACATATTCATTTATGCTGACTGACGTTTCGTTTGTCGGCGTTTTAGGAATTATCTAAATTTGGACAAATAGTAAAATGGAATCTGTGAAGATAGAGTTAATTATTCAAAGGAGGATTATCTAGCTAGATTTCTACTGTGGATAGAAGTCTTAGTACCTAATTTTAGAAGGTATGTAAAAGTTAATTTTATTCTAGCTTTCAAGTTTATTTTTCGTAGAATTTGATAATTATTTCTAATTAATTGTTAAACCATTGATCCTATATTTGGGATAACGCCTCCGACCTCTTGGTCTCCCTTGATTGGGGGTTACTGGGAAGCGGGGTCGTTACACCTTCACTTGCCTCTATATTGCATGTTTTGTGACTCAGTGGACCTAGAGTTGTAAAAGTGCTTTGCTTTTTGGGTTAAGTGCCTTTTATTTTTGGGATGGACTTTATGCACCTAATACCTAGGTTTTGTGCCCAACTTATATGTTAGGGAGTTTGATTATGTGCCATACTCTATCATGTTTTAGGGTTATGTGTCCTAACCACCACTTTTTATTTATATTCCACTAGTACTATGTTTATCTCACTTGCAAGTAGGTTGATATTGTGATTATGGGCTTTGTGTCCTAATTTATTTAATTGTGCTTATGCGACACATGTTGATATGTTGATATATGGAAACTGCATCTCTTGATACCTTTCTATTGTTTCTCTTTGATATCCACTTGTATTTTCACTTTCCCTCTTTAGTGGAAGTCTTGATAATGCTTACTGGTTTACTTTTACCCTTACGTTGCGCAATCCCTATTTATATGCTCATATTGCATTTTTATGATGACAGCTTCCACCTTGTTTTCTCTTGTGGGGTATGCTTCCAACCCCTTAGGAGAAGGATATGGTGGACATGATAGGATGACATGGACATGGCTTAGTGGAGTTGACTCTGGGAGATAGACTTGAGATATGTTGGATATCTCTCTGCTTAGATCTCAAAGTTGTTACTTTTATGTAAGTCCCTAGTAGGAGATAATTATGTAATATTATAAATTAAATATAATCATGATACTTTTATTCCATTTCTTTACTTTGGTCTTTATGATATCCATTTTTGAAAGATCAAATGAAAAATTATTCATCCAATTGTGAAAAACTTAGTGTGTTTTGTATGGATGATGACTCTTATTTGATTTAGTAGGGAATGGATTTCCTCTTAGGTCCCACTCCTTACAAAATCACTGATGCAAGTAGCTAAACATAGTGATTTGACTATTCACATGAGTACCTAGGTTTAGAGGAGGAGTTTAGTTTATCCAGCTAGCTATTTAGCTACTGAGGTGAGACATGGCAACCCTCTTGCAAACTAGGGATATAGTTAGTAGAATTAGAGTCTTGAGTCTACATTAAGTCTTGTACCATGAGATCGTGGCTTGATGCAACATATCCACATGTTTTGGTACACTTCATGTGGTTCCAGTGCATAATAAAAGGATAAAATATTTAAATGAATGAAATTTTGTTATTTGTTTATTTTTGTTACCATTAGTTTTAGTGCCATGTTGGATGGTTTATAGTTTCAAAATTTCCATGTCTATATTCTTTCATATTTAATTGAATTAATTTTATACAACTGAATCATCATGGTTTCTTGTTGAATTCCTACATACTGATCCAGTAGCTCTTACAATCTACTGAAACATTTATAGGCAAAGGTCCAACTCTTATCTAGATATCAACATGAGTAACTGGTTGAGGTCTTGCGAGAATTAGATAGAATAATTAGGTGGTCTCTTATCCTTCTTTTGGATCCTAAGAACGAGTGAGTAAGAAATGAGAACAATCTGTCATAAGTTGTAGTTGGTGTATATTAAACGACAACTCTTTCTTTAATGTATAAGTCAAATTCCACTTTAACCTTTCATATTTTGTATAAACAAGATGTTATATTTCTGGTTATTATGATGTTTCAATAGTTCTATTAATTAAAAAAAAGAATATTTTAAGTCTGACTTGGCAAGCTTATTCCCTAGTAGAGGGTTTGGATCCCTTCAAGATAGCTGGTCATTCTAAAAAGAATGGGCATGGTGGATTTTTTGTGAACTTAGCATTATAATTAGTGACATGGAGATTGGCACCACACCCATTTAAGAGCAACACGATCATTTTTTCCTTTGTACGCAATAATCTTTTTTAGATAATATGACCATGCATGAGAAGTTGGTTCGACAATCAAATTGGTATTTCAGGGTATGTTCACAACATGGCTATTTTTTTCAACATGGCCATCATAGTCTTAAGGTAAAATGGTCATCGGAGCGCAAAATGGCCTTTAATGGGTCTTCTTTATGCACTTTGTATTGAAAATTAACTATTGGGAATTCCTTGACCCAATAGGTCCCAAAAGATCAATATCTTGATTATCTTAGCTCAACCTAGCCTTCGTCAAATGATGGTGAGGGATTGATATTATCTTTATTAACCTTGCATCTACTATGGTCATTAAGTTCTTGTAAAATAAGAATAGAATGTCAAGAAGTACACTTCAACATACTAAAGATTAATTGGGAATTAAACATGCATTATACACCTCTTCACATGATAATCGAGTAAAGTGAAGAAAAAGGGAGGCCCAAAGTTGTACTTTATCACCTACTCGTTGTAAATGCATAAAAAGTGATGGTGGTGTTGCATAATACTTTGGAATAGACATGTTGTTGCTACATATAACCAAATAGATATCAAATTCTTAAAATAGCCTCCATCTTTAGGTCAATAGGAATAGGATTTGTGGTGGAGGAAAGTGTGTTTCCCTTGCCTCAGGTACTCTACAAACTTGTTCCCTCCTCTAGTCCTCTACTTAGGGTTATTTGGAAATTAATAGCTCATACATACTCAAGATATGCTCCTCATCCTCCTCCATATATGGCAACACAAAGATCATAATTAGATAGGCAAACTACATAAATATTGGACCATTACATGACACCCTATGTCCCTATAGACTCAAATAAACTTATGTCATGATCTGACCAAAGTAAAACCTAGTTTTGAATCATGACTAATCACAATCCATGTGTGTAACATACCAATTTTTGAAACATATATATCACTAAGAGGAAGCATGTCCCTCAAGGGGGGTGTTATAAAAATGACAGTCATTGCAAATTAGAGTAAATTGAACACTATGCATTAGCTTAAATTAATTCATACATACGATTACTATCTTGGAAACTAAATCTGTTGAGCCAAACCTATATGACATGACTAAGGCATGACATAAATGATATCTAAAATATTGGGTCATCTTGTCAGATGGCACTCATCAGGCTAAGCTTGAAAGTCTCCTAGTCCTTGCTTAACCTTTTATTCTTAAATTTCTCCATGTCCTGCTGACATTGCTTCCCATGCAAAACAAACATCAATGTAAGTAAGCAGTACTTGGCATGTTATAAAATAGACATTACTTATAAATTTGACATGTCATAAATTTGACATAAACTCTACCATGGATTAACTTAAACATTCTTTGAATCATTTTAAACATGGTGAATTGGATAAGCAAATATATCATGCCTCTATAAATGCCCCATAGGAGCCCATAATTGCTAGGAAAGCCCATAACTACTTCTTGAGGTCCATGTTCAATGTGAATATAAAAGCCTAGCCAATTTCTTAACTCCGTTCATTATCTTAGAGCTTGAGTTAATCATTAATGTCTTTAATCTTGATCATAATGAAATTTCTCACTCATAATCCCATAATGGTATTTATCCCCTTAAATCATAATGGGATTACTCCCTTCTTGAACCATAATGAGATTTCTCCCTTGTTGATCATAATCCAGTAATCATAAATCATAGTCATGGTTAGGATTCTATTATAGACCATAAGTAGGAAATCAATCATGCAGTGATATATATACATGATGTCAACTGGGAAGGCATTCATAATTTCATGAAACATACTATTATGCATCATTATAAATGTAAATCACTCAACCAAACAATCATTAATTGTACCAAGAATCATGGCCCACTTACCTAGATAAAACCACCTTATGTCAAGTCCTTTGACTTATTGAGCCCTTAATCACCTGTAATTTGTTTAATAACATGATATGTACATTAATGTATGATCATAAACCATAATTTTTAACATTGAAATATTGAAGATTTTTAATGTAGAAAACATGGTTTAAAACATGTTATATCGAAAGAGAACTAAAAAGGCTTTCTGATGCATGTTTTCCCATTTTTTTCTAAGGTCATATGCAATTTCTATGAATTTTGTACTATATTCCAATCAGAAAATAGGAAACCATAGTGTGACAACAATTTAAATCCAAACTAAATTGATGTAATTAAAAGTGGGAAGGTGGAAAAAACATAGGCACCTTAAGCAGTAAATCAAGTCAACAGGGGAAATCTATCCATTCAACAATGTCAAAAATTGTACATGAGAAATTCAAAACCAAAGATGACATCTCAATTTTCCCTTACAAAATAAATCAAGTGACTAAAATACAGGGCACCACATTCTTATCATAATTGTGTTTCTTCTCCCCTCAACCATGGCACGAGGCATGATTCTGGAGGTGAGAACTCTGATCAAATCTTGAGATACATTGATCAACTATGGACACAGAAGTCACTGGAGGTATCCTCACACCAGGCAAGAACCAATGAGCCAATCCATGGGCTATGGCATGCACTAGAGCTCCATATCCATTGTTTCTGCTAGGGTGAGAAAATCATGGTCAAGACTGTAGATCCGGACCGGACCGGTCAGTTTGGTCTGGTCTGGTCTGGTCCTAGATTGGTTTGAGTTCGGTCCGGACAACTGTATGGAAATTCTAAAAATTCAATTTGTGGTCTGATCCGGTCCAAAACTAGTCAGACCATGAACCGTACTGTGGACCATTTTATATGTAAAATGCCTTTAAATATGAAGTTTATTATGCTAATAGTACAAATAAATCACATATTCAAACACTAGTAGTGTATATTGATAATAATGTTAAGTAATAGTTAGAAGTAATTAAAAATTATTAAAGTTTTAATATTTAAAAAGTTACAAAATGCTAAGAAGTTCTGATTGTGGTCCAAATGGTCTGGTCTCAGTCCGGTCCTACTTCAAAATGGTCTAGTTTTTATTTGATCCTACTTTAAAATGACCTGGTCTACAATCTATACTTTTACACAAATGCGGTCACCGGTCCGGTACAGTTCAGTCTAGTTCTGGACCGATTCTTACCCCTAGTTTCTGCCATGGCTAACAAGAAAGTGAGAACCCAAATGGTGAACACCATAGAAAATTGGGAGAAAAGAGCATGAAAACAAGCTAAAAGGCCTCACAAGGTCCAGACAAAGATGAATGAGAGCCCATGGAAAAGAGATTGATGTGTACATGGTTAATCAGAATAACAACATGAAATAGGGGAAGCTAGTTAGGAGGCAAAATCATCATGATAGACCGAAAGAGAACCACATGGAAATTGGAAAATGATCCTTAAGGTCTAAGGAACCTAGGAGAATGATTTCCATGGCCAAAGAGCCACTAAGGTGCCATGGAGACAGACGCTGGCAAAGTCCTCAAAGTTGGCCCACAAGGTATGGCGCTCAGTACAAGCCAAGGTAAGAATACGATTGTGAAACTTTGAAAAGGTACCAAGAAATCTTATGGGTGCTCCAATTGTAACAAAGGTGGCGGAGAAGACGAAGGCACACTAGTCATCGACATATCAGAAAACCGAGTAGGTTAGGGCTTTCTGGGGCATGGGAGTTTAAATCAACAAAAGAGGAGTGAAGGGCAAAGGATGAGGGTTGGTAAACATTCCTTATATATGTGAGGATGGTCGTGGGGGTCTTTGTGACTCAAGGTAGTGAAAGAGGAAAGTCATATATTGGGCATTTCATCAACAAAGAGAAAGGGAAGGCGAGTTATCGCTTGATGAAAACAAAACAGAGAAACGAGTTTGAATGCAAAGAAATCTAGTGAAAAGTAGTATAGACAAGGGAGAAAGAGATTGTTGAATATTAGATTGCTAATTGGGTTCAAACCATTGAATAAATTAGAGAAATAGGACGATTGGCACATGTTAGATCATGGGAGATTAAATATAGATTACTAGATGTAATGTTCAAAAAAGGAAAAAGGAAAAGGAGTGTGTGATAGGAGGAAAAATATCTAGACTTTGGGTTTAATTAGTGAATTAAATACATTCCTAATTAAATCCTAATAAAGCTATATGTAAACCTTTACTAGTTGGGTTGAGGGGTCAAACCAAGACAAAATGGTACAAAATTTAACCATAAGTTGTTAGGTGGTCTAGATCCATCGTAGACAATAATATTTAGGTTTTGCATATCTTTTGTCCATAATTTCCATATTTGTCATTAACTTGATTTTTATGCACTTAAAAGGTGAATTAATGTGAAATGACTTTCCTTGGTCATTTAGTTGGGTCTACAACCAAGATCATAAGTCATTATCCACCTTCACATATTTTATGTTGTTTGGAGAGATTATATATTGGAGGAGAAAGAAAAAGAGATTGATGATATTTTCCTTTTATTAAAAGTTATCAAAAGGAAAAAGAAATCATTGTTTAGTAATCAGTTAATATTTTTGAATTCCAATTCTTTTATCTTGATCCTTTTATTTGATTTAAATGTGCTAAATGGTATAAGAGAGAGAAAGGAATGGGAAAAGTAATTGTCATCTTTTTTAGTTTATTGAAACACATTATCACATATATGAAAAAGAAAAAGGTACTTTATGGTTCCTTTTTTCATCACTTCACTATTCTATAAGGATTATCATTCATGGACTTTTCATGTTAAGCCCCTCAACTATCTATATTTAATAAAAACTGTATCCTAATGTTTAAATTGGTTGTGAAAATTGGGAGGGTACAAGGTGTTAAGGGCAACACATGAACATGATGATCTCTAAACTTTAGTTGTTCAAAATCATCCATTTTCATGTAATGAGAACCACATTTAATGGGTTCTTCTTAAATGTAAACGTAAGTAAGGGATAGAGTCAACATTCATGTTCAATTGAGATATCTACATTCCATCCAACATACATACAAACACATATAATATGCATATAATTTTTCTTACAACATGTAATATATCACATATATGTCCATCGAGCGTATCAAGCAAAATTGTACATAACAATATATACAAAACCCAAGTTGTTTGTTAAACCCCGGTAAGCAAAACACACCTAAAACCCAAGATTTGAGCATGCATGGATGATTGCAATAAAAACAATATGACTATCACCTTTTTTTTTGTAGTTTTTCATCTACTATTGGGTTTGTTCTTGAATGGATTGACACTAGGGTAGACAAGTTATTGGTGAGAACATATAAATAACTCATATGAGACACACAACCCCAATGGGTGATAAAAAATCCCAAAAGACACATAGCATATTATTATATTAAATGTGCAAGTAAGTTAGGAAATTAATGTAGTTAAGTAAATTTAAACAACTAACACACATCCTAAAACAACAAAAGAATTAACAAGTTACATAAAGGCATGAGTGTAGATATGATGGATTAGTCCATTATAAAGTAGTAAGATTTTTTTGCATGCTAGGAATATCACGACTACCTTTGTATGCATAAGGTTGTCACATATGTATCATATTAGATCAATAGGATGTGGCTGGTCATGGTAATGGGTTCAGGATTAATGAACTTACCTAAACATAATCACTCCAAACTCAACCTAGTTGAAAAGGAGTTGTAAAATTATATCCTACAAGTGATAAAGTCCATAACATGGGTAATTAAAAAAGATACCACTACGACGATAATAACACTTGGTCAAATGATGTGGAACATGGAACTTCAAATAAAGAATATGACTAGACATCGATCATCCCTCACTAAGGGAGGTTCTACACTCAAAATGACTTGTTAGTGGAATATATGGCTATGCCCCACCAAGTGAGTTTTAATAGACTCATCGAATATCATCCCAACTAATGTTTGGTCTTGGGTGTATAATCTTTGAACATTTTCATGATCATATAGGCCATTATAAGCGAACATGTTTCACTCACCCAAAATCAGAATACTATGGAATCTCATGGTGCCTAGGACATCAATATATATTATGAATTAGGATCTAATCTAGTTGCTAATTTATATGAATCATCTTCTATGATTCCTAAAGAAATAAAAGTAAAAAGGTGACTCAAAGTTCTAAGCTCTGCAAAGGACAACCCTAAATCCATGCATAATATATCTAAGAAGAGTTAGTTCATGCAAAATAATGAAATTCATGTACTATTGTCTTAGGTTATGATAGTAAAAAAAATGATCCATATCAATGCTATCGGAGAGTTGAATCATCAATTAGGGAAATTCTATGTCGGGACACTCAGACTCGTACATAGTTAATTACAATATTATAGGCCATTTTCCATCTCAAAAACCATCTAGTTAACTATAGCCAATGCCACTCTAGTCACACTCTGCTAACAAGAAATAATTATTTAGAGTTTCATTGAAATATGTTCACGTTTTATCCTATTCCATTATGTGTAAAAATGCTAAAAATATGCATACTTTGGAAAAACAATTGAATTTCAAGTTAAAAAACTCATTAGAAATAAAATTAGATTCAATTAGGTTATATAACAACAATGTACTATGGAGAAAGAACATTTTCATATAGTTGTGTAGATTCATGCCAAAACCCTCAAAATTGTTATGCTCATGGTTCATTGACATCAATTAAGGTAAATTGATGTTTGAGAATAATTAAAATTTAAGGTTTGCTTAATTTACTTACAATATGATAAAGTGAATCCCATCTCACGATTGATATTATATAAAATTGTTTAATTGTGATTTCCTCCACTAAAGCACTAGAAATAGTCTCCATCTATATTAAGAGAAGAAATTAGGAGGAAGAACCATGGTTTCTTGTGAATATATTGGAGAATTATGATAAATAATGCATTTCATACAACAATTGAAGGAGGGATGTGGACATAATTAAATGATTCTAAGGATTGATCTAAAAACCAACATTGAATCTAGTTTTAGATTAAATTAGGATAATTCACTAAAAGATGCCATAAATCTTCAGTATCTACTTCAAGTATGAAAATCAAAGAGTGGTTGAGGTACTTGGGGTCACTAAGACTTAATATGCATCATTTACAATGCTTTTATAATTTTCATTTTGGTCCACGTTCATTTTTTAATATTAACAAGCCAAACAAGTTCTCCACTGGTATGTCTGACCTTTAAAATTGACTAACCTTTCAAATGTTAAATGACCTATCTAACCTTAGGGAAGAAAAATAAGGTTGGCCAACCTTTTAAGATCAGTATGCCCCAAAGGTTGGCCGACTTGTGCAATGGTTGGGCGAACCTTGGCCACATACTAGCTAAGATCAACCTATTTTTAACAATTTCCTTAACAGTGCATTTGAACTGATTTTGGGGTTTCTGATTATAATTTATAGTTGTATATAAGCATTGTGTAATCAGTAAATGTAATTAGTCATTGTAATTCCTTAATTTGGAACAAATAAAGATGTATTTATCAAAAACCCTATATCACCACAATGTATACTTTATCTTTCTAAACCCCCACTAATCCATCTTACCATGTATACATTATATTAAGTAGTTACAAGCTTTTTAAACATTATTTTGATAAAATCTGGTTGTTGAGTGGTAAAAAGTTGTTTGTGAACTATTTACGACTCTCAATCTCATAGGCATATAGAGATGAAAAGTGTCAATATGATTAATAGTCATGAATCTCCAGTCACAACAGCTTTGCCAAATTCTAGAAAAGCCTTCATATTAGGTAGATGATCATCCAAAAAAATCAAATAAATGAGATAAGTTAGTTTATGAAAGTGGGTAGATATAATATATTCTAGACCTATAAAAAATTAACATGGACTGCAAGCAATAAAAAATAGTGGTTACTCCTAAAATTTCATCAATCATATAAATGTGCATATGAATAGGTTTTTGAGTATAATAAAGTTTGAAGTGTGAGAAAATATAACTTATAGACTTGGCTTTACTAGATTATATATACAATAATCTCAAGACACAATTAGTTCCTATATTTTTTCTTATAATCCATCACTGCATTAAGATTGAAAATTGAAATACAACAACATACCACCGGATGATAACAAATCTAATATCATTCAATCTAATCCTTGAAATTATAGCATAAGAAGTTTCTAAGGTCCAAAGATAGGCTGTGTAAAGTTCTAAAGAGAATAAGCAAAATGTAACTAAAGATAGGGGGTCCACCTCGACTGTAGGCCTCAAAAGAAAATTTATGGATGGTGATATCAGTTGTCATCTTCTCTGTCAAGGATATGTTCAAAGTAGGGCCTACACCCCACGATCGTGTCCCCATAGTTCGCTTGTTTGATATTGTTGGTATCACTCATGATGGCCTTTAAACCCAAATCATTTACAGTGAGGGAATATATAACATGTGTCATTAATAGATACAGTAAATTGTTGTATAGTGTGATTTTTGTTTTGAATTTTCTATTGTTTCTTTCTATCCATATAATCCATAAAATGGTATCAATCAATGTTTTAGATTTTTTGTATCACATGCTTTTGATTTTTGGCTATGTTATAAATATATTGCCATACTAGCGTAAACATCTATGATGGTGTATGTGTTTAATAGATAGTGATCCCATAATGTCGCAACCTGAGGGCATGTGAAGAAAAGGTGCAATGTGAATTCTATATGTGTTGAGCATAGATACTTATGGATGGGTCTGAAATTCCTCTCTTGCATAGATTGAGGTATGTAAGTACTTTATGTGCAAAATGAGCCAAATAAGAATGTGAATATTTGGTGGACATTCGATTTTCAAATACAAATTAATGGCCATAGATGTCCTTAGTAAGGGAAATGTAGATAAGCATTTCTAAAGGTGTATGTTTTACCCCATGTCCAAGTAGTATGGCTAATAGTTTTGTTTCCAATTGATGTATAATCTCTTCCTTGACTTCATGGGAAAAATTACAATGGCTCTCTTGAGTTAATTTGATATGTGAGATCCCATAAGTATCAAGAATATTGATGTTGATGGATTGATTGATAATCCTTTTGCCTTCAAACCAAGGGTCAAACCAAAACTTGATGTTGTTTGTAAAATGAGGTGGGGCAATGATATAATGTTGAATGATATATAGAGTGTTTATGTAGCACCACAAGGGGATACCTAGTTGATGTAGGTATGTTGCCATAATTTGCATTTTTGGTAGTATTTATCGATGATGTATTCTTTCTATAGACTGGGTCTATCAAATCATAAGGATGATGTAATTATATGTATGAAATATTCCATGTATAACTTGATGTTGATGATGTTCCAACCTCCATAAGATTTAGGGGATCATACTATGTCCCAATTAACAAGGTGTATCTTATTCTCCATATGTTTTCGTAGGAAGGTCTGCTTGATATGATCAATGGTTTCATGGATTTAGGAGGGAAGTGTCATACAACTAAAGAAGTATGTGGTGAGAGAAGTAAGTGAGTAGTTGAGGAGTGTGAGTCGTCTGTCTAGGTTGCAAAATAGTATTTTTCATGAGCTAAGTCAATTTTTTAAGACATCATTAGGTGCTAGATAGTTTATATGGGGATATAGACAGATCAAGATAAGTAAACGAAAATTGTTCTATTTTTCAATTGAGTCTGTTGGTCAATATGGGTACCAAGTATATAGGATCTCTAGAAATTAATTTTGGATCCCAGAATGCAAGAGAATAATCCCAATATACGGACCATATCGATCAGGTATAGTCACTTGTGCAAATTAAAATAATTGTGTCATCATCATATTGTAGGGGGACTCTATGATTCCATTTTGTCTGCTAAGATTGATCATCCGAGTGAGAATGGACGTGACCATGATGAATATATATGGAGTTAGGGGATCAACTTGTCTTAGTCTATTACCATTTTTAAGGGCTCAAATGGTGTTTGTTAATGAGTGTGGGAAGTAACATGAGCTTATACAAGATGAAATCTATCGTGCGCCCATCTATGTGGGAAGATGAATCCTCTTATTACATAATTGATGAGAAAAGTCTAGTTGATGTTATCAAATCCTTTTTCAAAGTTGAGTTTGACCATCAATAGAGGAATGTGATGGTATGACACGTGTATATGGTCTCATTGACCATGATATACATATCTTTCATGATCCCTTACTAGAGAAATGAGCATTGTTTATTTGCATATAATCTCCTCTAACACATGTTTCAACATAGAGCCAAACATTTTGGCTATGATTTTATATATATGTCTGAACTTTAGTTGGGTTCTCAACCATTTTGATAAGTATTAGGTGTGTTTGATCAAGTGCTTTAACATGTGAGGGGATATCGTCATCGTGGTGTATATAGCTGAATAGATTGGTAAAATCGGTTTTGATGTGTTCTCACATACTATGGTAGAGATCTAAGCTGAACTCGTCTGATCATGGTGATTTGTCGGCACCCATGTTTTCAACCGTATGTTTTATCTCAGCTTTTGAAAGCATATCTATAAGAAGATATTGGTTTCTAATGTTTGACCGGGCAAAGGATGTTCCTGCTAATTGATAGTGTTCACATATCAAATGTTTGCTATTATTTAAGTTCTAAAAGTATTCAACTAAGCGAAATATGATGATATGTTGATGGTACTAGAATGTCAAGACAACATATAAAGGTATTTCTTTCATTTGTTTGTTGCAATATTTGTAGAAGAATTTTATGTTTTTATGCCCCTTTTTCATCCTGATTTTGAATCTTCATTTCTACATATTTTATTTTGTAACTGTAAGTAATCTATCTCTGCTTTTATGTAGAATGTAAGCTGAATTAGCATTGGGGTTACTATCCTAGAGGACAAGTTCAACTTTTTTCTTTCTTCTTTTCTCGAGTGATGTTTCCAAATGCATATTGATTCCAATCTTTGAGATTTTTCTTTAATATTTTTATCTTATTGTAAATGTTCAATCCTAGTTCGATATTATTTTGTTGAGTAGGCCAGGCTATTTGTCAGCCAAGCGGCCGGATGGCCCAGATCGGTTGATAGATGACGAGCAAGCTGTCAATCGCTCATCTCAAACAACAGTGCCAAGCGATGGAATTTCACTGTTGATTTTTGTACATGCTTAAGTGCCGGTCTACCGCTCAAATTTCACCGACAATGTTGCAGCTATATCCCTATAATAAAAAGCAAGGTCTTCCACTCTGTCTTCTAGCTCATGAGACCAGGCTGGTTGCCTGCTAATTTTTTTCCTTCAAATTTTCATCACTTATCTAAATTCTAATGTTTTTGCACTTGGTTACATAGCATTTTATAAACATCTTTTAGCAGCACGTATGTGCATTTCACAAAATGTTGTAGGTTATACAAAATCACACAACAATTGATCAAGTTGTTCTCTTTTAAAATATTGTATTAAATTATTTATTATATATTAGCAATAAGAAGGCACATAGTTAAAAAGGAAAGTGTGTGTCATTCTAGTACACGAATCACATGTTGGAGGAAGTCAGTTAGTATAATCAAGTTATCTATATTGCCTATACTAAGGCAAGATCGTCCAGTTTGTGTCCTAGCTCATTGGACCAGGCTGGGTGCCTGCTTATTTTTTTAAAAAAAATTTCATCGTTATCCAAGTTTCATTACTCTTAGTCATTTTATTAGTGTGTTTGCATACTTCATCAGCATTTAGTGAGTTCATCTACATCTTTTACCAACATGTGTGCGTGTTTCACGTAGCGTTGTAGGTTGAAGGGAATAAATTGACGAATTGTTCTATTTAAAAAGATTGTATGTAAATTATTTATTATATATTAGCAGTCAATACACATATGTTCAAAAAAGAGTGTGTCTGTGACTTTAATAATAACAAACCACAAACAGAAAGGAGTCAACTGATAATTAATCAACTTATTATCTTTTAGTATGTTATGATTATTCATTTTATAATTTTGTAGAACATAGACAGTTTTAATTGTCATACATACATGTCGAACGGAGTCAATCGGGATTTTTTTTCTATTACTATGTCATATTTAGATTTTTTTTCCAGTATTATATATATAAATTACTAGGGTATAAATAATTTTGATAACCAAATGAATCGAGTTATTCTCCTTCATAAGGCAATTTCGATAATCACACATACGTCTCGGAGGAAGACAATCAGATAGCTAATGGAGTTCCTCTTTTTTAGTCTGTTGTATTTAAGTTATTTTGATTATTATACATATATTTTTCTATAGTATAAATAATTTTGATGATTAAATAAATCGAGTTATTCTCGATCAATGAGTTGTAAGTATTAGTTACATATCTCTTTTAGAGTAGATGTAATTTTGGTAATACCACATATATGTTGGAGTGAGTCAGCAGGACAGTTAGTTGAGTTCTTCTTTTTGAATACATTATATGTAAATTATTATTAACACTACATATGTGAATTTTTAGAGCAAAAGTAATTCCAATAATCACATCAATCATGTTATTCTCTTTCAGTGAGTTGTGATATTAGTTATATAATTTTTGGAAACTAAGACAATTTTGATAATGACAGTTGGAGGCAGTCTATCAGACTGTTTATTCACTTCTACTCTTTCAATGTGTTATAATTAAATTATTATGAGTAATATATATATATATATATTATATTTAGAACATAAGTAATCACATGAATCGAGTTACTCTTTGAGTGAATTGTGAGTATTAATTACATAACTTTTGTAATAGAGATAAATTTGATAATCACACAGACATGTTGGAGGGTGCCAATCAGTTAACCAAATTCTTCCGTGAAGTGTGTTAGATTTAGATTATATAATTTTATAGAACATAAGTAATTCCAGTAAGCACATGCTACAAATTAGATGAAGTCACCTAGAAATTAACCATCAATTGACATATGTTCAATAAGGGGACCGCGTGTAATTTTATTAATGACACACTACAAATTGGAGGATTGCTCCTGAAAATTACTCAAATTAAACTATTTTAACATATTAATTCAATTGTGTAATCTCATTGATTAGTGCAACAAGTGCTTAGCACGCGTCTTCCTGCTAGTTAAGAAAGAAGATCCTTTCGCGCTGCAATGCAAATCCATTGATTGATTTCTACCGCAAAAAACCACCACGGTGAGAGCAGGGGCACAAGAAGCGAAAGCGACCCCTCGGCGCTCACGGCGGAAAGCATAATGCAGAAAGCGAGCGGCCGGTAGTTCTGCGTTTGGGAAAGTATTTATATTGTGACTTGGCTCGCCCGCGATTGGTGTTCGCTGCTTAGGCCCTAAGGTGTAACCGGTGATGTTTTAGTAAACAAGTCTTTTAAACACCTGGAAATTAGTCTGCACACAGATTATTTGGTAGAGTGTAAATATAATGTGTAGAATTTGTATCCATTTGTTTGGTTAAACATAATCCAATTGGTGCTTGTAATTTCTATACCATGCACACATGTCGTTTTAACCTGGTTAGTCACGTGTTCGTCTTGCATGTGACGTTGTCCTGTGCAAGCTAGACTGCATAGCAGCATAATTGAGCTCTGAGCATGGTCAAATATCACTTTGACTCGGAAGTCTACCATGCAGCTCACGCGGGATGTACATGGAGATAACATGTCAGAAACCAACCACATCGGACCGCACCTAAAATCGGTGCGGTACATTTTCTAGGATTTTGCAGCTTGACGGAAACTCATGTGCAGTTGTAATTCCGCAAACTAACTGTACCTTACCAAATAAAAAACTGGATGAAAAATGTTTCAATTTGAATTCAATGTTTATTAACAACATCGTACCAAACAGGACCTTATAGTCGCTCGCGGACGTTCCCAAACACCCGCAATACTTTCAAATCCCACTCGCGCACCAGACGAGTGACTCCAGGAAATATTGGGAGCACCGGCGACGTGGAAGTTCCCGCCTCATTCGTTGCCGCTTTGCCGGTAGGTATCAGCTCCCAGTAGATGGGCACTTTTCACCTCTTTGCTATCTGAACATGAAACGATTTCTCGAGAAAAGACTAGCTACCAACAGATTCCTCTGCCTACCGACCACCTCCCCCTTTCTGGCAGCTGGATTGGCTCGTCACTTTCCCCAAGCGAATCCTTCCAACTATCATTATACGGCTGAGAGGATGCTGTCGCTTCATCCTCGTCTCCGCGTAAGTATCCCGTCCTTGTGTTGCAGAACTGCTCGGCGTTTCCTTCGCTATTGAATTCTAGGGAGTCACACACTACAAGAGATATTTTGTGGCACATTTAAGTATCATTGTGAATCCATTAAAAAATGGCAAAACCAAACTGCAGTTGTATCTATATAGCTGTAATATAATTTGAATCATCATTTGTTGATCGACACTAGCGATGCCCATTTGTTTGTATTTGGAAGGATATGCCTGTGCTACATAATTGCAGTACTATTTTTACTCCAATAAATTATTTTTCTCCTGCTGTGATGGAACTTTGCATTATGAGAATAATACATGACCATTTTAGTAGATTTCTCAGGGTATACTCAACGCAATTTGTGTAGTTTTTTTTCCTACTCCCTTTCACCACATGTATAAATGCATCTAAACACAATAATAGCAAATATTCTATTTTCTCTGTATCTACATTATTTCAAATTCTCCCATTCTCCTGCCTGTTTATGCTCATTGTGTAGCCCTTGCTGCCGCCTGGCTCTAGGGGAGGAATTATGGTGGTTATAGTGCCACCCCTCTTACCTTTTCCCTCTTCTTAATTTGTCCTGTGTATTTCTCAATGTTTGAGATTTTTAATAACACATGTCTCTCTAATTTTCAGAGGTTTTCTCCCCATTTTGAGGTTTTGTGCAACTCCTAGTAAGGGTTTTTCCCTTCTCATCGGGGCTTTGGGTCTTTCCTTGTGAAACTTATGAGATCTTTATTTTATCTAGTTTTTCTAAATGTTATTTTTGTTGATCCTTTGGCGGTGCTCCACATGACAACGCCGGAGAACATAATTCTATGTCTACATCTATGTCTACAATCCAATCCAACGATATATCTTCCTTCACAAAGCTATCCAAGATTGAAGGATCTCCTCGTGGAAGGTTGGATCAAAATAACAAGAACATGTAGAAGTGTCAGTTTTGTGACATTAGTTCTCTGGAAGAAAACTTTTCTTATGTTATTTTAGATATGTAGTTGGATGTGTTTGAATTTATTCTGTAGATGCCATATCACTTATTATTACAACAGTGATCTTTCCTTTCGATTGTTTTTGTCTACATGGTTACATATGCATAATGCCTTAGGTTCGTTTGAGTGGTTATTCTCTATCTATTTTGCAAACCATCCGATGCTTTTCTTGTTCCTTGACCTTGATTCTCTTGGATTCAAGACGACACCTCAATTTGTTTCAACTTCATCCTCTGTTCTATGCCCATGTAATTAGTAAATATTTTACTAACGATATGTAAAATCAAGTAATGATTGTGTATGTGGAAACATGGAGAAAGTCTATAGCCACAACAAAGACAAAGCAACAAAAAAGAGCATTCCGGTTCTGCTGTGCTTGAGCAAGTAAGACAGTCAATTTTGAAGATTAATGTACAATGGCACTTTTAAAGTCGAACTTGATTTTTTGCAACAAATATAGGATTTTGCAAATCGTTTGTTTTCCTAAATGAGCGAATGAAATACACATAGGAACACCTACATACATGCACACACCAGTGGGGTGGCTCAGGTGGTAGGAGTTGGGTCCACTGTAGAATGGCCTGGGTTTGATCCTTCGGTAATAAAACACCCCTGATTTACCTCACTTTGTGCATCTGGCCTCTATGTAGTTTGTGGGACAGAGTCACAGAGGAGGGTGGTCCCTTCTGTTGCTCCCACATACATACATGAACACACACATATACATTATGATTACAATTTACTGTGGGGCAGATCTTGGTGGGAGTGTGAGAAATATCGGAATAACTCTGTAGAGTTATCCATTTTGCCTGACCCAACTGTATGGTTATAAATTTTGTGACGTATTCACCTACCTGCAATGTATATTTATCAATAGATCTGTATTACCTACACATGTATATTGTGCAAAGTAATGGGAAACTTTTCAATACACTATACTAAGATTCCTGCTGATTGTTGGATGGAAAGATGTAAATGGTATCAACAGAAAAATGATGATGGTTCACTGTAGTAATCGTTAGCCCAAAGGTAATTAAGTCGATGTTCTTTCCATCGATACAATTAGATCTAGAGAACACTTGAAATTTGTAGTCGTTTAAATGTCTCTCATGCTCTTATTGTAGCTTGTTTCACATTTTCACTCCCTCATGTCTGCATACGTGTGTGTATCTATGTATCAACTATTATATATCAATATATCTGTATATAATCTAAGCCTCATTCTCAACTATATATATAAATATAATATCATATGTGTTTATATATATCTTCTAAGCCTCATTGCCAACCATATTGGGGTTGGTTACATGGATCCTTTTTTTCTGTTCACCTTTGTTATGGGTCATTTCTCATTACGATTTGAAGATTTTAAATCTCTCCATGTAGACTCCACAAGTTAGTTGAGGCTCGCCTCTACCTCATTCAACTATGCTTGATTCTATGACTTTTCAATTGATGCATTTCTTGATCTTGTTGTACATGTCCCTAACACATGAGGCAATCCTTGCGTAGCTTGTCCTCAATACCCGCCACCCCTAATTTACTCCGAAGTTAGTTATTTCTCAGACGATTTTTTCTTGTCTTCCCGCAAATCCATCGTGCCATTCACATATATGCTACACGCCTCTTCTTGACACTTGTTTCTTCACCGCCCAACATTCATTTCCATACAATATAGTTGGTCATATAGCTAATTTATAAATCTTACTTCTCAATCTGAGAGAGTGTCTACTCTATCTAATCTATCCTCTATATTCATGTGACATATATCATCTTGAACATCACCATTCATATTAATGATAGAACCCAAGTAACAAGAACAAATCTTTTCATATTATATTTTGGTATACCCATTTCATCTAACTTAGCATACCACTCACAATAATAGAGCTGATGAAGTGCATATACTTACTTTTGCTTTCGCTAATCTTAATCCATTAGATTCCAGTGCATTTCTCCATATTTTGACTTTGTATTACAATTTGTCTATGGTTTCACCATTCATCATAATATCGTCAACAAGTAACATGCTCCAAGGATATCATCCTAAACATGCTTTGCAACTATCCATAACAAAAAAGAATAAATATGGGCTCAAAGGCAACTCTTGATGTACCTCAATTGTAATTGAAAATCTTAGAGTCTCTCCTCCTAGAGTCCTAAAACTCGTAGTTGAATTGTCATACATGTCTTTAATGAAATCAACATTTTGAGTTGGGACACCCTTTTTCTCTAAAATCCACCAAAGCATTTTCCTCGGTACTCAATCATAAGCCTTCTATGAATGAAAAAAGTCATATTGAGATCTCATTTGTTTTCTTTGTACTTCTCCACAAGCCTCCTTATAAAGAAATAATATCGGCTGTGGACCTTCTAGGCATGAAACCAAATTGGTTGTCTGATATTTGAACTATTGATCTTTGTCTTTGCTCAAGAATCCTCTCCTAAAGCTTCATGGAGTGACACATGAACTTGATACCTCTATAGTTCTTGCTGCTTTGAACACCTCCCTTGTTATTGTAGTTGAGGACAATGGTATTTGTCGTCCACATCTCCAACATTTTCTTTGTCCTCATAATTTTATTGAAGAAAGTCGTTAACCACCAAACTCTTTTGCTCCCATACTCTTCCAAATATCAACATGTTGTTTGTTCTCATTTTCATTTTTTTTCAAAGAATTCTTGCCATTTGATCGTGTAATTCTCGTTTGTACGTGATATCTCTTGTATCTATAGTGCACAAGTCTTCTACTTTTTATGATAGTGTAGGTGATATATATGTGTATGTATACATATTTAATCTGTAATATCATTAGTAAATGCATACACTCTTAAGATAAGAACGATAACAAAAATGTAGAAAGTGACTTCAATCATGAATTAAACACGAGTTTGAATGACTAAACATAAGTAAAATGGTGTACTATCCTAAAACATAGCATCAAACCTCACATAAAGATGACTAAAAGGATATAAACTAAAATATCTAGCAGTTCTTATGGTAAATATTTAATCATCATCATCATCATCTAAGCCTCAATCCCAACCATATTAGGGTTGACTACATGGATCCTTATTTTCCAACCAGCTCTGTTATGGGTCATACTCTAATCAAGATGTAAAGATTCAAAACCTCTCTTTATAAGCTCTTCCCAAATTAATTTAGGTCTGCCTCTGCTTCTTTTAATTGTGCTTAACTCAATAACCTTGCTTTGAATAGGTGCATACATAGAATTAAATGTCCGATTTCGATGTTGTGTCTGATGGCCCAGAAATAGAATTTTTTTAAAATTTCGGACGAAATTTCAATATTTACGTCCCTAACGATGTCAACGACCAATTAAGCGAATTAAATCATGAAAATTTACCAGGATGATCCAAACACCAAGATCTACTCAAATATGCAATAATATTTCATATTCAATATGGGGGGGGGTCTCGCACATTTGTAAGTGAAGGAAGCTGAATGATCTTGCCAGAATTCCGATGGCAATTCTGATGACAAAATGAAGGAATTAAGTTATGAAATTGTTAAAGAGTCTATATTAGCCTATTTAGTTAATAGGTTAATTAGTTAGTGGGCCTTTAGTGTCTCGGCCCGTTTAGATTACTTGGGACACAAGTCTCAGGGTTTCTCCCTTGCTCCTATATATATAGGACAGGGATGTCCAGTCCTGTAATCATCTAATCCCATTCAATTCAATCTAATGTTATATCTCACATGGTATCAGAGCACGTTCGCTTTTGAGAAAAACCTAGTCGCTGCTTCCCTCTCTCTCTCTTCCCCGGCGCACAACAACAACCCTAGAGCCGCCGCCGCCTCTCTTCGAGAGAGAGCAACCGCGGGCTCTCCCCGCCTGCGGGCGGCCGTCGCCATGGCTTAGGCCGACTGCCCGCTAGGCAAATCCGGCCTACATGGCTCTTTCTTCCCTTTCATAGCTACTCTCTAGCCACCATATCTTCTCTATATTTCTGCTGCCTTGCTCCTGCCGCAACTGCTATGTTTGCTGCTCACGCCCAGTTGTCCGTGCGCCTCCTCCACTCAACCTCATATCGCCGCTATCCGCCATCAACAACAGCCGCCAAGGACAGCAACATCGATCACTAACGCCGCCCCAGCCGCCGACCTCCAGAAACCATCACCGCCGCGGGCAACAACAACAACCGACGCTGTCGTCGGCCTAGCCGCAGCCACCCTCCGCTGCTGTAGCCACAACCAGCCAGTCCAGACGCCGCCGACCCTCTTCTGCCGGCTATCTCCAGCAACCGCCATCTGCCGCAGTGGCAATACTAGTTGTTGCACAACAACCGCCTATCATCAGACTTCCCTGCCAAAACCATGAGTCATTATCGCCGTTGCCGTGTCCGTCTGCTGTAGAGTTGCTGTCTCTTCATCCAACAACCATATCCCCAACCGACGATCGCACTCTTCAACCGGTGTCTCATCATCCTGGCCCCCAGGTCAATTGTTGTTGTCTACTGTGAGCGGTCACCCATCACTCTCCACCGCTACCAAACAACCATGTTTACTGCCCCCATATGCATTATCCCTGTCTCTATTCAAATCCTTAATCGGTCCTATCTTTTGCTAATCGAATCCCATTTTGACCCTAATCGGATTTTTTCGTAGAGGCTCCACCCCCGCACCCCCGGATTTGTTGCCCTATCGGGCCAACAAATCCCCTTTTCGGGTCGGGATTAGATCCATTTAATTTTCTACCCGGATCTTATATTGACCCATTTAGCATATTCTCTTCGGTTATCGGTTTCATTCTCCACACATTACACATCTCCATATACACAAATTTCTCTCAAATCCACCAATTCCTTTCCCACCCACCATATAATCTTATTCTCAACATAAAAAAAAATTGAGAGGAGAGGAAGAGATGAGAAGAGAGAGTGAGAGAATATGTATGAGAGAGAGAGAGTATGAGAAGAGATGATATATGTATTCAGTCTATATTGTTCCAGGGTATTATCTTCATGGAGCTTCACATTGTTCAGCACATTCGTTCTCTACTTCCAGACAACATTGAAGGATCTTCATTCAGCGTCAACACTGAGCTATTCGCTTTCGTACCGCGTTATGTACGTCAGTTGTTGATGGTGTATTTCTTCAGCTGCATTCATATGAGACAGATGAGTGCTTCTTCAGATTTTCAGAAGCTTTGAGTTTATCTTCACCAAGCTGCTTTGTCATGTCTTCTCCGAGCTGCATCTGCTGTTTCGACATCACCTGTTGCTGATCTTCTTGGGACTTTCCTTGATGGATGATATCTCCTTTCCTGTCAAGCCCCCAAGGTTCACGCTATAAAATTATGGTACCTGCATTGTATCACCAGCATATCGTTCGTTCGTGTTCGTGCCACGTTATGCACGTCTTCTCAGACGCTTTGAAGACACCACTACTGCTACATCATCATTGGAGATCCGCATTCGTGCCGCGTTAAGTACGTATTCCAGTGAAGTTGCCGTAGTCGTGGTATTGATGACCGTCTGCTCCAAGTGGCGAATTACTGCTGTAGTATCAGGTCCATTCTTCAGATGCTCTTCAAATGCACTTTAAAGAAAGACATTCTTCAGTACTAAAGGGGGCGAACAAAGGACCCAAGAAGAAGGAACCAACAGACAGGAATCTGAAGGAGGAGAGGATCGCACAGCGGAGGCGGACATACCACTTTAATCATCTTTCCATGGCTGAAGTCCTCTGCTGGAATACTAGAGGTATAGGAGGAGAGAAGAGAAGGCTTGCTCTAAAAGAGTTAATGACCGTCCATAAGCCATCGTTGGTAGCCATTCTGGAACCACACATAAGTGCGGAGAGAGCTATGAACACAATCGATAGATTGGGGTTCTCAAATTCATTTCGAGTCGAGGCGAGGGGCTACGCCAGAGGCATCTGGCTTTGCTGGACATTGTGCAGCTGTGCCAAACCAGGCTGGATAATTCAATACATTAGCAGGAAAGGCAATGCAGTCGTCGATCATTTCGCCAAATCCAACTTACAAAACCAAACTGCATACATGGTGTATGCTTCACCCCCCAGTGGGTGTGTTAATCTTCTAGCTAAGGAATGTAATGGTAGTAGTACTACCATATTTTCCGACTCCTGTTTAATTAGCGATTGTAAGATTTCATTTGGTAATGCTCGCAAGAGGAGGGCGGGATGAATAAGAAAGCCTCCTGACTTAATAAGAAAGACATTCTTCAAAGCTCGAGTATTTTTAGCCTGCAGAGTCATCATCACTATATGATTCAGGGGGAGTAACATCTTTTGTATGGGAGTGATATTTATCCTTTATCTTTCATTTATCATTTCTTTTATCTTTTTATCGAGTCTTATAACCTCCAAGCTTTGGACATGTGTTTCACCCATGCTCCAGCTTGAGGGGGAGTGTTAAAGAGTCTATATTAGCATATTTAGTTAATAGGTTAATTAGTTAGTTGGCCTTTAGTGTCTCGGCCCGTTTAGATTACTTGGGACACAAGTCTCAGGGTTTCTCCCTTGCTCCTATATATATAGGACATGGGTGTCCAGTCTTGTAATCATCTAATCCCATTCAATTCAATCTAATCTTATATTTCACAGAAATTTTGCAAACACAATGTTTAAACATAGACTTACTAGGTATGTCAGTCTGCACTGCACATGTCCATACCATCTTAGATGGCCCTCACATATCTAAAAGCATCAATTAATATTTAATAACATTGAAAATATATTATCATTCACTCAATAGAATTAATTTTTAAGTAGTTCTATATATTATCAAACACAAATGTTGAAAGAGATATACACAGATTCGGTTTACCTTAAATGCGGCATATGCATATGCTCTGTGGAAAGATGCTCAAATTGTATGTGTGGCCATATAGACTTTTTTTTTTGAATGCTGCAATTTGGTTTCATTGTATAGGCTGTAGTTAGACCTCAACAAATGTTCTACAAACTGTCAAAAATCTTGTAGCTACCACAGTGCACAATGTCAGAAGTCCTGCTCACATACATGCATCTATTGGCTCTATCATAGCCTCTTTGGCCGCCAAAGCCACCACAAGTGATACAATCATCGGGATCACCATTATGTGTTGGCATCTTAACTAGAATTCATTGATACATTCCATCCTGCTTATACAAGACGAGCGTTGCTTTGTGAAGAAGGCAAATGGGTAGATCTGACCAATGTTTTAAAAAGCGCGAACCGGGAATCGTTCGGACGAGACCTTGTAGCCGATTAATCGCCAGACGGGAGATTAATCGGACGATTTTTCAAAAATCGGATTTTTTTAATGATTTTTCACATTTTATAGACATATATTATATACACATAATTTAATATTTGTGACTATTTTACAGAACTAAACCTATTTATTCCTTTAAAAGAAATACGATGTAACAAAATTAAAGAGCTAATAGATTCAGCAGCTAAACATAAATAAATGTATGTATCGGTTTACAATTTCAGGCATGAACAAAATATAAATTGAATTTAGTTGGTTACCTGTGGATGGAGCATGAGCAACATCATACGAGTAGACAACCAGTTGGACAAGGGAAGTAATGTGGCCACATGAAAATACATGAAACAAGAAACAATTAGTAAAATATTGATGTAATATTCACAATTTTTCACCTGATGATGTTGCTGAAATCTAAAAGCCAACTTGAACATCCAAAAGATAGAAAATCCAAAACACTAGTACAAAAATAATTGAAAGATAGGACATCCAAACAACAAAATCAAAACATAAATGATAAAACATCCAAAACAACACAATCAACAATTAGTTTGGCCGATCCAACAAAAAGCGGGCCTAACCGGCCGCTTAAAATTAATCGCTAACCGGCTCAAAATCGGGCGCTTAATTAAAAAAGCCTTAACCGGCTATTATTAGCAAAATAAATCGGTCAGCCCCGCACCACGGTTAACCGGCCGATTGGGCCGATTTTTAAAACACTGGATCTGACCTTTGTTGGTAGGATCAGGGGTTTTGGTTGGGAACGAGTAGTTTTGGGAACTGTTGAGAGTTATTTAGTTAATTGCTCTCTAAACCAGTTAGTAATGGGCCCTAATGTTTTGTCCCATTAGGGTTTCTGTCCAAGTTTGTATGCTTTCTCCTTATCCTGTATATAGGAGTAGGGTTTCTCTGATGCAATATATCAATTAGCCTTCTATATACTTTTTGGCATGAATTAACTTTAGGCTGACATTAGTTGGGTCACCAAGGACATCAAATTGTTTCTCTTTGGGATTCATATTTCCAAAAGAAATTCTGAAAGTTTCAAACTTCAAGATGATTCTCTATTTTAAAGTAATTTTTGGGCAATAGAAAGTATTTCCATACCCAATGGGTCCCCCTTTGAGAACAGAGCCTTATCTCTTTTATTAAGAAGAGTTCTTTGTTATCTATACCTTCATTCATTCATCTACTTTCTCCTTTCGTTCATACCTACTAGTTTCGTTTCATCCTTCGTGTGACGGGGAGATTTCCTATATAATCATAGTCACGAATTTGGTTTTCGGGATACGTTCGGATGAGCTGAAAAATTCGGGAATTATGCGGGAAATTCGAGTAAAAAGCGGTCAGCATACGGTAAAAATACGATCAACCATTGGGGAAAAAATTGGCAAAAGATTGGAGGATTCACACACACACACACACACACACACACACACATATATATATATATATATATATATATATATTCCACATGTATATAGTACACACACACACATATATATATATATATGTATACATATATTGCACAATATATAAGTAAATATCTATACATCTATTGCATACATATATAACACACATACATACATGATACTATGTGTGTGTATTTACATATACACACATATATACACTCAAATTAAGTTAGAGTCTTAAATAGTATAAAATGAGAAAGTACATGAATAAAGTAGGAAACATGGAGAAAACATCAAACATGAGTAATTCTTGAATAATACGAGAATAAAATGTAATATAGTGTGGCTATGCTCAAATTGGGAATTACTTGTCCATTTGATACGTCTCGGGAAAAACTCGCGTTTTAAACACGACTTTTTCAAAAAGTCAGAGTATATTGTGACTATGCCTATAATCAGGTAAAACTTCTTGCCTCCACTTTTAAATTGTCCTGAGGAGATATGTGGGACTGAAAGAGTGAGAAAATGGAAAGGAATAAGAGAGCAAGAGGAAAGAGTTAGATGAGAAGAGGAGAGGAAAGAAAGTCCACTGTACATATCTCTTTATCACCACCATATAATTTTTGACTCTCTTCAATTTTGATCCACTTTTAGGGCTGCAAGGAAGATATTCTTGATTATACACGTACGATACAGACAAAGAGATTGTTGAACCATGACTTAGAATATTCTTTGAGGTGTTTCATAACCATGTAAAGTCTATTGCACGTTATCTTTTTGGTAACTCGTGTCTGCCTCCATAACAAGCCCAATTTTTCCTACAAGTTATTCTTGTTGGACTTTAGGTGTGGAAAATCTACAACGGAACTCCTTTTTGGATCATCTTTATTGGTTTATTTTTGACCTTAATTGGTGAATTTGTACTTTCTACATGTGGACTATGGTTTTTGCATTCATTCTCTTAGTATGAGTACATATTTCTCTTGTTCCTACTATGATCTGGGGGTTAGATGCCTCTAATGAGCGATGGCATTCACCTACACTACTATTAAGGGTGAGTACATTCTTTCTAGGCGACAAACCTTCTTTAAACAACTAACTTTGTGGAATAATCATGTTCTCGTCTAGTGCCACTCCTTCATGCTTTGGGGTCGTAAAAAATGACTTGGTTTATCTAAAGCCGACAACACGAAATCTTTTTATTTCTCGTTTTATGATTAGTGCCTCTCTCGGGATCTTGACCTGTGCCTCACACTAGTGATGCAACAGCATGCACTCTTAGGAGCATGATGATGTTGATGACACCATTTTCTTGATTGACAAGCTGCTTTCTCTGGTAGTGAGATTTGTCTAGCAATGTAAACATAATGTAGATTGAATGTTTTCAAAATCATTTTTGGATCCCAACACAGGTGGCTACTATTCTCTTTTCACCTGGACATTTCTCTTTAGATGTAGATATCTTCTATCTACCAAGGTAAAGGTTGCTAACTTGCCCAACTTTTGATGTGGTGGAGTGGATCTCACATCACTCTTTACGTTATTGACTAGATCTCACATCACTATTAGACTCGTTAGAATTTCCTAGGAGGATCACTTACTCTGACAATCTTTAGTATTGAGCATGCAAGCATACATGCACTTGCGCTCTTGGCAAAAAGAGCAGTGTTGTTAAAATAGCTACGTATTGCAATCTTACAATCTTATTTTGTCTATTTGTTATCTTGATTTTCCAGGGAGTAAGTTTACAATTATTTCATGTTGTTCACTTAAATGTAGCCCCTTTATTTTATATAAATGGGGCATTTGTTCATCATAATCAATGAACAACAAATTACCACCTCCTTCTCTTTCTCCCCTCAGAAGTCTCGTGAAGGTCCTTCCTCATGAGGAAAACACATAATTTTACAAATATGTGGCATCACTGTCTTAAATTTAACTGGACGTAATAATGATCTTGTACAACGTGCAATTAATTGTCATTCTATACTTGTAATATGATTGCATGTACAATTGAAAGAATTTCTTTGTACGATCATTTTTTCCATTTATCTAATAAAGACGTGTATAATTTATCATTACCAAGTATATGCCTAAGGTATAAGCTATATTCTTTTCTTCTTTTAGCAATCTGTATTTGATGTAAGCTACTGTGCTTTCCCGCAAGTCGTGTTTTTTTTGTTCTAGGAGGCTAAACATTGAACCAAAATTCGTATTGCAGATGAGACTACTCTTTACATTTATTTAAACATCACTGTGTACATGGTTTGCAAGTACATTGTGAACATGATAAGTTGTTGAGTCTTACAAAACTGTTAATAAGCGATACAAACACAAACAGGACTAAAATAAGGAAGAAGAAAGACACAATGAGAGCATCATACACAATTAAGTTGCTAATTTCTTTCAATTTTTTTCACATTTATGGCAACGACTACCACATCTGTATGTCTCCCATGTGTTTGGATTTTGACTAGTTTGGGTTTTGATTTTGGCAAACCAAGAATTTCAAAACCAGAATGTCTCTACACCTATAATTTCCCAGAATCTTTCCAAAAAAGATGACTGAACTTCTACCGAGTTCTCTGATATTTTGCACATATCCAATTCCAAATTCTGGAGGCTGTCCAAAAGATTGTCAAAGCCTGAGTATGTCTCTAGACTTTGATCAGATCGAGATCTGTGAAAAGGAACTCCATTGTTCCAATTAACTTCTACTTGTAGCCTATCGGTGATCTTGTGCTGTTTAGGAAGCAGACACTTGGTAAGCTACTTTCTTTTGTGCCTTTCCAAATTTACTATATGAGTTAAGAAGAAAGGAATTATGCTGTTAGTCCATTATACTAAAGAATACTTTTGTATTGCAGTGCCCAATTAGTAATCAAATGCTTTTCTTGATTTCTGTCATGTGTACTCATTTCATTTGCAAAATATACTTAATTTTGCAGCTCGGCATAAGTTCCCAAGGGTATCTTGCTAGGATTACAGATGGTAAGTATAAATCCGTGCTGTTGGTCTTCTGATGTTTCTACTATTCTTGTGTTTTTTTTGTGACTATTTTCTGAACTTCTTACACATTTCCTAGATTTTCACTGCTATTTTTCATTGCAGGAAAAACTATTCATTTTCCTACATCAAGTGCAAGATCACAATCAAAATACGTTAATACTTGTCCAGAGTCAGAAATCCATCATTTAAAGTGTGCTGCAAAGAAATTGCTGATTAGATGCTACTACTCTGCAGTTTCCGCTTCTGAAAATCTTCAAGATACAATGTCAATCAGCTTTCTACGGGATAAAAAGATAATTCCATATTCTGATCCGCCTAGTGCAAAAGATATAGATCTGCTGTATCAATTTTTTGCGGAAAGGTTGCCACTCACTTGATTTATGTTGTGCTTAAGATTAATTGCAAATTTCGTGAGGAGATAAGAATGAAATCTCTTAGATACATCTGTCAGTTATTGTATGTATATTTTAATTTCCAGCAATAAGCTCATGGTGTTGACTGGAGCTGGTATCAGCACAGAGTCTGGTATTCCCGATTACAGAAGGTATCATCTCAGTTAGACCACTTAAACTTTACTCTGAATTCTTAGGAACTGGATTAATATGGTTAACATTTTTTTGGCAGTCCTAATGGAGCTTATAGCACTGGCTTCAAGCCCATTACCCATCAGGTATATATTTTTTCACTCTTGTGCTTCTTTCCATGTAAACCTGACATGCCAAACATACAGTTTAACCGTATAGCTTGTCCACACTAGGGCTTTACCGCGTGACCTCTACCTTACTATGCCGAGGCATACAAACTGAACCAGCAGGTCCACCTTTTTTCCATACATTGTTTGACCATTATCTATCATGCACACTGTTCTGAAATGCGTTATGCGGTATGCGTTCGGTCAGGGTACCGCATAGAGATGAGCGGAATGCGGGAGCGTATGCGGGGCATATGCGCTTTCTTTAAATGAATTATATATTTTATACATATATATAATAAAAAAAATCATAATCATAGATTTTATACCATCTAGTTGTGCAGCCTAATAGCTAAAATGTACCAACAGATCATTACATAATGGAAGAAGAAACACGTTTTCCAATCATCAAGAAGAAAAATGAATCAACAAAACCATATGTTTATATAATGTACTTGAATAAGCAAGTAATATAACACACTTAACACATGCAGTTCATAGCAGAAATAGACCCTACATTTATCGAATGAACACAATAGGAATGGCCACAGTAACACAACACATGGTAGTTCAAAGTAGAAATAGAAAAAGAATATCAAATACTAAATCAAAGCATCAAACTAATATGAAGAAGTCAAATCAGTGATAAATAGAGAAGAAAAAGTCGTAGGGAATAGAAATTACCCCCTAGACAACGCACAAATTTAATACTTTGTAAAAGAAAATATCATATCCAAGAGAAATATGCAATAAATTCCCCTTTTTATGCAATTGCAACAGGTTCAAATCTTAGAGCAAAATAGAAGAAAAGAAAGGGCAAAGGAAAGAGGATAATGAAACATTGATAATTTGAGGAAAAATGTAATAATATAATGTGCACCACTCATTCAAAACCGAATTTATTCTGAGGTAGCAAAATTTCAATATCCGATCTAAAACCAGCCATACAGAAGAAGTTGTCATTTCATTTGGTTGATTTTATTTGAGGTTTTATTTATATTCTTTTTACTTAAGTTAACAAAGGAAATACGGGGCCTAAGCGGCCGCATATTCCCAAAAATAGCATCGCATAGTTATATGCGGAGCGGTTGAGGGCCGCATACGCATATGCGGCCACATATGGGGGCGCATGAACCACTTTTCATAACACTAATCATGCACATGGAACCTTTCTTGAGTCAATTTTATATTGGCCTATCTGTTGCCTGCTTTGTCTGATGGTCCACACTAAAACTTGTAGAAGCTTCGTTCCACTTTTAAACTCCAAAGACGCAGCAGTTGTTCGTTATAAAATAATTACCCATGGAACTCATAAGAGTAGGATTTCACGATAATCTCATCTAGAAGAGTGGTCATTTTTTGATCCTTATACTTTTATTCACATATGACTTAGCTGTCCTGATCTATCGGCTAGCCAAATGCTCTTGTTTCTTGATATTCAATAATGTAGAGTAGATCAGATGTCACACCCCGATCTCATACTAACTACTAATCACGAGATTAGGGCGCGACAGAGGGATTATACACAAGCCAAACCATTCATAACTTTTTAAGAACATTTAGAAGGCATTAAAAGGTAATCTGATTTATGCTGTAAAATAAAAATCAACAAACTGCGGAAGCATTTTGATTAAGCTGACTAGCAATATAAACAGAGTCTACAACATATAACATTGCTCGACATAAAATAAAGCATAACAGTTAATTTACATCTTTATACACATTCTCTCTCACCCACACCTTGTCCCAAAGATCGAGGGGAAAGGACTAAGAGACCTCTAACTACTAACTACGTATACCTTCTACAGACTAAGCGTTAGGATGAAAGGATCCTTCAGATTCCTGTTGCTGCTGATGACCTGAAAATGTTGTGAGTAGAGGTATGAGCCTACTCGCTCAGTGAATAGCCTTTCATTTAGCTATCACTAAACAACTCGTCAGGTTTATAAAATTGAAATAAAACATATATACAGTACAAGCAGGGCAGTTCTAATGACATAGCAGATTTGCAGATAATAATCACATTTCTATGCAACGACAGATATTTTAAGTAAATAAACAGATATATAGAATTTGCACAAAAGTTCGGATCTCTTAGCATATTAATTTACTGTGATCCTATATGATTACATATTTATATTATTATGCCCTAATCATATGCAGTGTACCCTGCATACAAAGATCCGTAGCGAACTACGATCCCACCGTACAAGACTTAGCGACACACCCGGGAAATGCTAAGTCTGACGCCAGCCCTGCTCTGCTACAGGACCCCAGGCTCATCGGCCTTCAGGCTCATCGGCCTCACTGCACTACATCGAGTGCTCTAGACTCCTCTAACCTGAGTACACAGGCGGAGAGTCTCACGAGGTTACCTCCATGACTCCGCACGGATCTTGTTGCAATAACCCCCAATTTTCTCCAGTGCCACCGTGACATCGCACGCGTTGTTGTTGGACACTGGCTCTCTGTCCTCGTGTCTCCATGACTCCGCACGGATAATGTTGCAACACGAGTTTCACCCCTAAGAAGCAGATCTGTCAAAGGGGTTCTACGGTGTTAGGGCACCTAAGTCTATTAACTGATTAACATATAATCATTTAAACAGGAATATCACATTTCATGCATATTTCAAGTTTTCAATGAATCAATCATACACTATTGTACGTGCTACACTGCTTAAGAGTCATACCAACTGATACTGAAGCAAATAAGCATTTAAAATGAGTTAAATAATGATTTCTGAATGAACTGCCACTCACACTCTGAAACTCGGCCGATCACTCTGGAACTCGGCCGATCACTTCACAGTTTCTGAAACTCGGCCGACCAACTTCGGCCGATCAGCAGGAAACTCGGCCGATCCACTGGGAAACTCGGCCGATCGAAACACAGCTCGTTTACCTACAAAAGAAACTCGGCCGATTCAAGACCAAACTCGGCCGACCAAAACGCTGTTTGAAATCCTAAACAAGGAACTCGGCCGACCAAAACACGAACTCGGCCGAACCGCGCACAGACAGAAAATAAAAACGGACCTGCAGATGTCGATTTCACTCGAATCGATGGGCAAAACCCTCGATTTGCGTTGCAAATCACTTGCAATAGGTGCACACCACCAGGGACTAGCTGGAGGGGGAAAGAAAGACGAGCTAGGGCTGCTCTTGCACCCTAATCTTCATGCTATCTCCTTGCAACCGCAGCTCCTGCTGCTAGCTGGATCGATTTGATGGAGAAGAAGATGGAAGGAGGGAAGAAGGAAGGCCGCAGCTGCAGGCCGGAGCAAAACCAAGCTCCAAACGTCCTTCTCCTCAGCTCTCTTTCTCTCTCTCTCTCTCACGCGAAGGAAGAAGAACGCTTCTGCGTTCTCTCGTTTCTGGAAAGAAACGGATAAGGGGGAAAGAAGAGATAAGGAGGAAAACTTAGGGACCAAAACGCTAAGTCCAAGAACTTCCAAAAACTACAAACGGGTCCCTACAAGCCCAAAAACATGCAACTTTTGACTCGAAGGTCAGATTCGAACGATTTCTCTGGCAACGCTTCAAGCGTAAGATCCTACACGTTTTAAGAGCTAGGATTCACACTAAGCACATATCGTATCCGTTATAAACATTATTAACAAAAACAAGCTTACAGCTTAGCAAAGCAGCTAAAACACATGCTTAACAGCATACTTACAGGTTAAGCTCGACGCGGGTCGTAACATCAGAAGTACTATTAGCGCTGAGATAACACTCTTTTGGGGCATTCTTACTTTATTTCACCTTGTTTCTACTACAACACTATGTTGTAGGGGAGCATAGAAAGCCACTTCTGGCACAAATTGTGTAAATACCACACAAAACTATGTATGTTGAAGCACCTCTAGAAGAGGTTAAAGCTATCAGGGACTGCAATGCTTTTTGGATGTTGTATGTGCTCTAAAATTTGAGATATTCCAATCCACGAAATTAAGGCGTCAACAACATGGGACCAACTTTAGCACTCGAATCTCATTATCCTGAAACGTACTTGTTAGAATATAGCCTATTTAGTTAATAGGTTATTAGTCTATTGTCTACATGGGCCTGTTGCCCATGGCCCATTAGGATTAGTCCGCTTCCTTTGTGCTTCCTTGTAATAGCCTCCTTTCCTATATATAGGATAGGGGTGTACATATGAATACAACAACACAACATCATCGTATACACTTCTTCACATGGCATCAGAGCAATATCCTTGAGGAGAGAACCCTAGCCGTCGCCCCTCCTTCCCTCTTCTCTCTCCAACTCTCGATCCAACCGTAGCAGCTGCCGCCCCTTCCTCTCCTAGATAAAGCATCCGGGGGACAGCCTGCCTACGGGCGGCTGTCGCCGCCTCTTCCATGGCATAGGCCGGCTGCCCGCTGGGCACTTCCGGCCTCCATGGCTCTTTCTTCCACTTTCACATAGATCTATACGTCGACGCCAACCTTCCCAACATACAATCTATGTTTACCGATCCAAAGCTATCTGCTGGCGCCATCCTTCCCGACCATTATCTAGGAGGCCATTGAGTCTTCCTTGTGGGCGTCATCATAGTCATCGTTGTCGTCACTTTCCCTGACATCTCAAGCAGCTCCGTATCCAACCGCCGCCATTGAAGCAACCACGCCAAAGTAAATCTGTCTTCCGCTCCAGCAACTGCCACCATTGTCTTCACCGCCTCATTGCCCTGCCATCTCCGTGTCGAGATGCCGCCCATCCATTATCTCTGCATCCAACCACTCCACCGCTACACCGCTTCTCGGGACCCTGGACGACGCTAATTCTTGTCCAGATCCGACCGTGGTCAAGCATGGAATCACCTTTGTTCATGATCAAAGGAGGACAAAAGACGGTGCTAATTCCCATCGACCCATGGTGCTAATTCCCGGGGTACTTGTCTCCTTGATGGCGCTAATTCCCATCGAGATCGTGCATCAACCGCCGCCAACACGACAAATTGTCCAAACAACACGGCGTGTTGCGCTCAAGAAATCACCCTGACGGTGCGAAGTTTCGTCCAGAATGCAAAAGACAACGTGTTTCTCAAAAGACATGACGTGTTCGATTCCGGAACTCGTCTTGACGACGTATATCGCAACAAACACGTGTCATCCTTGGAACACGGCGTGTAGGCGGACATCAGAGGTACGCCTCTGATTTCAGACACGACATGTCCACTTGGAACACAACATGTCCCCGGAGATCCAGTTCACGCCTCTGACATCCGACATGGCGTGTCGCATTTCCACACGACGTGTTGCATGAAGTCAGTCCGTTTTCAGTGAAGGAGCTACACGGTGTGTCAGCAGCCCACACAACGTGTCATGAGGAGTCTGCGTCTCACCCCTAACAAGTTTCACGGCGTGTCCAATCATAGACACAGTGTGTCTGAAGCAGTCAACACACTTCCTGTTTCAGGAAGATGTCCTCTAAAGCTCTATCTCTCCTCCAATATTTGATGATAATCAAATCCTATTTTTTGACCCAGCAAAAATTTTGTGGGCCTATGCCCCACATCCCTACATTTTTCGGCCTAAGGGCCGGACAAATGTCCTTTTTGGGTCAAGAAAAGATCCATTTATTTTCTCTATCTGGATCTTAATCGGGTGTGTTTTGCATATTGATTCCGGTTATCGGTTTTTATGCCGAGAAACCATTCTGGTAGTGCCACTTCTCCCCCTACTGGGCAAAATTCCGGTTGTGTATCTCCTCTTTCTGCCGATGCTTCCATTCCGGTAGTCTACTTTTTGTTCTTCTCTTCATACTACACCTCTCATTTGATCTTTCCCTTTCCCACCTTCCCATCCATCATGTGTGCGTCTTTCCACGTACGGGGGTCATGTTTCCCTTTTTTCTACACCATCTACTTACTCTCGTCGTATTTGGTGTGCGGGGGGGGGGAATAGAGGAGATAGAGATAGAGAGGAGGGTATGAGGAGAACATGAGAGCGAGAATATGAGGGAGATGATATGAGGAGAGAGACATGAGATGAGATGAGATGATATATTCCATGCGATCTTCATGGAGCTTCATATTGTTCAACACATCTGGTTTCCTGATGTCTTTGTGGCACGTCATTCCCACTTAGCATCACATTACTTTTCTGACAACATTGGAGGATCTTACAGTTGCAGCATTGACACCAAGACTCCCGCGTTCATACCACATTATGTACGTCAGGATAGGAGCTTGTTGCGCATATTCCGGCCTCTAGTCCCTTTGGCGTTGATAACGTTCCAGTTGATCATCCATGCTGCGTTGATGGTGTTCTAGATGGTTGCTTCTTCATCTTCAAAGCTCGTCTTCTTCAAGCCTGTGCCAAAATTGTATTTGCAAGGACCATCCAGAGTGATCTTCACTGAGCTACTTTGTCATGTCTTCTCCGAGTTGCATCTGCTTTACGTGTTGAGACGACATCTCAGCACCTCACCCAACGTGTTCATGCCACGTTATACATGTCAGTGGTCATCTGCGCTAATTGCAGTTGGCTCCACTTCTCAGACAAGTCAGAGACATCTCCACTGCTACATCGACACTGTGCCTCCGCGTTTGTGCCGCATTATGTATGTGTGATGTGTTGAGTGCGCTTATTCCACTCCACATTCCTCTCCAGTAAAGATGGCGTAGTCGTGGTATTTATGATTGTCTACTTCTCATGTTCTTCACTCCATATGCACTTCAAGAGAAAGACCTTCTTCAAAACTCGAGCTTCTCCAACCTGCAGAACACATCTCAAAGAGGCGTCATCATCATACATTTTTAGTTAGGAAGTTTTGTTTAAGGGGGAGTAACAACTTTTGTATGGGGAGCGACATATCTATCTTTCATTTATCGTTTATTTCTTATCGTTCAATCGAGTCATGTAACTCCAAGCTTGGACATGCGTTCACCCATGCTCCAACTTGAGGGGGAGTGTTAGAATATAGCCTATTTAGTTAATAGGTTATTAGTCTATTGTCTACATGGGCCTGTTGCCCATGGCCCATTAGGGTTAGTCTGCTTCCTTTGTGCTTCCTTGTAATAGCCTCCTTTCCTATATATAGGATAGGGGTGTACATATGAATACAACAACACAACATCATCGTATTCACTTCTTCACAGTACTTAAGAATCAATGTCGAGGTAGACTGAACACATGAAAGATTTATGACTTTACTTCTGCATCCATTAATGAGCTAAATTGACTAGTCCTTTCTGTTCCTCTGTCTCATGCTTATCCCATCCTTCATCTTCTTCTTGTCAATTTTTACCTGTATATGAAATGATAGAACACAACACAGAGAAAAGAATATAGGGTTTACATGAGATACTGTTGTGATGTGATTGATTCTAAACCACCCTTTCTGTTTCAGCAATTGCTTGTGGATCCAACAAACAAATCGAATTAGAAAATGGAATAGACCCGATTGTTGCCTTCAAGGGCATTAAACAATAAGTTGAAGAAACACATAGATAGCTCAACAATGTCTACCCTTTCGGTATAATTGAAGATATGCACATGGTCTATCTTCTTAATGAATTTTATTATTTTTTCTTTAGATTTATTGAACGAATTAGGTAGTGGTAGTTATCTCTATCAGTATGCTTAATGGATTTTGAGTAATATGAAGCTTCTATAAATTGATTGAACTTTTTGTTAATTGTGTCTCATTGTTAATGAACATTACCGAACTGTGCTTGGCCCATGCATAATGCATAGTGCTCATGTTGAGATTAATTGCCATATAAAGTCACAACACATTGTTAAATTTGTCAAATTCCAACCATCCCCTTATTTTTTTTTCTTGAGAGCATTTAAATTTCAGTTTTATCTTTGATAATCTGGAAGCACAATAGTTGCCGTTAAGGTCATCGAGAGATATTGTAGTATTAGTGGGATATTGGGCCTAACATGGTTGGCTTAACTTTTCACATGTCTAGTCCCACATTGCGTAATTAGGGAGCCGTGCTTCTTCCTAATGCCTACTACATGCACTATGTATCCATTATATTTATCAAACAATTATCTTTCTTCTATTTTACATAGTATCAGAAATCGCTTAAAATATCCAATTTCGACGCCATTTCCGATGGTCCAAATTCATAATTTACAAAAATGTGAACGGGAAATTTGACGGATTATTTCTGTTGACCCAAGATTTTGGCACCTTTTTTTTTAATTTTAAAATTGGCGATTCATTCATCCCGTCGCCTGGGGTTCGAACTAGTGACCTCTCAGTCATACAACATCATTTTTAGCCACTCGGGTGCCACTCCATTGGCAAGATTTTGGCACATGATTTCAACAACCAAATAGAGAATTGAAGTCACAATTTTACCAGGTGAATCTACATACACAATTTTAAAACCCGACCTGGCAAGTTTTATGGGTCGGCTGGGGCTAAAACCTGTTTTTGGTCAAGACCCGGAGTTGACCCAGTGACCCGACCGGTTCGACCATCGATCCGATGACCGGACCTTGGGTCAAACGTCAAAGGCCCAACCGAGTTTTATTGGTTTTATTTTTCCTTCTTTAAATGACCATTTGACTTATTTTAATGTCCTTTCATGCAACCACAACTTTCCAAACATTGATATATTCACTTATTTGTATTTTTTCACTTGTTTTAAGTATTGCAAGACCATTGATTTGCTTCTTTATGAATAGATAGTTGGTTTTGTGTGTTTGGTGTTTCATAATTCATTATATCATGGTTTCATACAGTAGATTATGTACATATATACACACTTATATAGTAATATATTGTATGAACATACATATTATTGTAACATACATGCATATACATGTATATAATAATATTATGTATATGGTGCAGTGAATTAAAAAATGGCCAGGCGGGCCGCTTAAGCGGCCATGACCCTCATCCGCCCAATTTAGCCCCTAAGCGCCCGCTTAATCGTTTTGAACATAATCGCCCGCTTTTTGCCCGCCTCACCCGCTTTTTCCCGCTTTTTTCCCGTTTTTTGCCCGCTTTTTTCCCGCTTTTGTTTAAAAATCCTAATATAAGCATCTAACGTTAATTAATTACATAGTCCAAGTAGTGTTGACTATAATATATGAAACTTGTATTCATTAAATGTTCTATGATATAGCTAGTCCTAATTTAGAATGCATACTTTGTGTGTAAGCTGTAATAATTGGGTACTGCTGTAATGCATCTAAGTAAATATCCTATTGCTCTATTATACTAGTAATGCATGATTAGTTTTACTGATTTCCTTGCTGCTTTCAGTGATTCATGATTGGTACTACTGGTTAGTATTACTTTAGTGATTACTTTAATTCAACAATTCATAGTTTGTTATTTACAATTACTGATCTGTTTGCTGATTTTAGTGATTAGAGATACTGATTAATAGTAAGTATTGATGAATACTTAGTTAATTACTGATTTGCTGATTAGATATGTATAGAAGTTCCTTATAAATATATTTTTTATATACACATACATGTAATTTTGTATAAAAATATATAAAATTTAGACACCCGCTTTTTCAAAAATCGCCCGTTTAATAGCCCGCCTACCGCTTAATTGGTTACAGAGCGCTGTCCGCACGCCTCCCGCTTCCCGCTTTCTGATACACTGATATGGTGTCATGCTGACATCACCAGGTCAACCGGGTTGACCCCACGGTTGAACCAGAGACCCGTGACCCAGGAGCTTTGTCGGGTCGACCTCCGGGTCGGGTCTGAAAACGTTGTACATACATCTATACACCTATCTATGCAATAGTATCATATATTTATATTCGGAGGGGCTCTGGCATGTGTGACTGAAAAGATACCTAACTGTTTGATGGGGATTTCACAATTTTGATGATATAATGAATTTGAATTTATAAATCTTTCCAAAAAACTGGATACATTTTCGAACACCTGTTTATGTTGTACCATTTCATCTCTAATTGATGAGGGTGGGGATGTCTCATGTGTGCTACTAAGGGGGGAAGATAGTGATATATTACTATTATTATGGTCAACAAATGCTATCTATCTTGTAGTTATTACTAGTTGAACTGATATTACAACTTACACGATTGGATATAAATTTATTTAGATAAAATTAAAACTATTTTTAATACCTACTTGGAACTAGAGTGGTGTAATGGTGGTTGTCCAAGCAGAATTTGTTTTACATGATTTACGATACAGTTCATGTTATCTCTGTAGCATTTATTATATGTCTCTAATCTCTATTTGCTTTATATACGCTTCATTTCACACAAATTACAGAATCCCAAATTTGAAAACATTGCTCTATGGTCTTCAATTGGTCGTCCTAGGACTCCATATACTCTTGATCATTACAAGTTGCAATCACTAAGTCAAAACTAAAAAAGTATGATAGCTAGTTGTAAGTTGTAACATTTACCGTGAATTTGTGAAATATATGTGCATCTTAGATGTTTATAATATTATGTGGATTATAGATCAAATTTGATACAAACTAATCTTGAGTATTAAGTTGTATATCCCCCAAATTTAGGTAGATATACAATTTGCAAATCACCGAGTTTTAAGTTAAAAGTTGTAGCTGTTGATCCGATAAGTAGAAGTGAAAGTTGGTAGCAGAATTAGGTTGTGTTAAGGCTTATGTGCTTTTGATACAAGCTAGAAGACTCCTCAAAGCAGTATACCCTTTCAAGCTAAGCTAATAACAATCACATCAGTCGACCTACTACATTTCTTGAAATAAATGTATGCAAATTTTCAAATTTGTTGAAATTTTCCAAAATGCAAGCTCAAACTGGCATAATTCTTTGGGTCGTCAAAATTTTAGCCTGTATTTTTTTTTTTGAAATTTCTCAAAGTGCATGTCTAGGTTTGAGGTATCACTATTTCTATAACCAATCGTCTGAAATTGAAATTTTGATCAGAATTTTAGTTATGGCTTAAGAGAAGTGGTTTATTTTCCTTCCCCTTTTCTTTCTTAATTTTCCTCCTCCTAATTGTTTGGCACACTGCTATAATAGTTTATGTTAAGAGTACTAAACGAAATTCACGTAATGGGTCTTTGTCTCTTATCTTAACTTCTACCCGTGGTACATCATACCACCTCTCTCCTATAGAAGGAGACCTATATGTATTAACTTGAATTAAGCTACAAGATCTGATACCAACATGGTATCATAGCAAGACTAAACCTAATCACCGTATCCTATCCTCTCCTTTCCTCTGCCACTCTACAACTACCACCCTATTCTAGCGCGCCAACAACCCCTCTTCTCCTTACTTGCTGCCCCACCACCCCTCTCCCCTTTTCTTGCTGTTGTTGCCTCTCCTCTCTTGTCTTACTCAGATATCACCACCCACCCTTCACATAGCCGTAAGTGCTTCCCCCTGCTATAGCATCCGCCACTGCCCCGAGCTGCAATAGGCTGCCTGACTAGAGCAGCAGCTGCCACCGCCATAAGGGGCTAGTAGCTGTCATTGTCGGCCTAAGGGAGCCGCCGAGCGACCAGCGACCATTGCTTTGTCTATGCTGACCAATCTTGCATCACCGTCTTGGCTGCCTCCTAAACCGCTGTTTCCACTCCATGTTCACTTGCCAAATTTGTTTGTAGGTTCCTCTATAAGCTGACTGTAGAAGTGATCCCTTGTCTCTCATTTTTCCTCCACATGCCACCCCTTCTGCATGGGTGAGTGCTTCTCTGAACAGAGGACTGCTCTATTCCCTATTACAATTAGTGAATAAATTGGACAAAGCTGGTTCATGCAAATTGAATCATGTTCCATCAGGGTCTGAAACCCTGCTTCTGTTTTTGCATATATATTTTTATTGTTGCCCCTGTAGGTATGCAACTCAATTTTCAAAATCCAGGGATGTCACGCGAGAGAGTGGGAGAGATGAAGATGTGGAGATAACACCCCGTGGGAACTGTTGCCCTCCTTCTGCACATAATTTCTGCCCATCTGCATGGACTCAATAAAGATGTTGGAGCAAAGCAGTTGCGCTTGGAGATCCACTTCACTAATTTGTGTTAAATATTAGTCCTTTATATTTCTCTTGTTATTTCTTTATTCTATATGGACCTACATGTAATTGTTCTCTTAACTTTTTTATATAAATATATGAGGGGACACACACTGTGTCCTTAACGATTCCTGAAACTCTCGTAAGATGGTATCAAAGCAGGAACCCTAGCCGCTTCTCCCTACGGCCGCCGCATGTCTCTCTCTCTCTCTCTCTCTCTTTCTCCTCTTCTCTCTCCACTGCCGACACCGCCACTCACCCTCCCTGCTCCCGCCGCCGCCTGCCTGCTCCCTGCCGCCGCCCGCTGCCCCTCCTGCGGCCTGGCTGCTAGTCGCAGCTGTAGCCGCCGACAGCTGCCACCGCTGCGGGCTCCGGGCTGCTAGCAGCACCAGGAGCTCGCCTTAAACCCCCTACAACCATCTCCTCTATATGCCCGTGGCGGCTCAAAGGTCGACAGGTTCTCTACTGTGCCTCGTCGTAGTCTTCATGTAACTGGCCCATCTAGCCTCTTCTGTGTCTGCTGCCGCCCAAGAGGAGGATCTAAGCGGTTCTCTGCTGTTGTTGTATTGGGCTCGGTTTCTGTCACGACTTCCTCCCATGACGATTTCCGTCGACAAGTGACTATCGTGAAACTGGATGGGCGCAACTATCCACATTGAATTTGCTCCATGGAGATTTACAGAAAATCCCAGGGCAAGCTTTCTCATATGACTCATGATCCCCCTACTGCTCCGTCCAATACTGCCGAGTCCAAGGATATAAAGGCCTACGATGATTGGGTCAAATATGATTCTACTGTGATGACATTGATTCTCAACAGTAGTAAAACTCGCATCAGTGTCACTCTTCTTTGCCTCCCGACTGCCAAGGAAATGTGGGATCAACTGGCCAATACTTATTCTCACAGCAAGAATCCAAAGGTGTTTGACTTGAACAAATAACTGACTCGTCTACATTTTTCTGGGCCCGACATTGGTGATTACTTTTCTTCCTTAAAAGGAATCTGGGCTGAACTTGAGAACCTTCATCCTCTGTCTATTGAATTCGCCACCATGCAATGACAACGACAGGCAGGTGGTTCGTTCTTATGTGGACTTCCTGAGTCGTATGTTGGAGTGGCTAATCAGATTCTTGCCAATGATCCACTGTCGACGTTGGAGAGTGAGTTTCAACGCCTGCCTGCTTCTTCATCTGCCCCGACTTCAGACATTGGTGACACTCCTGCCCTTGCTGCTATATCCGGGCGTGGACGTGGACGAGTTCGAGGTCGGTCTCAGGAGAACCACCCTCCACCCGGCTCTGGTAGAGGACGTGGTTCCTTTAAATGTGGTTCGTCCTCTGCACCTCCAGGCAATTCTGGGAGTACTGCTGGCCAGCGGTACTGTGACTTATGTGGTCGCTCCAACCACACTGAGGATAGGTGCTGGAATGTACGTCACAAGCTTTTTCCATCATCAAAATGTTCTTTACTGAAATCAAAACCTGATTCTCTTATCCATTTAACATTTTCAAACTAACAATGGGATCTGACCACCTTCTCTAGGGAACATGCTACCATTCCGTAGACATGATGTTCCAACACGACCACACAATGGGTTGCGTAATGCAAGAATGATAATCTTTTAGATGTTTTCTGGACTACCATGCTCCATTTTCATGTTCCCAAACAGTTTATGCCTGAAGTTTACTCACTGTCTTATTCTATATCAACCACATGCTATCCTTTGTCATAAATTTATACCCTCCTACTTATGACCTTTTACCTTACCGTCTTAAATTTCTGGCTGTACATGTTTCGTCAAAGATTTACATCCTGGCCATGACAAGTTCTCTCTACGTCCTACAAAATGTATTATTCTTGAATATTTTTGATCTCAGAATGGTTGTCACTGTTATGACCCTGTTGTTTGCAAGTAGCTTGTCAATTTATCTGTTGTCTTCTTTGAAAATATTCCCTTTTAATCATCCACAAGAAAATTCGCACCTACGATATTCTGGTGCCACGACTTCCCATTGTATCCTTGTGTTGTGCCTCCGCCTGTGCGACATGAGCCCACGCCAAACAAATCCTTCCAGGTATTACATCTTGCGTACTGTATTGCTTTGGGCCTTTTGGCCTTTCATAATCTCCACATCGGTAGACTTTGGGATATACAGCTCCTAGTTTGGCTCGTTCTTCACGTGTTATAAAGGGCATATGTGCTTCCATACCTATCAGAAAAATATAGCCAAGTCTGATTGCTTATTTTCCCTGCTTGACGTTTAATACTTGGTACATGTATTCTGGCAAAGTGGCAAGTCAAATTTTTTTTTAAATTAAGCAGCAATTTGTTCGTTCAAGTCGTGCTCGGAAAAGATACTGGGCTAGGAGCTATGCGGGGTGGAGAAGATTTAACGCTGTGCAGCCAAGTGCTGGTCATGTTGCTCTGGCATCTCTTGAAAAAGCTGGTCGAGTAAATTTCATCGTAACTCAAAATGTAGACAGGTAGGCTCTCTTCTTCTAACCGTTTAGTTAGTGGTTAATGGTGAGTTGTAATTCTAAGGAGCTTAAAAATTTATTTAGTAATGCAGATTGCATCATCGTGCTGGAAGCAACCCACTGGAATTGCATGGAACTGTTTATTCTGTCATGTGCTTACAATGTGGTGCATCTATCAGTCGCGAATCATTTCAAGATCAAGTCAAGGCCCTGAACCCAAAGGTTCTGTTATTGGAATATTCATCAATGCTCTGTACTATGAACAATGCCAATCTATTATATATTGTGGAACGAACATGGTCCCTTTTAGTACAATTTGCATAATATTAATAAACTATCTAGTGTGCTGTCTCTCGTACCAGAAAACTCATACGATTTTGTCCAGGAATACAAACTTCAGAGTTTCAACATTGTATTCTGGCATCTTTGATGCCTCTTGTTTGAATTCCAATATCAACCTCAAATATGGATTTTATATCATAATTTTCTCAATTCGAAACAGCAAAACCTCAAAAGTTTTTTTTTTTGGTTTTGATTCATGATACAAGAAAGCATTGGTAATGCCTTTTGCAGTTGCGCACACTACAAATTCATATTGATTGCCATTTTCTGAGATTGCTGCTTTTCCTAAAGACAAACTTTGTCCAAGATTTATCTTCAATTACTGTGGTCGAGTCTTATAAACATTCAGTTTGGAGGACACACACACATTTGACTGTGATTCTTACTGACATTCTTTCTTGTATTCAGTAACAGCTGCTGTCTATGGGCTAAACAAGTGCTCACAGATGCTATTATCATTTCTTAATGTGCTGATTGATGATTCTGCAGTGGGCGTCTGCTATTGAAAGTCTAGAATGCGGAATTCCTGGCTCAGACAAGAGTTTTGGGATGCAGCAAAGACCTGATGGTGATATTGAGATTGATGAGAAGTTTTGGGAAGAAGATTTTGACATCCCTAACTGTCATCAATGTAATGGATTGCTAAAACCTGATGTAAGTCTTACGTATTTATTTCCATATGGTTCAAAGCTTGGTAATTCAAAAAATTTGATAGTGTAAACCTCTTGGTTGCACATCTACCGTTTATAAACATCATGTGGGGTTCTACAAAGACTAATAATGACATCATATAAGCCTTGATCAGACAATTTGGTGATTCATATGCTACACGATTCCTTCTTTTCCATCAACTTTGTTGTGTCATATTTTCACTCAAGTCGAAGAAAATGCTTCTTAAATACTTCCCCAGTTTTCATGTGCTCACCTCTTTGCCTTTCAATTTGTATCATCTAATTTACGTGACTTATCCTGATATATCAATAATGATTTTATTTCAAAACCAACATAAAAAGGTACTCATTTTGATGTGAGAAAAATCACATTTTTATTAAATTCTTATGTTCTGCATGTTAAAGTTCCTAGATCTTTTACGAAGGCTTCCACTATATAAGAACTCATTGAGAATATGTAGTTATTTTTTATATATATTTTGAGATCTTATACTTACATACCTATACAACTATTATTTCAAAATTCACTTTTCTATTTGTAGGCAATATTTTGGAAGTCACAATCTACATGTTTTGTGGGAAAAACAAAAAAGGACTAAATCTTCGACATCACAATTGTCTCTATAACACTGACATCTCTTCTTCCATGGCAATATTCCAATCTCAGTGACACTGTTCTTCATCCACAATCTTAGGATCAGAGACCAAAGGCAAGGAGGAAAAAAACATCAAGTGTAGGAGAAATGTTATTGCAGGTTACAAAGTTGGAGATGGGATGAGCAGTGTAGGACCTTTTACCCTTTCTAAGAGCAGTAGACAAGTCAAGCTCACCCGCACCTGGATCGTCTGAAATGGAAACTGTTGGGTGGGGATTGAGCACACTTCACCTGCATTACACTGATCTTTCCGACATGTGCACACATGATCAATAAGAGGACGACTAGGCATACTTGTCAAGGCGCTCGCCTAGGCGGCCGCCTAAGCGGCAAGGCGCCCCAGGGTTGCGCCTAGGCGAGGACGCTTTGTTTATAATGCTTCAGTAACCTAGTTTTGTGGGTCTGGTTGTATATTCACTTATTTTAATGTTTGATATGGCTACACCAATGTTCAAAATTAATAGTGTTGCCTATTTTATGTGCCAAATATCACTTTTAATTGGATCTAATACTCTTTTTTGGGTTTGACTGGATCTAATACTCTTTTTTTGTTTGACTGGATCTAATACTCTTAGTACACATTTGATTTTTCTTAGGTTGCACCTTCAATTCATATTGTACTAAGTAGCTATGCTATGAAGGATAGTGATTACATTGCTTAATACTTGTAGCTATGCATGACAATAAATATATATTTATTTGTTGATCACTCTCTTACATTCTTTTCGTGTTCTTGACATTATTGTCAATGATAATTTATTAGAAATGTAATTGGTTATTTTTTCATACAATAATATATATATATATATATATATATATATATATATATATATATATGGGGAGATCTACTATAAATATGTAGATAACTACATATATAACTATACAATGTGTGTATATGAGTGGGTAAAAACCATGACACATGTATATATACATAAAATATATGCATAAATTATTTTTTTTAAAGGTCGCCTAGGCGCGCCTAGTCGCGCCTATGCGCAAGGCGTCCAGCCCCAACACCGTGTCGCCTTGCCACCTTAACAAGCATGCGACTAGGTTCCCTAAACTGGAATAGGATAGGAGGCACAAAAAAATCATTGACTATAGGAAAAACTTCTTCTACCTCCTCCAAGGACCAGAATCCACCAAAGAAAGGTGTGTTCTCAAGGGAGACGTTAGCAGAAACAAAGAGTTCTTTGGGGCATATCTGGGCTATAACCTTGGACTGGGAGTTCGACTTCGAGTTGACTTAGTTAGGTGTGGACGTGGAAGTTTGTAGAAACATTGAGAAAACTTTGAGGATTTTTACAACAAAAAATTAAGCTAAAAATAGTGATTTCATGATGAAATTGTTATATTTCATCAAATTTAGCTTCAACACGAAATATATGTTTTTATATAGCGATCCATACAGGTTTACATATGTAGCAAAACATAGTCACATGCAAATGTACAAGACGTCGTCTTAGCGTCAACTTTGACAGGCATGGAAGTGGAGTTTTGTGGACAATGTAAGGAAAGTTTGAGGAAGTTGTGGACTAACACTTCAACACAAACTAAGCTATAAGATAGTGAGATTGTGAGGAAATTTGGTATAAAACATCAAATTTTGGTAAAAACATACTCCATCTATAATCTTCTATATGAAATGTTTAGAACTTAAATCTGTTATATATGTGTGGTGTTCTATATCTACAGAAATCCCAATTGGATCACATTCTAGAATTAAAAGATATGAGTTTCCAAATACTTCAGTTTGTAAAGAGGGGGAAAAGTGAGAGGTGAAATGGTATTAGGTCTACACGAAATTTCGTAATACTTGTGGAAATCTAGTAGAGGAATAAACTTATCACCCTCTCTAGTTAGAAACCAAGGAAATGGTCATCTCAATGTCAAAAATGGTTTCCTACAAGTTTCTTTATGCCTGCACTGTGTGAAACAATAACAACTACAAAGATCATCGAGAAGATGGGAGGTTTTGAGCTAGTTGGGTCGATTTCATCACCAACTAGGTTGAATTCGTGGCACATGTCAACAAGGAGGCAACCAAAGGGGCATGGAAATTTACCATGTTTCGACATCGATAGGCGTAGACTTATGTAACACCGAGGATATATCGCCAAATGCCGAGGATGTTTAATACCATGGCTATAACACATGTACCCCTTCTGAACTCCATAATAACCATGAAAAACACACTTCATGGCCTTGGCATGTAGCTTATCTTGAACCGTGCCCAAAAGATAGACGAAACAGACACAACCAAAGATTTAGGGGACACGTGAAATATTGGTTGACCTGGAAGAATGACACTATAAAGAATCTTGTTTTGGATGACGGTGGATGGCATGCAGTTGATGAGGTAGTTAGAATTAAGAACATCTTCACCCCAAAACTCCTTAAAAATAGCCATGTGAATTAAAAGTGTTTTGTCTCAACAATGTGACACTTTTTGTGTCCCGCTACCTCATTTTATTATGGAGTGTGGGACAAGAGGATTGATGTATGATGCTATTGGAAGACTTGAAATGGGTGAATTGGTGGCTGAAATACTCTTATCAGTGCAAAGAGTTTTGAGGGCTTGTCCAAATTGATTTCTTACTTGACAATAAAAGCATTGAAATATATTCAACAATTAAGATGTGTTCATCAAGTAAAAACCTAGCTACACGCAAAAAATATTAATAAAGTTAACAAAATATTTATAACCATGTTTGGATACAACTCTACTTCGACACCAAATATATGAACTAACTAACTGAAAAAGAGAACCAACTCTAATCTGGTGATGAGGAACAAAACTTGCTCACTAGTGTTTATCGACATGATTTTGGTTCTAAACTATCAAGACGAGTCAACTTAAGGATTTCACATTTTATATTCCCAAGTGTCGTATGACTAAGACGACTACGAATATGCAACAAAGATGCAACAACTAGAGCGACTCAACCTTTCTTCCCAAGGTAATGCAATTTGCTATGCTCAAACCCTTTGCCAGTCACCTTCCACAAATTCAGATCCTGTAATGTGATATGTAGCTCTTGAATCTAGTTTCCATGAAGGCACATGAGAATCCCTAGGTGATTGTGCCATATATGCAGAGTGTTGTTGAAGACAAGTAGCAATTGAGGAAGAGACCTAACTTGTCCTCATCAAAAGCAATTGTGAGTACTCCTCATCTGGCAAGGTAACCTGATGTGAAGACTGGGACATTTGCTCGTTAGGGTGAGCCTCCTCACCGTTGGTATACAGATTGGCACCCTTTGTAGGAAATTAAGTAATCTTGTAGCAAGTTTCCATGACATGAGGTCTATCATGATCTTGTCCACTCGTGCCTCCTCTGCGTGAAGAATTTTGTCCTCATCCATGACCATGGTTGGACGATTCTGATCTTGCTTGTGACACTAAGGCAACCTTTTATGATTGAGCGATTGATAAAAGATTTGGTTCTTATCTTGCTCCAAGAAGGCACCAGAAACTTGAGGATAGGTACAACAAGAGAGACAATCATGTCCCTAACAAACTATGAGTTCCAATCCCCTCATACTCATGATGTAACCCAGCAAGGAATTTAATGTCAGTTCATTGATCACGTTGTTTTTGCATCTTTTGGAGATCACTAAACAATGGGAGAAGACCATGCAAATCATTAGAGAGTTGAATTACCTTCCAAACTATTATGTGACTTTTCTCTCTAGTCTCTATTGTAGACCATATAGTTTAGCAGTCATATCATACATCCTTGATTAGGTTGTTGGATGCATGATCTCTAAATGATTCCAAAGCTCCTTGCACACCTCGAAGTGGTTGACCATGTCCGCTGTTTGTGGCTCCACGGAGTTCCACATTGATGTGATCATGATTGTCTCATGTTGTTCCCTCTTGATAAAGTATCATCTACTAGAGGGTAATTTGTTAGATGCTTGTATCTTCCTTGCCCTTTGAACCGTAATTTGACTGGTTTGGCTCCACTGACTATAGTGCTCCTCATTGAGCTGTTTTTTTGGTGATGACATGACTTTTTATGGAGATGATCGTATTTGGTCGAGTAATTAACGTCCCCTCTTTAGAATCAGACATATTGAGGGACTAGTGATAAAAATAGACAACCGTCACAAACTATGAAGTGACATGTTGTGTCAAGATCAAGGCAAATGATTGTCACGAATTGTGAATCGACATACTATGTATATGGGGTAATACACTGTGTTAAGGAACGACACAATGTTTTTGACACACAATGTAGTTGAATTGCCACAATCATTGAACTTCGACACGTCGTGTCTATTGTGGACACATCATGAAGATCGTGGAGTTAGGCACAGTCATGTCTAACAATGACATTGTATGCTTGTTGATAACCTGGTTACTGGGGCGACACCACGTGTCGACTGGTTGACACGTTGTGTCAAATGCTATCATTGACCAACAGGAAAGCAGGGAGACGAGGATGATTGGGGCAGTGACATTGGTTTTCCCTTGTACGACGGTGAGGGACTCTTGACGACGGTGGCGGTTGTCCGTCTATCCTTGGGCTGTGGCGGCGTTTCTCTCTCTCTTGTTCCTGGAGCCACGACGACACTGCGGTGGTGCACTGATGGTGCAACGGTTGCAAGGGCTCCTCCCTTTGATTGGTGGCAACAGGAAAGGGAGAGGAGAGAAGCGATGATGATGACATAAAAGGGGTGAGGAGAGAAGCAATGGTAGCATTTCCTCTCCTTCATCGTTTAGGTGACTAGGACGGCCCCTTGATGTGAACCAAAAGACGAGATCCTGTAGGGTAACCAAGCAGACTGAGGAAGCGTCGACTCCTTAACGTGGAGACGATCATTTCTTGGTGCAAACGTGCGTTTCTTTCTCAATGGGGCTCTCAGAGTCATTCTGATACATGTAGAAAGACTCAATTAGGGGAACTCACGACTTCTCTTCTAGTAACGACATGGTGCACCTATTTATAAGTATTTTGGGTGGCGTCCAATACCCAATATCACAAGTTGGGACTAACCCCATACTATTTACAGACTTGACCTTATATTATATACATTTACAACTCTAACAAATGCGTAGGCGTCCAATACCCAATTACACAACCTGGGACTAACCCCAAACTATTAACAGATGCATTATTCAATTATCTATATAACAGCTATTTTACATTTAAATTTATTTAAAATATGGGTTCCATTTCATATATTTTGGGGTTCTCAATTTTGGTAATGCGTAGATAAAACATACTCAACTTGTTGAATAAAAAGCTTTTCCTAAACCTACTTAAACTAAAGGCGACAAACTCATGAATACCACACCATTTGTTCGAAAAATATTGATATATCTTAATTGTAGTAAAACAGGGTGGGCTTTGTGTCTAAGTTTATCTTGACAATGTCAAAACTAGTGATATTTTGGTTCCGGGTTGGACAGCATATCGATCTAAACAAAAGATTCTGTCCTGTAAGGATGAAGCATCAAGCTGGGTAACCCTGGTTTTTGGTTGACTGGAAATGTGTATTTGGACATTCGCAAGTGGGGTCCAGGTGCTAATAACATCTAAAATTTTGGTTTGTATCCAACCCACCTAAAAAGTACAAGTTTTAGGCTAAATCTAGGTCAACTTGCTTACATGAAAAAGGAGACATTTTCTAAACAAGTACTAATATAAAGTTGGTAGACAAGTTGATACTATAAACGATACATATTTTATGTGGAATGATGTTATATATGCATGATATAGTAGATGATCAATATACTACCTATTGTAGACTCAATATTCGAGCCTAAATTCTGGTTCTTTAAAAAAAAAAAAATTTCTGGGTCTTGTTCAATGCAAACCTAGACCTACTTGCCAAAATATCCAGTTTACTATAAGACTAAGTAATATATGTTTAGACAATGTTCCCTTTTTTAATGTTAAGCGAGCTGACCCTAATCCAGCCTGAAACTTGTATTTTTCAGGTGAGTCAGACACGGGCCAAGATTTTTAATGTTACTTCCCAACACAAAGCAAAATGATTGGGCCTTGTGCTCATTCTTACAGGCTATTTTGTAACAACTCATACTTGTCCAACTAGGATTCAATTTAGTAGTGGTTTTCTAACACACTTAATTGGAACATAAACTCAAAACCCAACCTTACCAGTAAAATTAGACAATATATAATTGTTTTAAACAATTGGTGTCGAGTTCATAAGCGTGAGTTAGGTTTTCATCAAGATTTTTATTCAAGAAATTGGATACACTTCATCTATCCATTACCATAATTTTTACCACCTCATATTCAAAATGAGACCCATTTTATCAATATGTATATATTTAAAATCGATTTATACATGATATTAGCATAATACATATCCAGTTATATATTGATTGCTACATATAATGTCGTATCATAGGATAAGATTTACATTAAAATATAGTCCACATATTTTTGGGAATGGCAAAAAGTTATAGGATAGGACGATTCACAGATGTTAAATGTGGGGGATTCTTAGGAATATAGGATAACACAGGTTTTAATATAAAATTGAGTTAATATCAGGGGGTGATATGGAATGTGGGCCAACTTGAGGAGGTTAATGGGAAAAACTCTATGATTTAGATGGGCTGGTCCAAGTATCACATGCTATTGGCTTTTGTATTACACAATATACATTATGGAGGATATTTCAACATCATTAATCTCGACCCCTTTTGTCTCAGACACATCTTTGACTTTATGGACCTTAGGGGGTATTCCAAGTCATATAACTAAAATTTTGCCCATTTTAGCAAGAGCCAACGTAAAATCTAAAAATATTTGGAAATTATTATGATGCTCCTTATGGTTTTAACTCTTCTTGTACTGTTAGATTAAGCAATTCCTTCGAACAGTGCGAGCTCTTGTGTATGTCCATTGTTGTATCCAGAGTGCAGCATTTCTGGTGTCTGACTAAAAACGACACTGTTCATTGTTTTAGTTCTACTTGTGGACACTTGTTGACACCCCTTCAATTGGACACAGAACATAGCTCCTTTAACCAGTTCAGATTTATGTTCATATGCTTATTGTGCTTCCATTAATCATCTTACTTATGTCAACTCCTCTGGTATTATTATGTTTTCAGTTAGAGGTTCATAAGAACTTCCATTGCCAGATAGCCCCATACCACTGTGACTTCTGGTGTAGCTTTAACTAGAACTAATGATTTTACTGCCTCTTATCATCAAATCAGCATTATGTATTTGAATCTACCAACTATTTGAGATGCTGCATATCATCAGCTAGCTCTAAAGTCTATTCTACATGTCGACTGTGACTCCAACAGAGTTGAGCTCTTCTCATCTGTGAAGAATAAATTAAAGGCAAAATTAGCTTATGCTAGTCTCTTTCAATAGAAGTTATTGGATTAGGAAACATTATATATCTACCAGGAAAAAGAAAATATATTTTCCTCAGGTTTGGGATAGTTTCTTCTTAAATATGAGCTTGCTAGTTTCTTTTCCATGTACACCCTCATTGAGGGCCGACTTGATCAGTGATGACTGATTATTTTTTCCAATCTGTGTTTTCTATTAGGGTCATATTAGGAATTTTGCACTGTTCGGGAAAACGACTGACACTGTCGTTGCCCACTGTGTCAAAATGACGCGGTGACTTTGATTGCCATCTGCCGCTTAAATTATATAAGAAGTCAAATCTGTGCACGGTCTTTCTAGCGGTGAGGTCCACCGGTCTGCCCGTACTTAAGTGATGCCTACCCGCGTTAATAGATCTCTGTTGGCCGCTCTGCAACGCTTTGCCGAAGAAAGCTCTTATAACTTGAGGATAAGTTGGAATTAGCTTAACCTATGTCATAGATTGAAACAATGCCTTTTGGAAGCGAGATAACTGCTGTATAATGTAGAAGTTACTCCCCCAAATCTAAGTTGTGCCCCCATTTCCATACTACATAAATGGTAGAATAAAGCTTTTCATTTCTCAAATTTTGATCAAATTTTAACTTATTCCTAGCATCATAATTTTGACGGCCATACACTCAAAT